>JANXHW010000003.1:222540508-223155508 GCA_026170595.1 Plestiodon gilberti rubricaudatus
ATGAATGCTATTTGGATCGCTGGATGAAATGAGTTTTGGACACCCCTAGTCTAGATGAAGAATATGGCGTGTTCTAGCCATATTCTTTTGGTCGGGTCATTAAGAGATCACTGTTGCCACTTAGTTCTGCATATGTGAGATAATGACGGTGATTATAGTAACATGAGAAGTTTCTGTGAGACATTTTTGACTTTATAACTAGCCTCACCTTCTAACTGATTACTTGAATATGTACAGAAATGTCAACAACAGAATAGGGAAAAACCAACAACTGTAGGTTGTTTCTTGTTTTAGTCTATATGTAATATTACATCCTGTTTAGGCATAAGTATAGTTCTGTTGTATCCTTCATATTGAGAAAATGTTGTCCATTGAAAAATTCATTGTATGCATTGCTTTGCTTGCTGAGGGGAACCTGCAGTTATGACTGCAGCATGGGTTGACAAGCCTGCAATATATTTTTCACATCTATCTTTTTTTCTGTAACACCCAGGACTTCAAAGTGTCTTGTGGAGCCTTTTCTCGCTGAATGAAAATGTGGGTACAGATGTGACAAAGATTTCAGTTCTAAATTGTCCTTAAAGTGGATCTTGGACATGTACTCCAAAGTTGACATGAGGGGAGGTGCTGAATACTTACCTGCCACAACCTTAATCTTAAGCAGTATTTATCATGTTGCGTATGGTAATGATTACATCATTGAGGTCTGTGGATTGCAGAGCAGTGCCTCTAGAAATGGTATGTGTTTCTGACCT
Organism: Plestiodon gilberti rubricaudatus; assembly: GCA_026170595.1. Lineage (NCBI taxonomy): Eukaryota > Metazoa > Chordata > Lepidosauria > Squamata > Scincidae > Plestiodon > Plestiodon gilberti. Next base: position 222,541,264 of record JANXHW010000003.1, read on the forward strand.
CAGTAGAAATCAAGGCTGTGGAGTCGAAAGCAATTTTGGGTGGGGTTGGAGGTTTTATGTACTGTCTCCACTGCACTGGTAGGAATGCTGAAGATGCTAGAACAGGGTGCTTCAATGCGGCCCACATGCGGCCCCTGGAGCTTTCTTCTGTGGCCCTCTTGCTGCTCAGAACCCCCCCCCCTTCCCTCCCCCAGTCAGATCCCAGCAAAGGCTCCAGCACTTTCCAGTCATCAGCTGGGGAACGGTGACATCTCCCAAGGCTGCCAGCCCAACCCATCTCTTACGGAAGCTCAGGAAGAGAGTGGGTTGGGCTGGCAGCCTTGGAAGAGGTCGTGGCAGTATGCCCCGCGCTCCACCTGACGATCAGAAAGGCGCTCCGCTCCTGCGGTGAGCATGCTGCGGTGAGCCTCCAAGCAGCAGCAGGAGGCTCGGAGCGGCGGGCAGAGCTTTTTTTGCATTTGGCAAAGCCCTCCCGCCTGCTCCAACCTCCTTACCTCTATTTGGAAGTGGCCTTATGTACTTCCGGGTTCGTCGCCACTTCTGGTTCCATGCAGGCCCACCTGTTCCAGTAAGTTGGACCACTCTGCTAAAACATCTTTCTTTTGAGGGAAGACTACAACATTTGGGGCTTTTTAGCTTGGAGAAAGCCAATTATGGACACACACACGATTGAGACATATAAAATTATGCATGTAGAGGAGGAAGGTTTTCTCCCTCACGATACTAGAACCAGGGGTCATCCAATGTAACTAGCAGAAGCTTTAAGATGGACAAGGGGGTGGGTCTTCACTTCGCGCTTAGTCTGTGGAATGTGCTGCCACAAGCAGTATCGTAGCTGCCATAGGGCGGGGGGGGGAGGCGACATGCACGGTCTCCTTGCGAGAATCGTCGCCGTCTCCCGAAGTGAGCCTGGCCCACCTGCCCTCGCTTTCGTTAGGCTCCAAATGGAGCCTTTCCAGAAGTGAGTAGGGGGGCAGTGCAACTGGGGGGTGGGATTCATGGCAGACAGGTCTGCCAGTGGCTGCTAATCATGATGACCATGCAGTACTTCTAATTTCAGCAGCAGTCTGCCCCTGGATGACGATTTTCAGCTGAGCAATGGCAGGAGGGAAGTCTGCCTTTCTCTTGCTTGTGGGCTTCCCAGGGGCAGCTGGTGGACCATTGTGGGTAATGGAATGCTGGTCTAGATGAGCATTTGGCCTGATCCAGCACAGCTTTTCTTATGTTCTTAATGAATAAGCAAGGAACATTTTTATAGTTCACTGTAGTTTATATTTTTGTTACAGTTCAAACTACTTAGTATTTATTGGATTTTTATTTATGTAAAAGATTTCTATACCACTTTTCTAAAATGCTAAATGGTATAGAACAAAAATGAACATATAAAAACAAAATACATCATTAAAACAATTCACGAACCAAATTAAAAGTTAAAATTACAATTAAAAATGGTACAGAGCTGATTAAGAGTAAAAAACATGTAGCAGCAACAGAAATGAAAAGGGTTCCTAGGTAGTTCCTTTCTCCTCAAATGCCAGACGAAACAAATAGGTCTTCAAACCCCGCCGAAAGCCACGTAGCGAGGGAGCTGTCCTCAAATCCTCTGGTAGCCGATTCCAGAGGCGTGGTGCCACAACAGAGATCCCTCTTTTCTCTCCCATAGGGGAGGCATAGCCTGCAAGGCAGGAAAAGCCTGCTTCCTGAGAGGCCTAACTAGCAAAAGATTTTGCCAAGCATGATTAAAACTTGTACTTTTTGCTTATACACGTGCCCCCTGGATAACAATGGTTCATTTAACAACGATCTGCATATACGACGGCAGCAGTCCCCAGTACAAATACCATACAAAAAGTTGCTGCCACTTTAAAAGCAATTAAGTCAATGTAATACAGTATAATTGTAATAGAGAATAGCAGGTACCCCAGACTCATCTTTTTTAAATCCCCAGCCCATCAGCTGGTTGGTGCTAAACATCAAAGTGCTAATCTAGCACCAGACAGCTGATGGTCTGGGGATTTAAGAAGTGTCTGGAGTTCTTGTCATTGAGTCTATTACAACTGTACTGTATTGCATTACATTATTGTAGGCTATATGCACTATACCAGAATTGACCACTAGATGGTGCTGAAGACTCACTTAATGTCACTTTCACTTTACGCCAGAATTTTCCATTAACCAGGGGACATGTGCAGTGTGCTCTGCTAATATATGATTCGGTTTCTTAATTATACTTGGCAAAAGTGTAAAAGCTTCCTGAGATGGAAATGGCTCAGTTGATTTGCACTGGTATCTGCTATAAGTGGAGTACGTGGTAGTGTTGATGGAAAAGAAGATTTTAAATATACACTTCCAGAGTAGAGTCATGTTTTTCAGGCCTGATTTTCTAGCCCTGCATTACACCACCAGTAGAAAGGACTTGCCTTTAGTACTGTGGTCAGGATTATGGATACCTTTTTTGTCCAGCTAGGTCAGTATTATCCACACTGACTAGCAGCAGCTTTTGAGAGTTTCAGGCAAGGAACTTCCCCAGCTCAAGCTGTCAGAGATTGGAATTGGAACCTTCTGTGTGCAAGGGACCCTCCCAACCAGATATGGCCCAAGGAAGCAATCTGTGGAATAGCTGAATTTCCAGTATACCGAGCTCATTCCAATTGTAGAATTTAAATATACTTGACAAATTCAAAATATTTTAATTTCTAAGTTTTTAAACCCGCCTTGACTAACATTTTTTTTAACATGGGTTAAGACTGAATTACACATTTAGATCCACAACTACCACTTTGCAAGCATGTGTTTTTTTTATTCTGGCATGATTCCCCGCTGGAGCGGGTTGTGGGAATCTAAAGCTCTAGACCCCTAACTTGGAGCTACGGAAGATAGTGGGGACAAAGGAGCACCTTAGCAGATGACCTGAGATGAAGAATTCCTTGAAGATTAAAAGTTAGAAAACTGTTGGTATAAACTAGTGTTTAAGACTAAAGCTAGACTTTCAGGCAGCAGCGGAACTTCGGTGGAGCAGGAGCTCCAGGCGGGAGGGAGAAAATTACCCAGCGTGTAATTCATCTGTGGAACTCCTTGCCACAGGATGTGGTGATGGCACCTGGCCTAGATGCCTTTAAAAGGGGTTTGGACAGATTCATGGAGGAAAAGACCATCACAGGGTTACAAGCCATAAGCAACCTCCTGGTTTTAGAAGTGGGTTTTCTCTGTGCCAGGTGCAAGGGAGTGACAACAGGAAACAGGTTATCTTGTTGTCTTGTGCTCCCTGAGGCATCTGGTGGGGCCACTGTGTGATACAGGAAGCTGGACTAGATGGGCTTTTGGCCTGATCCAGCAGGGCTCTTCTTATGGAGGGCTCGGGGGAACTCACCGAAGCGAAGGCAGGCGGCAGATCGGCCCTCCCTCCCTCCCTCCCTGGAGCCCGTTTGGCTCCGAAATGAGAGCAAAACGGGTGGAGGGGGCGCGTCGAGTCACTCGAGGGGCGCGTCGATGTGATGCGCGCAGGCCCCGCCCCCACGTGTCCGGGCGCCAGCAGGGTGCCCATTGTCTCTGCTTTCAGGCTCAACTAGATTGTTAAACCATTGTTGACTGATCCTCAAATGCTACTTAAAGCAGGTGTAGCTAGCAAGAGCTGTGTTTCCTCAGGGCCTGCTTAATAGGTCTTTATTACCTTTTAATTTCATTGTTCAAAGTCTGTAGTCATGGCATTAACTACCTTAGGAAGCTTACATACCAATTCCCACTTTATACATGTCAAACACAGCTGAAGATTTAGAGAATTATATAACCATTTGGATATGAATTCTCATCTGCTAGCTCTTTGAGGTTACTCCCAACAAACCATACCAGCTGCTGTAATTGGCACAGGCAGGCCAATATTGCCAAAAGAGCATCTATTTTAAATTATTAAATATACTGTATTATTACTTCTTGAGGGAGAAACCATTATTCCATATCTTTTGCTTTGTAAACCACTGAACTTGTTTTCATTAGTGTGTGTACAGATATATTAAGAGGGAGATACCAAAGAATGGTTGCACAATTTCAAGTTTTATTCTTCCTGTTTTTCAGGAGTTCCCAGTACAGGCAACTGGAGCATTTTAATATATATTTCATGATGTTTTGAGCTCAGATACATGCCAAATGCAACTTGCAGGATTATGGCAAATCTCATTTTTTTGAAAACTGGTTTAGAAACTGTGATCCAATATTTTAAAATGTTTTCTTTATTTGGCATGAGATATGTGGAATACCTAGAAAAACAAAACACAAAGACTTTGTTTAATCAAAAGCTAAATCAAATATTGATAGCTAGAAGACTGCAACTACCGGTATCAGTTGCAGAAGACAAGTGTTACCTTTAAAAGAAAACAGTGATATGCCTAAGTCTATCAAAGTAAACTTCTGATACATCTGTTCAAAATAGGAAGGGACCAAGGAAGGTTACTATCCTTAATTGTTCTTTCTGGTTAGATTTTGCAACACAGTTTCCTCCCACAGACACACACACTGCCACTCTAGTACTACACAGTCTTAAAAAAGAAAAACTTAATAGGTACCATATATTGGGGGGGGGGGGAGAGAAGACTAACTGAAGAGTGAAACAGCCACAGCATATGAAAGGGGACTGGCTTGCACAGTGCCAGAAAAGATGCAGGAAGAGCCAATGTATGCTTATGTAGAAGCATTTCAGTGGGTACCCGAGAGGTGCTATAATAAGTTAGTGATTTCATGTTAATTTAACAAATACTGTGTTAAATCTATAGGTTGACATATTTACATTCAGAATTGTATGCTAGAGTCAGATAAGATACTATAAAGAAAAGCAACTTCCATCAATTTATCTTGTTATTGGAAGCGTAGCCATTAACTTACTGCAAGTTGTGTCCATTGTTTTGTAACGAAAACTTTCATGGCCAGCTACAATTTTTAGAGAAACAGGAAGTACGGGTAAAAGCCATGTAAAAACAAAGTCCAGCTAGAATAAAAACGAAAATCGACTCTGCTTGCGCTCTTCGAATTCCTCCGACAATGTAAGCAGGCAAGAGTTCATTAAAATCCACAGCAGAAACCATTAAAATCCGACGTTTCGTTTCCTAAAACCTGGAAACATTTACTAGAACAGTCAAAGGACTGGATGGATCTACCAGTCCTTTGACTGTTCCTAGTAAATGTTTCCAGGTTTTAGGAAACGAAATGTCGGATTTTAATGGTTTCTGCTGTGGATTTTAATGAACTCTTGCCTGCTTACATTGTCGGAGGAATTCGAAGAGCGCAAGCAGGGTCAATTTTCGTTTTTATTCTAGCTGGACTTTGTTTTTACATGGCTCTTTTACCCGTACCTGTTTCTCTAAAAAATGTGTCCATTGTGTTTGCTTTCAAATATTTTTCCTCCTATGTTATCTAACAATGAAAAAGCAGCAATGGATTCTTGAGATTCATCCAGATAATGGGGTTGGTGGTGGTAGCAGCAATAGAGGAATTCTTGGTATTTACTGTACTCTTCCCCCCCCCCCCCGGCTTGTGGGCTTCCTAGAGGCAGCCGGTGGATCACATGATGCTTTAGGAGATGGGTATGTGGCCTGATCCACCAGGACTTACATTCTTTGAAAACCAGAGTTGAAATGTAGCTGCCTGTTTGGCAGAGGCTATTTTCTCTGGCAGTTTTCTTCCCAGGCACTATAATAGGATTTTCAAGATGGATTATGCTACCTACTTGCAAGGCCAATTTAAATTATTAAAAATGTACCTTGTTGCAAGAGCTGCATTCAAAGGTAAAGCAAGAAGTGCAGGATACAGGCAGCCTACAATGGCTCCAATTAACCCTCCTCTGATCAAAGCACAAGATGCACAATTTAGTTCACCTGGATAAAAAAACACAAATGAGCTGGATTTAATATTTCATCACATTGCATCAGGCAAATATTGTATGAACTTCTTGATGGACAGGCAATTACTTTGAGGAATGGATCACTGTTTTTCAAAAGATCCTCTTCGAATGAGATACTTTGGTGGGAGCCACTTGATTACAGTGGTGACGGCTGTAAAAGTATTCCTATCATCATCTTACAGCAGTTCTTTACATATGCACTATGAGAGTAGTTATAATCTGCCTTGAAAATGTAGCCAGTATATTGGATGTCGTGGCGCAGTGGGTTAAACCGCTGAACCATAAGCTGTCGATTGAAAGGTCGGCAGTTCGATTCCCGCGACGGGGTGAGCGCTCGTTGCTTGGCCAGCTCCTGCCAACCTAGCAGTTCCAAAGCATGTTAATGCGAGTAGATAAATAGGTACCGCTTGCGGGAAGGTAAACAGCGCTCCGTGTTCCAGCTGCATGCTACGCACTGCGGCAAGGAGAGTCACGCCGGCCACATGACCACGGAGGCGTCTTCGGACAACGTTGGCTCTTCAGCTTTGAAATGGAGATGAGCACCACACCCTAGAGTCGGACACGACTGGACTTAATTGTCAGGGGATACCTTTACCTTTTTTATATTGGATGTCTGTCAACCTGTGAAGCAAAGGGCCCACTGTAGCATAGATAATCTTTTTTCTTCTTACCAGTATAGGAGCAGTGACGTAATCCAGAAGGACAGAGTAACGATGAACAGTGATCCCCAATGCAGCTTATGCTGCAGTTGACAAGTACAGGGGAATCACAGAAGTATATTCTGATTAACAAAGGAGGAGTGTTTGGAAATAACTGCAGTAATTGAGCTATCCTGCAGTTGCAAAGAGAATATCTGCCTCTTCTGGGAGCCCACTGAGAGAATATAGAAGCACCTTTGAGTGCCAGAAGGAAGCATGATTCCAGTTTTTTTAATCAAAGGTTTGGGGAAAGTTCTTGGGTGCTTAATTATTAGCAATAATAAATTAATAGCCTACAAAACAATAATAAATTATAGCCTAATAAAGGCTGCTTCTTAGTTTGGATCATTGGACAGCTTTAAGATAAAGGCTGCAATCCTATACATATTTCTGACTATAACATGCAATTCTGACATGCATGATTGTGTTGCATAAGTACATACGATTTCACAGATTCAGTTAATGTAGCAGCAGCTCTTCGATGATTCTGGATAATATGACTGTACTGGTATGACAAAAGAACAAAGCAAGGGAGGGCGCCAATCTTTTTAAAAGGAGATTGAGGGAGCCCAGAAAACTACAGGCTGGTCAGGTAAGATGGTGGAACCTTATCAAGGTTAAAATTTTGGAATATATAGAAGAACAAGCTTTGCTGAGGGAGAATCAGCACTGCTTCTGTAAAGGAAAGTTAGGGTTTGAATCCTGAATCTTTTAGAGGTCTTTGAAAAGATCAACAGGCGTGTGGGTGAACCAGTTGCTATTATATATCTGGACTTTCAGAAGACGTTTGACACAGTCCTTCACCAAAGGCTCCTGAGAAAACTCAACAGTTTGCAGACAATATGAATCTTTTCTGGGTCTGAAGTCCAGAAAGATCTATCCAAACTGAGGGAATGGGTGGCAAAATGGCAGATGTGCTTCAATGTAAGCAAGCATAAAGTGATGCACAGCGGGGCAAACCGAGCACCACCAAAGTTTCACATAAACGCTGATGGGTTCTGAGCCTTGTGACAATCTGGAGAGAGGCATTGGGGTGCTGGTGGACAGTGTCAACCTGGTGTGCAATGGCTGGAAAGAAGTTCAATGCTTCAGGTAATTAAAAAAGGGATTGAAAATAAAATAGCCAATATTATACCATTGAAGGCAAGGCTGCATCTGGAATAATGTGTCCAGTTTTGGTTGCCACCTCAAAAAAGAGATAGTGGAACTGAAGAAGGTGCAGAAAAGAGTGACCAGAATGATTCGTGGCCTGGAGCACCTCCCTTATGAGAAAAGGCTACAGCATTTGGGGCTCTTCAGTGTAGAAACAAGGCACCTGAGGGGGGGACGTGACGGAGACATAAAAAATTATGCATGGGATGGAAAGAGTGTAGAGTGGGAAGCTCTTCCCTCTCATACAATACAAGAACCAGGGGTCATCCACTAACTTAGTTGGCAGTAAAGTTAGAACAGAGAAAATAAAATTTTTCTTTACCCGGCATATAATTAATGTGTGGAATTCCTGGCTAAGGATGTGGTGATGGCACCTGGCCTGGATGCCTTTAAAAGGGGTCTGATCTAGAGAAAAGGTCCATCACAGGTTACAAGTCATGATGACTGTATGCAACCTTTGGGTTTTAGAGGTAGCCTATCTCTGAATGCCAGATGCAAGGGAGTGAGTGGCAAGTGGATCCAGGTCTCTTGTCCATGTGCTCCCTGAGGCATCTGGTGGGGCCACCGTGAGATACAGGAAGCTGGACTAGATGGGCTCTTGGCCTGATTCAGCAAGGCTCTTATGTTCTTAGGTGGAAGAACATAGTGCCATTGGGGCTGGTCCTTTTCAGGTAGCTTTATAAGGTGAACAGGGGGCAAGTTGGTTCAGGTGTAGGTTAGACTGCAGCTTGCCAGCAAAGTCACCAAGCCTTTTCCTTTCCAGATCTTTGCACAGGGCAAGATACTTGTCAGAAACATTTCAAAAGTTATGGTTTGAATACAACAGAGTCACATACCTTCCATTAAAGGCTGGCTAATGGAAACTTCATAAACAGCCACAGTTGAGATGAATGGTAGAACTGCCATGGGCAAGAGGGATGCAACGCGAGCCTGGGTGACGTGCAGAACACGTCTAAATAAACTGTTTGCTACTAAGCCACACAGACTTCCATTTAATGCAAGGAAGTAAGAGCCACTTTGAAAAAAATTCCTGTTGAAAAGGGAGAAAAGATTGTTTGAGCTATTAACTATCAGTGGCATGTGCTCTATTAATGTGATGCATTACTAGTTCTCTACACTTGTCTGCAGTACAAGTAAACTTATTTCTGAAGACTGGTATCTTGCAGTATATTCCTGAGCATCATGGGGGAAAGAAAAAGTTTCAGATCTGTAAAAGCGGCCTGATTCTAAGATTGTAAAAACAGGACATACTAGTGTTACAGTTCTACATATTTGAACATGAAGCTATAAAAATCAGTGAGATATTAATACTTACTGTATTCAGCCTTACCCTGGGAAACCCCTCGCAAGTTGAAAACATATCTACCCAGCTTTGGTCACTCCCCTTCCCTGCTCTGCCCCCTTCTTATCCAACGCTCGTTTCTCATTCCTCATCTCAAGCCAACAGGCGTACTGGAAGGCAGGACTGGATTGAGTAGCAAGCTAGTTCTGAGCCTAGCAGGTTTAGTGTGGAAGCCATGAAGAAGAGACGGGGAGGGGAGGCAGAGAATTTTAAAGGGGCAGGAGTGGAACGGCTAGGTCCTGTCAGGGTGAGAAAGGCACCATGCCTTGGTTGGGGGTAAATATCCTGGGAGCCTCCAGCCAGAGAATGGAGGAGGGGGTAGAAGCTTCCAGGGCGGCTGCTGCACTTCCCAACCCAAGCAGATCACCATGGGGTCACTCATTGCTGGGCCCGTCCACTGGCTGGCCCTTCTCCACTTCTTGTAACTTGAATGCTTGTATCTCAGGGTATGACTAATACCGCTTTTTAACCAAAAATAGTTCACAAAGTGGTTTATCTAGCTAAATAAATGAATGTGAGCCCTTCGGGGACAGGGAACCAATCTGAAAAATGTGCAAAAGAAATACCAACAATAGTCACTGAAAAGATGCCATGCTGGGGTGAAGATGGACAATGGCTGTGCCCCTGTTAAATATAAGAGAACACAATTTTAAAAGCTGCCTCTTTGCCCAGTTAGCAGGGGTAAGGGTACATAGCTTGGAATTGCAAGGCAAGAGAACTTGTCTTCCTGAAAAAAGTTCAAAAGCCTTCAAAGAAGATGCATATATCGCACCAGACAGGGTAAGAGACTGGAAAGAAAGCATAGCAGACACACCCTCTCTCAGTGCCTCTGAGGTTTTAAAAGGACAGGCATAGCCCCTAGCTAGAGACCTGGCAAACCTTTATAAACCCAGAGGATTGTGCTGAAGTTTCCTGTTGTCCAGAAAAAATATTTTACAGTGGAAATTATGTACATCCTGATAGATGGGCACAGTTCACACAAACAAGTAATATTTTTTGGTCATTTTGGCTGATAACCACTGAATGCTAGTCTCTGAGGTTCCTAGACCTGGCTTCAGGTAAGTGCAATTTGGCCATTTTAGAAGACAACATAAACAGATGCCAAGCACCGAGATGATACACACAAAATGGCCTTAGCCGCAGAGCAGAACAAAGAAACTCAAGCAGATGAAGGCTATGATTCTGCACAGCTGCTTCCCGCTATGTGCTGTACAGTAAATAAATGGCTATCTTGAGCCAATACCAGTTCAGTCTGATAATTGGTCAGGGAAGTGAGTTGACACTGTCAGGGAGTTGACACTGTCAGGGAAGTGAGTTGACACTGCTAATGGGCAGGTTAGTTAATGTAATTTTTAGTATGCAGAGTGCTTCATAATCCTTAATGTTCATCCTCTTAATCCTGCTACTCAAATCAGTAGTTCTGTTTTTTACAAATAGGGGAATGAACATATTGTGTACCCAAAACTACACAATGAGTTTACCAGTCCCAAGATTTGATTATGGGCACTTTCTACTGGACCAGAGGGACTCCTGTATCTACCTTTCTTCTGAACCATTTTACACCATACACCACTTTGCAAATCTTTGTATGGATTGAAAATGGGAATAAGTGTCAAAAGGGGAAATTAAGTGTTCAAATGTTTGGAAAAAAACTGACACTCACTGATCTGCAGCTGGAAGCTGCTGAAACCTCTCTCTCAGGATTTCAGTTCGGCTTTGTCTTGTGGCATGTACATTTTCTCCTGAAGTTGGTTTCAGAAATTCTCCTGCCATTTTATTTCCCTGGGAAGAAAGAAGATGAGATGGGTTAAAAAAAAGTGACTGAGCTGTGAATCAAGACTTCCCTGCTTTAAACCTCTGTCATGAACTCAATAGGTGGCCTTAGGCAAGTCATTCCCTTTCAGCCTCCCATAATATTTACCTGGCAAAGGTAAGTACTCAAAAAACACTATACAGATGTTATTTCACTGTTATAATGAGTGAGTATATCATCTGTGTAAAGTCAGCATTTGCGTTCACACACAGACACACAACTGAAACTGAATCCAGGGAAGGGCCATGCATATTTTCCAGAGAACAGTCTGAAGATATTTAAATATAGATTTGCTGATGAAGGTGAGCAGAGTCTAACTCTTGATGGGAAAACTGCCTGGAAACCATACAAATGCATAAGCGTCGTACCATAAGGGGCGATGGGGCAGTGGGCCCCAGTGCGCGGGTCGCAGCAGGCGGCGCTTACCTTTTCCCCGCCGCCTGTGCGCCCCACTGCTTCTTCGCAGCCGAGACTGGCTGCGGTTCAGCCCTTCCGCCCTCCCTGGTGCCGTTTGGTTCCAAAAAGGAGCCAAAAAGTGCCGGGGGTGGGGCGTCGCAGCGGCGGCCCCCGTCCACCGCAGACCTGGTTACGTTTCTGTACAAATGTTCCTTGGCCAAAAAGCTGGGAAGAAGTGCAGCAAATTAGGAACAAGCTAGAACTGGCAGGAAGCCTGTGATTGGATCCCTTGCATTTTATTACTAAAAGGTTAGTTGAATGTCCTATTAATATACAGTAGGCCCTTTCTATCCGCAGATTCTGGATCTGCGGATTTGACCTACTACGGGTCCTGAATCTGCAGGGTCCATGTAAAACATGCTGTAAAAAGAAAAATGTAAAAAACACGGGGGATTTAACTTTTTACCTTTTAGAAGCAAACCGCCCCATTTTCACACCTCTGCAGGGCTTCTTGAAGCTTAGCAACACACTTCTGGGTTGCATGAAGGCTCTTCCCTCCACCCAGCCTTGTCCCAGAATGCATCTTGTCCCAAAGAGGGTCGTTAAGCTTCACGAAGCCCTGCAGACTAGAGGCGTGAAAACAGCGCAGTTTGCTTCTAAAACGTAAAAAACCTATGGTTTTTAAACCTTTTTACAGCGTTTTTTCCTGGTATCCGCGGATCCTCGCTATCTGCGTGGGGTGGGTGGGTTCCAAAATGGATCTCCTGCAGATAACGAGGGCCACCTGTATTTCTATGCCACCTTTCTAATTAATAGCTTTTATGCGCAGAGCACAAGAAAATAATACAAGTTAAAACAATAACAGCAACATCAGACCAAGATAGATTAACAATGAATGCTATAAAAAAGCCTGGTGTAATAAGCGTCCTCACTGTCTGTCTGAAGAGGTCACCAGGGAACCATCTCTGGGCAAGAATTCCAAAGATGTGATGCCATAAGAGTGGCCAGAGCAAGATTGACACTGAGAATCAGTGACTTTCCAGAATGGGTCTTTGCTAACCTGGACCCTCTGAATCCAAGGCATGTGCTCTAACCTATGAGCTATAGCTCTTCCCCTAGAAGGGAAGGGCTTCTTGGGCATGTTCATATGAGTGAAGACTGTCCTTTAGGTACGCTGAGGTCAGACTGTTTTTAGGGCTTTAAAGGTTAATACTACCACCTTGAATTGAATTCAGAAATGAATTGGTAACCAGTGCAACTGTTGTAAAATAGATATCTGAAAGGTAGTACAGGTGGGCCCCCATATCCACTGATTCGCTATCCACGGTTTCAGTTATCCACGGATCGTGGGGACCCCCCCCCCAGGCTTTTACTTTTTTCCCAGTAAGCTTCGTTTCTTCCTTAAAGAAACAGGAGAAGCAGCCTTTGGCTGCTTATTACAGGCAAGTAGAAAGAGACTAAGTACTAGAGAGGCTCTGCAAGGTTAACAGAAACCTTTCAGAGCCTCTCTAGGACTTAGTCTCGTTCTACTTGCCTGCAATGGAGGCTGCTTCTCTGTTTGTTTTAAGGAAGAAACAAAGCTTGCTGAAAGAAAAATAAGAGCGGGGGGGGGGGAAAGCATGCCTGCCTGCAAGGGGGGCAGGGGGGGCCTCGGGAAACCATGGAGGGGGTGTTCGCTCTTATCCACGTTTCAAGTATCCACGGAGGGGCCTGGAACATATCCCCAGCGGATATGGGGGCCCACCTGTATTCTGAATCACTTGAAACTAATGTGCATGTGACAGGCTAGGTCAGACTTCTCTTTATTCCAGCTCTGACTGTTACACCAGCTGCACCCCTATCTAGAGATGCTGGCAACTGATGTCATCTGAGCATCCAGGGTCAACTACCATGTCCAGGAGAACTCCTAATCTGTGGGTGTGATCCTTCAGGCTGAGCATGACCCTGTCCAAGGCTGGTTGTATACAAGTACCCTCAAATCAGCAGGTTTCCCAGCTCGGAGTACTCTGGTCTCGACTGGATTATGTTTCTTGCTGTCATCCAATCCAGAAGAGCGTCCAGGCCAAAAATTGGGTATCATCTACATATTGATGACACCTCAATCCAAACCTCTGGGTGATCTCTTCCAGTGGTTTCACACAGATGTAAAAAAGCACAGGAGACACTACCTGTCCCCACAGCACCACCTTCTGGGTCCGACTCTCCAGGCAAGATTGGAGGTACTGTATTGCAGTCATTCTGAGTCCCAAACCCACAAGGTGACCTAGAAGGATCCACCATGGTTGATGGTAACAAATGTCACTGAAAGGTCCAGAGGACAAATAGGGTCATGCTTCATCTGTAGCTCACAAAGGGTAAGCAAGGTGGTTTCTGTTCTAAAACTAGACTAAAAAGATAATTACCCTAGTCAGTGACTAGTAGTCACATCCAGGACCACGTGGAGCTGAGATCCTCTAATATGCTCAAGTACAAAGAATAGCAAGCTGGACACTGGGCAATAATTGTTCAGAGATAGGCTTACCATCATCCCGGAAATGACCGGGAAAGTCCCGGCAAGCCCCTTTTGTCCCCCCGTCTCCCCTGAACTGTAGTTTAGTCCCGGCCCGCCGGCTGCATCGCGGCAGGCCTGAGCTCTTCTGAGACTGTGCTGCCTCCTGCAGCACGTCTCCGTCCCTAATCTTCCTAGTCTCGCGCGTTTGCGCGAGACTGGAAGCACTCGGAAGATGTCCGAGTTCACTCGGACAACTTCGGAGACATTCCAGCCTCGCTCGCCTGCGCGAGACTGGAAGCACTCGGAAGATGTCCGAGTTCACTCGGACAACTTCTGAGACATTCCAGCCTCGCGCGCATGCGCGCGAAGCTTGAACGTCTCGGAAGATGTCCGAGTGAACTTCGGACGTCTTCCGAGACGTTCCAGCTTCGCGCGCATGCGCGCGAGGCTGGAATGTCTCGGATGACGTCCGAAGTTCACTCGGACAACTTCTGAGACATTCCAGCCTCGCGCGCATGCGCACGAGGCTGGAATGTCTCAGAAGTTGTCCGAGTGAACTCGGACATCTTCCGAGTGCTTCCAGTCTCGCGCAGGCGCGTGAGACTAGGAAGATTAGGACGGAGACGTGCTGCAGCAGGCAGCACAGTCTCAGAAGAGCTCCGGCTGGCCGCGATGCAGCCAGCAGGCCGGGGCGGGACTAGTAAATGAATTCACACACAATACACACACATACACAACAAACACAAATAAAATAAAATACACAAATAAAAGAGCACAGGAAAATAAAATACAGTATTTTACCTTTTTTCACGTGCCTCTGAGCACGTGCAGAGTGCCACTGCTGTTTTCATCCCAGCCAGCTGGCTGCGTTGTGACGGCCAGCACTGGCCATTACAATGCACCTGGCTGGCTGGGACAAAAACAACGGTGGCAATCTGCACGTGCTCAGAGGCACGGAAAAAAGGCAAAATACTGTATTTATTTTACAGTGGTCACGCCCACTTCCGGCGGAAGTGACATCACAGTTTTTGACCCGCCTTCTTGTGATGTCACTTCCGTCCCCCTTGGGGGGGGGCAGAAATCTGGTAAGCCTATTCAGAGAGCCTTATTTCAGAGTAATTCAACAGGGGCCTGAAGCTCAAGCTTTAGGGCCCAATCCTATCCAACTTTACAGTGCCAGTGCAGCTGCAATGCAGTCCCAAAATATGGGAACAAACATTCCCTTACTTTGAGGCCTCGTGACTGACCCCCTACTACAGGATGCAGCACATGCTCTGTTGGGACGGCTGCATCAGTGCTGGTAAGTTAGATGGGATTGGGTCCTTAGACTAAACTCCGACAGACTGATGTAGTTATTCCGTTATACAGTACGTATAGCCCTATAACTATTCATTACATGTAAAGTCACATGCCTGAATATTTTAAACAAAACATCTATACTTGAGAGAACTGTTGTTTGAAGAAACAAAACATGCCCTACGGTACCGTAGACCCACAAACGCAGGCAGGTCTCATTTGAGTCTGCGCGAGGAATCATGCAGGAACTTGAGTGACAAAGGCTTTAATTCTACGCGCGTTTACATGGGAGTAAGCCGCGGGGGGGGGGTGCTTTAAAAATGTAAACGAAATTGTCGCTAACATTTGGTTGGGGAGGCGAGATGAACTACTACACCTTCCATGTCTCAAAGTGGTTCTGCAAGCGCGCTGCACATGACCTTGAGCATCCGTTCTGCACTCCAAGCGATTCTCCAAGCCACCCGTACACACTTACCTGGCGGCACTGAGACCTGCTATAACCCCTGCAAAGATGTCTCTTCACCCGCGTACAGATTGCTGCAGTCCTTGCATCCTCACGGCTTCCAGTCACACACACCACCCTGTCCTACAGGGGCCGCCATCTTGTTTAGTCATATGATGCTTCTTTTTCAAGGCGGCTCGGATTGGCCCGTTTTCCCCACGCCTCTTCTTTTGCATGCGCTACAGCACGGTGGCTGATGATTGGCTCGCCACGGGCTTTGGGGGGGGGCGCGCGCGCGCCACGGAGGGGAGAGAGGGCGCCAGCGTAGTCGCTGATCGTCAATCACCGACTGCTGGGCCGGACTTTGGCCGCGTTGCTAAGGGACGGAGGGGCGGGAAGATGGAGTCAGCAGCTGCGGCGAGCGGTCCTCGGTGGAGATGGAGCTGAGCAGGCAGCGGCGCGAGCGGCAGGGAGACACGCAGGCCGGCTCTGACTGACTGACTCCCCACCCGCCCAGCGCTCGATGGGGGCGCAACAGCCCGCGCGGTAATTCTCGACCCCCGGGGCGCGGCTCAGCATTCAGTTCTGCGGGTGTGCGGCGGGGAGGGGGACGCGGCGGCGGCAGCAGCAGCAGCAGCAGCAACCCATCCGCGCTCCTCTCCCTCAGCCCATCTGCTCGCCTCTCCTCCCCGGCTGCGGCTCCGCCCAGACGGCGCTCGATCCCGGCCCCTTCCCCGCCAAGTAGCGATCAGCCTCGCTCCTCCCGGCTTCACACACAGAAAGACCCCCAGCATCGCATCAGACCCCCGGCAGCGTCGGGGGAGGGGGCGCTCTCTCTGGCTCTTGGCCATGGGACCTCAATGGAGCCTCCACCTTCAGTAGTAGTTTACCCCCGAACAGCTGTTGCTGGGTGGTGGTGGCGGCGGCAGCAGCAGCAGCAGAGGTCCTTGCTTGTGGACTTCCCAGGAGTACCACAGCTGGCCGCTGTGGGAAGCAGGATGGTGGACTGGGTGGGCCTGTAGTTTGAACCAGCGGGGCTGTTAGGGTGTTAGCACACACACCCTGCCCATCCCACTGTACTGGGTCACCCTGCTCCGTGCATCTCTCTTTGCTGGTCTTCACCTTAGTCCCCCTCCACTCCATATCTTCTTGCCAGTAGTTGACTAACCATGCCCAGAATCCCATTAGTTCCAGCCTGTCCCAGGGCATCAAAGAGCACCCCTTTGATGCCCCCCGCTATCCCAACAGCAGCATCTGTTGGGTCCCCATCCCATTAGACCTGTCTAGTCATTGGTCTCCCCCCCCCCTCCATATTTTATGTGAACTTCCTGCCCTGTGCTGAGCTTACCTCTCTGGCTCATCTGCTCATCATCCCCCCCCCTCCCCATGACACTTCCACCTGGGTCAGCAACTATTTTTAGGAAGGAGGGGACAGTATTCTCCTCTCCCTACTGATAGCCTGCCAGCAGGCCCTGTTATAATAGCAGCCCACTCTCTTTAGGGTCTTATTTTGCTTCTGCTTTGGCAACTGAGGTGAAGGGGGGGGGAAATGGCTCTCTTCAAGGGCTTCCAGGTACTGACCCCCACCCTAGATCTACCAGTCTCTTTTGTATGCACACAGTTAACGTCCACTTAGTTGCAAACTTGTGTTGGCCAGCAGCCCCTTGTTCTCTGTACCTACTCTGCATCACTGGCCTGGTTTTAATCTCTCTCCCTGAAACTGACCATGGAAATCTCATGTCCCCCCCCACACACACACACACCGGCACACACTTGATACTCCCTCACAACTAGCTCCTCTCTCTGACTTTGATTCCTTCTCACAACCTTTGTATTGCTTCCACTATCTCACTGGCCTTCTCATAGCCCTTACCCCACATTGCAGGCACATAGTTTTATTACTGTACAATGTTAATGCACTGGATTTCAACCATCTTGGGTTTCACAGTAACAAGTCGGATGGATAAGCAGGCCTTATGCTCTCGATAGATCCAGAACGCATGTGACTCCCGACTCTGTTTTTCTGAATGAGGGAAGGGGGAGGGTTGCTGGGGGCAGATGGTTTTCCAGAGTCTTTTTTTCCCAGCCCTGCAGCTGTTCCTGGTGCCATTGCCACCCCTCTGAGCTGATGGTATCAATGGCTCCTAATCATTCTCAGAGCAACTACTAGGAGGAGGATGATAACTGAAGTTCCCTCCCCGGCTCTCGTTCTGGTGATGGCAGAAGGCAATCCTGGGGGCTGATTCTGCCTTGCTATCTGTTCGTTTCATTCTGCCCCAGACTCCACGATGCTTCAACTAGCCCAGCATACTTCTATATCCGATTGCCCCGTTTCACCTGCCCCCCATACAGATATCCAGCTCTCCCTCACAAACCTTCTAATTCACGCTCTGTCCCCGATCAGTGAGCCCTTCTGACCCTACCTTCATATTCCATTCCAAGTATGATTCTTCTCCACACCCTCAGTTCTCTTGCACAGACATCTCTGACCTTACGGTGTACTGTAAACTGTGTTGCTTCTTTGCTAGCTGCACCTAGCCTTGTTCCCTCCCCAAATATGAGTGCTTCCACCTCGGCCACAATATGCTTTAATATGCACTGTATATATCTGACTTTACTACGTCCCATGTTGACCCCCATCCTCCCGTTTCATCTCAACTGAGCTTTTTTGCAACCCAGCTTCATAGCGTGTGAACCCATTTTCTTGCTATTTCCACACACCCCCGGTCATTTTCCCTGCTCTCCAACTTTCACGGACTCAGCCTTTTGCCCAGCCTGCAGCTCTGCCCTGTTCTCCGCATCCCTACTGCATCCTGCTTGTTGAACTCTATCAACTGCTAACTTGCCCCACCTTCCTCCATCTAATTTCGCAACCTCTGCCTGTAATTTCGCCTGTACTCCTTCGTATTTCTTTCTTATCGCAGGCTTTACTTTCTGAAACCCATTAACTTTCTGGCTGTACATTATCTTCAGTGTTTTTCTCATTTAAGTTGTCCCACTCCATTTAAACCTTTTAGCGGACGAGAAGTCAAGTCCGTGTCGCATCCTTCCAATGTGTATAGAATTGCCACATTGGGACCCTACTGCCCTCCTCACTCCCCTTAGACACTTTCTCATTTCTTATCACCCTTCACTCTTTAAATATCTCCTCTGAGTCCAGGCATTAATCCCAATCATAAGAACATAAGAAGAGCCCTGCTGGATCAGGCCAAAAGCCCATCTAGTCCAGCTTCCTGTGTCACACAGTGGCCCCACCAGATGCCTCAGGGAGCACACGAGACAACAAGATACCTGTGTCCAGTCGCCACTCCCTTGCACCTGGCACAGAGAAAACCCACTTCTAAAAACCAGGAGGTTGCTTATGGCTTGTAACCTGTGATGGTCTTTTCCTCCATGAATTTGTCCAAACCCCTTTGTCCAAATCCTTCCACTGTTGCCCATTCCTTAGCCTTTGCCCAGTTTCTTCTGCCCTTTTATTTTACCACAATTCCCTTTCTTTCCTTCTACTGCTATTTATCACTGCCCTGCTTCTCAGATGTCCCTAAAACTGCAATCCACTGTATCCACATGTATGTTTTTCCCCCTGCATTGCCCTTAAAATTCATCCACAATCCTGTTTTTTTCCTCACAAACGATTTTCCTGAAGTTCCAAGTTCACTTGCTCTTCACCACCCTAAATCAGTTCTTCCTTCCCATATAAAGAATAAACCAACCTTTCAGCATACTTGCTTTTTTGTGTTCTTGTTTGTTTGGAAACAGCTCTAGAGCAGGAAGGAAATAATGTATGCAGAAAATCCCATGTTCTCCCTTTCAAGAAGATAAATGCAATGCAGGGTTCTGTGTCGCTTGTGTGGTGGCTTTTCATGCATGAAGGGAAACATTTGGAGAGTAAATAGCACTTTGTTCCTTTATTTTCAGCACTGTGGGGTGAAAAACTGTCATTGTTTTTATCTCTTCTGCAGAAAAAAGGGGAAAATACGAGGTTCTGGTGAGGTCGGCCAGCTGCACCAGCAAGTGGGGGAACTCTGGACTGACTTCAAGGCCTGCTTATGCCCTGTTAATATTCCAGCCTCTTTGCATAACATTTGGGGAAGCTCTGCTTAGAATTGCTCGGCTCCTCTTTCATTAGGCAGCTGCTGCTCAGCAAAGAGAGAAATGGCAAGAAGTCAGTGACTCCGGTGCTCAACGTCCGCTCCACCAGTCTGCCCCGTGAGCTGCACTGTCACTTTAATAATTCCATGCTGAGGGATTGCTCTCAATCCTCTTGGGCTTAATACAAGTGAGGATCAGAGGGACGTTAAAGGCCATAAGGCTGGGTGGAGAAAATAAAAATGAAAGTGACTGCTGTTTGGGTAACCGAGTGAAACCTGGGAGCTCTTTCTCCCTAGTACCCAGAAGACCATTGGCGGGCACCTGTGCGGTCCCTGACTGACAAAAGGCACCTGTGATTGCAGCAAAACAGTCCCTGTCTGTCAACTGTTTTTTGTCTTCCTCAGAAATTTATTTGGATCATTTCAGACCTAGTTTTATGTTTAGATGGTATCGGAACGTGTTGAAGCGGATTCTTAAGACTGCCAAGAGTTGGATTGTGCCTTAATTGTATTTCCTACATTCACTTAACTTCTTAAAAACAAAACCTTTGCTGTCACGAGAGGGATTCTTATACAATTTTCTAGGCTGCCGAGTGTTTTCTCTTGTATATTTTTATAAATTGGGAAACATTTTACAGATTTTGACAACTGCTCTTGCAAATACTCTAAACTTTTTCCCCCCTTACTACTTTGCGGGTGGTGTTGGAAGGTTTTAACTGGAGAAAACTGTGAGCGCCTCTGTGGACAATGAAGATGTAGAGCTCTGTTTCTAAGCTGAACCGTGTAAGTGTTTTGAATCAGATGGCAGATTTTTGACCTCCAGAAGGTGATCCCAGCGGGACTCTTGATACCGGTAAACAAGCGTTTGCATCCAGTGCCAGAAATCACAGCAAGAATGCCAGTCAAGAAGAAAGGTGGGCTATGAAGCTTCCTATTTCATTTTGTCTGTCTTTTTAATAAACTGGATTTCTCATACATGCAATTTTACATTAAAAGCATTTGAATGGGAGAGTGAAATTGTTTGGTTTTTTGTTTTCGTGGAGAGATGAAAGATAAGCATTTTATGCATCTTTGTTTGTGTACAGTGGGATTCTTACTTGAGCTGAAATTGCTTCAGATCTCAAGTTTTGGTTCCTCAGATATCTATTCGGCTATTGTAGCACCAGGGGAGAGTAAAAAGGGAGAGTCTAGGGTTTATGGGACACCTTGCAAATAAAATAAAATTTATTTTTTTTAAATGTTAGACCTGATTTTTTCATTGTCAAATTTGATAGGTCATATCCAACACTAGAAATAAAGATTTTTGGCGTTGCATCTTAGATATGTTTCTGAGAACTACAACAACCTGATAGCTGCTCATTGGACAACAAAATCAATGGAAAGTTATGGTCGAAGCTTGTCTCCCCCCCAAGTCATATCAAATAAAAACTGCTTATAAAAGCAACATGATTTGAATAGTCTGTAAAAAAAAAAAAAATATTTAATGTTGATGTGTTGAAAGTCGTACGTTGCTGTAGGAAAACTAGTTTTTTAAAACTAGCCCTACATTTTCCCCATCCACTCCCCTTTATGTAGAGATAGTTTGCAAAAATATGTATGCAACATACAGTATTGGCAAAATGCACATCATTGAGATGGATGGATGCTGCAAGGAAGTCTTGTATATTGCAAGGACTTGAGGTGGGTGTTTTGTAATGTATCTTGATAGTTCTGCCCTCAGGGATGAATTGTAGCTCCCTGTGGATTCGTAGCATTGTGCGGACTCAGCTACCCCAGAACTGGAGGTCTGGTTTTGCCCTTGCTGCAACAGTATCCCCAGTTGTTACTTTTTTCTCATAGACATGGATGACAACTGTCTGTTTGTTGTGTGGTAGAAGGCCAAAGGTGTCCTAAAGAGGTAAGAGGGATGGAGGCTAATCTTGCTTCCTGCCCCAGCGACCCCAACCACAGAGAACCAAGCATGCTACTGTTTGCTTAGCTCTGCATTCTGTTTCTTGATCACTGTAGAGCGTGGTGGCTTGTATAGGAAATCACTTACCTGGGATGTTGGGAGGATGGATATGACCAGTGCATGCGCTCTTTCTTGCACATGAAGACATTGCAAAATGTTGGTACTTCTGTGGTTTGCAAATACTGGCCAATAATTTAATACAAGACAGCAACCAGCGATTTGGTTTTCTGGAGAGAAGTAACGCATTCATGGAGTTTTCTCACTCTGAATACTTCCCCCCCCCCCCCAAATAATGCACCTAAGTTTGAAACATTTTGGGAGTTTGTACTTAATAAAAATATATGCATTCACAGAAGATGGTTGCTATTTCATTCATTTGGGTTTTACTCTTTTTTTGTTGCAATATTTAACACAATGGTAGTACCCTTGATTTAACAGACTAATGGGACAAAGAGGTGTCCATTAATGTTGAACGTCTGTTAACTCGAAATCCATTTATGTGCAAAACATAAATGATTAGTTTTTAAAGAAGCAGACCATATCTGTTATTTCCAAAGTCTGTTAAATTGAGGGTTCACTATATAAATACAAATTACTGTTACCTTTTTATAATCTAGTCAAACTTTCCTAACTTGGCAAGAACAGGGCTAAACTTCAAGAAATAGCAATATTAAATATAGCCTTGCTCACATGTTGTACCAACTCATCTTCCAATGAGGTCATATTCATGATTCTGAATTGTTAGAGTTGTTCTAAATAGAATCTATCATCAGGGTGCTAATTTAGAATTGTGTTACATTTGCAATTTGCACAGTCGCAAGAAAATCTCTTTTGAAATCTGTGTTTAATGAGTAATACAGTATTCATCTTAATCAACAGAATGAGCCAGTGCGGTGTAAATGAAAGCAAATATTAGAAGGGGGTGCAGAACACTTTTCAGGATGGCCCGCAACTCCTCGAGAATGTGTAGGAGTTGTGTGTGTTGACCAGCTCCACATTGTAGTTGAACAAGCAAGCAAAAAATATGGTATTTTGCAATGGTATTCATATGCTTGGACAGTGTCATCTGAAAGTTATAAAGTGTACAGGAGTTGATTCCAGGCATTGGTCTGTTTTAAAATAGTGCAAAGTTTAGAAGTGGTTCAGATGTGTAATGAATACACCTCTTGCTTCTGTATATCACAGACTTCTGCTAGGAAAAGCAAACACGGTCTGGGGTTAGTGTCTGGTTTTCCCAGGAAGTCCTAGGAACTTCACTGGGGCCCAGCTTATGGGGTCGGGGATGGATCTCTGGGAACAGACTACAGGGGTGGGTGGGGGTCAGTTGATGTGGGTAGGTCAGTTCAGCACCCACTGCTCGTGCCCCCCCTCCATTTACTTCCATATACAGTACGCTCAGGAGGTTTAAACCAGTTCTAAGAGGGAGCAGGTTCTGAAAGCAACACTGGCACCATATAGTCTTCACTGCCATCTAATAATGGTCAGTGGAAGGGGTCAGGCAAACCTTTTTAGGGGAAGCCATTGTATAGTAAGGGCCTCTTTCAGCTATAGTGCCCAAACGTGTGCCCTTGTCATAATGCACTTCAGAGAGTGGATTGCAGTGGGTGCCGAGAAGGGCCTTAGACAGCAGTTCACATAAGGTCCCTTTAAATTGTACCCCACACCTTGCTTCACATGTGAATGGGGCAGATTTGCATTTAAAGGCACAGATCCACTGTCTTGCCTAGCTTGGGCCACCATATCAAATGGTAGTGTTTTCTTGGTCTGTCTCACTTGAGGTGATATGCTCCACTATGGCCAAAAAAATTCTCTGCACATCGAAAACTAGCATGCCACAGAGAAGACCAGGCAGGTGACTTTCCTGATGTGCTTGTTTCCTGTATATGCAGGGTATTTTTCATGGGGAAGTAATCGTTGTAGTCTTCCATTTGCACCTTCAGCTGGTACTATCCGGGGAAAGCTTTAGCAGCTTGATTCTGTATAAATTTTCCCTGACTTCCTGCACTGAGCAGATGACTAACAGCGCAATCCTATCCAATTTACACCACTGGTGTAAGCAGCGGTGCAGCGAGAACGGGAGGCCTCAGAATGGAAAGGGGATTCAAATCCCCTTCAAAGGGGATTCAAATCTCCCCTCCAAAGCCTCCCACCCTGCATTCCCCTGCTGGTTACACCAGTGGTGTAAGTTGGATAGGACTGCGCTGTAAATTTGGTTACAGGCAAATTGGGGCTGTTTCAACTTTTCTAAACCAAACAGTTTGGTTTTGAAACCCGCGCCTTCAAAGAAGAAGAAAGGCACATGGGAAGGAACATTTCAAAAGGGATATGTTCTGATAATGTAGAGCAACAGTGCCATTATAAATGCGCGTTTGGCTTTTAACCCAAACATTGAAGGTCTGTGGGTTTAGATAGTGTTTTTTAAGGAAGTCCATTTAAATAACAGCTCTTTTGAATGCATCTGTGACGAGGCTTCCTTTGCTTGTGGAGAACCAAATGTTGCCTAGATTTGTCAGCTTTTTTCTTTTTTTAGGCTTACAAGGCAGATATTTACAAGGCTGCCAGATGGGAAACAGCAGGTGTTCCGAAACCCTTTTGAAAAGCAATGCACTTTGACTACACAATATGCATTTTTCACCAATAATACACCCCAATAATAATCTCTTTCCTGATAATGGCTTTTGGGTAATCTTTTACAGACTTAACTGGAGAGAGGATCTGTAGCAAAAGTAGCATATTATGGACAATTTCTTCATTTTGTATTTAGTAATGCAACTCTCTTAGCCTCTCAAACTATGTTAAGTACCATTATGACAGAATTCACATTTTTGGACTGTGAACAACTGTATTGAACATGAACAACTGCATTGAAAACTTGAGTGTTATTGTTCAATATAAAGATTAAATGGATGTCTAAGAGCACAAGAAGTCCCATTGTCTTCAATGGGGCTTACTCTCAGGAAAGTGTGCATAGGATTGGAGGCTAAAAAGCACGTATCTACAATGGTGCCTTTTGTAATGCTGTGAAAAAAGTGGTCTCACTAGTTCAATATAACGTTGTACCTCTTGTCCAGCTGTGTGGCATACCTGTCAACGTGTCATAAAGAACCTGCAATCGAGGGAGCGTCGGTGGCGGGGTATGTCTGCATCACAGACTTATAGCTTGATCTCTCGTGCATGTTTTTCAGAAGCAGGTCCCACTGATTTCCAAGGGATGTATTCCCAGGGAAGTGTGCGTTGGACTGTAGGCTTAAGCTGGTTTAAGAGTAATTCTATCACCCCAGAGCTATAGATGGCTGGGGAGAGAGGCTAGGAATCTCTTAACAGAATTATGTTCTTCTCTAAACTGCAATTCTTTGGATTCATGGAGGGTAGCCATGACTGTTAAATTGGTATAAGACCTGCTGTGAGTTTGTAATGATTATAGGCCAGATGGGCTGATGCTTATCTTTCAAAATGGCTCATTGCTATGCAGAACTGTGTGGATGTGCTTGCCCTCCCAGTTCACCTGGCATGCTGTGAGCATGCCATACTGTGAGCTGGCATGCACCAGTGCAACGAATCAATTTCCTTCATTGAATTCAGAAATCAACTGCATGATTTTAGCCTATATCTGTTGGATTTTATGCCCGTAGATGGCATTCAAAGGATCTGTCTCCATGTGGGTGGTGGAGGTAGGTGCCACATGAGTGGGGAGGGCAGGCATGCCAGTGCTTCCCTCCACACAATGGGCCAGATCAGGAGGACAATATCGTCCAGTGGCATAGTAAAGTAGGGGGCCCTGATACTCTGGGCCCCAGGCGCCAAGTGGCGCGTTGCTTCCGGGGGGCACCATTTCGCAAGTTTAAAAGTGCAGGCAGCTGAGTGGTAAGCTGACAGCGCCAGCTGCCGCTCTGAAGCGCGGCTGCTGGCGCCCTGTGGCTGCGGGCAGGCGCTCCGGCAGCTTTTGATGAGTCCGAGCCTGGAGCCGTCGTCGTCAAGGCGATGCACGCGCGTCCGGCCAGCATCATGCAAAACACAGCGAGGAGGAAGCCGGAGGAGCTGGGAGTTGGTGTGCTCCATCCCCTTATCTTGGACGTGGCCCTCCTCCTCCTCGGCTCCTTCTTCCGAGGACAGCCGCTCCTCTCTCTCTCGCAGCAGCAGCTGTCTCAGCTCCGTGTCAGCTGCAACAGTCCAGCTCTCCTTCCTTCGGACCTTGCTTGCTGTCCCCGCCCGCCTGCTCGTCGTCTCTGTTCAAACCAGGCACAAGGGCGCTTCGACAGTCTATTCCCCCCCCCCCGGGACACGTGTGTTTATTCCGTGTGTTTATTCCAGTCACTGTAAAAGAACCCTTTCAAATGAAGTGTGACCAGTCACAGCATTGAGCCTGGTTTGCTTGGTTTCTGAATGGGGCCTCTGGCTCAGGTTCAGGGCAGGCTGCAGGGCCCGGCCCCCCTTGAGTACTATGTACCCTGGGGGGGGGCAGAAACATCCAAAAGCTCTATTGGGAGCTTTTCCCCCCAGACAAGTAATAACATAAGAAGAGCCCTGCTGGATCAGTCCAAAGGCCCATCTAGTCCAGCTTCCTGTATCACACAGTGGCCTCACCAGATGCCTAAGTAGCATGCATAGGTTCTGATCTGGACCATCCCCTGTGTGCTGTTGGGGTGGGGAGTGGTGCAGCATGCCAAGGCCAGTGATGTGATTCAGCTCGTATCTGCTTGGCTCAAATTTCAAGACTTGTGCAACTCTAAGTAGAACCTCATTTGCCCAGATGGCCGGGTGAGAAAACAGGAACGTACATTTAGCGAGTTGCCAGCAGAATGAACGGGAATGGTAGTTGTTTTCAGTTGCACTGATGCTACAAGGAGGCACCTCTTGGGCATCTTTAGGTGGTTTTTCCTTTGTTAGTCCCAGGAGTTTTTGGTCTTCGATCACAATACAATTGTGTGGTTTTCAGAGCGTGAGCCTGGCTTGCAGTCAAGTGATGGAGTTACAGAGAATTTTGAATCAGGCAGAATGGAGAAGAAGCACATTCTTAGTTAGGCAGCAACGGAGAGCAACATTGATTACAAATGCAAATGTTTTACAGTCCTAAGAATAGCCGAATTTGTGTCCTATACATAACTAGTGTTCTCAAAAGCTCTTGTACCAACAAATGTTGTCTGGCAGAAGTATGATTGCAAACTGACCAGCGATCACCACCCTGGCCAGTGCCTGGGCCTTTAACAGAAGCAGAAATTGGCAACTGGAGCGTTTCGTGACAGGGACCCAGCAGACGTGATCAAGTGAACTCCAGGAGAAGAAGTGTAGGTGATTTGAGCAAGATCAAGTTCATGAAGCTGTCTTATGTCAAGGCAGAGGAGTGGTCCAACTTGGGCAGAATTGCCTACTACACTGTCTGGCTCTGGCTGCCCCAGGCTTTCAGGTGGGGTCTTTTCCCAGCCCTCCTCCAAGATTTCAGAGTGCGACTGTCAAACTTCCTGCATGCAACAGCAAGTGAACTATGGCCCCATCCCTAAGCTCCAGAAACGACAGTCGTTTGGTATATTTAACATTTTTAATCAGTAGTTCAAGCTAGTAGTTAAACTATTTTTTAGATAGTAGACACACCTGTGTAAAATCATGATCCACAAGAGAGTGCCGAGTTGACTGATCTTAGAGCAGATCAGGATTGGGCTGTAATGATATTTACAGGCTGGATCATCAAGTGAGTGTGTGGGACTTGTTTTTTCCCATATTTATTTTTATATACCACCTTTCCAATGAGGAACTCTGGGCAATATGCATGGCTCCTTCCTTTCCTTGTAGCCTCACAACAACTCTGCGAGGTAGGTTAGGTGCTGAGAGATGGTGGCTGGTCTAGGGTCACCCAGTGAGCTTCATGGCTAAGGGGAGATTTGAACCTGGGTCTTCCTGCTTCAAAGTCCTGCACATTAACCACTGCACAACACTGCCTTCCTCTATAGAGCCAGGGTGGTGTAGTGGTTTGGGAGTCGGACTTAGACCTGGAAGATCCAGGTTCAAATCCCCGCTCAGCCACGAAGCTTCCTGGGTGACCTTGGGCCAGTCACTATCTCTCAGCCCCACCTACCTCACAGGGTTGTTGTGAGGACAAAAGGAGGGGAGGAAATATGTACACCACTCTGAGCTCCTTGGAGGAAGGGCGGTATAAAAAATGTGAAAAATAAAAAAAAAATATAGTAAGGTAAAGGTGAATACTTGCTCCAAGTGCTGTCTTTGTCACATATGAGGTGGACTGGAAGAAGTGTTATTCAACTAGGGTGCTTCTAGTCTGGAATAGCTTCTGGAGGTGTCATTTTAGGGAACTACTGGGTTGTGCAAGGTGGGGCTGAGTGGCTACTGTACTGTAATTTCATTTGCTTATATGCATTACATATGCACATCAAAGGCACAAGTCCATTTGCTTCAAAAACAAGTTATTGTTGCATGTGGACAACACTCTTCTAGTTATTGTGAAGTATTTAAGAACAATTGCAATGACGCTCTAAATATATGTTCAACATATTTATTTCTGTAGCAATTTCATTTAGAATGTTTCCAGGAGCTGGCTAGGCTTTTAGGCACTGCAAAATCGTACCCCACTGAAATCGCTTGGTTTCTCCTCCCCAGTCTGAAATGACACCCTTGTTAATCTTTGGAAGTAGGTGGGTATGACACATCTCAGCTGAAAGGTGAAAACCTTTCACTGGAAAAACTAGCTGATAAAATTGATCAGCTTAAATAAAAAGGTTTATCTTTACTCTTTCTTAATGTGCTTTATTTAGGACTGACACTCTATTAAAGAAATTTAATTACCGTAATCAAATGAATGTTAATTGGTTAAACTGCAGTCCTGTGCACATTTACCTGGGAGTAAGCCACACTGACCATAGTGGGACTTATTTCAGAGTAAGCATGCATAGGATTGTGTTGCACGATTGTGGTGTGTCTGTGTACCAGTGAAAACAACTGTGAAGGAAAAAAAATACACTTTGGTTTGCAAACTTAATAACTGCTGTGGCATTCCTTCTGATGCACAAGAAGAGAAGGGAGAATGCCTCTTCTGAGAACGCCTCATAGTTGCTTTTGTTAGGGCTCAAGCTGAAAATAAATTATTACATTTTAAAAATCTGCTACCCAACTAATTGCTGGCACCTTTTTAATCAATCAAAAGGTATTTCATCAAAGCAGCAAAATGTAGCAGACATTGAATTGCGTTGACTTTTGTGTAGTTGTTAATGTGTAGCTGTATATCTTCTGTTCATATTGTGCAAATGCAGTTTAAAAGAAGCAAAAATAAAATCTATGGCAGCAACAGACAATGGGTTTTGTGGAATGACAATAGAGCCCCGTGAGCTTAGTGGGTGAACTGAAAGGAGGAAATGGAGGTTTTGATTTAAACATAAAAGCTGAACTGTGTTTCAAGGGCCAAATGTCAGATTAGATCATGGTTTTGGATTCTGGGTCCAATTTCAGACGTCACCTCCAGGTGGCAAAACAACAGACAAAGGCAGCTAGAACAAGGACTGGGCGAGGGGCAGGGGAAAAATATAGTCTTCCAGTTGTTTACACCAGAAAATTACTGTTGAAATCTATGTGGTGATTCTGATTTGAGGATCATGACTTCAGCTTTAGCCTTACCAACCAGCCAGTATATTACTGGTCTGACCAACATAATAATATTTTGTCAGGGACTACCACTGAGATCTAAAAAGCCCAGTAAGATCCATTTTGCCCGGACTCCACCATGGATCGATCAGATATCATCCTGGTTCTGTTTCTGACCTGCCAGATTTCTTCTAGCCTCCTAGATTTTTTTCCGGATTCTGCTTGCCCTGCCCCCTAGGCCAGGTCAGCAGCCACTGCGGATACACTGTGGTGGATATGTGGCCTGTCTCTGTCTCTCTCTCTCGGCGCAATCCTGATGAAAACATTTGTTCCCTTACCTTGGGGCTGCATTGCGGCTGCACCAGCACTGGGAAGTTGGTTAGAATTGCGCTGATGGGCAGACCAATCCTGCGCAAGGATCCAGCGGGCGGCCCAGACCGCCTGCTGGATCCTGTGCTCTGCCGTGGCCAGGCTGCCGCTCAGCCGGAGGTCTACTCGGGGAAGGGGACACTTGTTCCCTCCCCCGAGTGTAAATGGCGCCCGGGCCGATCCGCCTCCTTGGATTTCCGCCAGCGAAATCGCTGGTGGAAGTCGGAGGCGGGCGTGTAACGGCACAGCCGCTCAGCAGAGGACGGGATATGGCCGAAGCCATTCTCTGCCCCCTCCCCGACCGGCTAGGCCAATGGCCCCCCTCCCACTACCGCTGGACTGCCCCCTTGTCCGCTGGATCCTTACCTGGATCTGGCGGCGGTCCTTCAGGCACTTTGGCGGTGGAGCAGGGGAGGCCTGCCTTTCGCCAGCCTTCCCTGCTCTCGAGTAGGCGCAAACGTGCTTTTCGGCACATTTGTGACTACTTCGGGTCCGCCGCCCTTGTTCTTTTACCTTGAGGAGGCCTCCATGACTGCCCCTGCACTGCAAAATGCAGTGTGCGCCCTGTTGGCATGGCTAAACTGGCACTGGAAAGTTGGTTAGAATTGGTGTGTGTGTGTGTGTGTGTGTGTGTGTGTGTGTGTGTGTGTGTGTGTGTGTGAGAGAGAGAGAGAGAGAGAGATCTTAGTATGGGAATAGAGATGTTACAAGCATGGTCCTAATTTTATCTGTGAAACGTTCAAGGGTATGAGTTTCCTATGAAGGTTTTGTTCAGAATATGGGTAAACATCTGTTGGGAATAAATTGTTGTTCTTGCCATCGTGCGGAAGATTGACCCTCGGTGGCCACCCTCCTTCTCCTCTTGCACACTAAGATTAGAAATTGTATGGGGATGAAAGGGGGAGGGACAGGCCTGCTAGCTCTCTGCTTTGTTTTTGATCCTCGCAAAGGCAGGAGAGTCAATATGATAGCTTTTAACCAGAGCTACTATCCTCTCATGTTGGCGACTATTTATAGAGATTTTTTAAATAAATAAACAAATCGGCATGATTGCGCAAGTACCTAATCAAGGACTTTTAACGTTTTGAACTATTGACTAATTGCTCTGAGCGGAAATGATGATTTCAGAAGTTTCATAATGGACATTTTAAAAATGTGATTATTGACTTAAGTTGGGAAGAACTTCTATATAGCAGAAATGAGTAGGAGATGCCTACCGTTTACTAAATGTTACAGAAGTTCCTGATATAAGAAATGAAGTCCTATGAAGACAGAAGTCCCTAGTATAAGAAACGTGTGGTGTTTTCCTGATTCTGTAACTGGCTGCCACTGATGGGGAGATGCTGAACTCACTGATGTCTTGTCACGCATGCTTGACCTTTGTGTAATCACGAAAGCTGGTGGAGTCTAACAAGAGGGCGGTATAGTCTTCCTCCTAGGAAGGGAGAATTACCAGCTTGTAGTATGAAGGAAGGCCAGCGGGTGGCGCAGCGGGTTAAACCGCTGAACCCTAAGCTGTCGATTGAAAGGTCGGCAGTTCGATTCCCGCGACGGGGTGAGCGCTCGTTGCTTGGCCAGCTCCTGCCAACCTAGCAGTTCCAAAGCATGTCAATGTGAGTAGATAAATAGGTACCGCTTGCAGGAAGGTAAACAGCGCTCCGTGTTCCAGCTGCATGCTACACACTGCGGCAAGGAGAGTCATGCCAGCCACGTGACCACGGAGGTGTCTTCGGACAACGCTGGCTCTTCGTCTTTGAAATGGGGATGAGCACCACACCCTAGAGTCGGACACGACTGGACTTAATTGTCAGGGGATACCTTTACCTTTTTAGTATGAAGGAAGTGGTAGTAAGACTATTGCTGATGAAGCCCATCTTGATCCAAGCATGTCGGAGAATTACTGGCCAGTCTTTACTATTTCATTCTTGGCAAAGGTGCTTAAGCACATGGTAGAGACCCAATGCCAGGTTTTTTCTGGATGGGACTGAGTTCAGTTCAGCTTTAACCTGATTTTCATCCTGATTTGGAAACCAAGACAGGCTTGGTTGCTCTGGTGGTCCGTGTGTGTTGGGATTTGGACAGGTGGCACATATCCTTGTTGGTTCTGCTGGAGCTCTCAGTGGCTTTCAGTACCAGGACCATGGTATGCATCTGGATTTCCTAGCCAGGATGGAGCTTGAGGGCACCATTTCATGGTGGTCTGGTCCCTCCTGGAGGGTAGATTACAACTTGCATGCTTCCTAGATAGTAACTTCAGAGCAGGCCCCTTGACGGGCAGCCCAATCCTGCCTAAGATCTGCCGTTGTGCGCTAAGCACGCTGCGCCAGATCCTGCGTGGGATCGAGCCCACGCTAGCGGAGCTGGGGCACACCCCGGGAGAAAGGGACATTCATCCCTTTCCCCCAGTGTAAGCCCCAGTGGCCCCAATGGGCCTTCTTGGATGGGCGCCAGCTATTTTGCTGGCGCACATCTGAGGGGCCGGTGTAAGGCCGGCAAGGCCCGGGAAAGGGCATTGGATATTGGTGGAGTGCACCGCCAATATCCCCGCCCCCATCCCTGGCCTGGCCGTTCATTCACCCCCTCCCCTGCCCTTCTGGTCCGCCCTCCTGTTGCCTGGCGCAGGACCTACCTGTATCCGCTGTCCGTGTCGTCCTCGTCCGGTGGAAGAGTGAGCAGCACCTGCCTTGGTACCAGTACCGCTTACTTTGCAGGTGCCGCAAACATGCCGTATGGCGCATACGGCCAAGAGGGATGGACCCATGGGCCATGTGAGCCTCCTGGAGGAGGGAGTTCCAGAGCCTGGGTGCTGCGATGAAGAAGCCCCTGCCCCATGTACTTGCCAGCCAAGTCTCGGCAGGTGCAGGCGTGCAGAGCAGTGTCTTCCGAGAGCAGTGCCCGAAACTGCCCCCACTGTGCTTACCGGGGCTTGGGGGGGCTTCGGGGAGGCCTGTGCGACCTTCTGCAGATCTGGACTTCACCTGTTTTATACTGGACAATTCTAGAAGGTGCTGTCGATCGAAAGGTCAGCAGTTCGAATCCGCGACGGGGTGAGCTCTCGTTGCTTGGCCAGCTCCTGCCAACCTAGCAGTTCCAAAGCATGTTAATGCAAGTAGATAAATAGGTACCGCTTGCGTGAAGGTAAACAGTGCTCCGTGTTCCAGCCGCATGCTACACGCTGAGGCAAGGAGAGTCATGCTGGCCACATGACCACGGAGGCGTCTTCGGACAACGTTGGCTCTTCGGCTTTGAAATGGGGATGAGCACCACACCCTAGAGTCGGACACGACTGGACTTAATTGTCAGGGGTCACCTTTACCTTTACCTTATTGCTTACATGCTTCTCTGGGAAAGACAACGGTAAAGGTTTACATATGAAGAGTTTCCTTGTTTTACTCCTGGTTGAAATAATATCACAAACTTGGGAGGCTGGTATTATGTCTAACGTACTTTCAAATCCTTAGGAGAATGCAAAGCAGAATTTACCAGCAACGCAATGTTATTTACAATGTTATGCTTGTTGCTCTCTTCCCCCCCCCCCCCCCATTTTGCCTGTCTCTACTTTTCAAGTCAGTTAACCATTTTATAATGTTGTTTGTTTTAGACACTGATCGAGCTTTGGTGCTACTGGAAGATTATTGTAAGAAGCTGAAAAAGCCAGAGGAGCAACAACTGAAAAAGGCCATTAAGAAGGTGATGGGCATCTTTAAAAGCAGCTTATTCCAGGCTTTGCTAGGTATGTAACTCTGACGAATACTTATTTTTTTTTAATGTTTGCTAGTATTTGTATTTGAATGCTGGACTATGAGCCGCTTCTGACTTAACCTGAGCACCCACACGTGGAAAAGGTGCACGTTGGTTGAGTTCACTATTTTAGTTGTGGTAGGTGGCTATGGACTAAAGCAATACCAAATATTGCAGAAGTCGATTTAGGACATTCATCCCAATGTGAGTAAATAACCTAATGTTTGGTCACCAGTGTACCGTCACTGAGCATCTGTGAATGGGATGTGACCAAGATCTAGAATCCTGTTAATGGATCCATCTAGAGCAGCGGTTCTCAAACTGTGGGTCGCGACCCACCATTGAGAGCCGCAGCTGTCCCCTGCCCCCTTAAGGGGCAGGGACAGCATGGCGGTGAAGGCGGTGATCCGGGGATCGTTGCTGCAAAAGTGCCCCAAACCGCCCCCGCTGTAATTACCGGGGCTTGGGGGAGCTTTGGGGAGGCCTGTGTGACCTTCTGCAGGCCTCCCTGATCTTCGGATTGCTGTTTTGCGGCGATCTTTGGGTACTTCCAGTCTTTGCAAAGTACAGCGGGGGGGGGCGGCAGGGGGCGAAGTACAGCAGGGGCAGTATTGGTGGCGGTGGCGGCGGCGATCCCTGGATTGCCGCCGCTGTTGGCCCCGCCCCCGCAAACAAAGTTCTTCCTGCCTCGCGGGGAGAACTTGAGAACCGCTGATCTAGAGGAAATGTTAACATCCCGACAGAATGTTTCCATGTACAGGTACTCTTATATTCCCATTTTAAAAGTCATTGTGTATAACAGGGGTGGCTAACCTTTCAACCTGAATGCTCCTGGACCTTGAATAGTTGTATAGGTGAGGGCATTTCAGCAGGTGCAGCTGCTTTAGCAGCACCATCAGCACTTGTAGCTGCCAAGATTTTGGTCTTCCTTACAACTCTTAAGAACACAGAGGCCCTAATGGTGGAAGGTTGGCCACCCCTGGTGTATAATGACTACAGCCAGTTGTTTTGGGGGACCATGGCTGCTGGCCATGTCCCTTGCTGTTGATATGCCTCTTGGTCATGCCCTGGTGGCTCTGCGTCTTATGGAGTTGTGCAAGGGGCTGTACCTGCGTACTCCACAGAAGCAGATGACAACCTGGGTGACTCGGGTTCCTGCTTCCATGGCATATGTGAGTTGCACAAGAACAATGAACAAGTGGTAGCTGGGGGCTGTGGCTAGTTCCTGTGACTTCCCCAAACGGGGCCCCAACCTGACTGGGGGGTTCTTCTCTGTGTCTGCTGAGACCACCATCTCGACAGGTGCTGGGGCCAGTTTGAGATTCTCCTCTAAGTAAGAATGTCTTTCCTGGTACTGGTCTGGTACTGGGGAGCAACCCAGCCATGAGGCTGACTGAAGTGCTTGCTCTGAGTGGGAGGCTGTGGGAGGTGGCAAACGGCCAGGGAGCGCCCTGCACCCCACGCCTGCTTGCCGCCTCCTCTGGCCCCCCACCTGCCCAGCCACTCTTCCTGGCTGCTGCCCCACTGTCTTCTCAATCGCTCTCTTTGGAAAATGAGTGAGAAGAGATGGGGGCGCTGACCCGCTCCTCCAGTGCTGCTGCTGCTGCTGGTGCTATCGTGTGGGCAGTGCTTGAGGGGGTAGATGTTGCTCCGATCCTTTTCCTGAGCAGTCTTCTTCCAGGAGAGCCCTTGAGAGAAGGGGCACCGACCTGTCCATCTCCTCTGCTGCCTTTCCTCTGCCACCACTTCTTGTAAGTGTGGCCAAGTGGGAGGTTCTGCTCCCAGGATCCTCCCCGTCAGTCCACTTTTCAAGAAGTGGTGGCAGTGAAGGACGTGGTGCAGGAGGACCGGACAGTGTGATGCATGCTGGGGTGGAGGGGTACGGGTGGGGGAGTCTCTGGAATTTGGCGGGGTGGTGGTATTTTGGTGCTGTTTGGGGTGGTGGCCCTGTTGGTACTGGCAGGAAAGTGGTGGAGCATGGCAGAAATGGATCTGTTGAATGCACCTGACCCATAGATGGCAAATGATCCCTGCCTTGGAAGTCACCTCTCTTGTTCATCCATCTCTCCAAGGTATAACTTTTACATTGCTTAAGGGTGCAATCCTATACACACTTACTTTGGAAGAAGCCCAATTCATCTGTGGAACTCCTTGCCACAGGATGTGGTGATGGCACCTGGCCTAGATGCCTTTTAAAAGGGGTTTGGACAGATTCATGGAGGAAAAGACCATCACAGGTTACAAGCCATAAGCAACCTCCTGGTTTTGGAAGTGGGTTTTCTCTGTGCCAGGTGCAGGGGAGTGTCAACGGGAAACAGGTTATCTTGTTGTCTTGTGTGCTCCCTGAGGCATCTGGTGGGGCCACTGTGTGATACAGGAAGCTGGACTAGATGGGCTTTTGGCCTGATCCAGCAGCTGGGCTCTTATGTTCTTATGTAAGCCCCATTGAACACAGTAGGGCTTGCTTCTGAGTAGACGTGCACAGGATTGTGCTCTTGGTCAATGTATGATGCGTCTTTGAGGGAATGCTGGTAACATAATTTGCCTGAAACCTGTTGTCCTTTGAAACTCATACTTGTGCAGTGTATTTTTGAAACTTTGAACTATACCTGGGATTAGTCTCTATTAATGTTGGCAGAAATATGTGATGCAAAAATGTGAGACATTTGTGAGGTTCGTCTTCTGATGGTGTTTACTAACCACTGCTATAACACAGGAAAGAGTTTACCTACTAACTTAAAGAACAAACTGGAAAAATGTTATTTCATATAGTGGATTGATTTTTTTTTCTGATAAGCGATTACCTTTTATTCCCACAGTGGTTTGTTTATTTTTATTAAGAAGATTTGGGGAGGGTGCAGCATTGCGTAATCTCTCATTATAAAATTGTTTTGGCCTTTTGGTGGCTTAGTTTGGTTGATACCCAAAAGCGATTGTCTGACCATAGGTTGCGAGATGATGCTGTTATATAACCAATAATCAGGTTTTATTACATAAATGTTGTTTTAATCTAAATATCACACTTCTAAAATCTGTTTGGGTCCCCTTTGTTGGGTGTCACATATTTCTCTGCGTTTCAGTGCAGAGAAAATGGCACATTTCCCAACCTTGATTTTTCTGCAGGGATGTGGATCAAATCGCTGACTCCAAGTCTCGAGTCAAGTCCCAAGTCTTTGCCCCCAAGTCCCGAGCCTTTGGTTGCGAGTCCCTACGGTATCTATTTAATGGGGAAAACGAGTTTAAACCTGAATAAAATTTGACTTGTAAAAGACTCGAGTCAAGTCTTTTGAGTCTTTTACAATCACTGAAGCGACTCAAGTCCGAGTCAATAGACTCAAGTCTACATCACCAATTTTCTGGTTTCCTTCCTTTCTCAGATCAGTTGCTGCTTTTGCAGATTTCATCACAAAAACTATCTATTTGAGATCTTTTTAAAAAATCATACTTTCTTACAGTGTTAGAGGTGGGTTCAGCAGCTTTTTGTAATTCACGAACCAAAAACAAAACTCGCAATAAAACACACTCCAACAACAACAAATTAAACAGAAGACAAAAGAACTAAAGATGTTTTAAAAATAGTTCTTCTTAAAAATAGTTCTTCTCACAAAAAGCTAACTAAAAGCCAGGATGGTGTAGTGGTTTGGGAGTCGGACTTAGACCTGGAAGATCCAGGTTCAAATCCCCGCTCAGCCACGAAGCTTCCTGGGTGACCTTGGGCCAGTCACTATCTCTCAGCCCCACCTACCTCACAGGGTTGTTGTGAGGACAAAAAGGAGGGGAGGAAATATGCACACCACTCTGAGCTCCTTGGAGGAAGGGTGGTATAAAAATGTGAAAAATAAATAAACAGTGGGCCTTTCCCATAAACAATTACAAAATGAAGATAAATGCAGGGTCATACATCTTTAGGGAGTTCCTTCGAAACTGCTGGGGACCCACCATGGAAAAGACCCTGTTCCTGAGTACAGCTAACTTTGGCTGAAATCCTATACACACTTTCCTAGGAGTAAGCCCCATTGAACACAGTGGGACATGCATCCGAGTAGACAAGCATAGGATTGCATTATGAGTTTCATTGTTGGGACATGGAGCACATCCCAACCTGCTGAGCTTAATGAGTAAACGAGAGTCTTTCTCTGGAATGAAAGAGTACTGCTTCTAGTCTGCCTGTTGTTAATGATTATCCATCCGATTATATTTGTATGCCATCCTTCGATATAACTATTTCTAGAGCTGCTCACAATAGAACAATAACATTGTATTTTTACAATAAAGCAATACAAGGATAAAGCGTTCAATTAAAAGGGGGGGAGGAGGAAAAGGACACACAGGGACAGATATTATTTTTTTAGGGACAGAAATTGTTGCCGTCAGTCTCTAGAAGAAAACCAGCCTGACCTGCTCCCATGATTTTAACAACTGGACTGGAAAAATAATCAGATTAAACTTTTCATGGTACTGATGTGTGCATTCTTCAACCTGCTGATGACTGTAGGCCAGGTTTCTGTTAAAAGCACAGAAACAGAGACCCGTACAAAGTTGGGAACCCTACGGGCAGGTACCAGAAAATGTGGGACTGTTCCTAGTAAATGGGTATCATTGGACTGTAAGTAAGCATTTTGGGCTGCCCACCCCCTGTGCTAAGAAATACTTAAAAATACCACTGCCACCTTCTGTGACAGGTTTAAAGGATTCCAGACCAAAGTGAATATATCAGCAATTTTCAACCACTGTGGTGTGCCGCAAATGGTCCGCAGGTGTGCTGCGGGAGTTTTCGGGAGGGCTGTTGTGGGATATGAGCCCCCCCCCCCCCGCTGGCAGTGTGAAAACTGATGGTGTGCCTTGCCAATTTTAGTGCCTTGTCAGTGTGCCGTGAGATGAAAAAGGTTGAAAATCACTGGAATATAGTATTCCAGGAGACATCTGAGTGGTGTTCATTGAATGTAGTAGGTCTGAGAGTGACTGTGTGTCCAGTGTTTATCAGTAGGTCATACTATAAATGCAGTTTACTAGGAGGGCTGATAATGAGAAACTAAGTGTGTGTGTCAGATGTGCATGCATGCACACACATGCTCAGGGCCAAGCTTGACTTGACAGTTCCATGAGTAGCAGACATGATTTTTTTCTTAGCTCAGCCACAGGGCCCCACAATTCAGATGACTGGGCAGGGCCAGTGAAGACGAAGGGGTTTATTTACCCTTTACCTCCACATCCGTTCACCCAACTTAAATCACTCCCAAAGCTGCTATTAGCCAAGAGGGTAAAACTTATGGGTACAATTCTGCAGAGTCAGCGAATATGGTATACAGAACTACGTAATGTGGAGTCAGACCCTTGGTCCATCTAGGTCAGTATTGTCAACTCTGACTGGCAGCAGTTCTCCAGGGTGTCGGGTAAGAATTTTTCTCTGCCCTAACTGGAGTTGCTGCCTGGGATGGAAGCCCTTCCACTTCTGTTGAATCCAGTCCTTGTTCTTCAGTGGAATTATTTCTAAGACCAAATCCTCTTTCAAGACGATTCTGTTCCCCTGTGCAGGAATGAGAGCTTGTTATTGCATTGCTGGAAGAGTGATAAATATGAATGAGGCCTTGAGGATAGAAACAGATGAATAATTAAAAGAGCAACTGAAAGACTTGGAGCCCTGGGACTAGAGGGTGGTTGATGTGAGGGGTGTTTCCCTATCTGCGCGATGGTTATTACAGATCCACCTTGGAAACGGGAATTCACTCAGAATTCACTTTGCGCATGAGCACATACAACTGTCCATGACTATTTCTCTCACACACTCGCTCTCACAGGTTGTCTTTCACTGGTGGCAGGAAGTGCACCAAGGTTGTTGTTGTTCAGTTGTTAAGTCGTGTCCGACCCTTCGTGATCCCATGAACCATATCCCGCCAGGCCTTCCTGTCCTCCACTATCTTCCTGAGTTCGCTCATTTTCATGTTCGTTGCATCGGTGATGCTGTCTAACCATCTCATCCTTTGCCTTCCCCTTCTCCTTTTGCCTTCAATTTTTCCCAGCATCAGAGTCTTCTCCAGAGAGTCTTCTCTTCGCATTAGGTGGCCAAAATATTTGAGTTTCAGCATTAGTATCTGTCCTTCCAGGGAACAGTCAGGGTTGATTTCATTTAGGATTGACTGATTTGATCTCCTAGCAGTCCAAGGGACTCTCAGGACTCTTCTCCAGCACCACAGTTCAAAGGCATCTATTCTTCGGCGCTCAACCTTCCTTATGGTCCAACTCTCGCAACCATACATTGCTACTGGGAACACCATTGCCCTGACTATGCGAACTTTTGTTGGCATGGTGATATCTCTGCTTTTTATTATGCTGTCTAAGTTTGCCATAGCTTTCCTTCCAAGGAGTAAGCGTCTTTTAATTTCAAGGCTGCTGTCTCCGTCTGCAGTGATCTTGGAGCCCAGAAAAGTAAAATCTGTTACTGCTTCCATTTCTGCCCCTTCTATTTGCCAGGAATTGATGGACCCAGATGCCATGATCTTAGTTTTATTAATGTTGAGTTTCAAGCCAACTTTTGCACTCTCCTCTTTCACCCTTATCAAGAGGCTCTTTAGTTCTTCTTCACTTTCTGCCATTAGGGTGGTATCGTCTGCATATCTGAGGTTGTTGATATTTCTCCCGGCAATCTTGATTCCGGCTTGCGATTCATTCAGCCCTGCATTTCTCATAATGTACTCTGCATATAAGTTAAATAGGCAGGGTGACCATATACAGCCTTGCCGTACTTCCTTCCCAATTTTGAACCAGTCGGTTGTTCCATGGCCGGTCCGAACTGTTGCTTCTTGACCCGCATACAGGTTTCTCAGGAGACAGGTAAGGTGGTCTGGTACCCCCATCTCTTTAAGAATTTGCCACAGTTTGTTGTGATCCACACAATCAAAGGCTTTTGCGTAGTCAATGAAGCAGAAGTAGGTGGTTTTTTGGAACTCTCGTGCTTTCTCCATGATCCAGCGCATGTTGGCAATTTGATCTCTAGTTCCTCTGCCTCTTCGAAACCCAGCTTGTACGTCCGGTAGTTCTCGGTCCACGTACTGCTGAAGCCTAGCTTGTAGGATTTTGAGCATAACCTTGCTAGCATGTGAAATGAGTGCAATTGTGCGATAGTTTGAGCACTCTTTGGCACTGCCCTACTTTGGAATTGGAACATAAACTGACCTTTTCCAATCCTTTGGCCACTGCTGAGTTTTCCAAATGTGTTGGCATATTGAGTGCAGCACTTTCACAGCATCATCATTCAGGATTTTAAGTAGCTCAGCTGGGATATTATCATCTCCACTAGCTTTGTTGTTAGTGATGCTACCTAAGGCCCACTTGACTTCACTCTCTAGGATGTCCGGCTCTGGGTCAGTGACCACGCCAGCGTGGTCATCAGGAACATTCAGATCTTTCTTGTATAGTTCTTCTGTGTATTCTTGCCATCTCTTCTTAATCTCTTCTGCTTCTGTTAGGTCTCTGCCTTTTTTGTCCTTTATCATGCCCATCTTTGCACAAAATGTTCCCTTGATATCTCCAATTTTCTTGAAGAGATCTCTAGTCCTCCCCATTCTGTTGTTTTCCTCTAAGTGCACCAGGGACCCACCCACTGGCGTCACTGGAGCGTGGGGGGGGGGGCGGGCCGCCAGGGGGTGACGCGCGTCATGGGGTGACGCGCGCACCCCCTCGCGCGTCACCTCCGTGACACGCGTCGCCCTCCGGACGCTCCGAGGCCGGCCCGGGAGCCGGCCTCGGAGCGTCCGACCCCGTCGACGCTCCAGGGCCTTCTGAAGGCCCAGGCAGCGCATCAATCCGGGTATTTCCCGGATTTTCGCGCATGCCCAGACCCGTTTTGAGGGCTTTTTGCCCTCAAAACGGGTCTGGGCATGCGCGAAAATCCGGGAAATACCCGGATTGACGCGCTGCCTGGGCCTTCTTTCAGAAGGCCCTGGAGCGCTGACGGGTTCGGACGCTCCGAGGCCGGCTCCCGGGCCGGCCTCAGAGCGTCTGGAGGGGGCGACGCAATGCGGGGGGGGAGCCGGGTGGCCCCCTCCCCCCGCGCCTATAACGTCGCGCCCCTAGGGGGGGTGACGCGCGTCCCCGCACTAGGGTGACGCGCGTCTAGTGACGCCCCTGGACCCACCATTAAAAGAGAAATCTGGAGAGATGTGAGAAACCCGGGTTCTGCATTCTTGTTTTAATTTTTCTGTCCTGCTTTTTGGCCAAGGCTTGAGCCTGCTTGTCATTGTAACACTAGGCAGTGTTTTTGTTGTGTTACATCTAAACTGAGCTACTGTAGGTTCACTAAATCAAAACAGATAGCACAAGAGCATTTCTTCCTGAGTGTGTGATCTTTCCTTTATGTCACTTTAATTTAGTTTTCAAGAAGCCCGGCACCCCCTGTGGAAGGTATGGAGGAAGTGAATGAGTTGGCACAATTTGTGTCCAAACCTTCCTCTTCCTCCCCCCCCCCCTGCCCCTTTGCCATGTTCATTTATCATTAAGAAAATTGCATGTTTTTGCAGCTTAGGCAGCTCAGCTGGGGAATGAGAATAGAGGAAAGAGGTTTATATGAGGGCGGGTGCCCCTGAGTGTGTTTGCATGAACATTTGTGTGGAATCATCTGTATAAAGCATCGTTTTTGTTTTAAGCAGGAATTAATGCACCGCAAATAGCTGTAATCATCTTACCCAGTATTAGGTAAAAATCTAATCTCTGTAGGTTTTTGTAAAACTCAGATAAACCCTGCCTTAAAAGAACGACACATTTCCTGGATCCTTTCAAAACACACGCCAGCTCTGTTGTTGTGCTTGTGTGACCCTGCCTTTGCATTTTTAAAGCGAACCATGCTTGGTGCTGTCGCTACCTTGACAGAATGTTAAAAATGCCATCACCGCTGTCTTTTGAACAAAAATCTAAAGAAAACAGATGATGTGATTTTGGGGGTGGGTGGGGGTGGGGATGGAATGTAGCTCTTCAAGAGCCAGTTCATACTAGCATGTACAGTACATCACTTGATTTCATTCATGTATTTATTGATTTTATTTGAAATGTTTCTGTTGCATCTTTCTGCTTAAAAAGCCAAAGTGCAGCTAAAAAAAAAAGGTAAAGCCATTAACATAAAATCCAAAATCCCTGTCTAAAAATCATATTGAACACATAAGGAACAACCACATAAGCATTAGATCTCAGCTGCTCAGGAGAATAAAATGGTTTTCACCTGTCACCTGAAAGTCTGAAGATACCTGATGTGACTGTGTTGCTGAAGCTAAATGGGAAGAATGGTGTGACCATTGCCTGGATGCCAGACTGCCCAATGGGGATGTTATATATTTGAATAAATTCCTGGAGACTGAACCTGGGATGTTCTACTACCTACAGTTTTAGGACTTGGAATCCTCTGCATCTTTACTTAAAAGCAAGTTCAATGGTGCTCACTTTATTACAGTACTGTGTGTGTAGACAGACAGACCGGTGTGTGTGTGTGTCTGGTTCAGTTGGTAGAGTTGCCACCTCGTAAGCCTGAAGATCGGTGAATGGCCAGTTCGAGACACGCCGCTGACAAAAAGCTGTGGAGGGAAAAAAAGCCTCGGAGAGGAGAGACGGACGGAGAGAGAGAGAGAGTGGTCCGTGGGTGGGTGGGAGGGAGGGAGAGTGGTCCGTGGGTGGGTGGGTGGGAGAGAGAGAGAGTGGTCCGTGGGTGGGTGGGAGGGAGGGTGGTCCGTGGGTGGGTGGGAGGGAGGTTTAGAACTGTAAATTCGCGGGGGGGGGTCAAATTTGCGGTGGGCGGGCCAAAATTTCCCCAATGGGGAAATGGCCCCCCACCGCAAATAGGTTCCCCACCCCTGCTCTAGGTGTTTCCCTTCCTAGTGCAGTCGTCATCCTGGCTGCTGACTTCTTGTACTTCTCCAAGCTCTCACAAGCAGGTATTTACCATACTTTGAGGTAAATGTCCATAGAATTTCCTTAGTTGTCACTGTAGTTTAGTTGTCATTCTTACCTTGTCTTTAGCATCCACTACCAGCCCACCCATACAACCACCCAATGCAGGTTGCATCAGTGGCAGATTTCGAGGGGTCCCAGGGGGGTGGCAGATTCGGGGTGTCTTTCACCCCCTCTGCCACTGCCACCTCCTTCTAACCTGCTGCCAGCGCAAGCTGCAATGATCTGCTTCTCGCTCACTTGAGCAAGAAGCAGATTGTTCCCCTCGTTACCATGCTCCTCGCCTGTTGCCATGAAACCCAGACACGCAGGACTTCCGGTTTCATTTGCAGGGGCAGACACAAATGAAACCAGAAGTCCTGCACTTCCGGGTTTCACGGCTACACACGTGGAGCATGGTAAGGGTTTTGTTTTGTTTTTTGTAGTGCAGAGGTGGCAGATCCAAGATGGCATCAGGCAGCGTTCCAGGTTATGCCGCCCTGTTAGCATCTAACTCGGGAATTCTTAACGGGGGATATCTGTACCCCTTGGGGGTATGGTAACCAAATGATGGGGGGGGTATGGGACTTGATCTCTGAACAATTAATATAATCTAACAACATTTTTTTTTATCAATATGGATTGAGGCTTTCTGTTCCTAGCTATCCATATGTAAAGTAAAGCCCAAGCTATTGGCATCTTTTGAAGTCATACTGGTACCTAACAGGACTGGTGAGTGTGATGATTTCGACAGTCTGGCGAAGGAGGTATGGGGACATTTTTGGCATCCATGGGGGGGGGGAGTCTGTAAAAAGGTTAAGAGCCCCTGATCAAACTCTTCCTCCTGCCTTTTTTTAAAGCCTTGTCAGTTTTATTGACTTTTGATAGCATAAGTGAAATTGATAGCACTCCTTTTTATAGGACAGGAAAAGACAGGGTGCCCTGTATCCTGTTGAGTTTCCCAAATATTTCTATCTGCGGCTCCCTTGACCATTGGTGACCATTGTCTGCGGCTCCCCATTACATTATGTTGATGCCTGCCAATTGGCACTGCACTGTTTTCCTAGAGGATTCCGTGGCACTCCGCGGCTCCCCTGGCTGGTTTCCGCGGCTCCCCTGAGAGCCATGCCTCCCAGTTTGGAAACCACTGCCCTAGGGGATTGGATCTAAGAGGATTGTGGATCTGGAAAGGAGAACACAAGATTGGATGAGTATCTTACAAAGGCTGAAATGTGGTAGGGATATGCTTTGAACTGATGATCCAGATAAGCCGTTATAATCTCAAAGCAGCATCATTCTTCCTTTCCAACTTGACAAGTTATTTAGCACAAGAACTTAAAATTCAAGAGCAGCTTTCATCCTGTTTGAAAAATCCAAGCTGCCATTTTTGTTCCTAAAGCCAAATTCTCCTAACAAGCTAACTTGCTTTTCAGTTTTATGTT
This sequence comes from Plestiodon gilberti rubricaudatus, assembly GCA_026170595.1. Classification (NCBI taxonomy): domain Eukaryota; kingdom Metazoa; phylum Chordata; class Lepidosauria; order Squamata; family Scincidae; genus Plestiodon; species Plestiodon gilberti. The sequence goes on from JANXHW010000003.1 coordinate 222,585,877, forward strand.
TTTCCCTCTGCCGCCTGGGGCTCTTGGAGCAACGCTTCCCTAGTTTATCCCATCTAGCCAGATCTTCTTTTTTTTAATGATTTTCGCTCAGGTATGCAGCTGGCTTGCCACTTGCTGAAGGCTGCATTCTTGCAGGTCCCTGAATAGCATCTGCAAACATGTCAAGGATGTTGAAAAACACCCACTTGAATGTTTTTTGGGTTTTGCTAAAGGCTAGATTGTGATAGAGACTGTCTGTAGGTGCTTGAATTGGAAAGGTATGGGGAGCTCTTCTCTTTCAAAGACTTCATACAGATTATTCTTCTGTACTTTGAATTCTCATAACTTTCATGCAGGTGGGGCAACAGGATACCACATTGTACCCTATATCCCTGTTCATTTTCACCTCTGGGCCTAGCTCACTTACAGCACAATCCTATACATGTTTACTCAGAAGTAAATCCTACTATGTTCAATGGTGCTTACTCACAGTAAGTGTGTATAGGAAATTAAGACCACTCCCCCAAAGTTAGGCACAGGGTTTTTTTGTTGCATCAAAAGTATCGAAGGCATATCCCTTCTGCTGCAGTTCTATGATGTTACCCAGTTCTCATGAATAGCCTCTCTCCCCAGGTTGGCCCTGGGAAGAGGCTATGGGCTTCACCATAGAAAAATAGGGGGCATGAACCAGCCAATGTGAAAGATTTAGAAGTTCTGTTGACTCCAACTCATTGCAATCAATGGGATTTTAAAGTGCTTAACTTTGGCTGGTTTGTGCCCAGGCAGACTCGCTCTGGAAGGGCGAATCTAATTAATCTAATGTGATTGGGGAAGGTGTGGATTTATGACTTGCTCAAAGTACAAAACTTGGGTCAGCCTTTAGTGTTGCTTTTAGCCAAGTATAGCCTTTTCTTGCTCATCATGTGAGAGGGGAAAAAGAGAAATCATCAAGTAGTATTTTTAGATAATCCTACCTTCCTTGCAATGTTGCTGACGGCACAATTCAAACCACGATAATAAAAAAGGCCAGCAGTAGCTGTGAGGAGGAGGATGATAATGTCAGCCTCCAGAAACTAGGCTGCTTTGCTGTTGAATAGGGTTTGAACCTCTATTCGTAAAATGAAGGACAGACTTGCATTTGGCTCTAAACAGGTTGTTATATAAGTGATCCTGGTGATGTCAAGATTTCAGCAGGGTACATTAGTGTTCCAAAGGAAGCACAGCCCTCTTTGCCTCGACACGGGTTGTAATCTGGATTTTATACCATCAGGATTTTGGCTATGGAGTAGCATTTCGTCAAAACATGTCCTTGATTAAAATAAGGACACACTGGAAATGCTTCTGCTTCCTTAAGTTTACAGGAATCTTGCATGACAAGGACCCAGAGGGCCTCCATGTCCCTTCCCCATGATTACGCACAGCTGAAGCATCTACTCTGTGTGCTTTATCCATTTACTTTGCAATTGCCTGCTGCCATCTGCGGAATTAAAAAGCCAGCATGGTATAGTAGTTACCGCGTCAGATTAGACCAGGGGTGGCCAACTTTCCACCATCAGGGCCTCTGCGTTCTTAAGAGTTGTGTAGAAGACAGAATCTTGGCAGCTGCCAGTGCTGCTGGTGCTGCTAAAGCAGCTGCACCTGCTGAAATGCCCTCACCTAGACAGCCATTAAAGATCCAGGAGCATTCGTGTTGAAAGGGTGGCCACCCCTGGATTAGAAGCAGTGGAAACCTGGGTTCAGTTCCCCACTCAGCTATAACACTCACTGGGTGTCCTTAGGCCAGTCACTATCTCTGTCTACCCTACTTCACAGGGTGGTTGTGAGGATAAAATGGATGAGGGGCACCCTTCCCTCTAAGCCGTGTGGCTGAGCAGCTGGAATTAAAACCCTGCATAGTTTCTGTCATGGAGCTCGTCGATGATGACCTTGTTGAGTACTCTGGAGCTGCCCCCCCGCCCAACTCTGTCAGGGCTCCACACACTCCCTGAAAAAATTTCAGGAAACATTGATGGGGGGAGAGAATCTTGTACAGTATACCATCCTGGGTTCTTGGGCAAAGGTCCAATTATACATGAAATAAATAAAAGCCATGACTATATACAGTATATGCATTATTTTGGTTTAAGATGTCATGAAAACATGATTTGTTATACAATATTAACAGTTCAAAATATACATCGGTAGCTGCCATGTTTTAAAATAGCAGTCTATAGTATGCAATGTCTTAGATTTCCATTTACTTATGTCCTTTGAAGATGAGATGCATCTACTCAGTCAGATTTAACTTCTAGAGACATTGTGAAGTAGGATGGGAGGGGGAAAGCTGAACCCTGAAGAATTACTTATTTTATTGATTTACAATATTTTTACCCTGCCTTTCTCCCCGAAGGGACCCAAGGTGGCTTACAACAGAAAAAAATACAATACAAAAAATCACTTTTTAAGAACAATAAAAACAGTTAACAGAAACTAATAAAAACAACAACAAAAAGCAAGGACTCAGAAGGCTTCTTTGAACAAGAAAGTTTTCAGGCCTCTCCGGAAAGTCTCCAAGGAGGGAGCAGTTCGTACGTCCAAAAGGGAGGAAATTCCATAAAGTTGGTGCCACTACTGAAAAGGCCCTATTTCTACCTACCGCCCCTCGCACCTTCCTGGGCGACGGTACCCGCAAGAGGGCCTTCTCTGATGACCTAAGGGGATGAGCCAGACTATATAGAAGTAGGCAGTCTCTCAAATATCCTGGCCCCAAGCCATATAGGGCTTTAAAGGTCAAAACCAAAATTTTGAATTGGGCCCGGAAACGAATTGGCAGCCAGTGCAGCTGTTGGAGGAGTGGCCCGACAGAGTCGAACCGCCTATCTCCAGTGACTACACGGGCCGCCGCATTCTGCACTAATTGCAGTTTCCGAACTGTCTTCAAGGGCAGCCCCACGTAGAGTGCATTACAATAATCTAACCGCGATGTCACCGTGGCATGGATGCTGCGCTAGATTGGCCTGATCCACCAGGGCTTTTCTTATGTTATGCTCGGTATGCCCTCCATAATAGTTTGTTTAGCTTGAGCCCATGACCTCACAGTATGCTAATGTGTCTCTCCCTGTTCCTGCTTTGAGAGTTGCAGTCATTCCGGAGTACCACTTCCTCAGTTTTGTAGGGGGGAGCGGTGATGTAAGCAACCGGAGTGCTCCAGTGCCCCCCACCAATACTCTTCATCTGTACCGGCCGCTGACGGATGCAGACTGGCCAAAGTGCTGGCACAGAGCTCCAGTAACGAGGAATCCAGCTACAGGCCTGTACCCAGACAGGATGAGGTGTTCTAATTAATCTACGTGTGGGAAGGAAGCGAGGCAATGGCAGCCTGCCTCAGTGCAACGTTGTGGGCTGCAGCACTGCAGGATGCTTGCAGAGGAGAAGATGAATGGCAGCTGCTGCAACAAACCCATCCGGAAGGGCAGCCCCCACCGGCACCTCCCACCTGAAGAAGGCAATACCCAAGCCAACAGCTGTCCCCCAGCAGCAGAGCCATCCCTAGAAGGGTGCAGACAGGGTGTGGGCCCCTATTCTATCCACATACGGTCATGAACATGAGGGGCCCAGGGCGGCCACCCAGTTGTCCTACGCAAGGGAGGGATCTGTCCTGCTGTGTTGTCATGGAGTGTGTGTGTGTGTGTGTGTGTGTGTGTGTGTGTGTGTGTGTGTGTGTGTGTTTAACTCCATGCTTCCCAAGACAACTGGCTTCTGCCATATCATATTGCCTGATCCTCATTTGGAGAAGCAAAAACCAAAAAAGATATTGAAAGGTGGATCTGAGTAAGCAAGGCCAAGGGGGTAACAATTGCAGATCTTTTGTGGTGGGGAAGGTCTGTCTGTCTGTGGTCAGATGATGTCGTGTGAATTGAAAGCACTTGATCATCGTTTGGTGTGTTAGTAATTTTTTATGTCTCAAGAGGGGAGAAGTGTAACAAAGATTCAGCAGTGAACCTCCTACTGGCTGCAGCACAGTGTTCCCTGCTAGGCTGTGATCCTGTGTGCTCAGCAAACTCAAACAGGAGTAGCTGAGACAACCGTTTCTTTGCTTTCAGGCTGGATTTTGCTTTCTAACCCTTAGGCAGCCCCATCTGCTGCTTGTTTACTTGGAAGAAGGTCCCATGGAATGGAATGGGGCCTAAGAAAGTAAAATACTAGGCAGTAAGAGTTGCATGTGGTGGGGGAGGGAGCGCTGTTGACTACCGTAGATCGTGGGAATATCTTTCTCTTGCCAGCAACTCGGTGATTAAAAATAAAATAATGCCTCCCAATCCCATCCTAGCCAATCCTTAGAAAATATCTTAGTTGGTTATTGATGGTGGATGTGTGGCTATGTGGAGGGGTGTGTGGGTTAGGTAGACTTACCATTCATCCTGGTTTGCCCGGGACAGTCCTGGTATTACCGGGTCCAACCCGGGAGGCAGATCCTGGGAGGCCTTCAGTAGAATTTTCATTTAATTTTTTTAAAAAATGGCTGCCGCTATGTAAAAAACATGGCTGCCGCCATTTCTTCACAGAAGCCCTTCGTTCTGAAGGGCTCCCGGGCCGCTTGAGCGCATGTGTGCGACTTTTGCAAGCAGCACGCATGCGCACAAGCAGGAGGTGGCGGTGAGTGGCGATGGTGAGGCTGTGAGCAGGCCGGTGCTGGCCGACGAGCCGGTGAGAGTGGTGGCTCACCTTCAGATTGCTTGCTCTCGCTGCTCCGGGGGGGGGGGGTGTAATTGTAATTGTGGGGGTGTCCCAGTTTAAGGGGGGGAAATATGGTAAGCCTAGGCTTAGGTATAAGAACATCAGAAGAGCCCTGCTGGATCAGGCCAAGGGCCCATCTTGTCCAGCTTTCTGTATCTCACAGTGGCCCCACCAGATGCCTCAGGAAACACTCAAGATACTCATATCCTGTTGCCACTCCCTTGCATTTGGCATTCAGAGATAGGCTACCTCTAAAACCCAGAGGTTGCATACAGTCATCACAACTTGTAATCTGTGATGGACTTTTCCTCCATTAATAACGTCTGGCTCAGGATGTAGAGCGTTCGTCTCGTAAATCTGCCTGAAGATCTGCAGGACAGCAGTTCAAAACGGCCGGAAGTCTGTCGGAGAGCTGCTGGCACGCCGAGCTGATAAGCTGCAGAGTCTTTGTGGGGGAGTGAAGCTGCAGCTGCAACGCTTGAGTGACAATCAAGGTTGCCTGTGATATCTGAAGCTGAAGCGTGCTGAGGCGAACACCAGAGAGAGAGAGAGAGAGAGAGAGAGAGAGAGAGAGAGAGCTGGACTGTGAAAGCAACATCTTGAATGCAGGGTTCTATGAAAGACTAGAACGTTATTAGAACAGCCTGCCCATGTACACCGCCTTGAATTAAAGTCAGAGGAGAAATCCAATGACCAGAAAGGCGGTATATAAATACTGTATGTTGTTGTTGTTGTTAGTTTGTCCAATCCCCTTTTAAAGGCATCTAGGCCAGGTGCCATCACCACCTCCTGTGGCAAGGAGTTCTACAGATTAATAACACACTGGGAAAAGAAATATTTTCTTTTCTAATTCTCCCGCCACTCAATTTTAGTGGATGTCCCCTGGTTCTGGTGTTGTGAGAGAAGGAAAAGCACTTCCCTCTATCCACTCCATGCATAATTTTATGTCTTAAAATACGGCAGCCTGTGGGGCATCGTGAAGAGCTCCTGCATCTGAAAATTTATCCCACTGCCTGCTCAGCATCATTAACTACCACTGGCAAGAGTAAGGAAACACAGGTCAGAAGAAGTGGCATTCATATAGCACATTTTAATGTTTTGTATTCATTCAGTAATCCTGGTATTAGCCCTGGGCTAGGTCAGTTGTTCTCATATATTGCAAATGGGAAGCTGAAACTGAGAGAGAGTAGTTTGCTAAGGCCCCAGCAAATTCATAGCTGAGATTTGAATTGCTTCCCTAGGCTTGCAGGGTCTGAGGTTGGAGTCCTTTTATCGGCAGCATCAAGACAGTTATTCAACAAGGTGGCCTTGCACCTACATAGTGGACATGGTTTGGATGATTTTCTAGTGAATACAGATGGTTTAGAGTGACATCTTGTGGCAACATTCACTGGAAAATATTCTTGAATGTATGTAGTGATTGTATTTATCCAGGGCTTGCAAGGTGTTTGCCTGGCTGCTTGTGGTTGGAATTGTCAATGGGAAAAATGCTGCTTCCTCCCCCACCCCCCATTTTTTTTTTACCGTTCAGGCCATTGCTTTGCTGTCACAAATGAGAAATGACTGACGTAGGGATGCGGTCTGCTAGCAAAAGAGTTTTGTGGTTGTATTGTTGCCTTTGGGCGGGGGGGGGGGGTAGACAGTGGCAGGATGTGTTAAATCAATTATTCCTTCCCAAATGTGCCCCTTCCTCAGAAGTGTCTGGCTTGTGAGATAAGGAATGCAAATGAAGAGTTGAGTTGAGTTGCACGCGCTTATCAGTTGCTTTTCTGACTCAAGAGAGCTGGCTGAATTCTGAATTTAACATACTCACAAAGGCCCCAGTCTGGAGCCCTTTGTGAACTGCTGTACATGTATGGAGCAGGTGTGTGTGAGTGTGTGTGTGTGTGTGTGTGAGAGAGAGAGAGAGAGAGAGAGAAATTTGGATCAGGGCCATGGTGCAGGGGAAGGGGGCTTAACAGTTTGACCCTGCACCAATTTCCTCACTTGCATCAACCCTTCCCCCAAAGCTGCTGTTAGCTGTGGAAAACCAAGAGCACAACTTCACACCATAACTGTTCCCCGCTGTGGCTAATAACAATTTTGGGGTGTATGTGAATTGGGGCAATGGTGCAAAGGGAAGAAGTGAGAACCCTCCCCCCTTTCCCCAGCTCTGTGATCCCAATCCCCGTTGCACCTCAAGCCTGCATTTTGGAAACACAAAAGACTCTGGGAATTCCAGTCATAGAACGCTGATGTGATGTTTAGTTTTGGCCTTGAGAGTTGCTATGAGTTCTGACCAAAGCGATGAACTGGTGGATCCTGCTCTTGTGAAACCACTGTAGACCAGGGGTTCTCAACCAGTGATACTAGTACCACCACTGGTACTTCGGCCGACTGCTGGTGGTACTCGGACCACTGGAGCCCCACTCCGATGCAACGCTTTTGGTGGCGCATTTTTGCTCCCAAGAAGCTCCTGCCTTTGACCGAGCCTCTCAGGAATGCCGAGAAGGGCACTCCCACCCTCCTACCTGCGTTTTCTGGCCTCCAGAAACCTGAAAACCCGGAAGTAACTGGCGATGATGTCATTGCCCGTCATTTCTGGTGGTACGCAGCAGGAGAGTGGTGCTGGAGGTGGTACTTAGCCGGGAAGGGGTTGAGAACCCCTGCTGTAGACACTTCAAGGGAAACTGAAAGACTCTGGATAAGAGTGACTTTCTCAGTGGCATGTCTGCTACATCAAAAGATCATATACTGTAGTTCTAAGCTGCCATTAAAGAACAAACAGTACAAATTCATCCGACTGCAACTTCAGAGTTGGATGCCAAAGGAGCTATTCCAGTGTTTGGTGCGATAAGGCCGTGCTCTAGAAAAGCCCTCATGTACCTTACTATGAGGCCAGCGGGTGGCGCAGTGGGTTAAACCGCTGAACCATGAGCTGTTGATCGAAAGGTCGGCAGTTCGAATCCGCGACGGGGTGAGCTCTCGTTGCTTGGCCAGCTCCTGCCAACCTAGCAGTTCCAAAGCATGTTAATGTGAGTAGATAAATAGGTACCGCTTGCGGGAAGGTAAACAGCGCTCCGTGTTCCAGCTGCATGCTACGTGCTGCGGCAAGGAGAGTCATGCTGGCCACATGACCACGGAGGCGTCTTCGGACAACGCTGGCTCTTCGGCTTTGAAATGGGGATGAGCACCACACCCTAGAGTCGGACACGACTGGACTTAATTGTCAGGGGTCACCTTTACCTTTTACCTTACTATGCCTAATGCCATTTTTTGAATTTTTACTGAAATAACAATGTTGGGGAATGGCATACATTTCTGATTAAAAAAAAAAAAACTTTGTGTAGTTCTGGTTATCGCATTAAAAAACCAAAACAAACAAAACAAAAAAGGCAGGTATTGCAGAGCTGGAACAGGTGCCAAAAAGGGCATGATTATGTGGGGTTGTGTGGTTGAGAGAGGGAGACAAGTGAAGCAGGGTCAAGACGCTCCCCATCCTCCCTCCCTCCCTCTCTCAGCATGAGGGCTGTGGGCTGGTGGACAGACCCCCAGCTAGGTGAAGGGGTGGAAACGTGACCCTTATTCTGCATTTCTGGTGGTGGTAGTGGAAACCCTACTCCGTATATACAGCCAGGATGTGACTGTAAGTGTGGTTTTGATGTGACCTCAGGGTGGCGAGAAGCACCACATTTCCCCGAGGGGAACATGGTCCTTCTTAGCGCTACCATGGAGGTCTCCCCAACTATAGAAACCTTCAGCCTGCTGTTGCTAGCAGGGCTCCTTCTGTGTTCTTAAAATGAATGGAGTGAGCACAGGCAATATGTCTCTGATTACCATCTCATTGAAAACAAACCGGGAATGCCCATCGACTTCCTTCCTTGCCTCTATGAATTTCCTGGCCACTTTTTGCTGGTTCTTGTATTCTCTTCAGTATCCTACATCAGGGAGTAAAAGAGAAATGTGGAATTAGAGATTGCTGCTTCGTCAAAAAGGGAAGGGGCTTTTGTGCGTCTTGGCAATGGCTACCGGGGTGTGTGTGTGTTGTGTTTGAACGTTTTAGGCTCCTTGAGATGCAGAATGAATGTGTGTTTATCGAGATATTCTTTTCATATAGCATTTCGAAAAGGAAAATGCCCTTCTACATCTATTACAGTTGAGCAAGGGGAAAAAAAAAACGTAAAGCCTTGAACAGCTACGGTAATATTTTAATATCCCCTCTGACTAGCGGAGATAATCTAGGAGAAAAAGTAATTGCAGAAATGTAGGTGCCCTACTTAACATAAAAAAGCTTTCCCCATAATTAGCTGTATGCCTTTTAGTTTTCGTGAGACAGAGCAACAAATACAGTCGCATTAGTGCAATGCAAAATCCTATCTCGACATGCTGTTAGATTTGTACTCCTGTTTGGTAATTTATTTCTAAAGCACAATCTTTTTTTCTTGGCAATTATGAGGGAGAGGTTATTAATTGGAGCCGCTTTCATACTTCTAGCATAAATGCTCATCAGCTCTGCAATTAGAAGCCTCCTCAGCATTAGATCATTTCTTATATTCAGCTCTGTGAAGATAGAATAAGGTCCTAGTTGCCAACTGTTTTTAGAAACAGATGACTTTGAATCCGGGTTGCCAGATGACTCCCAAACTCCAGCCAGGCCTGCTGTTGTGTCTGTAACAGCAGAAATCCGATATCTGCAGAAATCAACAGGTGAAGCCTTTCACAACATGGAGAAAGCATTATCAACTGCTATTGCCTACAGATTGTGCTGCTGTTAAAGGCACAGGAGTGGGGCAGGTAATGATAACCTATCCCTGTCAGATGCTGTTAACCAGGAAGCAAACCAGACGTGGTCTTTTTATATTATACCGTATTGTCCCGAGTATAAGACACACCTGATTATAAGACGCACCCTTAAAGTTTGGTGCTATTAAAAAAATTAATTAAATCACTGGCATTAAATTGCAACAGCCTGATTATAAAACGCACCCCTAGTTTAAAAACTTAATTAGGAGAAAAAAGTGAGTCTTATACTCAGATCAATACGGTATTTTAAAAAAGCCACAGCTGCAGGAGATACACTTGCCTTGACCCCTCTTGTCTGTTACTCTGGAACATGACCTCTCTGCCTCTTCTGGACCACACGCCTGCTTCTGGTCCACCTGCACTGATGGCCTGTTCCCCTACAGAGGTGTCGTGGGGGGGGCGGTGGGCGACACAAGGTGGGGGGTGCACGAGCTGCTGTTTCGGCAGCAATTCAGTGGTGTGGGGGCAGCAGCGGCAGCAAAAACAATCGTTTCCACGGGCGCACCAGCAAGAGGAGTTGCCAGCCCATGCTGCTAGTGGCCTTAAAATGGCCGAAAAACCGCTGGGATGCTTTCTTTCCTTTTTCCGGAGTAGGGGCGGGACTTGTGACGGCACACCCCGAGGGTGGGGCTTGTAATTTCACATGGGGTGTCACGGCTCATGGCTCCCCCAGGGGGGTGTAGCTACGCAGCTGCTCCCCTAGAATGGTTCTAGAACCTAAAGGCCTGGAGCCTGACCCTTGCTGAGACCTGACACTGTAGAAACTTACCACTTAGTAAATGGTCTTCTATATTCACACAGAGTCTTTTACTGACAACCAAGGAGGTAAGTCAATATTGTGATCTTGTACGTTCTTCAAGTTGATGTGAATTGGCAGAAAACAGATTCAATCTTGTGTGTATTTTTTTCTTCTTCCAAAAAGTGCATCTTTGCTGACAGGATTCCATTTGACAGGTAGGAAAAGCTCATCTTTAGAGGCCTGAAAGTGTCTCTCTCTTAACTAAAGTGACTGATGTTTGCCGGATCATTGGGCTGGATATAATGTAATCAGGATAGCAGTTTAGTTGCTATGTAGAATAAAGATTTTCCAGAGGAGGACAGAAGAAATTTCACTTGAACAGAGCTTTTGAGATGGGAAGTTCAGTTGTTTTCTTTGGTGCTGAATGCTATCCGTTTAGCACCTCATTTGCTTGCATACGTGTGTACTCCTGTTTCACGCTTTCTAGTGGTGCCATAATAGTGAAGTAGTACAATGAATAGGAGATCACTACTAGGCATGTGACAGGAAGTGTTTGCATGTTTGCTCATGTCCGAAAGCCATCACGAATTGAAAGTATGGGGTAGTAGATTGACGGCGCAATCCTATCTAGACGACTGCCCCGCCGGTCCAGGGTGTTATAAATGTGCCGTACGGTACATTTGCATCACCCAGTGAGGAGGAGGCGCCCGTGGAGAAGCCAGCGCCGCTCTCCCTGCACTAGATCCAAAGGAGCGCCTGCCAGGGAAGGTGAGGTCCCCACCAGGCAATGAAGGGGCATGGGGAGGGCGGAACAGGGCGTTCTGGGAGGTGGGTGGGATAGGCCGGCCAGGTCTGGGAATAGGAAGGGATCAGTGGCGGCCTCCTCTGCCGAATCCTATCCCACTTCCTGGGTCTGGCTGCCGTTACATGGCCAGCTCGAACGTGCACCAGCAATGTCGCTGGTGCATATTTGAGTAAACCCATTGGGGCGGCTGGAGCTCTTCTCAGGGTAAGAGGACGAATGTCCCCTTCCCCCAAGGAGAGCTCCAGCTGCGCCGCCGGTGCTGGGTCCTATCTGGATAAGACAGTCCTATCAGCCTAGTTAAACCACTGAACCATGAGCTGTCGATCGAAAGGTCGGCAGTTCGAATCCGTGTGACGGCTCCTGCCAACCTAGCAGTTCGAAAGCAAGAAATTGCAAATAGATTAATAGGTACCGTGTCAGCGGGACGGTAACAGCGTTCCATGCGCCTCGGTGTTGAGTCATGCTGGCCACATGACCATGGAAACGTCTTCGGACAACGCTGGCTCTTCGGCTTTGAAACGGAGATGAGCACCGCTCCCTAGAGTCGGACACGACTGGACTTAATTGTCAAGGGATACCTTTACCTTTATCAGCCTAGCTAGACAGGATTGGGCTGCCCAAGTTAAACTCTGACCGTCTTGGATTCTTCTGTATTAGCCCTTTTCTCTGGAATTGTTGTTCTTTGCTTGCTTGCTTTTTACAATGATTCCAGACAACATGGTTGGCAAATGCTTGCGTTCTGTTGTTTTTTGCATTGTCCTCCCATTTTTCCCCCCAGACCTGATTTGTGGTGTGTTTAAAACAGTGGTGGCCAACCTTTCAACATGAATGCTGGCCCTTTAAATGGTTGCATTGGGGAGGGCATTTCAGTAGGTGCAGCTGCTTTAGCAGCACCATCAGCACTTGCAGCTGCCAAGATTCTGTCTTCTACACAACTCTTAAGAACACAGTAGCCCTAACGCTAGAAGGTTGGCCACCCCTGGTTTAAAACATCTACAATGCAACTGCAGTGCCAGCCTTTCTAGTGTGGGCAGGCAATGCGTTGTTGAGGTTTTTCAGTACTCCTGTGCATTTTAATTGTTTCCTGCTTGCAGGCACTGCCCTTTTATTGCTTCCTATTGCGTGTGGCAGCGGGGTGACTGATTAATAGTCTCTTTTAATTGCTCCAGATGTTCATGCTGCTAATGCAGGAACAGGAGGGGCAATTACCCAGCAGAACTGCTGAATAGGAGGGGCATGTTTAATCCTTCCCCATTTACCATGTACTTCCTGCAACCCCTTTTCCAGACCATTTCCTCTTAGCTCAATGGTTCCCAAATTTACCTGCAGCGTGGCACCCTTCTCCCACTGGCGCTGGCTGCAGAACCCGGAAGCAAGTGCCGATGACGCAGTGATGTTATTGGGAATTGCCTCTGGATTCTGTAGCCTATGAAGACCCTAAAAATAAAGTAAGCAAGGTAAGGGTGGGTGGGCCCTAACCCCCCCCCCCAAAAAAAAAACACACCACACGCAACAAGCAGAGTCTCTGCTCCACGATGCATTCTGGTCCCGTTGCCAACTGGCTCGTCCAGAGCGCATCCCACAACGTCCCTGGGGACTCGTTGCGACGACAGCCACTTTGGGAAACTCTGTCCTAGCTGATTTTATTTCTAGTGTCTGGACTGAGTTGGGGACAGAGTGTGGAGGGTGGGAAAAGGGTTGCTGTCTTCCACGTGCTCATTACCTCTACAAATGCTTCTTGCCCCTGCATTAATGTTAACAGGCATGGAAATGCCATATTTGCCCATAACAGATACCCTAATCAGAACATAATGCAATCTTTTCCTTCTTTTATGCAATTCATATTTTTTAAAACGGTCAAGCTCTCCTTTTTAAATCTTGATGCCAAATGTCCATCCCCTGATATTTCAGAAGGGAGTGGTCTTTTTGATCTCCCCGTGTTTCTCATTATCACTGTTCTCAAGAAAAATCAGTTTCATTGTTTATAAAGATTTTAACAGCATGACTGTCTGGGGGTCATACAATTTTGGGTGGGTTTTTTTGTACAATAAATTAGTTAACCAACAGTGTGAATGGTTTATGTCACCAGGTGGCACCATTTATCTGGAGTTAACATTTCTTCTTGGTAAAGAGAGTAAAATCCTTCCTTGGGTCATTTGTATGAATGAGTGAGAAAATAATTCTCATTTTGTCTTACTGCTTATTTACATTTAAAACCTTTTAAATCAAAGAACCAATTATTTCTCGGCTGCTCTACATTGAGAGTGCTAGCATGATTACAGAGCTGTATTATGAAATTTTCCTTCTGTATTTTCAGCTACATTTCCATCTGTCTTGAGCTATATGTAGGGATTTTAATATTATGTTTATATATACACATTATATATACTGTAATAAGCCAATTTTTATTCTTAAGCTTGTATGGATATGTGTGATGTACCTTCCCAGATGGAATGCCCATTCCAAGGAAAACATGTCAGAATTGTTCACACCAGCCAATGAGAGCAACAGCCCCACATGTACACAGTAGAAGAGGCTACTAGATAGCACTAATGTACAGTCTCCAGAGCAAGGGACACAACCTGTGACTATACTCCTATAGCAGAAACGGTGATGTTATCCGCAGGGGTGGGGTGGTCAGATGTTGCCTTTTGAAACTTGTTTCAAAGAACCTTAGCTGAAAAGAAGCATTGGACTCAGCAGAAGGCAAACTGAGAAATTTGCCTAGGGTCATATGTTGCTATCTAGGTTGTCATCTTTCCCAAGGACTACTGCCTGACAAAAAGGTATGTACCTCATGTTACATTAAGACTGCAGTCCTATGCAGATTTACTTGGAAGTAAGTTCTGGTTAAACCGCTGAACCATAAGCTGTTGATCGAAAGGTCGGCAGTTCGATTCCCGCGACGGGGTGAGCGCTCGTTGCTTGGCCAGCTCCTGCCAACCTAGCAGTTCCAAAGCATGTCAATGCGAGTAGATAAATAGGTACCGCTTGCGGGAAGGTAAACAGCGCTCTGTGTTCCAGCTGCATGCTACGCGCTGCGGCAAGGAGAGTCATGCCGGCCACATGACCACAGAGGCGTCTTCGGACAACGCTGGCTCTTCGGCTTTGAAATGGAGATGAGCACCACACCCTAGAGTCGGACACGACTGGACTTAATTGTCAGGGGATACCTTTACCTTTACCTTTTTAAGTTCTGGTGAACATCCTGGGATTTACTTCTGAATAAGCATGCATAGGCTAGCATCTGATAAACGTTTTATATTTATGTGGGATATTCTTTAATTCCATTTTTTCAATTTTTCTGTATTTGTTTTAAGCTATTGCAACCCACTCCAAGAGATTGGAATGAAAGTAACTAGATCTTCAAAGGAAGTATCCTAATTTTCAAAATAGGAATAAGTGACTGGAGAAGAAAACCCTCCAATGAAGAAATTTCAAGTTGATTTTTTTTGTATAGTCTTAGAGGGGCGTAGCAATGGGGGCATGGCTATGGGGTGTGTGTGTGTCATGATGGACTCCTGAACTTCAAAAATTTAATGCCACAGATTGATGGTCACCTACCAGGTGATTGGTGACTGCCTGTTTTTGCAATCTCAGGCATATGGTTAACAATATTTACGCTATTTAGCTAACGCTCAAGGGCTGAAGTTCCTTTGGGCCACTGTTATGCAACTTGTGGGCTATATTCCGCTTGTTGGGCCACAAGCTTAGATAATGTTAAGCTAAATACATGGAGAACACTTCTGTCAATGGAAGTAACAGTGAGGGAAGGCTGTTGTCTTCGTCCCAGCGTTTGGTTGGCCACTGTGGAAGCAGGTTGCTGGAGCCAGGTAGACCTTTAGCAGGGCCAGATCCAGGTTTGAGAGGGCCTCTGGAGGACTCACTCTTATGTGGGTGGGAAGGCCCTCCCTAAGACTCTAGGGAAAGGCTTGCTTTGATAGGGATGACAGTGGTGGTGATAATTCCCCCCCCCTTGTTTCCTTTCGGGAGCCACCATTTTTCTCCCCACAATGCCCCCAATGTAGCATGGTTCTGGGACACTGTGTGGAAAAAAATGGCGCCCCACTTTCACGGCCTTCATTTTCCCCCACAATGCCCTGAAATGATGCTATGTTTGGGGTGTTTTGGAAAGAAAGTGGCAGCTGCCAGCCCGTGACCCCCTGGCACCTGAGGCGGTGTGCCCAATGCTGGCCCCTTTACCTGGTCATGTGCCAGCCTCTGCCCCTGCGACACTCTAGTCTGCCTCTCTCCTTTCTGCCACATTTCTGCTCTGTTCCCCTCTTCCTTTTCCAATGCAGGGAATTGGGGGGGGGAGGAACAGTGGAGGCAAGTGGGTGGACAGAAGTGGGTGCCCCCCACCGTGAGGCAACTGCTTCAGTTGGTCTCATGAATGGGCCAGCCCTGCTGCGAGCTGAATTGCAGGAGGGGTAGTTTTCTCTCCGGGGGGTTCAGGGGCAGGCATCAGTGGGGTGGTGGGTGGTGGCAGCAGACTGAGAGTACTGCTGGGCCTGGCTTCTTGTTTGATTCAGCAAAGCTTTTCTTGTGGTGATGCTCTGTGTGTAAATTGAACAGGGAGAGGTGACTGGGGAAGGTAAAGATGGGGAAAATGCTTTTGAAACAGCAGAAGGTTCACAACAGGATGGATAGGCAGGATAGCTGCTTGCTTGTGCCACAATCTGCAGGACATTGTCTAGTAAATTCCTGTGAGTGACGTTCGCATAGCCACCAAAAACTAACATCCGTTGTGTGAGTTGAAGGACAGGTATTGCTTTTCACCAGTGACTCTAGCTAGCGGTGTGATCGCTGGTAAGCAACACTTCTCCTACTATTTCAGTGCTTCCTGGGGCAACATTGTTTGAGTCATTTGAACCAGAGTCTTCCTGGTCCTCCTCCGACACTCCAATTGGCTGTCCATTCTAAGAGCCCGAGAGAATGGGAACTAGAAAGCCCCAACTCTCTGCCATGATCCTCACTAGATGGTGCGAGGCAAGTCACTTTCATCCCCAAAAAGACTGATCTGCCTTACAGTGTTGTTGTAAGAGAGACTGAGTGTGAGTGTGAAGCACTTGCAGCACTCTAAAGCACTGTGTAAATGCTAAATTGTCAAATTACTATTCTGTACAAATTAAATCCCTGTGGATGAGCTCATAATGAATTCCAGGAGGTATATTGTTACAACTCATTAGCAATGGCTGGAGAGTGTTTCAGGCCCCGTTTGCCACCTGAATGAAACTGTCCTGATTATTTACAAAGCACCAGCAACAGCGTGCTGCCAAGTAGAAGTGATCACATTGTAAAGGAGGCCGGCCTGACGTCTTTGTCGCACTCATCAGCACTTGCCATTCAGAAAAATCCCGGCAGCTGCTTGCAGCCTTGTCCTCAAGGCTGCTGTAGCAAAAAGCCATCGATTGTTTGCTTCTCTTCTGGAGACCGAGCCTTGCCATGCAGCTGTTATCTAACTGTGAAAGGAAATACAGGCTTTTGAAATAACAGATGCTTAAATTTTGGCTAGGACCAAAAAAGAAAAAGAGGATCATTTCTAGGCTCTCGTAATAGTGCAGAACTATGTATTATGTGAGCAGCAGTTCCTGATCTTGTGCAGAGGGCCCTCTGTCTGTTCCGCTTGACGTGTGGTGACTCTGTTCAGGTATTCTAGTGAACATGTGTAGGGTGCTGACAGGCAGACCCCCGCCACCGTTGAGTGACCCCAGTGTGGTCATTTTACACAGAATAACTTCTCGAAGGAGCTAATGTACTTTACCGTAGCTCTTTCCCCATGAGATATCTGGGATGAATGAGCAAATGTAGAAGGGCAATGTTCACCTCTGAAGTTAACAATGAATTCATTTTGGTTTTGGTCTCCATCTGACACAGGATGGTACTATCTGGTTGCTTCAGTACAGCCTGAGCTGGTTTATATTTGCATCATCTGAATCCTCCAGTTGAGGAAGACCAATCTTACCTTCTTTTGGTTGCCCATAGACCGTCAATACCTGGGGGCTGAGGAGTCTGGCATAACCCAGGTGGTGGTAGCCTACTGTATTTGTGTGTGGTTAATTTGTCCAAGAACTGCAACCCTGGATTCTTCGGCCTGTTAATCAGCTCAAGAGCCAGTGTTGCAAAAGAACCAATAATTGACTCGTCTTTGCTTGAGTAGAGCCGGGGTGAATTCAAACCTCTGGATACAGGATTGGACCCCTGTCTCCCCAGAGAGAGCACCCAAAGTATCCGGAACGCCCTCCCCATCTCCCTTGTGTCTGTTTTAGATTGTGTGAACTCAAGGGATTCACAATCGGGTTGTGTCTTTGGTTGCAAAGAGCCATGCAGGTTGATGGCTTTTATATATATGAATAATGATGATGATGAATAACGTACATAAATTCAACTGGATGTCTCCATGTGTGCATGTGGGGCTCGGTCCTGGGCACCCTGCTGTTTTTCAGGGTTCTAGGTTTTTTGGAATGAGTTGTATGCGAGGACACATCGTGTCGGCATTCAACAAGGTGTTCACCTTTGATATGCTACGAGAACTGGGCTGGAGACTCCTGTGATACTTGTTTGCATTAATCCTTGTTTGCTGATGTTGCTCAGCTGTTCTGCATTGACAATGATCTCCTGGAGAACTAGACCTCCTTGTTTAATGATAGGATAGACCTCCTATCCGAGGTAGCTAACGGCACAGCTGCAAGCAGCAGGGGGTAACCTTTTAGCTCATAACATTCTGCAACACAGAAAGACTCAAGGAAGACATTTCATGTCAGTAGCATCCTCCTTTCTGAAAGCACAATTTCTAGCATGCATTGGAAGGGAGGATTGAACTTGTAAGGCTAATGGAGTAGACCAGAGTGGTCTAGCACTACACACTTCCTGGTTTCTTTGTGGTGGTGCCTCTCGAAACTGCATGCCCTTAGTATGATGTACAACTTGTCCATTTTGTATTTGTATTTTTTGTGTCCTACCTCATTTCCACAATGAAATTGCCAGCAATCTCATTAAGAGACTACTTCAGAATTACCAATTAGGATAATTCAAACGGAAGGTATGACCCCCCCCAGTCAGTTTCTTGTTCAGCCACTAATATAACAATATGCAGAATTCTCATAAGTTGTTCCCTCTTGCTCAGCAATGTTACCAGGCCCATCTGGAAGTTGCAATTGCCTCTCTTGGGGATTGAGTAGCATTTTTTTCACCCTTTTCATTGATATTTGCCCATTATAAATACAAGAACATGCATAATGTAACTGCCTATTTGTCTTTGTCCTCTAATGAAACTTAGAGCGTGGCTGGTTAAATAAAAGGAAGAACGAAGCAAAACAGTATCTTATTTAGGATGAATAATGGAGTGACTTAGTAAGGACGCACAAAAGAAAAGACTGTCAAAAGTAACTTTCCAAGATGGGCGTGGGCCTGTGTCTGGCAGCTGGACCAGGCTAATGCTTTTCATCTTGGTGTCTGCTTTTAGGGGGGGGGCATGATTATTACTCTGATTAGGCTTCCCAGATCTCCAACCGGGACAGAGTGCTAGACCTTTAGGAGAAGGAATGTGGGCAGGTGTAGCTTGTTAAACCTTAGAGCACAATCCTAGGCATGTCTACTCAGAAGCAAGCCCCATTGTGTTCAGTGGGGCTTGCTTCTGAGTAAACATGCCTAGGATTGTGCTCTAAGGTTTAACAAGCTACACCTGCCCACATTCCTTCTCCTAAAGGCCTATTACTCTGTCCAGGTTGGAGCTCTGGTAAGCCTAACTCTGATCATGTTGGCTTAAACTGATATTGCTTCCCAGGACCACAGTTTGAAACAGAGGGTGAGAAATATGGGAGCCAAAGTGAAGGGAGCCAGGCTTAAATGACTCTGGCCCAGGATGAACATAGGAACAAATAAAGATGCTTTTAAATACCGTATTGGTCTGAGTATAAGACTCACTTTTTTTCTCCTAATTTAAGTTTTTAAACTAGGGGTGCGTCTTATAATCAGGCTGTTGCAATTTAATGCCAGTGATTTAATTAAATTTTTTTTAATAGCACCAAACTTTAAGGGTGCGTCTTATAATCAGGTGCGTCTTATACTCGGGACAATACCGGTACTTGTGTCAGGCTGTTGCTCCATCTAGCTTAGCATTGTCTACATGGATTGTCAACGACTCTCCAGGGTTTCACAGGGGTCTTTCCCAGCCCAGCCTGTGACCTTCTGCATGCAAAGTGTGTGCTCTACCATTCACAGATGAGGACAGGAATCCTTTGGTGAAGATTCTGGTTTGCAATTTGAGTGTACTCCTTGGGTTTGGCATGGCTACTGAATGCCTGGTTGGTGGTGACTAAGAATACTTTTTACCAGCTTTGGTTAGTGTGCCAGCAGGGTGCTTTCCTCAAGAGGAATGGTGAGCCAGGATGGTGTAGTGGTTTGGGAGTCGGACTTAGACCTGGAAGATCCAGGTTCAAATCCCCGCTCAGCCACAAAGCTTCCTGGGTGACCTTGGGCCAGTCACTATCTCTCAGCCCCACCTACCTCACAGGGTTGTTGTGAGGACAAAAAGGAGGGGAGGAAATATGTACACTACCCTGAGCTCCTTGGAGGAAGTGCGGTATAAAAAATGTGAAAAATAAATAATTCATGCTTTGGTGACATCCAGACTAGATGACTGTAACATGTACAAGTGCTTCAGAATGCAGCTGCCAGGATTGGCCACAGAAAACATATGATACCAATTTTGAAACAACTATTTGCTGCCTATTAGTTTCTAGGCTTAGTTCAAAGTGTGCTGGTTTTTACTTTTAAAGTTGTAAACAGACCGAGTTTAGATTACTAAAGGATCGCCCACCTATATCTATTCTGCTCCTACTTGAAAGTCTTCCTTATAGTCTCTGTTCTCGGTTCTTCTGCTATCTGAAATATGGTGAATAGTGACTGGAAACCCAGTACCAAGATTGTGGCCCTCCCTTCAGGGAAGTTCAGCTCCACCTTCTGGTTACTAGTTTTTAGACGGTTGGCTAAGGCAGTCCTTTTTCTGAGAGCATTTGGGGTCTCTGATGTTTGTTTTGAAGGTATTCAAGTGAACTATTCACAGGTAAACATGAATAAATTCCTCCCTCGTGTGTGTGTGTGCGTGCGCGTGTTTGTTCATTAATCCTGGATATATCATGCCAATAAACCCAGAGGGTTGAAATGCTATCAATGATAAAGCCAGCTGGCCTGCCAGGGCAGAGAGTAGTCCTCGTCCTGGTGGTGGGACACGGAACAGGATCTCTGTCAAAGACATGAGAATGAGGACAGTATCATGTGGAAGAGAAGCTTCTTGAAGTACCCTGATCATTGGTGTAGGTGGGCACCCCAAGAGAGCAACAACAAGAACCTCTGAATCTTCATTGTATAAAAACAACCCTAGCTGAGGTCTGTGCTCCTGGACTTGAAGATAACACATGGGCAGCGGCCGCTCGCAGGATCCTATGTCCTTCCCGGGCTGCACCGGTGCGGCCCGGGATCTTCTAGGGAAAGGGGACATTATTCCCCTCCCCCCGGTGTAGAGCAGAAAGGCCCTGATGGGTCTCCTCGGATGTCTGCCAGCTATCGAGCTGGCGGATATCCGAGGTGGCCGTGTAATGGCCGCCGAGCCCGGGAACAGGATGGGGATATCATGGCTGACATCCCTGTCCCCTCCTTGGTCAGCGTAGCCAACTGCCGCCCACCCTTAGGCCCACCAGCAGATCGCTTACCTGCCGCCGCCGGCTGTGGGTCCAGTCCGCTGCGAAGTGAGGCCTGTCAGCCTGCGCGCCAGCAGGCCTTACTCCCAGGGTGCAAAAAAAGCGCTTTACGGCACGTTTATGGCACCCTCCGCCTGCGGAGCGCGCGCTCTGCAGCGGATATTTACGAAGGATTACACCGTCAAAGGTCTGTGGAGCCCCTAATGTAAGGCCCTTATGTTCATACAGGCGTTTGCTAAGTAGTTTCTCCACCCCACTCCTGGGGCATATAAGCATCATAGCTAGCAACTCGGAGAACCTCTTAGATACAGATTTGAAAATACACATCTGACTACCAACCATTTTCACACTGAAATGTCATGCATCCATATGTTTTTTTTATTATCACACAACACCTCACACCTGGAATGCTAACTTGTTTATAATTTCAAGATTCAGTTAAACATTACAAATTGTGAGATTCAGTTCTAAAGTAAGGCAGACAGTGTTGTGTCAGTAGAATTGTCTGATGTCAGCTGTAGCCAAGTAGGAGTGAGTGGAGCCCGGCAGAAACTGCTTGGTCCTAAGCAAAAAGTGGGGAAATCTTGCAAATTCTGTGTGTTGGCCATGAACTTGGACAGTGCTATGTATCAGGTCAGACTCTTTGTCCATCTAGCGCAGTATTGTCTGCTCTGAGTGGGTGCAACTTATGCTCTCAGTGAAGAGTCTTTTCCATCACCTACTATCTGAAATGCCAGAAATTGAACCTGGGACCTTCTGTCTCTGAGCGGCGGGCCTCTATACAACTAAGGGTTGAGTCACTGAAACATGTTTGTTGGGTCAGCTCTGAGGCTCACTGGCTTTTCCTTTCCTCTTACTGGTTCCCTGGCAGAACACAGTCTTATTGCCTGGGTTACTAAAAACAACGACTGTCGACCTTGTGTGTCGGCCAAAGAAGAAAAGTAGTGGAAAATTCCTGCATTAGCTACCAATACGGTACACACCAGAAACTGGTACACAGAACAAAACCTCCTATTTTATTAAATACCGGTAGATACAAATGGGCCTAGTTTTGGAAATGTGTATTTAGTTGTTCCATTAGTGACATCTTGCAAGCTAAATACAAGTTCCAAGATTCCTGCAGAGAAAAAAAGCACCAACTTTTGACATTCTTCCAGCAACATTTACTGCATATAATCCCTACAGGCATTGGGATGTTATACCTTCTGGTCTTTTTCATCTGATGGCAGTCGTCATGGATGTCCTTCCATCTAGCTAACCAGATGTCTGGTAAGTGTCTCTCTTCTCCTCCCATTCAAACTAACAATGAAAAGCTTTCATAATTAAAAGATTATACAAGGCTTTCCTGACAGCACAAGGCAATCAAGCAATTGCTCAGGACTGCAGTATTTTTAGAACTACCAGTCAAATAAGCATGTGAAGATCTGAGAGGTGTGCTCCAGGATCTGGGGGGTGCTGTGGTCTAACCCTTGGATATCATTTTTTGCACCGCTGCAAAGGAATGCAATGCAAGGACTTTCAAAATTGGAGACTCTGGTGCATTCATTCTTCTTGGAATGTGACCCTTCCATGATAGTACACAGTAGGGGTGGGTAAAAATTTTATGGGGACATAAAAGAGTCTGGTGTGTGGGTTACATAACCAAAATCTAAGAATTTGTCTAGAGCAAAGGGGTATTGTGATGCTGTCAGTGTGTGGACAAGAATTGTTTTTTTTTGGGGGGGGGGTTGCCCCTAGAGTTTCATGGAAATGAGTAACTGAAGAGGGAAGCCTTGGCAAGCAAGTTGGATCTTAAGGGAGTTGGATCTTAAGGGAGTTGAAGTAACAGGGCTGTCTACTCACAAGCCATGACTTCAGGAACATCATTAGAAGGTATCATTTTGAAAACAAAATGCATTGTTTTGCTGGCCTCCTGTGCTTTCAAAGTGCCAAGTGGGGCTCCCTACAGAGGCACAGACTATTCTTAGCAGGTGTGATGGGCGATTCCCCATGTCCAGTGTTTACTTTTGTTCTCCGACTTGACAATGGAAGGCCAATGAACTGTCTCCCAGTTCAGACAAAGCAGGTTGCCATTTCGGGCAGTGTGTACTCTTAAATTTTGTACTGAGAACAGTTGTATTCTACAGCATAAATAAATGAAACAAATGAAATAACTTTGCATATATTTTCCATCATTTAGGCTGCTTCTTATAGTTGTGGCAAAAAGACAAGGAGCTGTGTGAATCAATATGGTTCACACATCACTTGATTTCTCACTGTCGGACCACTTTTTTAAATAAATAAGAAAAAATACTCGGTGATTGATTTTTAGCTGAATGTGTGAACTGACTCAGGGTGCAATCCTGTGTAACTCTTGCACCGGTGTAACAGTAGATCCCCCGGTGTAAGAGCACTTATGCTAGTGTAACTTGCCGCATGCTGACGGACACAGGACAGACACCAGCATACCCCACCTTGGACGCCTCACACGTGCAGTTCAGACATGGAACAGATGCTGGCGGCAACTCTGCCGGCGCAGGGGGCATCCAAATGCCCCCAGAATGCCCCCTGCGCCAGTGGAGTTGCACCGGCATCCAAATTTCGAACTGTGTTTCTGGTGGGTCGCGGGATGTCGACTGGATGGCCATGCCCAAGATGGCGGCTCACTCGTCGTTGTCCCCCAACTGCAGAGAAAGAAGTGTCTGATGCTCTCTTGGGGGCTTGTTTGCTCAGCTTGTGTTACTCTCTGCTTGCCTTTTAGCATCTCTATTGTAGCTCACTCCCCCCCCCCCCATGGGACTGCTTATAAGTACAACTTTTTAAAAAGTGTGATTTATTAAACAGTGTAATATATTTTTTAAAAAATGACATCACTTCCTGCTTAATGACATCACTTCTGGTCCTAGGTCTTAGGGGGATCCCGACAGATTGTCATTCTACAAAAGGGGGTCCCGGTGCTAAAAAGGTTGGGGAACCACTGGTTTAAACAAAGGGATTTGTGCCTTTGGTAATTGTGTATAGCCAGCGCATGAGCTCATTTAATGGCTTATAACACTATTTAGTGCGTAGAACGAGCGAAGTAGTCAGATATAGTATAGCTGCTCATGAGGAATTGTCAAATTAAGTCTAGAGCATACAAAGAGGGGTGTACTGGTGCCCCAGGTGCTGACTGCCCAAGGGGAGTAAAATGTCCCTTTATGTCACCACCCATTTAAAAATATAAGGAGATACAAGGGTCTATCTAGTCCAGCATCCTGCTTCTTCTGGTGGCCAACCAGCTGCCTTTGGGAAGCCCACAGGCCCTGTTGGATCGGATCAAAGATCCATCTAACCCACAGACAAGCAAGGCTGTTGGGGAGGGACCATGATAGAGCACCTGCTTTGCATGCCAAAGGCCCCAGCTTCAATCCCTGGCATCTCCAGGTAGGGCAGGAAAAGGCCCAAGGTTCAAATTGCCAGTCATCTGTAGTGCCCACTGGCTGAACTTGGGCAAATCACTATGAACGCACAATGCTGCTTTGCTCTTAGTCAGACCATTGGTCCAACTCTCCCAGTGCAAAACCATTAAAACAGTTACAACCAAACAAATGCCAATGGGTCACCTAAAAATTAGTTGATTTTAAAAAGCCAGGCCACCATGTCAGCAATCGAACACCAGCCTAAATAAAAACGTCTTGAGGCCCCACTGAAAGGTATCCAAAGAGGGAGCCATTCTTAATTCCAAGAGGAGGGAATTCCACAATTGGGGTGCCACCACCGAGAAGGCCCTATCTCTTGCCTCCATCCCCCTCACCTCCGTCAGTGGTGGCATGGTTAACAGGGTCCCCCCGATTACCTCAGAGGACGGGTCAGATGATAAGGAAGGAGGCAGTCCCTCAAATACCCTGGACCCGAACTGTAAAGGGCTTTAAATGTAAAAACTAGCACTTTGAATTATGCCCGGAAATGAACTGGCAGCCAGTGTAGCTGCTGAAGCAACGGCTCAACTGAGTAACGGGCCCCAGTAACCACCCGGGCCGCCACATTCTTCACTAGTTGCAGTTTCCGGACAGTCTTCAAAGGCAGCCCCACGTAGAGTGCATTGCAGTAATCTAATCTAGATGTCACTAGGGCATGAGTCACTGTGGCCAGGTCTGCACGATCCAAGTATAGTCACAGCTGGTGCACCAGCCGAAGCTGGGCAAATGCCTCCCTGGCCACAGCCGCCACCTGGGAATCCACAATTTCTGGATCTTGGATACAAGGCCACAATTTCTGGATCTTGGATACATGTAGTTCAATATAACCAACCCTGGGTGTTAGTAGTCGTGTCTTCAGTGTTTGCTATTGAGATATTTTGTCTTATCTTTTTGTTCTCTTTTTTTCCAAGCTCATTCAAGTATTGTATGCTGCTAGGAAATTGCTCTAAACCGCACTTGAGATGAGAACTGGGGGTCAAACAAGACAATACATTAAATATAGAGTTGCTTATCCTGTGCTTATTTTCCTTTAGAAACAGCTGCTGCAGCGGTGTGTGTGTCTGTCTGTCTGTCTGTCTGTCTGTCTGTCTGTCTGTCTGTCTGTCTGACCCTTTCACCTTGTGTTGCTTCCCACTGAAAATCTTCCCCCCAACTACTGTTTCCCCCCAGAGTTCCATTAAAAGTGGTGGATCTCTTCTGTTTAGCCGGGGGATAGCCATTGTTCCTATTCATCCCAGGATAACATCCTTCTAATCTTGGAGGCTGTTGCTGGTGGTGTCTCCCTTTAAACATTTTTTACAAGATTGTGAGCCCCCTCTGGGCTCTTCTAATTCCTTTTGTATCTTCTAATTCCTACAATATTTTCTGATTCCTTTTGCATTGTGAACTGATTTGAGAACTTGTTGTTGTTGTCGTTGTTGAAAAGCAACCTATAAATATCCTTGATGGCAGCAAATACCACCTTCATGAGCACAGAGCAGTTTTGGGGAGATTTCCACCCCCCTTTCCCATGCACTGTGGTACCCGTTTGGAGTGTGGCCCTCTGCAACCGCTGTTCCTTAAGAGAAAACACAAGTGCAGGAAAGCTGACTCTGTGTTGTCTAGTTTGACCCTTGGTCTGGAATGCAGGTAGCTCTTTTCCCATCTGCTTCTGGGAAAGCCATCCAATCTCAGCAGCATTCGGTTAAGATCCCACTGGGCTGCTAGGCAGACCTTCGCAGGCTGACACTGCAGTTCCATCTGCTTTCCCCATAACTCAAGCATGATTAATATTTATTATTTATATGGCACTTTAAGCATACAAAGAGCTTTTACAAGCCTCACCTCATTCATTTCTCTGCCATAGTGACGAGGCAGGCTATTATCCTCATTCCCTTTTGATGGGAATCCTGTGGAGGTTACCGTTGCTCAGAAGAATCACAAGTGTAGCCCTTCTGGAACCGTATCACTTTAGAGAGTACTGTGTGTGTATTTAGAGGAGTGTCACAACTGAATGCTTCCCCTCCTCAATTAACACACACACACACACACACACACACACACACACACACACACACACACACACACACACACACACACACACACACACACACACACACACACACACACACACACACACACACACACACACACACACACACACACACACACACACACACACACACACACACACACACACACACACACACACACACACACACACACACACACACACACACACACACACACTACCCTTCTTGTTTGTCGAAAGCTAGTGTATCAGGAAGAAGTGATCCAAACTAGTCTTCTTCCTGACGCCCGTGGAGTCTCCATGATGGAGGTGAGGTGAATGATCTGTAATAAATGTTGTTAGTCCTAATTAACGTATAGAATTCTGTTCTACTAGATGTGGTGATGGCCATTAGGTACGTGGCTTTAAAAGGAAGCTAGAGAAATTCATGGAATAGGCTTACCATATCCAAAGGGGGACAGAGTGCCTACAACTTTAAAGGCTTAACCATTATAGAGAAGAGGGAATTTGGGCAGGTGTAGCATGTAAACCGCCTTTGAATTAAAGTCGGAGGAGAAATCCGATGACCAAGGAAAAGGCGGTATATAAATACTGGTTTGTTGTTGTTGTTGTTGCACCCTTCCGTGATGAGCTGCACCTGCCCAAATTCCCTCTACTCTACAATGGTTTAGCCTTTAAAGTTGTAGGCACTCTGTCCCCCTTTGGATATGGTACTATCATTGGCTGTTAGTCATGCAGTAATGTCTTAGTGGTACTCGGCATTCACTCAACAGCAATGAGAGAGCTGTTGCCTTCATAACCTCTTTGTGGACTTTTCGTCTTGTCCATTGTGGGAGGCAGGATGTTGAATTTGATGGAGTTTTCGCCTGATTCAGCAGAGCTCTTCTTATGAATAGGCAGGAAAGGGGCAAGTCTTAGGACTCAAGAAAAATAACTGGGAGATGGAGGCACAGTGGAAAAGAGTGCCAAAAACACAGTGCAAGAAAACGGAAGAAAAATAAGAGGAAAGCAAATACTATAAAGACGAGCAGGACAATGGAGACAGACCATCTTGACCATAAGGGCAAAAGATAACAAGCCACCAGCTCCTTCTTGTGGAATGGTGGATGTCCATTGGAAGATGTATCATGGCCACATTGGGGTGATCCAGTTTGGGTGTGGGTAGGTGAGGAAGTGAGGAAGGGAAGGCTAGAGGCATGAGAGACAGGGAAGGCAGGTTGAGGTGGTATAGTGGTTGAGACAGATGAAGCCAAGATCAGAGGCAGAAGATGCTTTCAGATTCAGGTGTGTGGCCAAATCACTCAGGCTGCCAGTCTGGCTTGGGGGAAATTGTTTTGGGGGACCCTGTTCTGTCCCTATGGGGCCAAAATGTCAAGCGACCACATCTAGGTTAGGGGTCCGCTGACTGTACTCAGTCTGGCACTTCAGGCCATGGAAGTTTACTTTGTCTGACTTGCTGAAGTGCAGTGCGTAGTTGACCCAGCAGATAAGGTGCTGGCGACTGGCTGCTGGAAGGGAGTCCTAGTTAAGTCACTCCCCTGGCATCTTCCAGTATGAGAATGCTATTGATCTGTTCTGAGGCAATTTCTGCTCTCTTCCCCCCGCCACGTATCAGATGTCTCTCTTATCCTCTGCCCAGACTGGGGGTGGGAGGGGCTTGCAGTGAGGATGGGGTGTGACCCTGGAGTGGCATCACAACCTAAGCACCATTATTGTCATGATGATATTATTTCTTGGAAAATTCAGAGTAGTGTACAGTGTAAAAATATACTGATTATACTGAAAACCAGCAATCCAATAAATGTCTACTAAAATCAACCGAACAGTTAATGAAACATTGAACATATTCTCAGATTGCAAAGTCTTGACTTTTGGTCTTTGTTTTTTTTTTTTTTTCCTAGTGTAGTACGTTTGGGCCTCACTAGGGCAACAAGTGAAAAGCTTTATCCCTGACCCCGCTAGGTGACTCCTCTCTCAGAGAAGGAATTTGCAGCCGGTGTTCTATGCCCCTTTCAAAAGCCGCGTCTTAAGCAAGAGCATAAGAAGAGCCTTGCTGGATCAGGCCAAAAGCCCATCTAGTCCAGCTTCCTGTGTCTCACAGTGGCCCCACCAGATGCCTCCGAGAGCACACAGCCAACAAGACAACCTGTTTGCTGTTGTCACTCCCTCGCAGCTGGCACAGAGAGAACCTACTTCTAAAGCCAGGAGGTTGCTTATGGCTTGTAACCTGTGATGGTCTTTTCCTCCATGAATCTATCCAAACCCCTTTTAAAGGCATCTGGGCCAGGTGCCATCACCACATCCTGTGGCAAGGAGTTCCACAGATGAATTACACGCTGGGTAAAGAATTTTTTTTTTTTATCCATTCTAACTCTCCCTCCACTCAATTTTAGTGCATGTCCCCTGGTTCTTGTGTTGTACGAGAGGGAGAAGAATTTCCCTCTATCCACTCTCTCCATCCCATGCATAATTTTATACGTCCCCCCTCAGGCGCCTTTTTTCTAGAGGTAGATAAACACTTGAGGTTTATCTATCATCGTCTCAGATTAGACCTTATGAATGTTTTGGGTTGGATTCTCACTTCTGAGTACCAGTGAAGTGTCTGTTTCATTACACTCTGTTTTCCTCTGGTAAAAATAATGCATTGTATCCAGGATTGAAATGTGTCTCTCATACCCTCTCTCTTGACAGGTTTGTTCTCATCACGATGTCTTCCATGGACGCCCTGAGATATGTAGCTGCTTCGTGATCTCTTCACTGAATATGTGTAGGAGCTGCAGCGGGGAATTCAAGACGGTGGCCCAAAAGCACAGTTGTTGAAACAATTGTGCTGTTATCCAGGGACTCTCATAGAGTTGCCATTGCCTCCTCCTTATGTTACACAGCATCCAGCTCTATAAAATACAGACTATCTTGGATTTTTTCTTTCATTCTTTTTTCATGCCATTGCAAAATAGTGGTAGCGGTGGGAACCTGGTCTATGCAATGATTCGCAAACTGGTCTTTTGCTGCTCTGCACTGAACTTAAATGCAACTATAGCACCTATACATATTTGACTCTGCTCAGAGACTCTGCTCATGCTCATTTATGTCTTTCTTCATCTAAATTTGATAAAAACTTGAGTCTGTTTTAAAACAAATTCCCAGCAATCAAGCCCCCCTTAATGTGTGTTCTGTTGGCAAGATTTGCAAAAACACTGACCAATGTATTGGCTGCTTAAACATTTTACAGAGGCCACACCAAAATAGCGTGGGTTTTGTTTCTGTCTGAGTTGACAGAGGAACATTGAAAAACAAAACAAGCACAGATGTATCCCATACAACCCAGTGGAGAGGACTGCTGGCTCAGTGGCCAAATTTGGGTAACCAGGCTCCAGGCTCCAAAAAGGAGGAATCTTAATATTGTGGAAGACCCTTATTTTCATAGGTGAGGTTCCGGAATTTGTTTTGAGCACCCTGGTGTAGTAGTAGTAGTAGTGGTATAGGAACCTTTATTGGCATAAAGCCCCAGTTTAGTGCAGTAGTCTTCCTTTCTTAAAGAATAACGTAAGTGTAAGAACACCCACATGAAATGGTCTGAGGCTGTTGTGGGACAGCCCACCTGTTGCCTCCTCTGTCTCTGCGACCATTGCCTCTTCCTCGTCCTCCTGTCCTCACTGGTTTTGGCTGTTCTCAAATCACAATTTCAGGAGCAAGTTGGGGAAGCAAGTTTTGGCTTGAGAACAGTGTGCAGGGGAAGAGCGACTCTCACCAACCCCACTTTGTCTTGTCCTGACTGGTGTTGCCCCCCCCCCCTGTGCACCTTTTTAGCAGAGAGAAAGAACTTTCTGATTGGAAGCACACCTCAGTAGCGTGTGTGTGTGAAGGAATGGCTGGTTTGACCTGGAATGAATCTTAGGATAGGGCAGCAACACGTTTCCTTAGCAAATGCAGGCTTCTAATGTAACATTTACTGAGGTAAAATGAAGGCAGGGGCAGGTTAGTGGTGGTGATGTGCAACCCTTTACAGACCTGCTAACTCTTCCTTGCAAATGCTCCACGCCCCAGGTCATCCCTGCCCCAGTTAAGGAAAAACAGTTAAAAAACCAAAGGGCATTTGCAAGAGAGAATCAGTAGGAAAGGCTGAGCACCGAGCTCCTATCCGAGCTGGATGTGAGACTTTTGACAGTACTTAGGTTAAATGGACAACTTACAACGTTTCCTTCTTGTATATTTTGTAGAAGAGGAATATTTTACACAATACGTTACAGAATTGTCCTAAGAGTGCAGTTTATTTTTTTATGGTAATCACAAATTTCTCTGACATTCTTCCAATGGCAGAAAGCTAATTGTGCTAGTTTAATGCCTATTTTGGCTGAAATCCCAAGCGTGCATGAGAAAATTCCATTTAAGGCAGCGTATTCACGAGGAAATGTGTTTAGGATCGTGAACATGATGCTAATCAAAAAAGAGCTGTCTAGAAAATGTGCCATAACATTTCTATAATGGAACACAATTACTTGCCATGAAGGGGGAGAAAATCTTTAACGCGTGTGCATGTCTCTGTACGTGGTTTTTAACGAAATACACAGCTTCCTTTGGAATTATATTTATCTTGCTCTTGTTAACTGTAATTCATTTTGTAAAATGGAATTAGCAGCACTGAATATATGTGAGTTTAAAATGAGAATGTTAGCAAAGCATTCAATAAAGTGCATTCTCTAAAAAAGCACAGTATCCATTTTTCCATTCATTTTGTGGTTGAATTTCACTTTTTCGGTGCAGAAATTCTTCAGGCTTGCCTGGTTGAGTGCTGGTGTAGCAAAGTGGCGAAAAGTGGGTATAGACTAGTGTTGAGCCTGGAGAACCTTGGTAAGGTTTAATCCTTGCTCAGCTGTGAAGCCCACCCATGTTTTTGGGCCAGCCCACTGGCGTCACTGCAGGGGGGGCAGAGCTCCAAGTAATGCCGGGCTCTGATCCTCCGTTACATGACGGGAGAAGGTGGCCCCGCCCCCTCGCCTTTGAAGCCATTCCGGCTGACGAAAGCAAGTGCTTTCATTGGCCGGAATGGCTCCAAAGGCGAGGGGGCGGGGTCGCCTTCTCCCGTCATGTAACGGAGGGTCAGAGCCCTGTGGAACTTGGAACTCCACCCCCCTGCAGTGCTCCGCCCCCACCTAGTTAGTGGGCCAGCCCCCATCCCTTAGCCTAATTGTCTCAGCAGGGTTTGTAGGATTACATTGGGAGAAACCATGTATGCTGTCCTGAGCTCCATTCAGTAAAAAGTGTACCATAAATGTTTGAACTGGGAAGACATGAGAAGAGTCGTGCTAGACGGACCAAAGTTCCATAAGTCCAGCATCCTAGTTCAATACTGGCCAGCAAGACACCGTACGTTCAAGAAGTTCATATGAGGGTCATGAAGGCAGCAGCCCTCCTCTCCTGAAGCCCATTCAGAGGTACACTTTTATTTAGCTATATTGGCTAATATAAGCTTTTCATAAACCTGTCCTATCCCCATAAAAGCCACTTAAGCGTCTGGCCATATCATGTGGCAGCAATTGTGGCAGCATATCTTGTGGCAGAAGAGTCTGGCTCAGTTGGGAGAGCTGCTGCCTTCAAAGCCCGAAGACCGGTGAACTTGATAAGTTCGAGACACGCCGCCGGCAAAAAGCTGTGAAAGCCTCCAGGAGGAGAGATAAGAGCTTCCAGCTGCGTCGGTCGAGTGTGGGAGGCGCCAGCCAGCAGAATTGTCAGACTGTAAAAAGGATACCACCTGGAAAGTAGCCGTTCATGAAAGATTGGACATTTATATATATTGTAAAAAAAAAAACACCCAAGGGGGGTTAGGACAGCCTGCCCATGTACACCACCTTGGATTAAAATTGGAGGAGAAATCCAATGACCAAGAAAGGCGGTATATAAATACTGTATATTATTATTATTATTATTATTATTACTAGTTTTTGGTCCCAGATCAATTCTCACCTTGACCACAAATTCGTGGGATGGTCTTAGGCAAGTCGCTATCTCTCAGCCTCAGTTCCACAGCAATAAGAAGATAAAACATATTGGACTACCTTATTGGCATTGTAAGCATTACAGAGATATGAAGTTTCTAGAACAATTAAAGCACTATATGCGCACGCACACACACGCACACACAGCATTACTATGACTGCAGGGAAACAGTTGCTTAATGACCTACGTATTTACCTTGGTTGTCAAGTACTTGCTTAGTAGGGAGATTGTGTGCTTGTCTGCAGAGAAACACCTGTGTGACTTGCATATTTTGCTATAAAAAAAAACACCTGACTCTTGATGATTACACATAGCTGCTTATCACAGCTGACAAGAATATGCATTTGTCATGGCTGATAGTCACAAACGTCAGTTGCTGATGTTTTTTATGATGGAGTTTTTTATGATGCTTTTTCTATTACTATTTGTTCGTTTGTTTTATTATTTGTATTGTTTTGATTTGGGGAGACTTCTATTTTTATTGTAAGTCATCTGTAGTATATTTTAGGTGGCGTATATAAATGCCAAAATAAATATGTTGCCACCACCCACACCTTGTGCACTCTAGTGTTTGTGACATACAGGTTGGACCTCTGTATCCGTGGGGGTTCTGTATCCGTGGGGGTCCCCCCCGGATACTGAAATCTGCGTAAAGTGAAATCACTTGAGGGGCATCTGCGATATGGGGACATCCACGAGCATCCGCGTTGAGTCAAATTTGCGGATGCTGAAATCACGGATATGGAGGTCCTACCATTTGAGAATTGGCACCCTAGTAGGGGATTAGGAGGGCAGACATCCAGAAGATCTCTTTGCAAGATATCTGCAGTAAAAAAATCGGCTTATTATTTCAAATAAATATGTGAAATTCATCAGGGGTGTCACTAGGGTTGGTGACACCTGGGGTGAGATCTCATGGTGTCAGCCTCATGGACCTCCTCCTATACCAGACCACACGATGTGGAGGCCTCCTGGGAAAGCAATCCCTGCTCAAGTCACGGCGGGGATCGAGAAAATTTTAACCCCCCCTTTTTTTTTTACCAGTGGTGCGTTTTGCACCACCAGTAACAAATAGAATAGAAAGTCATTTTGGTGTCACCCCTCCCTGGGATGACACCCGGGGACAGACCACCCCCCTAATGACGCCCCTGAACTTCACTCTTTCTGACTTCCACAAGTCCTGTCACACAAACCTCTCTTCTTTGCCTAATTTCTTACCTAATTCTCCTTCTCCTCTCAGACGTTTCCTTGTATCCTCCTACTCTTGCCCACGTTTCTTTTGACTGCTCCCTCCTGTCCTTGATTCCTAGCCCCCTCCACCCCTGGGCCTTCTGTCTTTTTAGAACACTTTCCAGCTCCTTTCTTTTTAACCCCTTTGACGCCTCTTTCCTACGTCCTGCTTGTCTGCCTTTCTGTAGTTTATAAAATACATCTGAGGTCAGCTGGTGGCAACCTGGGACCGTCCTGCGGTTCCACCATTCTGTGTCATCAGGGCAGCTCAGCCAATCACTGCTAGAGGCTTCACCACCAACATGAAATAGTGCATGACAGTACGGAATGTGCTATCATATCC
The DNA here is from genome assembly GCA_026170595.1 of Plestiodon gilberti rubricaudatus. NCBI lineage: Eukaryota > Metazoa > Chordata > Lepidosauria > Squamata > Scincidae > Plestiodon > Plestiodon gilberti. The sequence continues at coordinate 222,619,617 of JANXHW010000003.1, forward strand.
ATAATCACCTTGTTTATCATCTTTTGCTGCTGTTCTGCAGTGGAGAATGTTCCTAGGAAGAAATATGATCCAGTTCCAAAATATTCTACTGATTTATAGCTTTGGATGAGACGTGTATTTTGCTACCTGCAACAAGAGACGGAAAATGCTGAAGAAGTCGTGGCATTGAGCTCATTAAACTAGCGCTTTGCAATACTTTTCCAGGACGGTTAGCAGCACTGCAAAGTCATCTTGCTTTTTTGTTGTTTGTACTGCTCTTTCTAGCAAGTCCTTAATGTGTGTTTTATTGGGAATATTTGTAGAAACATTTATTATGTAGTGGCTACTTAAATGTTTTATGGAGGCCAGAATTATTATGTAGTGGTTACTTAAACGTTTTATGGAGGTCATTTCTTTTTCCAGAAATGCAAGGCAACCAAAGAGGTTTTATTTTTGTTTGAGTTACAAGGTCTCAGCCTGGCTGGCATCCACCTTGGAGGAATACCTCTAGCCTTAAGTGTATGCTCAGTCTGATCTGGCTAAACAGCAGTTCTGCCTCTTGGCCACTAGGTGTCAATACTCAGACTAGTATGGCACCCAATATGGTTTTGTTTGGAGTTCCTTACTGTGTGGTAGCCAAGAGTCCGCAAACTCCTTCAACTGAAGTACGAAGAAGTACGATGTACATGGCACATTATGCTGATGAGTGAAATAATGCTTCATAAGGACCAGTGGCAGCAGACAGTGGCGTAGCTAGGAATTGGGCCGACCCCCCGACGCCCCCAAACTAATTTGCATAATTTAAGTTTCGTTTTTGTTTTAACTTTTTTTCGGTTTTTTAAAAAGTTTTTTAGGGGTTTTGTAGCGCTAACGGGGCTTCTAATCAATTGTGTGTATGCTTTGCGCACTTAGCTTTTGTATAGGAGCCTCCAGCGACGATCTCCTCCAGTGACGATCTCTTCCAGGGGCGATCTGCATTCATCTGCTTCGGGCGCGAACTCTGTAAAGCGCCCAGCAGCGCTTTACAGAGTTCACGCAGGTGCAGCACGACGATGTTTCCAATCGTCCAATTGCCAGCAGAAGTTGCAGTCTGACTGTTTTGTCTAAAAATTGGACTCCATTATTGCCATCAGAATCAAATAATGTCGGGAGAGAATTTCAATAGGAGGTACTATTATTGATTCAAAATGCCCTTAGTTATTGTCTTATGTTTCGTTTACTGTTTAACTTCGCTATGTTTGTTTTTTTAATATATTGTAATTCTGTGTTCTGTATTTTTTCAGAATACTCATTCTGTATATTTTTATTATTTCTAATTTAACATACACACATGACCGGCTCTCCATGTGGTTAAATGTGTATGTCTGGGATGTGTATGACATTTGCTCCATTCAAATTTCTCCCTAGATTTGGGGTTACTAAAATATTTGATATTATTTGTGGCATGGCACCATTGTACCATCCTTCCATTTTTTATTTCTGACCTTTGTTCAGATCACTGGTGAGGCAGCTGAGTCGTGCAGGGGCGCACACATGGTGATCTGGGGGTCTGCAGGAGTGCACTGCACCAGGATGATGGAAGAGACAAATTACACAGCCCATGCGCCTGAACTTCCCATGCGCTTTTGAGTTCCTTCAGGGTGAATGTGACAAATATGGCACTCCAATGCAACAGTCTCAGGGAAGTTGTTGCCACCCGGAAGCATAAAACCAAAATAGGCAGTGCCTTTCCTCTTGTCTGGAGTGAGTCCAGTTCCCCGGGATTCCCTCAGCATGGAAGCCACTTCATAAAGAAGCAGCCAGGGAGCCAACTGACTTTGCTAGTCCCAGCTCCTCTGTACTAATACACACACCATGTAGTACAGGGTTATTCAAAAAGAATGGTGCAAAAGTAAAGCTGATTTATCCTTATATGAACTGATATACCACAACTATCATGACATGAAAAGACAAAAACTGTCCAAGTTTCACATGCACATTACAGATGTTTGATGTGGGCACTTGCATAGGTACAATGGGGCGGGGAGGGGAATGCCCCAGGTGACAGCTGTGGTTTCCTCACAAGGAGATACCCTGTATTAGCTATGAATGATCTATAAGAGAGTGAGGGGGGAAATAGCTCTCTATTCTTGTATGATTGAAATAGGATGGTAAAATTTCAAAAATAAAAATAGTTTAAAAAAAAAAAGGAAATGAGTATACTATAAAGGGAAATTGGGCAAGGTTCAAATATTCAAAAAGTAGGCTCTTAAAATTGGCCAAAATCAGGTCTTGACATTAGAGGCAAATGAGGTAAAATCCAAACTTGTCCCTAGCTAGACTTACATTTTTAATAGCAGCTCCTTTTCGGAGGGGTGTGACAGCTATGTATAGGTATCTCTACAAGTGCTGGAACAAAACATGCAACCTCTTAATGAGTCCTCTGCTTTTTGGGGGCTTAGGGAGATCAAGACCCTACCTTTCCCATTGGCTGCTTCCATGACACCACACTTAGCTCAGCCCCTGAAACCCTCCCTTGGCCATGGTTAGTTGGGCAGACTTGACCAATGGACAGATGGTACCAATACCACGTAAGGATGGCAATGTTAATATGAAATGCTCCATCTTTTCTTTTTCCAGAATCGAACATGTGGGACAGAGCTTGCACCTCGAATGCCCTTTGGGTAGTCCCTGTATTTTTTCCTGGTGCTATCACTGTGCACAACTATTTGGATCCAGACCCACCTGAATATTTTGAGAGAGAGAGAGAGAGAGAGAGAGAGAGAGAGAGCACACAATCCTATTGTCTGCAAGGGGCTTCTCAGACTCCAACAATGGGAAATCATTGGAACAGAAAAAGGCTTGGTCACGATTGGTCAGCAAAGGATTGGTGGTTGTGTGGAGGGATACGCCAGGTGTTTCTATGGCAGTGATGGTGAACCATTCGGGCTTGGTGTGTCAAAGATTTTGAAAATGCCCAATTTGACTCTGCTGGTGTGTCGTCGCCCTCCCCCCCCCCCCCACGGAACTTTTAATAGTACTTTGACTATTGCTACTTTTAACAGTAATTTTGAATTGAACTGAACTGAAAACAAACTATAGAACACATTGCATTTTATTTTACATCAATTAGTGACTTTGTTGCCGAGTTTTACTAGAGAATAATTTGAAAGAGGTCTGCCAAAACCCCTGTCCTAAATGTTCAAGACAAGCCTGTAAAACGTTTGCGAAAATATAAGGTGTGTCGGGGCTCTGGGGGAAACGCTGGAGTGTCACCCAAAATGATCTCACGTGTCACCTGTGACACGCGTGTCATAGGTTCGCCATCACGGTTCTATGGCCACTGTGGGGTGGGGTGGGGGCACAGTTCAAGCTTTAAAAAGGTGCCAACAGTATTATGTTAGTATTTTAATTTAAAGCTAATAGCATCTATCTATCTATCTATCTATCTATCGAGAGAGAGAGAGAGAGAGAGATCTTCTATGCGAGTTCTGCTATTGACTCTAACTAGGGAACCGTCCCAACTTCTGTCGAATCAATATACAGTACATGCATTTGTTACTGTGTGTCTCATTCCTTCCACCTGGAGCCTCATCCAAGTCTGTATAGCCTCCTGTGGTGCTGAGGTGGATGTGCTTGTCACCACTTGGAACAGGACCAGCCCCCTCCTGGGACACAGTATTTAGCCTCCAGTGCTGCTTTCCCTCCATTTAAAGTGTGAAATCGTTTCCCAGACATTAGCGGGAAGCTCAGCATTGCCCAGAAGAATGAGCCAGCTGAAGCTTTAGAAAATATAATCCTAGAAGAGGGAAAATATAGTGATTAACCTTTAGCCACACAGAACATATGGGGAAAAGGGGAGAAAAGATGTTGGAAGATAAAATAATGAAGTAAATGCTTAAAGTGGATATAAACATACATACTGAAAAACATATGAAGTTTTTGAAAAATGGACAAAAATTAGGTCTAATCAAAAGGATCCCTTTTTTGTGTTTACATTTTGAAATGAAAGACTGACAAGCAGCTAAAATCTAGTTGGCCAAGATGCAGAAGAGGGTGCAGCTGTATTTCTGCGAGTAAAACTGATGCACATCTTTCAAAAGAATGGGCTTGCTTGGAGACTAACCTGTGCATGTAGAAGACAGAAGGGGATAACATTATTCTAAGCTACAGCTGAGCTAAAATGAAGTTTGTGAATGTTGTCAGAAGTGCTGAAAAACTCAAAAGAAATAAAAGAATAAGAACAAGAGCAGGTTGGTGTTTTACCAGGGATAGGAACCAGAAAATAGGAACTGTCCCTGGTAAATGGGAACAGCTGGAGTGTATGGTGAGTTGTGTAGCCATGCAGAATATACAGGGCTGCATTGTGCCTTCACTAGCTGTTCCTACACACACACACACACTCTCCACCCTTCGCAATGGCAAGCATTTTGCTAGTCTGTGCAAAACAAAACACCCCCCAAACAACAACAAACGAAGGTATTTGTTTTCCCCTAAAACTTAAAGTCTAGTTTATAAAATTCCCCTTGCCACATAAACACCTGGCCTTTTTGTCTCATAAAAAAGACAAATGACTATCTGAAGATTGTAAAACACCTCTGGCTCCCTCTGACGTGAATTAAAGCATCACACACAGAGAGAGAACAACTCTGGATAGAGAAAATTGCTTTCAAGTTTGTTTATGCTCAGGTAGCCTCTGTATGGCGTTGGAAGCAGAGCTGGCAAAGTGGCTCTGAAAGAGTGTTATATGGGCTAGAAAATGTGTCTGGAGTGGAAACAGATACATGGGATCGGCGTCTATGGAGATACTACCTTTGTGACTGTGTGGGCAGGTACTACTTCATTGATAATCGAAAAGGTGAGGACAGGATGACAGGCTAACGTATGGAGTATTCACAGACTGTCAGGTGGGCTGGATTGCTGAGCGAGATCTGGTGTCCAGATCTTAATAGGAAACACACTGAGGAAACAAGGCAGGAACAGAGATGCCTAAGGCCCTCCTCCAGGTGTTCCCGCCTTCAGAGACAAGTTGCCCAGACTTGGGGTGACAAAATTAGTGGCGCTTTCTAGTTATGGCTGAAGATGTTCCCCAGGGCATGACCTGAGGGCACATGATACAGCCTGCCACCTTGCTGAAGCTGAGCAGGTTAGGTCAGGCTAGTGCCTGGAAGGGTGTCTATGTGTGCTGCCCAAGCTCCATGATGGAGGAAAGGTGGGATATCAGTAAATAAAAACCAGATTTGATGGAAGTAGCGCAGTGAGCAGATCTACCAGACTCTACCACTGCTCATCTTCCCAAAGGCTTTTTGAGTGGTATTCTGCATTGTATTAGTGGTGTACTGATACTGCTTTCTGTTTTACATTTTAATTATTTTAAATGGTTTATGTTTATAACTTTTTTTTTTTAGTTTAAAGTACTTTTGTGATGTTGATTTCTGTTTTGGTGGCTGTGTTGAGTATTTCTCCAAAAGGGAGAACAGGGGTAAAAAAAATATTTTGAAATAAATAAAACAGAACCAGGAACTCGTTGTTGTGAGAATGAAATGAATACCTGAAGCAGCTTTACCCTGAGTCAGGCCATTGATTCACCTGGTCTAGTCTGGTCTCCTCTGAAAGGTTGAGGCTCTCCAACTTTTTCCTAGCTGTGCTATCTGAGCTCATCAACTGGAGATGCCAGCTGCCTGGGATCTTTTGCATGAAAACAGCAGTGATGTAGACTTGAGTCTATTGACTCGGACTTGAGTTGGACTCAAGTCGTGTCAATGACTCGACTCGGACTTGACTCGGCAATTGTAAAAGACTCGAAAGACTTGACTCGAGACTTGGAGCCTTTTACAACAAGTCCAATTTTATTCAGGTTTAAAACCGTTTTCCCCCATTAAATAGATAGGGACTCGCAACTCACAAGCAAAGACTCGAGACTTGGGGGCAAAGACTTGAGACTTGACTCGAGACTTGGAGTCAGAGACTTGATCCACATCCCTGGAAAACAGTTCCTCTAAGCTCTGCCTCCCCCCGCTCCCAGCTCATCCATCACATGGGATTGATATATTTAGCTCTTCTTATCTGTTCCACCTCCCTGCAAAAGTTTGGAAACAATATTGTTCATAGTATCTGCTTAAACACCGCTCTTGCCCTGTTCCTCACATGACATCCCAGATACAGTTTTTCTGAGATTCCTTTAGGCTTCTTCCTCCCACACACATCAATGCAAATAACCCAACTTTACCAAGTGCATTATCTGCAGAGATCTCTTTCCTTCCTGCCACCCTTCAACATTTCTATTTTGACATGTTATTTCCTTGTATCGCAGATGTTTCTACCGGCAGTCTATGGGGAAAGAGAGGAAAGAAGGATAAATGGGATGGTGGGATACAGAGAGAGCCAGAGAGAATATTCAAGAGGATGTTATTTATGAAAAGCTCAGCTCACCACACCACAACTGTGGCTAAAGTTTATTCCCAGATGATGGGTGCGTTAAATTGACTTTCTGTTTCGGTTTATGAATTGTATTATTACACTGATTTAATCTCTCAACAGGGCTGGGCATCTGGTAGCCCTAAGGCCAAATTCGGCCTAAGTGTAATTATACGAACATCTTGGTGTCGCTTCATGCTAAGTCAGACCATTGGTTCCTTGAGTTCCCAACCGGGATCTTTCCCAATCCTATCCAAAGATATCCCACACATGTCATTCTATGTGCACACATACCTCCCATAGAGCATGTCCTACCATTTTGTGGATAAGAGAAGGTGAGCCACTGTTGGGCTTTTCCTGCTTGGTAATTACTCTTATTGTGCATTTCTCTTTTGAAAGCTACTGTGAAACAGAACAGGGAGTAATTTGCGAAGTAACAAGCAAAAAAACACAGCTGGGCAGAATTGCTTCCAAGGTATTAATTGCAGCAGACCTGTGTTCACAGTGGCAAGTGAATTTCTGTCAAAATTATAGTCTGCGCAAGAAGAGATGCTGACATCCTTTAAACATTTCTATTGTTTGGAGTTTTCATGACCTATGGAACAGCCCCATTCCATTCACCTTAATTTTCCAGGTACTATTTGTGCCTTTGCTTCTAGCAGTTGCCCCGCCCACCACCAATTTTTAGCTTCAGTTATTGTGGGTAGACTATTCTTCAAGGGCATTCATACAAAATCCTCCTGTCACCATCCCTTTTCCAATCACTCCAGGTATATCAATTTGTTGTTGTTGTTCAGTCGTTAAGTTGTGTCCGACCCTTCGTGAGCCCATGAACCATATCCCACCAGGCCTTCCTGTCCTCCACTATCTTCCTGAGTTCGCTCATTTTTATGTTCGTTGCATTGGTGATGCTGTCTAACCATCTCATCCTTTGCCTTCCCCTTCTCCTTTTGCCTTCAATCTTTCCCAGCATCAGAGTCTTCTCCAGAGAGTCCTCTCTTCGCATTAGGTGGCCAAAATATTTCAGCTTCAGCCTCAGTACCTGTCCTTCCAGGGAACAGTCAGGGTTGATTTCCTTTAGGATTGACTGATTTGATCTCCTAGCAGTCCAAGGGACTCTCAGGAGTCTTCTCCAGCACCACAGTTCAAAAGCATCTATTCTTCGGCGCTCAGCCTTCCTTATGGTCCAACTCTCACAACCATACATTGCTACTGGGAACACCATCGCCGTGACTATGCGAACTTCTGTTGGTATGGTGATATCTCTGCTTTTTATTATGCTATCTAAATTTGCCATAGCTTTCCTTCCAAGGAGTAAGCAACTTTTAATTTCATGGCTGCTGTCTCCATCTGCAGTGATCTTGGAACCCAAAAAAATAAAATCTGTTACTGCTTCCATTTCTGCCCCTTCTATTTGCCAGGAATTGATGGGACCAGATGCCATGATCTTAGTTTTATTAATGTTGAGTTTCAAGCCAACTTTTGCACTCTCCTCTTTCACTCTCATCAAGAGGCTCTTGAGTTCTTCTTCACTTTCTGCCATTAGGGTGGTATCGTCTGCATATCTGAGGTTGTTGATATTTCTCCCGGCAATCTTGATTCCGGCTTGCGATTCATTCAGCCCTGCATTTCTCATGATATACTCTGCATACACCAGGTTTGGTGTAGTGGTTTGGGAGTCGGACTTAGACCTGGAAGATCCAGGTTCAAATCCCCGCTCAGCCACGAAGCTTCCTGGGTGACCTTGGGCCAGTCACTATCTCTCAGCCCCACCTACCTCACAGGGTTGTTGTGAGGACAAAAAGGAGGGGAGGAAATATGTACACCACTCTGAGCTCCTTGGAGGAAGGGCGGTATAAAAATGTGAAAAATAAATAAAATAAAATAAATAAGCAGGGTGACAATATATAGCCTTGCCGTACTCCCTTCCCAATTTTGAACCAATCGGTTGTTCCATGGCCAGTATATCAATTAGCCTATGGTCAGAGGCGTCGCCAGAAAGGGGGCGGGGGGTCGCCGCCGCCCCACCCGCCCGCCCGGCGCCCCCTTATTTTTTTAACGTTTTTAAAACGTTTTTTCCGCTTTTTAAAACTATTTCCGTGGGTTTTTTTTAAGTCTTAACGGGTTTTTAAAGTCTTAATGTATGCTTTCGCCCACTTATCTTGTTACTGTAAGGCTCTAGCGACGATCTTCTTCCAGCTCCCGGGCGCTTCTCCCTGCGCCCGGGGCGCGAGCTCCTTAAAGGCGCAGAAGGTCGGCTGGAACAGCTTCGTTGTTCTGCGCATGCGCAAGTCTTCACAGAACAACGAAGCTGTTCCAGTGACCTTCTGCGCCTTGAAGGAGCTCGCGCCCCGGGCGCAGGGAGAAGAAGCGGAGCTGGAAGAAGATCGTCGCTGGAGCCTTACAGTAACAAGATAAGTGGGCGAAAGCATACATTAAGACTTTAAAAACCCGTTAAGACTTAAAAAAAAATACGGAAATAGTTTAAAAAAGCGGAAAACCCCCTGGAAAAAAACCGAAACCGGGGGGAGCCCCGCCTCACCCCCTGAGCCCTCCGCCCTCCGCCCTGGGGCCCACCACCCCACCGCCCCATATCAGACGATGCTTCTGCCTATGGTAAAACTGGTTTCATTCATTATAAATCGTTTTGCTTGAAGTTGCAGTTTCCAAGAACCTAGCAACAACTTTAATTGAGGACTTGCTGTATATCATTGGAAAGTGGATGCAGAATGTAATGAAACAAACCATGTTAAATTATCTGTATTCGATCAAACGTTATGGCCAAATAACTGGAAAAAGAAAACACAACTGCCTTATGTAACAAAAAGTAGATTTTCTTAACTCAAAACTGACCAATGAGACTGACAGTGTAATCCAACTTAACTTTTGTGCCGGTGTAACCAGCAGTGCAGCGAGAACAGGAGGCCCCAGGATGGAAAAGGGATTCAAATCCCCTTCAAAAGAGGAATTCAAAGGGGATTTGAATCCCTTTTCCATTCTGGAGCCTCCCGTTCTCACTGTGCCGCTGGTTACAATGGCAAAAAAGTTAAGTCGGATTGTGCTGTGATGGTTCCAAGAGCCAATGAGGTGTTGTTATGACACAGCATGGAACCAATAAGGTGTTAGTATGAATCAGCTCTCATTTCAAAATATCAGCTAACACTAGATCTCTTATTCAGTTGTGTGAGTGTCATCATGTTGGCTACTGGTTTTTTTTATTGTTTACTGATTTGCTGGGTGACCTGTACTGTTCTATATTAAAATAAATAAAGTTGATGGGGTGACACCATGCGTTACCGCACCGGGTGACACCAATCTCAGTGGCAACACTGGGGTGACATAAGGAGCTCTCGCACCAGGTGACGCAAACCCTAGCGACGCCTCTAGGAATTACAAAGCAATTTTTTTCTTGCACACTCCTAGAAGCCACAAAACAGAGCCTGTGGTGTACCTCTCACATCACACATAAGGAGAGCTTTGCTGGATGAGGCCAAAGAAGGTCCCTCTAGTCCAGCATGGTTAGCGTGTTGGACAAGATGATTCTTTGGTCTGCTCTTGCAAGGCTCTTCTTATGTTCTTTTGGTCTGCTCTTGCAAGGCTCTTCTTATGATCTGAGGGCTGCATAATTGAAGATAATGCTGGAGCACAAATATTAGCTTTGTGTTGCAGACAGCAGCCAAGAGTTACATACCAGGGTCCCCTGTGATGCCATAAGGGTTTTTGGCACACAACCCTCAGAATATGTGCTGCAACCTCTTGGGGGGTGCCAAAATGTATTGGGCCAGCCCTGCCATGCATCAACAGACAATTCCGACTGTTCTGTTAATTTCCCTCCATCTCTAGCTGCTAAGAATTCAGATTCATCTCCAGTTCTTGCATAAATGAAAAATTAATCAAGCTTGAGCTGATTAAATCACGATGAAGCCAGGCAAGTAGTATACAGCACTGCACTTTGACTTATAACCCAGATTCTCGAAAACTGTCAGCTCAGTTCCCCAACTGCTTGTTTTCATTTTTATTCTCCACAAGGTGATGACAAGCACTGAATATTCTGTATTTTACACATGCAGCTCACAGGGCTTTTCACTGGACCTGTGCCAAATATTACGTGCATCTGGTTTGGGGGTTTAAATTAGCAATTTCTGTGGACTAGAAATTTCTCTCTCTAAAGATATAGACTTTCAGCTTTCCCATGTTCCCATGTTCACACAGTGAATGGGATGCTAGCAGGACATACCTAACCAGTCAGAATGTTGTGTGATGATGTCCCTGAATTGAGAACGAAGACATGAACAAACAGGCATTTTTTTGCAAGGAGTATTAAAAATAAATAAATCAAAAACACATCAAGAAACGGGAGATGTCTTTTAGCTCTGCCAGAAATGTTTATGACAAGTAGGGAATGCTAGTCAGCTTTTCTTTTCTATATAGTCAAAAGTGAGAGCGCGACATTATCTAGCAGTGGTGTATCAACGTTTCATATGTTCCAAAGTCATGAATGCAGAAGTCCCGCCACTGCTTTGTCCACTGCAACAGCTATACCAGGGGTGGCCTGGTATACCACGGTTCCTGAGCCACATGCGGCTCTTTGACGTATAAATGTGCGCCTCTCGGAAATATGTTGGCTGAGCTCCTTTTTGCATCACAATTTAATATAAAAGGTAAATGAGAAATTTTCAAGCTTTATAATTATTTGCCAGGTATAAACTGGGATTCCACTGGATTAAAACATAAGTTTAATGTTCATGTTGAGTCAATATACAGTATTTAAGAATTTAAATGCTTCTTAAATATTGCAGCTCTCAAACATCTGAAGTTTATTGTATGTGGCTCTTATGTGAAGCAAGTTTAGGCTTACCATCCGTCCAGGAATTTCCGGGACAGTTCCGGAAACCGGCCTCGGGTCCCGGATCTGTCCCGGACCATTCCGAGACTGACGGAAACCTCCGCCGCCGCTATTTTAAAAATGCCAAAACTTACTTTTTTTTCCGGGTGCCAACATCTTGGATCTCGCGAAATCTCACAAGATCCAAGATGGCGGCGTCCAAATCTCGTGAGGGCATGAAGGCAGTACAGTACCTCCCCAACAGCATTCCATTGCTTTCTACTAGAGTTCTCTGCCTCCCTCCCTTGCCTGATTAGTTGACTTCTTTCCTAATACACCCAAGAATTTGCTACTTTTGGTCCTTTCACAGGGCTGGCAGCAGGGATCATTCAAGTTGGGCACTGGCCAAGGGTCCCCAAAGGCCTAATTCCCCACCCCTGAAACCGCCTCCCATGCAGCTGTGGCCCAAGTTGCACCATTGCTGCATTTCTCCCTTCTCCCCCACCGTAACTGAGCTTTCTTGGAGGCCCCGGAAATGATACAAGCAACTCTGAGAAAGCCCATTTGGAGGGTACAGGTGAGGAAGCTGCTGGAGTTGACACACTGCGGGAGGAGCATGTAGAAATCATTTCCCTTGCCCTTCTTGATCTGGGTGGCAGGGAAAGGAAAGCCATTTCTGGACACTCTTTGCCCAGTGTCCAGGCAGCACTGAAAAAGAAGCAACGTCCAGAGATTGCTTTATCTCCTTTTTCCAACCTGTATGGATCAGGGAAGGAGAAGGGAACCATCTTTGGAAGCTCAGCCTATCCAGACTGGGCGCAGTCAGGCATCCAGATGGTCCTAAGGGAGAAGTATTCAAACTGGGGTGTCTGTGTGTGTGTGTGTGTGTGTGTGTGCATGCGTGTGTATGCGTGTGTGTGCGTGTATGCATATGTGTGCGTGCGTGTATTGTGCGTCTGTGTGCGTGCGTGTGTATGTGTGCATGTGTGTGTGAGTGTGCGTGTGTGTGTGTGTGTGCGTGCATGTGTATGTGTGCATGTGTGTATGTGTGTGCGCATACACAAGCACCATGACACAGGGGTTTGGCCTGTGGGCCCTCCATAACCTGACAGAGGCACTAAGGATTACCTTGCTATTATGGCCATCTTGTCATTTTCCTGAGCCTTCTTAGTCTTGGCAGGCGAGTCACTGCAGAGTGGGTGGGGGCGAAGAAAGACATGAAAATGAATCTAGGGATGACGAGTGCAGAGTAGAGTAGAACTAGGACTTCTAGTGACCTGGACTCTGGGCCTCTGTGCATTAGCTTTTTTTTGTAGTCTCATGAGCACACTGCTGGCTCATGTTTAGCTTGTGGGTTCATTAGGGCACCGAGATCCTTTCCACATGTGCTGCTGCACCTTTAAACCCCTTTAAAAGGGGTTTGGACAGATTCATGGAGGAAAAGACCATCACAGGTTACAAGCCATAAGCAACCTCCTGGTTTTAGAAGTAGGTTTTCTCTGTGCCAGGTGCAAGGGAGTGGCGACTGGACACAGGTTATCTGTGCCAGGTGCAAGGGAGTGGCAGCAGGAAACAGGTTATCTTGTTGTCTTGTGCTCCCTGAGGCATCTGGTGGGGCCACTGTGTGATACAGGAAGCTGGACTAGATGGGCTTTTGGCCTGATCCAGCAGGGCTCTTCTGATGTTCTTATGCTGCCAAGCCAAAGGCTGCAAAATCACATCTGCAAGCTCCTGGGTGCAGTTCATCTGATCTTGGGGACTTCAGTTCATTTGTATTGACGAGGTGTTCCCTTCCCATCTCTTTACCTTTCTTGATCCACAATCCCACCTCCCCATTAGCACAGCTGTTGTCTGGTTTGACCACCTTTCCCTTCTGGGAGAAGACGGATGCAAAATAAGAGCTGGGCAGCTCTGCCTTCTCTCTGTCTTCTGTTATCACTTCAGCATCTTTCCTAAGCAACAGACCCACTGCTTCCTCGTGCCCTTTGTCTTCTTTCCGGCATAACCCTTTGTTGTTGTTTTTGACATCTCTTGCAAGCCTCAGCGCGTTCTGTGTGTTAGTATTCCTGACACTATCCTGCAGGTGCGGCTGAACTTGTGTACTGTTCTTTTGTTATCTGTTTGTCCTTCTTATTTAGACGCTTCTTGCTTCTCAACTTTCTCTGTGCAAAGCTCTCTGTGCAACCACACTGGTTTCCTTCAACATCTCTCAATTTTCCTTCTCATCATGGGCACTATTTGCAGTTGTGCCTTCAGGATCTCTTTTCAAAACTTCCCATCCCTCTTGAACTCTGTTCTCCTTACTCTGTTCTCCTTTCGAAGTTCTAGCCATGAGATACTATTTAATTTTCCTCAAAGTCAACTTTCCTGACATCTCTAGGGTACACATCTGACTATCCTAAGCTTTCCCTTCCCTCAATATTACAAATTCCAAGATGACCTGGTCACTTTTGCCCAAAGTCCCCTTTCACTTCCTCAACCAGTTTTTCCCTGCTGGGGAGGATTAAGTCTAGGATAGCCACACCCCTAGGCCCTACATCCATCTTCTGAATTATAAAGTTGTTCACAAGGCAAGGCAAGAATTTATAGGCGGAGTGAGACTAGTTGTAGCAGATGCCGGGTTAGTTGAAAATCTCCCATTACCATTGTGGCTTGCCTCTCGGAAAGCTTGGTAATCTGAAGTCAAGCTGGCATCACTCAGGAACCACACATGGCTCCAGACAAGGATTTTGACTATGAACATACAAAGTGGTCTTACATTGAGAAGGTGTCCTGGTCCTCGTCCATAAAGGGCTTGAAAGATTAACACCAGTACTTGGAGTTGAGCCTGGAAACTAATACATAGCCAGTGGAGACGTAAAACGGGAGTTCTATGATCTGATCTCTGAGTCAGAATCCTGGCACCTGCGTTTTTGAACAAATTGGAGTTTCCAGATTGCCTTGGAAGGCAGTCCCACATAGAATGCATGGCATAATAATGCTTAGCCTTTGTAGCTCTAGCACTTTCAGAGAATGCAAAGTGCATCATATTTGTAATTCTTTCAACAACTCTTGTAAGGTTAGTGCACATTATTATCATCCGCATATTCAGGGGTGGCTCAGCCATGAGGCTGACTGAAGCACAGAATCATAGAAGAATACTAGTGTTGGAAGGGACCTTGGAGGTCATCTAGTCCAGTGTTTCACTTGGTGGGTCGCGACCTGATTTCTGGTGGGTCCCAGGTGATGGAAAGATCAGATAAGTAACTGCCACAAGCCCTGGGGCTATTCAAAAATCAGATAGCTGCTAATTGCCCTTCAGAGCTGTGTTCCTGCAATCTGCAAGATAGCTGCTAATTACCCTGCAAGCAGCTGAGCTCTTTACTTGTAAATTTATTTATTTATTTATTTATTTATTTATTTATTTCTAGATCACTTTTTTTTAAGTCTCGTAAAGCTAGGTGGGTCCCGATAGAGTGTCATTTTAAAAGTGGGTCCCAGTGCTAAAATGTTTGAGAACCACTGGTCTAGTCCAACCCCCTGCTCAGTGCAGGCAACTGTGCATCTTTGACAAGTGCCCGTCCAGCCTTTGCTTGAAAACCTCCAATGAGGGAGAGTCTGCAACTGCACGAGGCAGGCTGTTCCAGCGGTAGACAGCTCTTACAATTAAGAGATTCTTCTTCATGTCTAGCCTAAATATACTTCCTTTGGTTCCATCTGGAGTATTGTGTCCAGTTCTGGTCACCACACCTCAAAAAGGATATAGTTGAATTGGAAAAGGTGCAGACAAGAGCGACCAGAATGATTCGTGGGCTGGGGCACCTCCCTTATCAGGAAAGGCTACAGCGTCTGGGGCTTTTCAGCCTAGAAAAAAGGCGCCTGAGGGGGGACATCATTGAGACGTATAAATTATGCATGGGATGGAGAGAGTGGATAGAGGAAAATTCTTCTCCCTCTCGCACAACACCAGAACCAGGGGACATGTACTAAAATTGAGTGGAGGGAGAGTTAGAACGGACAAAAGAAAATATTTCTTTACCCAGCGTGTAATTCATCTGTGGAACTCCTTGCCACAGGATGTGGTGATGGCATCTGGCCTAGATGCCTTTAAAAGGGGTTTGGACAGATTCATGGAGGAAAAGACCATCACAGGTTACAAGCCATAAGCAACCTCCTGGTTTTAGAAGTAGGCTTTCTCTGTGCCAGGTGCAGGGGAGTGGCAGCAGGAAACAGGTTATCTTGTTGGCTGTGTGCTCCCTGAGGCATCTGGTGGGGCCACTGTGTGATACAGGAAGCTGGACTAAATGGGCCTTTGACCTGATCCAGCAGGGCTCTTCTTATGTTCTTATGTTATTTATTTATTTATTTTATTTAAGGAATTTGTAGCCCGCCTTTCTCCCGAAGGCACTCAAGGCCGCTTACAACATATTAAAAGGACATATTAAAATGTTATTACACATTCCCTGACAACATGAGGGGGAAATGTGAACAGCCCTTTTGTCTGCCACCATGAAGCAGTGACTGAAGGGAGGGGAAGCTGATGCTATTGTGGAAAAGCGGTATATAAATATTGTTAATAACAACAACAATGAATGACCATGATGCAGTGGCAGTGCATGGAGGCAGGGGGTGGCTCGGTGCTGGCTAGTCAACCGTCACACCTTTGCATGGTGTTGTCTTAGCCACCCGCTAGCAGCATCAACACCTTAATGTGATGTCTGGCAACATGGGAATGGGGGCTGCTGCTATATGTGAGTGGTCCGTCAGGTGAACAGATGAACTTTGCTGCCACTTTCACACTTAGTTGGATCTTAATCAGGGATGGTGTGCAGTGTGCACCACCTGATTCTGCATCATTTCCCAGCAGAGGCGAAACAAGGGTGGAGCGAAGGCAAGTAGTTTTGCAAGACTCCGTTACACTGGAGTCAGCGGCCCCTCCCCCTTGCTGTTGGAGCCATTCTGGCAACAAAGGCAACATGCAGGACACTCCCCTGTTGCTGCTGGAATGGCTCCAACAGCAAGGGGGAGGGGCCGCTGACTCCGGTGTAACGGAGTCTTGCAGAACTACTTGTCTTCGCTCCACCCTTGTTTTACCTCTGTTTCCCAGACTGGGCAGCAGACAATCCTTTCGGTGTTGTGGATCATTACCTTGACTAAAACGATTTTAGATTTTCATGGCCAGCAATGATTCTTGATTGTACTGGAATTAACGGGTAAGAGGCCACGGCATATATTAGAAAAACAGCAAAAAAATAAAAACCAGGAAACTTGGTCAAAAGGTAATAAACTGTATGGATCAAAAATTTAAGCAAACACAACACACCTTATATGAGGGTTAGCTTGAAAATGCCCTATGACATTGGAGTGAAACATCACTGTTTTGAGGTTGGTTTTAATTTTTAAACTTGAGTTACTTAAGGTTCTTAACGTGTGTTGTGTTTGTTTAAATTTTTAATCAATACCGTTTATTACGTTTTGACCAAGTTTCCTGGTTTTTTTATTATTATTTTGCTATTTTTCTTTTTTTTAAAATGCCATGGCCTCTTACCCGTTAATTCCAGTACGATCAAGAATTACCGTGACACTTTGGAACACATTCGACCTGGTGGCCACCTCAAACTAGAAGGTATTTTCACACTGTAATTTATTTTATAGGAACCTCTAGTGAGGTTATGCTAATGTTCAACTTCTACTGTAGTCAGTCTGGAATCGGCCTTTATAAGCTGGAATTTTTTTCCAGCTATATAAGCTGGAATTTATAAGCTGCTTTGACAGTTAGTTGAAAAGCACAGGATATAAATATCATGCATAAAATATATAAAAACGGCTGCTTCCACGTTCACCTGGCTGGCTGCTGAAGGAAACTGGACTGGACTAGATGGCCTTTTGGGTTGATCCAGCAAGGCAGCTCGTAGATTTAATTTATGCATTTGCTGAAAATTCTCGGATAGTCCAAAGGAAGGCACTAGGTACAATCCGACACAAATGCAAACACACACAGTCGGTTTCTGTAGCAATCTTCCACATTTCCTTCCAAGTGCAGAGTGAGTTTGCAAAGTGGAACAGGACGTCAGCTGTCATGAAGGCACGCTCGGCAGGGTGGAAGGTTACAGAGTGTGATGGTGCTCACATAGAGAGCTGCCGGGGGGGATTCGACTTGCCCATAACAAAGGCATTTGTATTTAACAGTCTGGTTAACTTGGAGCTCCGTCTTCGAAACATTTCCATGGAAACACGGGAAGTTTTGGTTCACTGTAAGTGACTTCATTTACTTTCTGATTGGGCTTGCTACGGAAGAACATGAAAGAAAATGATGCTAGCTCATGGGGAAAAAAGAGAATATTAATCTGATTTGAATTCATTGCGGCATTCGGGAAGCAAGGTGCTGTTTGTTTTGCTCACTGGGTTTGCCTCTATTATCAGCTAATGAAACTTTCCTAATGAGATTCCTCCTTAGACCTCCAAAAGCACGATTACACCATGTCAAAGAAAGTTGGGTGTCTGAATCTTTCTCAGAAAAGCAGGTGACTGCTGGAATTTGGTTTGCACTCTGTGTGTGTGTGTGTGTGTGTGTGTGTGTGTGTGTGTGTGTGCGTGTGTGTGTGTGTGTGTGTGTGTGTATGTATATATATATATATACATGATGCTCGTCCTTTATGCTGAAGTTGAATGGACCATTGGTGGACAAGACACTAATGGTACTTTTGAATTTCTCTTATGTTTTTGGGGTGCATGTGAATTGCTCATGTGGAATTGAAAGTGGAAGACATACTCAAAGTCCAAAATACGTTTTTGCCAAAATCGTTTTTGTCGTTAGGTGACAGCCGGATGTGGGAATTGCAAAATGCATATTGTTGTGTCTCATGTGAAAGCACCGTGATGTTTAGTCTGTTATTTATGCATTATGTTTATACCCTGCTGTTCATTTAAGAGTGGCTCCCAAAACTACTTACACTTATCCATACAACAGAAACATATACTGTAATTAGGGATGTGTGTGTGGAGGGGGGAGGTGTCCTGGGGGCTCTCCTGACCCATAGCAGCTAGTGAATGCTGTGCAGGATTTTATTTCAAATAAAAATCAAACTCGTTTTATGCAGTGGGCCAAATAGTATTCATGGCACCTGCTGGGGGCCGGAAGTGAAATCATTAAACAGGAAATGACATCATTAAATAAGCACTTTGTTCTAATGTAGGAACTCATTAGCTGCAAATGACAGAAGAGAAAATATGCAAACCTTGATCATATTTTCAAGATATGAGAGGGTCCAATTATCGCTCTGGAAGAGACCAATTATCACGCGGGTTGCCCTTTCAGCAGTGCTACTTCTACCAAGGCGTCACTTCATAGCTTAGCAGCTGAGAGGTGCTCTACCTCAGCAGAAGCAACGCTGCTGAAGGGAAGCCCACCTGATAATTGGGTTCTCCCAATGTCTCCCTCTCTCACCCTGTGTGTTCCCCCACACACCCCCATAGCATTCCTTGCCTTCTGAGGCTTCCTTCCATCTCTCCCTCCCAGAGCCTCAGTAGAAGTGGCTCTGAAGTAGAAGTAGCAGCATCTCCCTTTTTCCTCCCTCTTGGTCTGCCTCTTCCCCAGTAGCATTCCTTGCCTTCTGAGTCCGTCCGTCTCCCTCTCAGAGGCTCAGCAGATGCGGCGCTGCTGAAAGGGCAGTGCTGAGAGAGCCCAGTTATCATGTGGGCCAGATAGAGCTTCCATGGGCCATATCCTGCCTAATGGGCCTTACGTTTGGCACCCCGGATCTTCCCTCCAGAGGCAGAAGGAGTTGCTGATGGACTCAGGGGCTGGCTGAGGGTGAAGAGCCAACCCCCAGAAGGAAACCTTCTGTTGGTCTGCAGAGCCTTTTGGTCCTTGGTGGTTGGTGATCCAATCCAGGTTCCATCCAGAGAGAGAGAGAGAGAGAGAGAGAGAGAGAGAGAGAGAGAGAGAGAGAGAGAGGCAGGTGAATGCAGGGCTGATAATGGTCAGGATGCCAACTGACAGGAGCAGCCTTTCTGCAGCGCCTTCTCTGACCTATAATTCCTTTAACAAAGGGCTTCCCAAGCTTCTAAGGACCAAGAGACACCTTCAGCTGAATTAAAAGTGGAAGAACTCTAAAGAAAAAGGAAGGTCAGTCTTCAGGAGATGAATACGAAAGCAAAAAGGAAGAGTCCATAGAAAGCTATACAAACGTGCACCATCAATCAATCAATCAATCAATCAATCAATCAATCAATCAATCAATCAATCAATCAATCAATAAATTTTCACCCCACCTTTCCCCCTTTGCTGTGGACACTCAAGTCAGCTTACACGAAATCAAACATTACTATATACTGTACTGTATTACTAAAACAGTTTAAAACAATGCAGCAATAAAATAACAGAAAGCCAGAGACAGCAGCACAAAGGTCATAAAAGCATCAGCAGTAGATAAGAATATAAAATATAGGAACATAAAAATAACACAGAATAAAATCAGCAATACATGATTTATATAAGCACAAAGTGCATGATCTGACTATGTTCATATGCACTTAAGTCTTAAGGGCATCCATTCCTGCAAGAAATGTGCATGATGGTTAGTTGGTATCGAAACCTAGGTATGATGTGTAGGATTGTACGATATCTTTCCAGACTTGCAGTACAGCCAGTACGGTGTATGGGTTTGAGTGCTGGACTGAACCTGGGTTCAAATATCCACTCAGCTACAGAGATTAGGGCGTGGTTTTGAGCCAGTCACTGCTTCTCAGCCTTATGGACCTCTCTTTCATCCTCTCTCCCTGGATGAAAGAGAGAGCCATGTGCTCTTATCTAAGAGCAGGACAGAAAAGTGAGAAGCACTTCCAAGCAGGTTGGCGTACAGTGCAAATCCCTTTGAGAGCAGGAGGCGAACCTTACCCAAGACGTTATCTAGGACTGGCATTCCTCTGAACCCACCTAGCCCTCGTCGTGATTGATAGCCCTCGGTTGACCTGCCCTCCCTTAATTACGGTGCAATCCTATCGCATCCCAGTGCTGGCGCTGGGGCCTCAGTGTGCCATTCTGCTCGTGTCGGATCCTGGATCCCCGTGCACTGGAGCAGGTAAGGCTGCTTCAAGCGGTGCGGGGGCTGGGGAAGGGTGGGCAGGGGGCGTAATAGGGTGTCGCGGGCAGATTGGGCCCGGGAGGGGGGGAGGGATCACCTAACCTATCCTCCCTCCCAGGCCCTTTCTGCCGACATGGGGCTGCTCGATTCTACGCCAGCTAAAGAGCTGGTGGAGAACCAAGTAGCCTCACTGCAGTGGCTGCGGATTTACCCAGGGTAAGCAGAGAAATATCTGCCCTTCCCCAGATAGGATGCAGCTTGGGCCGCACGACCCACACCGCATGGCCCAGGCTGGGGCGGGGGGATAGGATTGTGCTGTCCTGAGTTCAAATCTCCTTTTAAAGCCATTTCAGTCAGCCATCACCACATCTTTGGGCACTGAGCTCTGCATGGCTAAAACAACCTGCTAACTGTGTTGCAGTCCCGCAAATGAGAACCATCCTGACTGAGTCTGCACAGCAGACATGTCAAGAACCGCTGGCCTGAGAAGAAAGAGACAGAGAGAGAATGGCCTTCAAGCCCTTTTTGAATGGCCAGGCTGGGAGAGACGATACGGAAACTTGACAAAAGAGAGTGGAGAAATTTTACTTCTCAGTGAGGTCCAGACACTTTAGCTTTAGCTGCTTAATCCAAAAAGAAAGAAAAATGAAAACTATACAGTCATAGAATGTTAGTGTTTGAAGAGACCTTGGAGGTCATCTCGTCCAACCCTCTGCTCAGGGCAGGCAGCTGCTACAACATATCTGACAGTTGTCTGTCCAGCCTGTGCATGAAAACCTCCAACAAGGGAGGACGTACTGCTGCAGGAGGCAGCCTGTTCTAGTGCCAGACAGTGGAGCTCGGCAACCCAGAAGTTCGGCGATGTTGCGTTACGTCGTCGCCAAATATCCCGGCACAGCACCATGACACAGTCGCAAAGCTGCGTGCCAGAAGAAGGGGTCCGCTCACCGGTGCGACCCCTTAGAGGGAATAGAGGTGCCAGATAGTCTGCTCGCTTAGGAAATTCTTCCTGGTGTCTAGCCTAAATCTACCCTGTAATTTGAAGCCTTCAGTTCTAGTCCTGTCCTCAAAAGCCGTAGCAAGTACCGTAAGTCCTCACCTTCTTCTATGTAACAGCCCTTCTGATACTTGAACACAGCTAACAGATCTCCCCTTAGTCTTCTCTTCTCTCAGACCAGACATGAAGGTATGGGGGGCGGGGGGCGGTACGCCCCTGGGCAGCATGTGGGGGGGATGCAGAAGCCGCTGCATCGGCAGCAATTTGGTGGCGTGGCGGTGGTGACAAAAAGGGGCCTTTTGCGGCGTGGCGGGAGGAAAAGGAGTTGCCCACCCGCACCCATAGTATCCTTTTCAGGCGAAAAAATGCTCTGTGTGTGTGTGTGTGTGTGTGTGTGTGTTTGCCACGATGCTACTGGGGGGCGGGGCTTGTGACGTTATGTGCGGGGGCGGGGCTAGTGACATCACAGGGGTGCAGCAGAGGGGTGCTATGCGACTGTCTCTAGGTGAAATGTTACAAGCTCTTTTAACCCGTCCTCACAGGACTTGGTTTCCAGACCCCTCACTGCCTCAGTTGCTCTCCTCTCAACCCACTCCAGTTTATCAATATTATTCTTAAAACCTGGTGCCCAGAACTGGATGCGGTATTTCCAGTGAGGTCTGACTAGTGCAGAATAGAGTGGAATTATTACTTCTCGTGACCTGGACTTACTAAATATGAAACTCACTAAACATTAGGAGCTGGTATTCTATAAGACTGAAACAGGACGTCATTAAAATCTGGGAGTCGGGTTGTGCCCGGCTTTATCCGATGCATTCTTAGAAAGTGGTGACAACAGGTGGTCATCATGTATCAGCTTTGTTCTTTATTTCCCTTGAGGAGAACGACAGCTGCTTACGGCAAAATGCTGGGCACATTTGTTCAGAACTTTCTCAGACAGACCTGCAGCTGTGTGGACAGTTTGAGCAAGAAAAAAAAAATCTCTGGCCAAAATACTCCCCTGGCCAATAGCCTATTTTTTATAGGTAGCCTCAACCAGTTGTTGTATTTTACCACTAAATATGAATATATGAACAACCCTCTATTCCTTGGTAACAAACCAATATACCTCCCAAGAAGAAAAGCCAACTTTTTTTCTGGCTAAGGGTCCTGTGCCTTTAAAAACAGAAATGGAGCTGGGAAAGCGTTTTCTAGCCTGCTGCCTCAGAGATAGGAAAAGCTTCACCTGTTCAATTTCTGCTTGCCACACAGCTCTTAAAGGATCAGGAATCCAGCCAGAAAAAGTTGGGCAACCAGATCCAAATGTCTACAAACTGACAAGCTAGGAGATTTTTGGTTCTCTATCAATTTTCTATAATTGAATCTTGAGTCAGAATTCAAGCTTCACCTGTGCTAGTAATTGAACAGATTTATTAGCAGTTTTCTCTACAGCTCCCACTGAGGTCTCTTAATGCAGGTCTATATCAGAGTTCTTCTTACAGTAGGTCTTCTAGGGAAGAGAGAAAGGGGGGGGGGAACATTGAGGCTGCGTTGTGGTTAAGAAAGACAGTGCGCAGTTAATTCTTTGTACCCAAATACCATGTACAGTTTATTTTTCTTTTAGAGGAAACATGTTTGCCCAGACTTTTTAGAACAAGAGTATTTTGCTTAAAGTTTTGAGTTAAAAACAATGGGAGCTGTCTGCAAACAGTCACCAAGTTCCTATACTTTCAGCAACTGTGTAGAACTTCACCAGCCAGGCTTTTCTCACTTGTATGTCAATCAGTCAACCTTTAATAATATAATATATATAATAATAATAATATACAGTATTTATATACCGCCTTTCTTGGTCATTAGATTTCTCCTCCGACTTTAATCCAAGGGGTGTACATGGGCAGGCTGTCCTAACCCCCCTTGGTTTTTTTTACAATATATATATAAATGTCTAATCTTTCATGAATGGCTACTTTCCAGATGGTATCCTTTTTACAGTCTGACATTCTGCTGGCTGGCGCCTCCCACACTTGACCGACGCAGCTGGAAGCTCTTATCACTCCTCCAGGAGGCTTTCACAGCTTTTTGCCGGCAGTGTGTTTCGAACTTATCAAGTTCACCGGTCTTCGGGCTTTGAAGGCAGCAGCTTTCCTCACTACGCCAGACTCTTCTGCCTTTAATGGCACAAACCACTTGTATGTGAAAAGTCATACCTGCCAAAATTCCCTTGTCTACTCCTCCATTAAAGGTACTTAGAACCCAAGCCTGCTAAGGGGGCATGCTAAATTTACAGCGTACTAGAGATTAGCCCCACTGAATTCCGTGGAACTTGCTTCCTGTAGTGATAGTCCATTGCTCAAAGACACTCCCTTACATATGGGGTCAACAAGCTTAAGGCTGCAGTCCTATACACACTTACCTGGGAGTACCGTTTCCCTGAAAACAAGACCTCCCCCGAAAGTAAGACCTACCGTCATTTTTGCTGGCACTATAAGACCTCCCCTGAAAATAAGACCTACCATGTTTTTGGGGAGCCAAAATTAATATAAGACCTGGTCTTATTGTCAGGGAAACAGGGTAAGTCTCATTGAACTCAGTGGGACTTCTGAAAGTAGACGTGCATAGGATTGTGCTGTAAGTTAATGATGGTTTGTGGGCCTGCTCTGTGGTGACATGGGTCAGATACAGGCTTACCAGATCGTCGCCGGGACGGGAGCGGTCTACCCTTAAGGGGGCGGGGCATGGGGGGCCAGAACGCGATGCGTTAAGGGTAGACCGCTCCCGTCCCAGCGACAATCTGGTAAGCCTGGTCAGATAGGGCAGAGTAAGGTTTCAGAGAACTGCTGTATACATTGTGGAGTTGTGTGAATTGCAGCTTAGAGTTCTGGTTGTACCAGCTTTCTATATTTATGTGCCCCCTAACATTACACTTCCCAGCTAAACTATGGGATTTACCTACAAGGTATTTAGTGCATCCCTTTATGGTATGTTTTAGGAAATGAATGACCAGATTAAGTTCATCCACTCCAAATGTTCTGATTTACTAGGGATAGTCCCCATTTCCTGGCACCTGTCCCTGGGTCGAGTGAAAGGCTCTACAGCAGCATTGTTGCATTCTAGCAGCCCCGTGAGAACTTTTTACAACTGATAATGAAAAGGGCAGTTCTTTTCAGGGCAGTTCTACAGCTGGCCCCTTTGGCTGTAGCACCTTGATGCACTGCAGTGTGCATTGGAAGCCAGCCCTTGATTGGGTTGCCAGCAGAAGTGGAAGTTTATTAACAACAAATAATGAATTGCCTCCTTTTAAAGTCTGCCTTGATTGGTGCATCTACCTGCTTAATTGAGATGATTACTTCCTCCGCCTGCCTTCTATTCCCTCCCTCTGAAAGCCTCCCACTTGAACAGCTCAGTTAATAAGGAGAGGAACAGAGATTAGGAATGCGATTTCAGTGTATGAAGACAAAGCTTTTAAAATCTCTGCCAGTGCACAAGTGGTATGTCAGTCACAGTGGTGATAACTAACATATGCTCATTAAATTGGCATTTAGCCTGGTGCCCCAATGGGTGAAGTTCATATTAGCCATCATTTAAACGAATATCGCTGCAAGTTTCGGGCTGGCTAATGATGGATTAATTAGCAGCTGTTGGAATGGAGCGAGCCATCTTAACTCAATAGGGGCATCTCTGCAAAAGGCTCCTACCTATAATGAGCTTAATTTAAAACGCCACCGTTGAACAAGCAATTAAGAAAATCAAGCCACAACTTCAAGGAAAGAAACCATAATTCTTCTCGTAATTGTAAAGACTTCCGGCTGAACCATTCCCTCCCTTTGATGGGAAATTGTGCATGACCAGCTCTGTTTTGTTTGAAAATGAGCAGAGAGATGCATTTCACTAGCAAGATACCCTGCTTGCAACCTGCAAAATGTAGACTGGATGCCACAGGCTGGGTATTTATTTGGGTGTGTGTGTGTGTGAAATAAACTGTAGGGCAACATCAAAAAGAATGTACCACTTACCCAACTTGACACACCCAAAAATGATAGTCTAACAGAATATACCTTTCCAAACTCGTGTGTGTGTGTGTGTGTGTGTGTAAAGCAGGATCGCAGCAGCAGCCTTTGCACCCAACCTCCATGCGTTCAGCTAATGACCTGGCCTGTCTTCAGACAGACAGCTTGGTCAAATGAATACAGTATGTGCAGGGGAGCAACATTGCAATGATAGGTGCTGTCCTCGCACATTCATTATGATGTTGTGTGTACAAATTCTTGTACATACAACTGTATGTGTGGAGGGCTCTCTCTCCATGTGATCATGCACCCTGAGTTTCCAGGCATGTGTGTCAGGGATGGAGCCTGTTGCCATGCAACCCCCTCCCCCCACATTCATTCTACACTAGAACAGACATCTGAAGAGGGGTTTTCAATAGTAGAGCCTACACATCCAAACGTTGTATGCATATAGACTTACAGCGCAATCCTAACCAACTTTCCAGCACCGGTGCAGCTGCAGCGCAGCCCCAAGGTAAGGGAACAAATGTTTCCTCACCTTGAAGAGGCCTCCATGACAGCCCCTGCACTGCAAAATGCAGTGTGCGCCCTGTTGGCACGGCTACACTGGCGCTGGAAGGTTGGTTAGGATGGCGCTGATAGTGTGATTGGGCATCCTGCCAAAGGTGTCAGAGAGCAAAAAGGCAGACCCAGGCGGCCCACCTCGCAGGAGGGAAGGACCAAGGAAGGTGGTCAGTCTTCCCCAATCCTTATCCCTGTAGCAGGATCATTTTCCTCTCTCAGGAAGAGAAGCTCCAGTCAGTGAAATCCAATCAAAGAAAACTTTATTGATTACAACATGTTAGAATAATAGCGCTATATAATCTGCTTTCTGGTCCTTAACATACATGTGCACACATGCGTTCTTGCAAGCTGTCACCATCAGGGCCGGCCCTTAAAGTCTTCTGCTCAGTCTGGACGCAGGAAGAAGCATGTAGACAATGCAGATGAGATGCAGAAGATGCAAGAGAAGAAGGCCCCTCCCCTGTCCTCTGGGTTCCATCTTTCATCCTCGTCGCTGGGGCAATGAACCATGGGCCAGGCTCTGTCCTCAGTACCCCTCCTGTACTCTCAACTTCCCATCGCCTGGTCTGGGGTAATCTGAAACGGGAACTTTCTACTTCCCCTGACGCCCAGTTTTTGGGTGGTGTGATTATTCTCGCCCTCGGATGACATGCAAAAGCCCCTCCTTATCAGCTGGTGAGGGGAGTTCTGAGCTTCTCCTTAGGCATGCCCTTGGTTTGCAAAGAGCCGTTTTGTGAGAACTTTCTGCTCGTCATTGATGTCTGTTGCATCTGTTGCATCTGCATCATGTCTGTCTTCTGCGGTGGTTGTTTGGGGTGGTAATAGAGTCGGCTTTCTTCCTTTCCTTGTGTTTCAGCTTCCTCCTCCTACCTCGTCCAGCCCTGATCAGTCATTCTCCCATGCAGTCCTGCCTAATTGCTACCTGTACAACATTTCCTTTCCAATCATGAACTTGAGTGTAGCCATATGAAAAGAGAAAGGTCCTGGGGCTGCATTCCAGGAATGGCAGCTGTCTCAGACAAAGGCAGGGTCCTTGATTGTGTGTACAACCCCCCCACCCCCCACCCCCCACACATACATTGTACACATGAGTAGGCTCTGTTGAGAGCTTGGGCTGGTGAGAGGTATTGCTTTTTCAAAGTCCTGAGGCTCAGTGATTATTTTGGCATATCATTGCAGTGATTCCTCATTGACTCAACATAGAAATTTGGAAAGGAAAATGGCAGAGAGCCAGCCTGATGGAGCATTACATGGACCCAGCATGTAATGGAGCGTTGAGGCCTGGGCTTGCATGCCTATTATTTAGCAATAAAGTTCACTAGGGCTGCAAACCTATGCACACTTACCTGGAAATAAGCCTCATTGAAAACAATGAGACTTACTTCAGAGTAGACATGTGCTGTAAGTAACCTTGGGCTACTCATTATCCCTACGCCTAACCTACTTCCCAAAATGGTTTTGAGGGGGGAAATGGCATGTATAGTATGGGGTGGGATAAAAATGGAATATATAAGGATGAAAGGGTTCGAGCCTGCGAACACAGTAACAACAAATGCGACCCAGTCAAGGTTTTTCTTAAATGGTATCAGTGATAGAGCAGCATCTGAAAGAGAAACACGGAGGTGGGGTTGCCAACCACCTCCTCCCAGCAGGGCTCCTGTGCTATTGCAAGTTATCCAACAGACAGTCAAGTAACAGGTGCCAGTGGCTGTACCATTTGCCGAGGAATTGCAAAGCTACAGGGGCCTGACTGGAAAGAGTAGGTCTGCAACCTTGCCGAGCAGCAGCTGGGTCACTGCAGGCAGGCTGTAGGCTTCCCTTGAGGTCTGCACCGTGTCTTAACCTGTGGGACAGCTGCCTGTGGGAAGCAAGGAGAAACACAGAGAGAGTAACAAGGAATAGGCAACAGCATCGGCCACACCTGTTCTCTGGCTTGAGGTGCATTCATGGTGTTTGTGAGGGAGAGGGGTGCTACCAGAGCGTACGTGTGCAGTGATGCCCTGTAGAGGGTAAGATCACGGTGGTTTGGAACATTACCTTTCCCTCTCCTGGTGGTGGTGGGGCTGCAGTGGAACTCTGCAGAGGACCACTGTTCAACCTCCTGTGGCAATGGTGCGGTCCTGAGAAGCAAAAGAGGCTCTGATGAGGTTTTGGCCAGCAGTGGCAATGGTTGGAGTACTGGCATTCCCTGAAAGGTAGCAGATGCTCCCAGCTCTTACGTGTTGCAAATGGAAGGGATGGTTCGGCAATACTGCTGATAGCAGAGACACAGTTGATAATCCTGGAGGGTCAGAATGGGGTGGGGAGTGGAGACATGAGAGAGAGAGATGAAGCACCATCAATACATTGCAGCATGGGACTCACTCCCTCCCTTTGCTTACCTGTGTGGGGTGCATTGTCCTTCCACTGTTGGTGTGGTGAGGTAGAGGTTCCAGTTGGATGTTTGTGTATGGAAACCTCCTGGGCAGAATACCTGCAATAAGAATTCTGAGAAGACAAGAGAACAAAATATATTGTGATACATGCTGTGCAGGACACGTGACCTCGCACTATGGTTCCCATCACCAAAGTTCCCTTTTGAGTGACCAGGCAGGTATAGTTGCAAGCTGCAGTCTGATCATCTGAGATGTTGTCTCCATGGCAGGGGCTTTACAACGGGGGTGGGGGGTGGGGGTTCGTGTGTTGTGATTGGCTACCAAATGTAATCTGTATCCTATGCTCTGGATACAGGAAAGTAGGAAAGTAGGTGGGGCAGGGTGAGTGGCAGGAAGTGCAATTTTCTGCTGTTTTCCCCCTCCCCATTGTTCCCTATGGGGTTACTCCTACCTATGCCAGCTCTATCATTGGTGTAGTGCAGTGTTTCCCAAACGTTTTCGACCTGCGGCTCCCTTGACCATTGGCAACCATTGGCCACGGCAGAGAAAGATAGGCGCCCTGCCGGTGCCCAGACACGTGGGGGCGGGGCCTGCGTGCGTCAGGTCGACGCGCCCCTCGCGTCAGGTCGATGCGCCCCCTGCCCGTTTTGCTCTCATTTCGGAGCTGAACGGGCTCCAGGGAGGGAGGGAGGGCCGATCCGCCGCCTGGCTTCGCTTCGGTGAGTTCCCTCGAGTGCGCCCTCCCTCCCGACCAAGCGCCCGCCCTCCCACCTGGGGAGGGGCGTGTCCATTATCTGAAGGGGGGGTTAGGATATGAGGAGTGTCTGTCAATGACTCTTCATCCCTCCAACATCCTTGCTACATCCCTCCTATGTCATGCCCCAATCCCTGTTTTGGCCTCTCCGCCGGTGGAGACGTGCTGGTATCCGAGTGATGTCTGAGCTACATTGGCGTGGCGTTTTCCTGGCATTGCACCAGCATCTGTGGTGTGTCCATTGGCAGGCAAGCTTCTACACTGGCTGTCGTGCCGGTGGAGATATGTGGAGATACACTGCCATATTTCGAGGATAGGATTGGGCCTTTAATGTGATACATTGTCCTGCTGGGCTGTAGCATATTTGTCACGTGGGATGGATCATTGCTGTGTTTTGCTGATGAAGGATGATGAGAAGGTTGTTCGAACCGTCCTCTCGCCCACCAGTAACATGTTTGTTTGTTTGTTTTTCCCCCTGAAGTGCAGCCTTCTAATAAATGCACCATGTAGCAGAAGGATCATGGGCTCTAAGTAATATATTGTAGATGAAACATTGATATTGTTCAACTGGGCATAACTGAAACACTGTCAGTATATATTTAATGGAGAGTTTTGACAGCTCGGAGCTCGGCTTGCATTTATTGTGGAAAAACATGATTTATAAGCAAATCTGCACGACAGTATTAAAGGCTAATCTAGGCTCCAAGAGCTGACAAATTATAAAGTAACCACTGCTGTCATGTTTTAAAGCAGTGAGTGAAATGGGATGTTTAGCATTACAACATGTTTTCTTGTTTGATCACCTGTTAAAAAGAACCTGGCAGGTTTGGACCATGGCCAGCCAGCTGCTTCTAGAAAACTTCCAAGCAACAGCCTCCTCCTCTTGTTTGCTCCCAGCATCTGATGCTCAGAGGTAACATGCCTTTGAACATGGAGGTTCCATTTAGCTATTGTAGTTCGTAACAGCCAGGATGGTGTAGTGGTTTGGGAGTCGGACTTAGACCTGGAAGATCCAGGTTCAAATCCCCGCTCAGCCTCGAAGCTTCCTGGGTGACCTTGGGGCCAGTCACTATCTCTCAGCCCCACCAACCTCACAGGGTTGTTGTGAGGGCAAAAAGGAGGGGAGGAAATATGCACACCACTCTGAGCTCCTTGGAGGAAGGGTGGTATAAAAATGTGAAAAATAAATAAATAAATAACTGTTGTTGCCTAGCAAGCGTTTTTATTTCTTTCATTTGATGCATGCAGAAAGACATGAATGTTTATGTATACATATGTGGTGCTGGGTGCCTGCCAAGAGAGCACGATCCCAGCCAGTAATGGGATTCAGAAGCAGGACTGATGGCAAGACGTCTCAGACCTGCAGGCCAAGAGGAAAGCCACACCTTTTCTTTTCAGCGCAATCCACCCCACCCCCACTCTATTCAGCTGGCTTAGAAGGAGCCCAGTCTTATCCCCGTGGCCACCGACATAACTGGTATTGTGCTGGCGAAGGCTGCTTTATGGCAGCCTCCGCATACTGCAGGCCCGCTGCCTGGGAGGCTGAAGGGGCCTCCCATGCGCCGATGGACAGCTGAAGATCCACTGGCTCAGGTAAGCCAGCGCAGAGGGTTGGAAGGAGGTGGGGAGGGGTCAAATGGGGCAGGGGGTGGGGAGAACAGGGCAATTATGGGGCAGGGGGAGAGGGCGGATCAGGCTGCAGCGGCACACGCTGAATCCCGATCTCCTTTCCCGGGCCTCATCCACCTTCACGGATCAACGCGGACTTGTGCCAGCGATATCAAAGGCACAGGTCTGAGTTGCCCCATAGTGGCTGCTGGGACTTACACTGAAGAGACCACCAGCAGCCAGACATCCCCCACGGGATACAGTGGTCGCCACGCCGGTGCTGCTGCATCGCTGAGTGGGGATTTAGGTAGGATTGGGCTGCTAGCCAGCCCACCTGCTGGGATTGGCATGTGCCAGCCAATTGGGTACCTAAGCCACCTGACCACATCAAAAGGCAGGTAGGGATGCCCAGGTGGTCATAAACCATGCAATTGGTGGGTGACATCATCAACCCTATGACATCAACCCAATGACATCATCAACCCTAGATTTAATAAGGTAAGGTGAATATAATTTTTTTAAAAATAAGATAATAGTAAACTATTCAATAAAGTCTGAGCTTCATTAAAGTCTTGTTCTGGCATTTTCACTGCTTCATTATAAGTCAATTAAGCTTCCTGTCAATCAATTTTAATTGGATTTCTATCAATTTCACAGCATATATACCATCCCCTGTCCTAATGCGGCAGTATTAATAAAAATAAGTGTATCAGTTTGCTAGTCATTCCAAATCCTGAATAGACAGTTGGAGTCTAGTGGGAATTATTTTGTCACCTCATGCTGCTCTTGGTCTTGTGGCTTGTTGTGCTAAAAATACATCATTCACGTGTAAGGTGTGCAGAAGTCTTGAGGTTTTTCTACAAGCTTCAAGACTGTAGTTTTCCAGACTGACAAGGCAAGATGTTGATAAATGAGGATTTCTCACTTGTCACTTAATGTCATGTTGTATTTTGCATGCAGAGATCTTCCTTTTCAGTTGCAAAATAATGAGCCTTTCCAACAAAACAACACCCCTCCCCCCCCAAATTAAAACACCAGCAACAGAATGTCCAATTAGTTGATAGACACCTCAGGGTCAGAAGACCTGTGATTCTGCAAGCAGCGGTTTCTTTGAGAGGAGCTCTCCTCCTTGTCAGTCAAATTATATTGTGCGTCAATCAAAAACATTTTTTAAGAGCTTAGAAGGGAAGAATTGGCTTTACTAAAAAAAATTAACTGTTGATAAAACATTGGCAAATTGCCCGTCACTATGACGGATTGTGTGTATGTGCAATGAGTGAGCTTTCACGTTGCTTGGACCCCCGGGTAACGTAGAGACACATTGCACACCCCTCCCTATAGTTACAGGATCCTGATCACTGATGGCAAACCACCAAATATCAGTGGTGAGAGGCAGGTATTTCCTTCACCAGAACATTGTCCCCAAGTGCAGAACTTTTATCTGTTCCACAGGAATGACTGGGAACCACTCACTTGTATGGAGGAAATCAAAAGCACACACTTGGCGATACCATTGGAATAAGGGCTATTATTCATTTGCCCTTTTCTGGGTGACTCAACTCATTAAGACTCCAGCTAGACTCTACCTGCATAGGTCCATCCTAGGCTTTCTTTCTTGGTCACACTAGAGTGTGACAGAGTGCCGGCAAAATGGACCATCAGCACAAAACAACTTCTCACACATGATTTAAGCACTACGTTAAAGCAGTATTTAAATTGCGTGTGAGGGCTGATTTGGACAGCC
Source organism: Plestiodon gilberti rubricaudatus (assembly GCA_026170595.1). Classification (NCBI taxonomy): domain Eukaryota; kingdom Metazoa; phylum Chordata; class Lepidosauria; order Squamata; family Scincidae; genus Plestiodon; species Plestiodon gilberti. The sequence continues at coordinate 222,651,913 of JANXHW010000003.1, forward strand.
CACTCCCATGCCCAGAATGGAATGGTACACCACAAAGGGGAACAAGATATGCACTTGCCCCATATCGCATGGTCAGTGGGATTAGTCAGAGGCATTGTCTGAACTGACCAAGTGACCAGGTGGAATGACCATTCAGTGGAATGCTCACAAAGGAGGCAGTTCTGGAGCGGCGGAGAAGCCGTGGCAGCTGGTCCCCCGGTGGCCCTTTCCGCTTCACCTCTCCTTTTGCTGCATCCATAGGGAATGGCAGCTTGTTCAGAGAGTCCGAGGAGAAGAGGAAGTCATGGTTTCCATTTAGTCTTACTTGTAGGTGGAACACACCCCTCAAGGGAACGTCAAAATGAATATGTGTTTGGAGAGCTTTATGCAATTGCTTTTTTTCTCTTTTAAAAAACTTTTTGTTCATTTTTCATAACCAAACAAGAAAAAAAAACCCCAGCAAGAAATCAGTGTGGTTGAGCATTAAAAAGATGTGTCAGTAGCGTAGCCAGGCCAGGGCTGGGGTGGGGGTGCTGTGCCCTGGGTGACTGCTGTGGTCTCCTCGTGAGAAAGAGCCATGGCAGCAGCTTTTTGCTCTGCAGCTGCTTTTTTGCATTTGCAGCCGCAGACCATTTTCAAATGAAGCCTTCCAGGAGTGTAGGGTGTGGAGTGATGACGCAAAATGCATCATTCATCACCCTACCCCCGGGGTGCGCTAGCAACGGCACTGATAAGAGTAATATACTTTTATAAGATCCAAACTATACCACTATCTAAAGAAGGGCACTATCTAAAAAACAAACAAACAAAAAAAACCCCAAACCCCCTCCCAAAGTCCATTTTCCATTTTACAAAGTTTAGACTGTTGGAGAGCCTACTGCATGTCCCCCTATTTCCTCATCCCCAATCTTTTTCCTACCATCTAGCCCGATGAAGAATTCTATAGGATTTGAATGCTTACTATTTGATACCTTGCAATTTGCAAAAAAAAAAAAAAAAAAAAAGAGGGAGAGATTTTATGGGTTTAAAAGATCATGTAAAAAATTTTATAATATCAAACAAGTAAGAGACAGATTCATGGAGGAAAAGACCATCACAGTTACAAGCCATAAGCAACCTCCTGGTTTTGGAGGTGGGGTTTCTCTGTGCCAGGTGCAAGGGAGTGTCAACCGGAAACAGGTTATCTTGTTGTCTTGTGTGCTCCCTGAGGCATCTGGTGGGGCCACTGTGTGACACAGGAAGCTGGACTAGATGGGCTTTTGGCCTGATCCAGCAGGGCTCTTCTTATGTTCTTATGTAAGAGGAATTCCGGTTTAAAATATATAAAAATATATAAAAAACACAGAGAGTCCACATAAATTGTCAATATCAGTCCCAACGTTTCATCCACTCTCTGGACATTCTCAAGGGAAACACAGGTATGCTGTGCAGAATGAAATTGGCTGCTGGAGCAGAAGCACAAGTTTCAAAAGGAATAGGCTTGAAAAAGGGGCGGGAACTGTAATTATCAATTGGCAACGGAGCTAACACGGAAGCAATCAATTAAAGTGACAACAGGAACTCAGAAGTACTGTTACATCAATGACCAAAAATTAATTTCACTTTAATTTGGAGGCTTCGTTATGGAGCGACTGTCAGCTAGCTCCGTGCTAGAGAAGATAAGAACACTCTGGAGATGCAGCTCCATTGTGTCCGCTTGAGCACACTGTTTGCATTTCAATAGATTGTCTGTAATGGAGATGGTCATTGATGTAAGTACAGTACTTCTGAGTTCCTGTTGTCACTTTAATTGATTGCTTCCGTGTTAGCTCCGTTGACAATGGATAATTACAGTTCCCGCCCCTTTTTCAAGCCTATTCCTTTTTAAACTTGTGCTTCTGCTCCAGCAGTCAATTTCATTCTGCACAGCATACCTGTGTTTCCCTTGAGAATGTCCAGAGAGTGGATGAAACGTTGGGACTGATATTGACAATTTATGTGGACTCTGTGTTTTTATATATTTTTATATATTTTAAACTGGAATTCCTCTTACTTGTTTGATAGTATAATTTTTTTTACATAATGTTTTAAACCCATAAAATCTCTACCTCTTTTTTTTGCAATATGTCTGATCATGAGAATATCCATGCTACCTTGCAATTTTTTGGCTGGTCCTAGTAAAGGCATTACCCTACTTTGGATTATGATTTTTTCTTCCAATGGACCAGCACAGCCATTTACAATTTTGAAATTATTCTATAGTATTTAAGCTTGTAGCTACTTAAGATTGTCCAGTGTCTCTTGCCTTACTTTTTTACATAGCTTACAGCCTGATCCTGCCAAACTTTAGGCGGCGGAACGAGTGCTCCGTCAGCCTAAGGCGTCGCAAAAGTGTCGTAAGGCACTTTTGCGGCACCTCGAGTGTAAGCGGCACCAGCGCAGAGTTGCTCACACCGCTGCCGTCCCGGACCTATGCGGCATTGGGCGGTAGGAGGGCTTGGGGAGGGCAGGCAGGGGTGGTGAGGAGGGGGCCATTGGCCGGCCTGGCCTGGGAAGGGGCGGGGTTATCGACGCTAGGTTGCACCAATATTCAGCGCCCCTTCCCAGGCTGGGCCAGCCTTACACGGCCTCCCCGGATGCATGCCAGCTAAAGAGCTGGCGCGCGTGCATCCGAGGAGGCCCATTGGGGCCTACAGAGCTTACACTGAGGGAAGGGGACTCATCCTGCTTAGGATGCAGCGGCCAGCCATTTCAGCCAGTTGACGCATCTTAGGCAGGATTGCACTGTTAGTCTTTTTCTATGGGGTAATGGAGCATCAAAATTACAATGTAGATTTTAGACTAATTTTTGATGTTTCCCCAAGGCTTGAATATTGTGTGAGTGTGTTTATTAATATCATATGCCATGTCTTTCGCCACTATTCTTCCAGCATAGGAAGATAATGTTTATTCCAATATATTATTTTGTTACCAACATGTGAACAATTAAAAGATTTCCAATTATTTTTGTTGTCTCTTATTTGCCACATTTTTTTTAATTAGGAAAAAAATTAATTAGTAGGAAATAGAGTTTTCAAGTTGCTCTTTCCATTCGCATTACAATCTTGTACGGAGTCTATTGTGTTTGCCCACCATCAAATAGCATCTCAATAATTTATTAGGGATGATGAAAGTGTCGTAATTTTGCTCATGCATCCAAGGTTGCATTTTAAAGCTTTCCTTTTAATTTTAAGTAATGAAATGATTTTACATTTCATGGCATGATTTATTTTCATCTTCTAGCGCAGATAGGCTGACAATTTCACATTAATCTTAGACTCAGCTTTTTACTATTGCAAGTATTGGAAAAGGGCAAGTGTTATTATTAAAAATAATATTAAACCTATATTTCTGTCAGGATGTGGAGCCAAGGAAGGGCTTGTGCTGAATCACTGCATTTACCAAGCCAGGGAAATATTAAGCTTTTTTTCCTCTTTTTTTAAATGAGTTGAGCCAGACATTAGCGCTAAACCATCTTTGGTCACTAACACCTCCTCTTCTTCTCTCATGTTTCCTCAGTAACTAGGGTCATCACCTTTTTTGGGGAAGCACTCCTGTGCTTTAACAGTTTCATGACAGTTAGACATCCAACAGATGTAGCCTCTGCTCATACTCTCCATGCTGGGGAAGTCTTTACTTGTTGAATTTCTCTAAACCAACAGTTCTCAAAGTTCTCCCCACAAGTTGGGGCAGGCCGACAGCGGTGGTGGCGCTCCCAGGATTGCGTCACTGCCAGGGAAAAGGGTTTTTTAAACTTACCGGGGGTCATGTCAGCCTTCCGGAGGGTGTGTGGGGGGACGACAAGTGGATCTCGATCACCTCAGGGAGCCAATAAGCGCGGGGAGGCCCACAGAAGGGGCTGCCGCACCCTCCAGATGGCCGGCGCAACCCCCAGTAAGTTAAAAAAAAACTCCTTTTTTTCCTGCCGGCAGCAGTTTGCCACTTCGCTGATATCACCGCATGTCGCCACCCCCCTTAAGGGGGTAGCGACTGCATCTGGTTTTCCTGGTGGGTCACAACCCACCAGTTTGAGTAACACTGCTCTAAACTTTTTTAGGTTTTTAAAATAAAATAAATAAAATCTTAAGTAATCCTGGAAAGATTTTGAACCACATTTCACCTCTGCTCTTCGGAGACTCACCCTAAGCCTCCTTAACATCATTTCCACGGCTTCATTATACAGTATATTAACTTTATATGTTTCCATTAAGTTAAAAAAGCAATTTTTAAGCAGTCGTTGCTTCCCAAGTCTTTGCCCCCAAGTTCCGAGTCTTTGGTTGCAAGTTGCGAGTCCCTATCTATTTAATGGGGAAAATGGGTTTAAACCTGAATAAAATTTGACTTGTCGTAAAAGGCTCCAAGTCTCAAGTCGAGTCTTTCGAGTCTTTTACAATCGCCGAGTCAAGTCCGAGTCAAGTCATTGACACGACTTGAGTCCGAGTCAATAGACTCAACTCTACATTATCGGTCTCCCATGTAAAAACTCCCTACATGTCGAAAACCAGCATGTCCTGGAGAAATACAGGCTAGGTCTTATCAAGAACTTGCCAGTTGTTAGAGAGAGTTCTTTCATTTTGTAATGTGGGTAGCTCCAATGGTCCATTCCAGCTCAAGCCCCTCTGGTGCCTGAGTTCAGGTGTGAGGTGCCCATCCCGATCTTCCCTCTTTCTCCTTCTTCTGGAGTAGATCTTCCACACTCAGTTCACTTAAGGTCACAGTGATGCTCAACAATGGCCAGAATGCTGCATAAGCCATACAGCCTAGAACAGGGGTTCTCAACCTTCGGAAGCCCGGGTACCCTCTATCACGGTCCAATTTTCTGAAGTACCCCCTGGTAATTAACAGCTAATTAATTGGATTAATCAATTAATTAATAAGGTAATGAATCATTAAATAAAAAAACTACTAAACAAATTTAAATGTGAAAAATGTCTTATTGAGGGGGGGGGGCAAGGATCTCTTTTTTTTTCTCCAAGTCACACTTCCCAAAATCAGCTCCTCTCTCCCCCACCCCACCAAAGTACATTTTCCAAAGTACAAAAATAATCAGAGACACAGAAGGGCTCTGAAAATAATTAAAATTTAAAATCCATGTGAATTAACACTTAATTAGCTGCTGATGGGGCAGATAAGCGGCAGTGCTTGGCGTACCCCCAGCAAGAGGTTCGCGTACCCCTACGGGTACCCGTACCACAGGTTCAGAACCTCTGGCCTAGAACATGCCCAAGGATCTTCTGCAACATGCTGGGGTTCCTCAGCAGACAGGTTGATGTGGGAACAGGTCCCTGATGTCAGGAAGCTTGAAAACCACCATACTAAGTATTCCTTTAATAGGGATTTGATTTCCTGTGTGCTTGGAGTACACAGACACAACGTTACTTTTGGGGCCAGCTTAACCACAACGGAGTGCAAGAGAGACAGGGCTTCACTTTTCTACTGATCTTCCACTGAGGGAGGAAGAGAGAATGACAGCCCAATTCACCGTAAATCCCCGTGCAGCAATGCAGCGGTGAAAACATGCCGCCCACTGCATCCCATGGGGGAGTTTCAGCCTCCAGAGTCCTCAACATTTGTTCCCTTGCCCTAGGGTAAGCCTGTGCCCACTGGGTCTACTCGGACCTGCACCAGCGATATTGCTGGCGGAAGTCCATGTGGACCCGGGAAGGCAGATCAAGGCCAGGAAAGGGGTTAGGTTTCAGCTCGTGCTGCTGCTGCCAAAACCACCCCCTTCCCAGTCCCGATCCGCTCTCCTCCCTGCCCCCGTTGCCGCCCTGTTCCGCCCACCCCCTTCTCTGTTCCCCCACCTCCTTCCCACCCTCTACGCGTACTCACCGGTGCCAGTTGGTGTCCGTCATCTGCTGGTGCGCAGAGCTGGCTGCTGGCTGCTTGTGGCGGCTGCCAGGTTGTGCATTCCAGCGTGTTGCCTTTTGCGACCGCTGGAAGGCGCTCATTCTGGCAGCATTAGGTACCAATAGGATTGGGCCCTGAATTTATGTTGTAGCGCCAATGCAGGGTTTCACATTTGCATTACTGGCTGATTTTAAGTCAAAGGTGATTTAAGGTATACCATATGCATGGAAAAAAAAAACCTGGTTTCTGATTATGCTCGGCTCTGATTCTTTTGCCCCCAACACAGTTTTCTGATTACCTGTTTGGCAGCCTGATGAAATAGCAAAGCAAGGCTTCCATTGTTTTTAGCAAACCCCAGTAAGTTAGCAATTGCATATGTCCAGAATGGATTGCTATAAGTGTTTCATCTGCAAGGAGCAGGTGCCACCTCACCTTTCATCATGCGGAAGGAAAGAGAGGCTCTTTACGCTGCCCCACCAAGGTGTGCTGTGAATATTCCTGAACTGATTAGCATCTTCATGAAGTCTTAACATCAGAAGTCCAGGCATCTGAATTACAGGGCTTGGCCATTCCGAGCCTCTGATTGCGGCAATCTTCATCATCGCCAAGATCTAATCTGAAAATGTACAATTTGGGGTGGGGGGCGTTTTACGTCATCCACCGTCAGATATTAGTGTCAAATAATACCAATTGGCATGTGCGGACTGACCTGTAAAGCAATTTTCTATATTCCCTCTTTTGCCCTACCAAATTTAATTTAAGGCCAGTGCAGGTGTTGTACTGGCTCCTTGTAAGCCATGTTTGGCAAACTGGGATCCAGCCTCAGGACTTATGCTTCCTCCTCTCCTCTGTAGCAGAACCCCCTCTTCTTCCTGGTATTAAAGATGACTTCACAGTACATGGGCACTGATGCTTCATGGTTAATGCAAATCAAATTTCCTTATAACATGGCTTGCTTGCTTGCCCTCTTTGAACCATGGTTTTCATCTCTGGATTATGAGAAAGTTATGGTTCGCACCAGTCCACATGTAAATGAAACCATGGTTTAATGAAAGAAAGGAGGAGAAATAGCTCCTGGGCGGGTAGGAATGAGGCATCGATCACTTAGAAAACTGACTCTGGATTGGAAAACTATGGTTTGCAAAAAGCCAGTGTTATGTCTCTACTGGGCTGTAGCATTCCTGGGTGCAGTCAGTGGCATGGCAAAATCGGCCCCGGCAGCCATTGCACCTGGGTTGCTGGGTCTGGACTCTCCCTAGGTCAACAAGTAATGGCTTTACAAAGGTCAACAAGTAATGGCTTTACAAAGGATGGCCCCCTTCTCCAGTCTGGGACACCTGGTCGGCATATCCTGGCTAATGCCTGGTTTGTGAAGATTCTGATGCTGGTTAAGCTCATCATGTAAATCTCTCCTACTGGAGGCCCTGCGGCAAAGTCTTGTTCTGGGCTCACTTGCTGCCTCTGCCCCTTCTCTGGTGCAAATTAGGTGCCATCACCGCCACAGATCCTGAAGGTTCAGGAGTCAGCCCAGCCTGGCCAAACCTGACACTACCCCTATATATCCCAAGGATACCCACTTCATGCATTTGATGGCATGAATTCTAGCCCATGAAGGAAGAGGTGAACCAAGGGTGGAGCGGAGGCAAGTAGTTCTGCAAGACTCTGTTACACCGGAGTCAGCGGCCCCTCCCCCTTGCTGTTGGAGCCATTCCAGCAGCAACAGGGGAGTGTCCTGCGTGTTGCCTTTGCTGCCAGAATGGCTCTAACAGCAAGGGGGAGGGGCTGCTGACTCCGGTGTAACGGAGTCTTGCAGAACTACTTGCCTTCGCTCCACCCTTGTTACGCCTCAGCATGAAGGCTTGGGCCACAACACATTTGTTAGTCTTTAAAGGTGCTGCAAGACAACTTGCTTGCTGCAACAGATTAACACAGTTACACCAGCTGTGTTATATTACACAGAATATTCCACTGGAACTGATGGAACTTAGAAAGCGCCAGACTTTGGCTGGGTTGTGCCTTATTAATTGTTAATTAATAAACACTCAAAGCCCTTCACAAACCTCTGCCCTGGATTCTGCTCCACGATAGTTTTTTCTCCCCTGCTTCTTGAATACCTCCACATCTTGTGAGAAATAGGATATACAGGTAAGGATGCTATGTAGTTTTTTCTTTAAGAAGCCAAAAATAATTAAAAACAATTTCCATAATACTGACACGCAGCTCTCAAAGTCCTCCACATCTGCCCTCCTTCTTGCTTCAGTTTGGATATTCAGACCAGATGCGTGAAGTTGACCTAACAAGGCCTCTTTCCCCAGGCTACAAATGATGCCACTTAACCATATGCTCCAATATCCTCTTAGCGAAAACAGATCCTTCAGAAAAAGTCCATAATGACTTCATTTATTTTGATGCAATGTTTGTCGCCTTGAAGCACCAGGGATGGCCACAACTAAAGAAAGGACTCTGGATAACGTGAACTTGCAGCTAGTGAACATTTCTTGGGATGTGGCTTGGCCCATGGGTCTTGCTGATGCTCAGGGGTGCACAGTGGTGCACCAAAACCGAGGTCAGAGAGGAGCCCTACCCCAAGTTAAATTGGCTAGTCAACCTGGAAGGTGTGCGTTTGCCTTCCTTTGCAATATGCAGTTCATCTTGCTTGCTTCAGTTGCTAGGAATTGGATTCCCTGAACAGGCTACATGTCCCAGGAGAGAAATTTCCATTGGACCAATTTGCTCTGCAAGCACCATTTGGCAGCTCATCTTTTCCTTGCCTGGAATCGTGGATCTACAAAGCCCATTGACGGATGGTCTTTGGAAGGCACAAGGTGTCTAGCAGCAGGACCCAGGCAACTTTCTCCCTCTGCTACAGAGGCAGCTTGGAAGGGATGGAAACAGCTGATCTGAGCCATCAATGGAAATGTCCCTCATGGGGCATATGGCAGCCTCAGGAGGAGGGCATTTTAATCAGGATCATGGTGCAAGGGAAAAGGATTAAATACCTCCTTCCTGCACACTGTAGTCTTGACTCTAATTGGGTCTCCTTTTGGCTGCTATTTGAATTGAGAAGAGTCTGTGCTGTGCCATTAAATCTCCCACCAGTGTGAGACTCTCAGCACTCAGCAGGGCTTTCCATACTGATCTTTATAATTGGCAAGCAGGCATCATTGTAGGAACAGCATTTCCTGAGGTTATTTAGGGCTTTCAAGGCCATAAGCAACACCTTATGAACTCCAGAGCATTGTAGGAGCCGGTGCAACTGGACCCAACTGGTGTCATATGAGTGTTACGACCTGATTCAGATTAGTGCTGTTATTCTTCACATTGAGCATTCCCATAGATGCAATGGGCCTGGTAATACGTAAATTTCCGAGATGACATTCTCAGCTGACAGTTCCTGGCAGCATTTTGGTTAAAAAAGATAATGGGACCCCACATCCATGTGAATTTACTGATGGGACATGGCGGCTCTCAACTTGTTTGCCTCATGCCATGTCCATGGGGACAGGTGGCCTGGAGCGTGTGGCCTGGAGATTGTCTGTACGGGGCCCATGCTTTGCTCTGTTAATAAGAATATACGGTAAGAAGAGTCCTTCTGGCTCAGACCAATGGTCCCTCTAGTCTAGCATCCTGCCTCTTACAGTGGCCAGCTAGCTAGATGCTCCAGGGAAATCCACACATAGGGCATGAAGGCAACAGCCTGTTCTGGTTGCTCACCTACCAGCAACTGGTATTCAGAGGTATACTGCCTTGTACCATGGAGGTTCCATGTAGCCATCATGGCTAACAGCCAGTGGTGATAGATCTTGTCCTCCACAAATTTGCCTAATCTCTTTTTACAATCTTCTCAGCTAGTCACCCTCATCACATTTTGTGGCAGTGAAGTTAATTATGCCCTGTGTGAAGAATAGCACCGTCTTTCTCCCTTTCTGAATCTACTGCCAATCTACTGCACTGGGTGACCCCCCTAGGCTTCAGCGTTAGGAGAGAGGGAGCAAAATCTCTCTGTGTCCCACTTTCCCCATGCCATGCTCAGTTATATAAGAACCATGAAGGATTGTGCTTTAATGACTGGGTAGCCTGGACCCTGGACCCACTATAGCGCTGAACAGTTTTTAAGCTACGCCTCTTGTATTACACTTGGCAGTCAGATGAAATAAATAGCCTTTGCTATTGATGTTGAAACTACGTTGACTGCCTGATGATCCTTCTTCTAAAACTGTTTCTATAGCACAGGATCTGACTTTACTTCTTGTCAGGAGCATTGAGATTCTGGCAATGAAAGACATCACAAAGGGCAAAGCTTTATTACGCTGGATCTTTCATCTTCCCTCTAAAGTTGGTACTTCCATCCCTTTAATCATCAGCAAGGCCCCTCTCTGACTTCCATTTATCTCTTCCTGCCTGCTACAGAGGTATTAACAATCTCTTATCTTCCCCCTCTCTCATTAGAATGTTTGTGCAATCTCATGTGGCTGTAGGAAATTGTTTGCATCTATCTATCTATCTATCTATCTATCTATCTATCTATCTATCTATCTATCTATCTATCTATCTATCTATCTATCTATCTATCTATCTATCTATCTATCTATCTATCTATCTATCTAATCAGCTCCACGCTCCATTTCAGTGCAGAAATTGTTTTCTTACTTGTAGCGTTTAATACTTGACAGTTGTTGCAATTCCATTACCTAAAATAATGTGCTTTTTAATACAGATTTGCAAAAATAAAAATACATTTTGGAACTAAGGCATTCACAGAGAGAAAGAGAAGGCAGATGTGGGGTCAGAATCTTCTGAATACTGACACTGGTTCTCTTTTGCGTCGGTGCATCCTTCGTCATTACAAATGAGATGTTTGGGTAGATTCACACAATGCATAATCAATTTATGATTGCCACAAGATGTGGTGACGGCCACTAGCTTGGATAGCTTCAAAATGGGGATGGGACAAATTCCTAGAGAACAAGACTGTCAATGGCTACTAATAATCGTGATGGCTAAGGAACTTCTATTCCGAGGAAGTATTTTACTGAATACCAGTTGCTGGAGACGAACGGTAGAAAAGAGCCATTGCCTTCAAGTCAAGAAGCCTTCTTGTTGCTTTCTCAGTGGCATCCAGTGGCGTTGCTCTAGGTGGGGCAGAACACTAAGTTCTCCTGTGCAGGGAGTCTCCTGTGCATTGCCTTCGCCGCACTGAATGGCTCCGAGGGCGAGGGGCCACCTCGTGCCGGTGAGTAATGAAGCATCAGCACACTGTAGAACTTAGCGTTCCGCCCCACCTAGAGCAACGCCACTGGTGGCATCTGGGTGGCCATTGTGAGAAGCAACATATTGGACTGGATCCACCTTTGATCTGATGCAACAGGTCTCTTATGTTCCAACATTAACATATTTTGCTATACACATAACTAGCACTAACTGGTCTGGCACATGTTCATGTGGACACACATCATTTATTTATTTATTTTATTTACAATATTTCTATCCCGCCTTTCTCCCCAAAGGGACCCAAGGCGGCTTACACACACAAAAATCATGTGTTAACTGAACATCTCCAGATACAGTACCACTGCTAGCAATTTCTGTGACTATGGCTGCTCTTTTCCCAGTTGCACACTTATGGAAACCTATGGAAACCAAATGGAAACCATAATCTGCACACTTACGACAGACGTACAAATGGAAGAGCCACAAAGTTATTTAAAATAATCCCTTTTATTTAAGAACAGTAAGTATTAAGCTGTTTACCATTTTCCTTTCTGCTCCAAACCCCCCCCATGGGAAATTAGAAACTAAAGAGGTCAACTTAATTTACACACCATGTAAGCAGTAAAGACTTTGTACAGTCTTGTATATTATTCTGGCTTTACAAACTAGGCTCCATGGACCCACATTTTGCCTAGGTCTTTCAGCTTGCAGTTGGGCTGGAGATTAAGGATGCATCCTGGCACAAATTCAATGGGTGAAAATTTTCCAATCTCTTACAAGAGATGTACCTGACAAATGTCTGCCTGATAAACCTCTCTGCAAGGCACAGTGCTCCCCCCAAATGCCACCTACTAGTAAAGGTCCAGGCAGAAATTCAATAGGAGCAGCATCTATAATCACGTGCTACAAATTGACTCCTAAGAAATTGTGCCATTTATACCATGCATTATTTCCCTACAGCAGTCAGCTGTGGTCCTCAAATACCTCAAAGCTCAAAGCTGCGATCCCCTTGTGACACTGAAAAACATAATGTTCCTACAATAGATTACCAGCAGTTCAAAATATACCTGAGCCACTGCAGATAATGTATGAATGGGCAGGCTGTGCACTGCATGGCGCCTGAGAGTTTGTGTGCATGCATAGAAACTAGAAATGTTGCATCCACTGTCTACTCCGAAATTTAACTGCTACAGACTCTGGGAAGGGAGTGGAACCCTGAAGAATGATGACAAGACTCAGAGTTCACACTAAGAATTCTAATGACACACCCTAAAAAAACCACCCAAAACAGGGGCAGCAGGATGGATCAAACGACGTGGCATGCAAAAAGTGCAATGTTGTGCTCCCATCTTTTTCTTGTTCTAAATAGTAGTTGTGGGGGTTCCCATCTCGATTGGGACAATCATGCAGGGGGCCCAACGAAAATCACCCTCTAGCTTCTAGTTGCCTCAAGAGAAAAGCTGCTTCCTTCTGGGGCAGATAGCAGCAGCTTCAGGGGAGTAGTGTGTGCAAGGACAGCCCATTCATGAGGCCAACTGAAGTGGTCACATCAGGCAGCAGATTGGTGGGGCCATCTTTGTCCGCCTACTTGCCTCCACTGCGCCTCCTTCTCTTTTTACTCCCTGGATTGAAAAGGAAGAGGGGGGGCAGAGAGGAATAGGAAGTGTGAAGAGAAGGAAGAGTGCTGAGAGTAGGAGGAATGGAAGCTGGCACATATTCAGGTAAGGGAGGGAAGTATTTGACATGCTGCCTTGGGCATCAGGGGGTCTTGGGCCAGACGTGTGTGTGTGTAGATTGGGCCTCCTGTAACCAGGGATGTGGATCAAGTCTCTGACTCCAAGTCTCAAGTCAAGTCCCAAGTCTTTGCCCCCAAGTCTTTGGTTGCAAGTTAGATAGAGATAGAGTCCCTATCTATTTAATGGGGAAAACGGGTTTAAACCTGAATAAAATTTGACTTGTCTTAAAAGGCTCCCAGTCTTGAGTCAAGTCTTTTACAATCGTTGAGTCAAGTCACTGACACAACTTTAGTCTGACTGGAGTCCGAGTCAATAGACTCAAGCCTACATCACTGCCTAGGCTTACCATTTGTCCTGGAATTTCCAGGACCGTCCCAGAAACCGGCCTCGGTTACCGGAAAAGTCCTGGAATGATTTCGGGCTGATTGGAAGCCGCTGCGCCGCCACCGCCATTTTAATTTTAATTAAACTTACCTTTTTCCGGGTGCCGCCATCTTGGATTTCGCAAACTCTTGCGAGATCCAAGATGTCAGCGCCCACATCTTGGACCTCGCAAGATTTCGCGAAATCCAAGTTGCCGGCTCCCGGGAAAAAGGTAAGTATGGCGGCGGCAGTGGCAAAAAAAACCCCTCAAAACGGGTCTGCTCATGCGCGAAAATCCGGAAAATACCCAGATGGACGCGCTGCCTGGGCCTTCTTTCAGAAGGCCCTGGAGCGCCGACGGGCTCGGATGCTCCGAGGCTGGCTCCCGGGCCGGCCTCGGAGCGTCCGGAGGGCGACGCGGGGGGGGGGGAAGCCAGGTCGCCCCCCCGCACCGCGATATGGTAGTGTCACTAGGGTGACGCGCACCCCCTGCCCCAGGGTGACGCACGTCCTAGTGACGCTACTGGCTTATGTTATAAGGAGAAGGAAGTGCAGAGAATAGCATAGCCTGTCTTTGATAAATGGGGGTGCTTCTTTCTTTAAGAAATAGAAAGAAATGTGTTGAAGAGCACCTGTTGCTAGTAGCCTAGATAGGATGATTGCAAGTAGCCAATATAGACCTTTCAACAGCAAATCATTCCAAATAAATCCTTCTTTAACCTTCTGACAAGCTTAACAGGCTTTTGTGGATAGGGGGGAAAGCTATAATGCAACTTAACTCCAGTAATGTTCCTGACACTTCCAGATAAGGTTCTCCTAATAAGCCAGAGGAATGTAGGCTGTGCGGACCAACAGTCAAGTACCTCCACATTTGGAAGGCTGTAAACATGAAGCAATAATGAATGCATCTGTGGCAAATAAGACTCCTGTTTCTTGGTGTCATGTTTCAATCTAGGCTTTTATATATATACATAGGCTTACCATTCGTCCCGGTTTCGCCGGGACAGTCCCGGAAATCAGACCCGATTCCCGGTCGTGTCCCGGGGGACGAATGGGCGCCGCCATCTTTTTTTTTAATTTCAAACTTACCGGGCAGCATCTTGGGTCACGAAATCTCGCGTGATCCAAGATGTCGGCACCCAAATCTCGTGAGGGCATGATGCCCTCACGAGATTTGGGCGCCGACATCTTGGATCACGCGAGATTTCGTGACCCAAGATGCTGCCCAGGAAGTTTGAAATTAAAAAAAAAGATGACGGCGCGGCGAGCGGGTGCTTCTCCCGGTCGTCAGCGCCACCGGGAGAAGCACAGTGCTTGCCCGCGTTGCGCGAGCCTGCTGGAGGCTTGCGCTGGCCGGGCAAGCAGGCTGTGCTTCTCCGGTCTCCCAGCGGCTCCATGCGGTGCCGCTGGGAGACCGGAGAAGCACAGCCTGCTTGCCCGGCCAGCGCGAGCCTCTAGCAGGCTCGAACAACGCGGGCAAGCAGGCTGTGCTTCTCTCCGTGCCGCTGGTCTCGCAGCGGCACCGGGAGAAGCACAGCCTGCTTCTTGCCCGTGTTGCGCGAGCCTGCTGGAGGCTCGCGCTGGCCGGGCAAGCAGGCTGTGCTTCTCCGGTCTCCCAGCGGCTCCATGCGGTGCCGCTGGGAGACCGGAGAAGCACAGCCTGCTTGCCCGGCCAGCGCGAGCCTCTAGCAGGCTCGAACAATGCGGGCAAGCAGGCTGTGCTTCTCTCCGTGCCGCTGGTCTCGCAGCGGCACCGGGAGAAGCACAGCCTGCTTTTTGCCCGTGTTGCGCGAGCTCCAGGGCTCGCGCAACGCAGGCGAGCAGGCTGCGCTTCTCCCGGTGCCGCTGCGAGACCAGCGGCACCGGGAGAAGCACAGCCTGCTTCTTACCTTGTGTTCTCCAGGGCTGCGCAACGCAGGCGAGCAGGCTGTGCTTCTCCCGGTGCCGCTGGTCTCGCAGCGGCACCGGGAGAAGCACAGCCTACTTCTTGCCTTGCTTTGCCTTGCCGCGGCCCCAGCCTGCTTGCCGCGGCCCCAGCAGCAGCAGCAGCAGCGACCACGGACCAGTGACCAGCAGCGACCAGGTAAGCTTATTTTTAAATTATATATTTTTAATAGAAATATTAATTATTTATTTAAAAATTTCGGACGCGCTTCGCGCGGCATGAGGGGGCGCTTCGCGCCCCCTTTACTTTATTAATTAATTATTTTAAATGGATTATTGATTTAAAAAATTGCGGACGCGCTTTGCGCGGCGGGAGGGGCGCTTTGCGCCCCCTTTCTTTTACATTTTATTCATTAAAAGGGTTTCTTATTTTTGGATTAATGCTTTGTTACGAGTTTTATTGGCTTTTTTATGCTTTTTCGTTGTGCTTGAGAATGGCTTTTTCGTTGTAATTGTGAATGGGACTTTGGCCTTCGTTTGGGCTGCTTAGGATTGATTTTCGTTGTGCTTTAGAGTGGCTTTTTCCTTCTGGAGGGGACTTTGGCCTTCGTTTGCCCTGTTTACGATTGCTTTTTGGTTTACGATTGGTTGCGGTTCTTTGGCCTTGCTTTTTCGTTGCTTTCACATTAATTAATTAATTAATTATTTACCTCGGGGGGGGGTATGGGGGGGTGTCCCGGTTTGAAGTTTGAAAAATATGGTAAGCCTATATATACACACCCCCCAGCACCCCCCCAGCACTTACTTTGACCGATTAAAGCTTCATTCTTTCCCAAGGGTGCAAGGCTCCTCAAGGCCTGAAAGGCCTGCATTTGAGTCCTCCAACATAGAGACGATATGCTAGAGAGGCCAGCAAGGCCTGCAAGGAGGCTGCAACCTTGCAGAGCCTCTCTAGCATGTTGTCTCTATGGTGGAGGACTCAAGTGCAGGTCTTCCAGAGCCTTGCACCCTCGGGAAAGAATGAAGCTTAAATCGGTCAAAGTAAGTGAACCCTAAGATATGGCTATATCTATATGTCATTTTCTAGATAATAGGATAACATTGTACAATGTACATGAATTTCTTCTAAATAGTTGTAGACCAGTTGCTAGGAGCCTAGTGGGGATGGTGAGTCAGTCACAATCGCGCATGGAAGTGGAGGTGGATGAAACTGTTTTGTCCAGGTTGAAGACAGTGACAGTGTGCAAGATGATGGAAACAGCAGATTGGATCTGTGGGAGACAGATGGTTTTGTATTTTGGCTGCTAAGCTGGTGTTGCTTTAGCATTACAATCATTTACCCATGCGCTGACATCTGTGCCCTCATAATGACTGCTGAGCCTCTATATTTGTAAAGATCCGCTGGATGTTACCACATGAGTGGGGCTACTGTAGTAGATTTTTATTCAGTAAATAGCAGCTAGATTGAGCCCCCCCCCCCAGATAAATACTGTGGCATGGGGAGGTGGGAGGGTTTGCTCCTATTATCATTGACATTGAGCTTTTATTACGGTCGCAGACCATCATAAAATCAGAACCAGTACTAGGCCAACATTAAAAAAAATTAAAAAAAACCCTAAATATATTAAGTCTTACAAATAAAAAATCAAATTCTTTCTGATCTGATTGGGGACCCCCACAGCTACTCTTAGCTCTGGAAAAAAAATCTATTTCCAGGGCAAATAGCAACAGCAGGGAGCCTGATCTGGATTGGAACCATGCCAGGTGCTGAGGGTTAACCCCCCTCTTGCTATGGGGTTCCAATCCATGGACAGCCTATGGCTGCTCTTTACTAAATAAAAAAAAACAAGCATGTTGGCTCCAATCACATGTTTAAAGTCATATCTACTTTGATCCTAAGAAAGAACATAAGAACAGTGGCATTGCTATAGCCTTACCAGAGTCCCGGTATTCGCTGGGACAGTCCTGGTTTCCAGGTCCGTCCCGGCCGGGCAGGCAGCCGGAGTGCTTGTGGGGGTGGGGCCAGCAGAAACAGTGATCCCAGGGATCACCACTGTTGCCGGGAAAAAAATGCCCGAAAACAGCATTTTTTAACTTACCGGGGCTTTGGGGTGGTGGTGGTGGTGAGAAGAAGCCTGCACGACCCTCTGCAGACCTCCCCGATGTTTAGATCACTGAAAAATGGCGATTTTAAACTGCTTCCGGTTTTCACAAAAGCCCCGGCACGTCAAAAATCCCCATTTTCGGGCACTTTTTTATATTTACTATATTTATTTATTTATTTATGTCAATGTTATTTATGTTTATGTTTCTGCCCCCGTGACATCACTGCCACCCCCCCCCTCGGGTCCCGGAAAATCTGGTAAGCCTACGTTGCTAGCCTCTCCCGGCTCCCGGGGCTGGGTGACATCAACATCATTGTTGTTCAGTCGTTAAGTCGTGTCCGACCCTTCGTGATCCCATGAACCATATCCTGCCAGGCCTTCCTGTCCTCCACTATCTTCCTGAGTTCGCTCATTTTCATGTTCGTTGCATCGGTGATGCTGTCTAACCATCTCATCCTTTGCCTTCCCCTTCTCCTTTTGCCTTCAATCTTTCCCAGCATCAGAGTCTTCTCCAGAGAGTCCTCTCTTCGCATTAGGTGGCCAAAATATTTGAGTTTCAGCCTCAGTACCTGTCCTTCCAGGGAACAGTCAGGGTTGATTTCATTTAGGATTGACTGATTTGATCTCCTAGCAGTCCAAGGGACTCTCAGGAGTCTTCTCCAGCACCACAGTTCGAAAGCATCTATTCTTTGGCGCTCAGTCTTCCTTATGGTCCAACTCTCGCAACCATACATTGCTACTGGGAACACCATCACCCTGACTATACGAACGTTTGTTGGCATGGTGATATCTCTGCTTTTTATTATGCTGTCTAAGTTTGCCATAGCTTTCCTTCCACCACACACCACATAGCGCCACCCATCTCCTCTCTTCTGGAAAGGCTCCTTTGGAGCCTAATGGAAGCGCGGTTGGGCAGGGGGGCCCGGCTCATGCTGGGAGACGCGGCGGCGGCCACGTCTTGCAAGGAGATTGCGTGAGCCACCTTGGCCAAGGGCTCATCTAGTCCAGCTTCCTGCATCCCACAGTGGCCCACCAGAAGCCTCATGGAGCACTCAGGACAGCAAGGTACCTGTATGTATCCTGTTGCCACTTCCTTGCATCTGGCATCCAGAGAAGTAAACAGTTTATGACAAAGACAGCAAAAGCCTCCACTACTCTCTCTGACATGGGAAGGGCTGCTCTGAACGTTCCACTGTTTGGCAAGCACAAAATAAATGTGTAAAATCTAAAATATAATATATATACAGTATTTTTGCATGGAAACTTTCATGGCCAGCAATTATGAACAAGGACTTGGGTATCACGGGTAACATAGCCATGTATATAAAATAAACTGACTTGAATAAAAACAGAATTACCCAACTGCTTGTGTCTTTCGTTGTTAAAAATACAAGCAGGCAAAATTACAAACTGCTTGCGCTTTTAAAAGGAGGAAAAAGGAGAGGCATGCTGACAGAGTTTAAAAAATCTTGCCAGATTTTTGGTTGCCGGGACGCAATTTATTTTAAAATGCACAATTATCCTTTCAGCATTGCATCATCATCGAAAGACCAAGAATTATTTGTGAGCAGGGCGGGAGGGGAAGAGAGATTATTGTAATGCTTTGCAATATACTTGCAGGAGACTCTGTCAGTGTGTGTGTTTACTCTTTTCATTCAGTAATGATTAGTCATGCATTATTCATATACCCATGTAATATTTATGAAAATATTAATACACTATTTTAAAAAGAAATTGTTCTTTAAAAAGTTTCAGTATTATGGAATGCTAATTTGTATGTCAGCACCTGAACGGAACCGATATGTTATTTCTGAATACAGTGTAGGTTTCTGAATACAGTCTACAGTAACCCTCAAGCACATACCGGTAATAAATGCTGATTATAGGTAAACAAAGTGTAACCTCTGTACCTCTATATCTGGTCTATCATATATATATTTCATTTACCAACAGATATTCAAGAGTTTTATGAAGTGACACTGCTCAACTCCCAGAAAAGTTGCCAGCAAAAGATAGAAGAAGCAAATCAAGTGGCTGAGAAATGGGAGAAAACACAGTCTCTGGTCACCGACAATGGAAGTCAGCACAAAACCCAAGAGGTACGGTGGTTTAGTTAATGACTTGATCGTATGTAAATAACAGTGCAATCCTGTGTAACTTTGCACCGGTGTAACAGCAGATGCACTGGTGTAACAGCAGACGCACCGGTGTAAGTGCACTTACACCGGCATAAGTGCACTTACGCCGGTGCATCTACTGTTACACAGTACAAAGTTACACAGGATTGCGCTGTATGAGAAAGAATGAAGTGGCTCAGGAGTTGAGAAGATGCAACATGTTGAGCTCTGTATTTAGGGACACCTGATGCTGCCATTTTGTGACTGGAAGGAACGGTGGCATGTGGGAGGGGGTGATCTAGCCCTTTCACCCTGTGCCACGGCCCTGACCCATACTGCCCCCTAGAGCCGCTATTTATTTATTTATTTAAAAAAATTTCTATCCCGCCTTTTCCTATGCCAAAAGGCAAATACCCAAGGTGGCTTACAACAAAGATTAAAATACATAGTTTAAAATAAAATACATATAATAAGTTTAAACAAAACATAACCATACATAAACAAATTTAAAAACAATAAAATCCACTGGGGGGGGCAGTATGGAGCAGAGAAGCAGCAAGGCAGAACATCTTGAGACACAGGAGGCAGACTACAACCCATCACCCAAACGCCAGACGAAACAGAAACGTTTTGAGCCCTCGCCGAAAAGTCATGAGGGAGGGGGTAGTTCTCAAATCTCCTGGCAGGGAGTTCCACAGTTGTGGCGCCACAGCAGAGAAGGCTTGCCCACGTGTTGCCACTCCCCTAACTTGCGATAGAGGTGGCACTCGCAGGAGAGCCCCCTCAGATGACACTATTGGCAGGCTTACCAGATCGTCGCCGGGACGGGAGTGATCTACCCTTAAGGGGGCGGGGCGTGGGGGGGCCAGAACGCGATGCGTTCCCTTCCGCTGTTAATAGTACATTCGAGGGTGATGGGGAAGGGGTAAAAGGTTAAAATTCTTCCCCCTGTGCCGTAGCTCCAGTCTAAGACAGGACTGCTTTTACAAGAAGAAAATTGCATTGGGAGTTCCAATAAGAGAATCCAGTATAACGTGTAGTTTGGCTTTTAGGCTCAGCTAACATGCTTTGGGTTCGATGGCCTTCCGTCCCTGCTCCAGTCAGTTGGCCTAATAAAGAGGGTTATTGTGGATCTTGAACTCAGACTTTCATCTCTCCTACTTCAGCTCTTTACATTGTAAGGTTGTCCTGTCCCTCCACAGGAGGAACCACAGGAGAACCATATTGCTTTTCCTACCTCATGGGGTAGGAAAAGTGCCTTTCCTCTCAGGTCTCCTTGACCACCAAAAAAGCAGCAGCTGAGAATCTTCTGTGAGGTAATTACCTCAGCAAGCAGTTTTCTCCTGACTTGTAGGCTAGGGTTTCCTTTGCTTGTCTTCTTTTCCACCTTGGAAAGGTGACAATAATAATACTCTATATTATATGAGATTGCGTTCAATCTCGGCTTACTCCTTCCTTCATTCCCTCATCCCAATACAATACTCTTTTGGTCTATCTCCTGTGTGACTCACAATTCCATGCTGCAGTTCCATGATGTAACACAACCACACTCATAAACACATTTCTTTGTTTCAATAAAAACAGGTTCCAAGAAAAGTGCCGGGTGGGGTGGGGGTGGGAGGAAGAAAATATTGCATCATCCCTCTCTTTCTCTACCAGAAAATGTAATGAAAATGGCCACTGCCTTAGAAAAGCAAAACTTCCCCTAGCTAAAAAGAATGCAGTTGTTTTTAAGAACGAATGTTTTAACTTCTGGAAACAAGCTTCCTCAACTTTCTGGTAAAAGACAATTAGAAAGCAATCTTGTTTGGCACTAGAAATAATAACTTTTTCTCAGAGTTACTGGGCTCCTATTTAGGTACACATACTTTTATTAAAAGATACCACTTGATGCCCCTTTTAACCTCTACTTTCATTAGACCGGGCTCCAAAGCTACGTATTTTTAGTCAGTAATGTTCTTGCCCTTTTATTCAAGGAGAAAATTGAGGTGAGAGGAAAGGAACTCAATGCTGTCAGTCTTCTGTTTGAGGCTCGAAGCTGCAGACCTGACTGTGCTTGTATCGCAACACCAATAGACTATTAAGTCTTCGGCAGAGCTTTCTAGAGCAGGCACCGCTGATAAAAGAAGGTTTTTGCAGCATATTGAAGGGGAAATCTGTGGCAACGAGAATTAACCATTTCAGAACTCAAAAGGTGTTTTTACTGCAGATTTAAACTGGTTTAGCATTTGTATCATTCCATCTCCTCAGGGAAACCTGTGAACTGTAGTTTTGTGAGTCGCCATTCACCAAATTACATATCCCAGAATCATTGGGGAATACTGGTCCGGCCATGTTTAGTTGTTCATTCCACATAGAATGAATGTGTGGGCAGCACTGTGTGTGTATGTGTGTGTGTGTGTGTATGTCTGTGGGGGGGGGGGGTTTCCTGCCTCGGCTGGAACACATTAATTAGATTGTATATGTATGTATGTGTGATAGTCTAGTAGTGCATAGGTCAGCTGCATATTCATTCCCCATGGAATGAACAACTGAATTGGGCTTTAAAGTGGTATAAAAGCTATATATAGTTGTAGGATGTTTATTTTATTTTAAAAGATTTTCCCCCTGCTTTTCACTAAAAAACACAAAGTGAAAACCAAAATCTTGAAGACAGATCAAATCAAAATGACACACAATCAAAACAATAAAGCAATAAACAATATCGGT
Source organism: Plestiodon gilberti rubricaudatus (assembly GCA_026170595.1). Classification (NCBI taxonomy): domain Eukaryota; kingdom Metazoa; phylum Chordata; class Lepidosauria; order Squamata; family Scincidae; genus Plestiodon; species Plestiodon gilberti. The sequence goes on from JANXHW010000003.1 coordinate 222,673,885, forward strand.
GAATAACAGCATGGAAACAACTCTAGAGCAACTGTGAGTTGCTGACATTAAAAGCTTTCTTTTTAAAAAATCGTATTTTGTGGCCCAATCCTAAGGGCCATTTACGCCTGTTGCAGATGCAACAGTGCCAGCGAGTATGGTCTGGACTGGCCGCCACAAGCGTCAAGCAGCCAGGTCCATGCAACGATGGAGAGTAGTCGCCTCCCGCTGCTGGTACGTTTGTGCAGGGGTTGGGAGGGAGGCGGGGAGGGGTGGAACGGGGCCGGGTGGCGGAACAGGGAGGTGATGGGGTGGGGAGGAGGGTGGATCGGGCCTGGGAAGGGGCGGGTTTGGCAGCAGCAGCGCCCGCTCGCCTAATCCTAACCCCTTTCCTGGGCCTGATCTGCCTTCACAGGTTAACATGGACTTGTGCCAGCCAGCTATAGAGCTGGATCCGAGTTGACCCATGGTGGCTGCTAGGGCTAACCCCATGCAAAAGGAACAAACGTCACCTTCCTCAGCATGCCAAAACTCCCTTGCGGGATGCAGTGGAGACCCAATATATACCAGTGCACATGCTAAGCAGGCATTATGTGGATGTAGAAGCAAGTGCACTATAAAAACTGGCAATCCAGGGACTCTACCTGACCTGCAGTGTCTTCCCATATGGTAACCCAGAGGAATCCTTGATCCTACAGATCTCCCATTTAACAGACTGTGTAATTTGGCTTATATTCTATAGGTCATAAGAATTTAAGAAGAGCCCTGCTGGATCAGACTAAAAAGATCCATCTAATCTAGCTTTCTTTTTCTCACAGTGGCCAACCAGATATAGGTGGGTCCCCATATCCACGGATTCGCTATCCACGGTTTCAGTTATCCACGGTTTGCGGGGACCCCCCCCCCCCCAGGCTTTTACTTTTTTCCCAGTAAGCTTCGTTTCTTCCTTAAACAAACAGGAGAAGCAGCCTCTGGCTGCTTATTTCAGGCAAGTAGAACGAGACTAACTCCTAGAGAGGTTCTGGAAGGTTAACAGAAACCTTGCAGAGCTTCTCTAGGACTTAGTCTCATTCTACTTGCCTGCAATGGAGGCTGCTTCTCTGTTTGTTGAAGAAAAAAAGCTTGCTGAAAGAAAAATAAGAGCTGGGGGTGCGCGCACGCCTGCCCGCAGGGAAACCATGGAGGGGGTGTTCGCTCCTATCCACGGTTTCAAGTATCTACGGCGGGGCCTGGAACATATCCCCAGCAGATATGGGGGGAGTACTGTACTTCTGGGAAGCCCCAAGCAGGGCTTGAAGGCAACAGCCCTGCACCACCATGTGCCTCACCAAGCAATGGGTATTCAGTGGCACACTGCCTCCATATAAGGCACATGGAGGGTCCATATAGCTGCCATGACTAATATCTGTTGGCCAAACTCTTATAATAACCTGTGAAAGGGTGCTGAGAAGGGGCAGTTGGCAGCCAGTCTGGAGTCTGGTGATTTTTGTTATTTACCGTATTTCTTCCAGTTTAAGGCGCCATCGATTCTAAGGCGCATATTAATTTCAGGAACACCAGCAGAAAAACAAAACAAAAACCATTGATTGCAAGACGCACCTCCTTCCTTCAATTTGTCTGCTCAGCACCAACTCTCCCCAGCTTGCCTGCCACGGCGATCCGATTTTTACCGTGCCATTTTGCCCCCTCTGCTCAGCGGCGAGCTCTCTTCCTGAACCTGAGAGCTCGCCCCAGCATGCCCCGTGCTGCAGCTGATGATCTCCTCACTGCCTTTGAGCAGTGCCTTTGCGGTCCGCCAAAAATGCAATTTCCTTACTTACCGGGGCTTGGGGGAGCTTCAGGGAGGCCTGCGTGACCCTCTGCAGGCCTCCCCGATCTTCAGTTCGGTGAAAAACAGTGATTTTCGGCCATTTCCGGTTTTCGCGAAAACCAGAAATGGCTGAAAATCACTGTTTTTCACCGAACTGAAGATCGGGGAAGCCTGCAGAGGGTCGCGCAGGCCTCCCTGAAGTTCCCATAAGCCCTGGTAGGTAAGGAAATTGCATTTTGGGGTGCTTTTTGGAGACCTTCGATTCTAAGACGCACCCCATTTTTTGAAATGCTTAATTGGGAAAAAACATGCGTCTTAGAATCGAAGAAATACAGTAGTTGCTGTCTTTTATTTTCTTAACAAATTCATAGTATCAATTTCAACTCTGTTAAACCTAAGTAAACACAAACAATGTACCCTCCTTAACAATAGTTAATTAAAATAATAATACGGTTGGTACTGGGATAGAAGACTTCAGTTTCTGTCCTGAATTCTTCCTTTCAGTTGTTTAATCACTGGTCCTTCTCAGCCAGCAGCTCTGTCTGTCTGTCTGTCTGTCTGTCTGTCTGTCTGTCTGTCTGTCTGTCTGTCTCTCTCTCTCTCTCTCTCTCTCTCTCTCTCTCTCTCTCTCTCCAATGCCGAACCCATGTAATCCTGCTGTTTGGGATCTCTTAGCTTCTTCTTTCTTCAGCTTCTCCTCTGTCCTCCCTTCAGCTTCTCTTTCCGAACTGTCCCCAGTTGCCACTTCTTTCCTCCTTCTCTCACAATATTCAATGCCCCTACTTTTCTGCAGCCACTATTCCGTGCCTTTACAGAAGGCAGCATTACATTGCCCTCCATGAATTTGCTTCATTCTGCTTTAAAGTTCCTCTAATTTCTGTAGTTTTCTGCTGTTTATAAGTTTAGCGCTCAGCAATGCAGACGGATCGCAGTGCTATTGCCACTTGTCTTAGGACTGCCTACTCATCCTCCGTACCCAGCTATTACAAACATTATAATTACGTCTTTGTCCTTAGCTCAATTGCCTGCTTGTTAAAAAGGTTGTGGTAATAAAAACCCTCATTTAGGAATTCTTCTGCCTTGAGTAGTAATCAAACCTTGCATCTATTTCACATCAGCAGCTTGCCTTGACAACCTGGAGCTACTTAAGACCCTATCCATGTAGATTTAAGAGAGTCCAATCAATTCTCCCATTTCAGAAGAATGCAAAAAAAAGTAAAAGTAAAAGTGATTATTTTTCATGATTGCTCCTGCTGTCAAAGCAAGTACGAGTCAAACACAAGCAATAGATATAGTGAAACATAAGCAGGGCTCAAAACCAGGAATTCCGTCTGCTTCTTTTTATATTTTCTTTGTAGCACTGATAATCTCTACAACAGGGGTTGGCAACCCATGTCTTGCGGGCTGGATCCAGCCTGCCACCCAAAGTCATCCTGCCTGCGCGGAACTCTGTGCAGCCACTTCCAGGAGCTCAGCTACCCGGAAGTTCGGTGATGACATGATGATGTCATTGCCAAACGTCTGGCCCCTTTGCCCAAAAAGGTTGCCAACCCCTGCTCTGCAATGTATGTAGAGCATGTACAAATGTTGCAGTGTGTCCCCAGCCCATATTTTGCCCGTTCCCTGTCAACTAACGCCTTCACTATTTCATAACTCAACAGTCTGCAACTGTAGACTTAAGCCTGATTCACACTAGAGTTTACCAGGCTCGTTGCGGATCTGCGGAGGGTTGTGCGGAGCTGTTTTTATGCTTGCAGAGCAGCTTGTGGAGAGGCAGGAAAGATGGTTTCCCCTCATCTTTTGAGGCGGTTGCGCTTGCGGAGCTGGGAATGCTTGCGGAGCTACGGCAGTCCACCAATCGGATGGGAGGGGGAGGAGAGTGGCGGCATGCCAATCATAGCCACCTCCAATCAGTGTGGGGGTTTAGTTCAGGGTTTAGTTAGGAAGGATTTAAAAGTTGAAGTGTTTTCGGGAGATACGTAATATTTTGCTCCTTATGCAAATATAGTGTGTTCTGTTGTAAAATACTTTAAAAAAGTGGAATGTTTTTGAGAAGTATTTCCAGTATTTGAGTATCGCAGAGATTATCTGTATTACAAAGTCTGCAGTTTGTACCCCTAGGAAATGTTAATAGACAGAGGGAAGCAACCCTTTCCTATCTGGTAAACAGCTGTAAAAAATCTTGCATTAGTTCAAGGTTTATTCCGAGAGAGGAAAAGGCGCAGGGTCAAAGAAGGGTCGCTTTTTGGCCAATCAGAGCGCACTTCTGTTCACCAAATCACAGCTGCGCTTTCTTAAGAAGGCGGGACAGAAGGAGGGACAACAGGCGGCAAGACACTCCCCAGCTCCAACCGCACAGACAAGCGCATAGATCGCATAGACAAGCGCAGACGCAGGGACAGGGGCAAGGGCAGGGGCGTGCGCGCCGAGAAGACTCTAGTGTGAATCAGGCCTTAATTACTAGACTCAAACGGTCAGCTTGATTTTCGGTTTCTTTTGACCTCCATTTTTCCCCCAGGTGGAAGTGAGAGCTGCCCATTTCTCAATGGGGAAATTCAGAATGTTAGCATAACTATGACTGGACAGAAGTTCAAACCCCCCTCCCCCAACCTACCTCTAACAAAACTTAAGAGCAAAGACAAGAGTTTTAACTTTGGCTTTCAATGTGAGCCAAAACTTCCCTCTCCAAATTAGATGAATTACAGTCCAATCCTATCCTTTCCTCCCCCGCTGGTGCAGCTGTGGCAAAAACAGACGCGCTGTATCCAGCGGGGTGGGGGTGGATCTGAAGGCTTCAGAGGGCAGGGATGGGGACTCGAGTCAAATGACTCGACTCGCAAGTGTGATTTAGCCACTTTTTCCCTGACTCGTACTCGTACTCATACTCGTGACCCACTGACTCGCACTCGTACTCGTGACCCACGGGACTCGTACTTGACTCGCACTCGTGGGGGTAACGACTTGCCATTTCCAAGTCATTTTCCAAGTCATAGGGGAAGCCAAGTGGGTGCTTTAAAAGCCTCAGAGGTACACACACACACACACACACACACACACACAGACACACACACACACACACACACACACACACCATTTTCAGGGAAAAAAGTCATTTTCCCCAAAGTGACTCAACTCGTGACTTGTGACTCGTGGTTTCTGGCCTTACTCGTACTCGACTCGCACTCGTGCAAAAATGACTCGCACTTGACTCGTACTTGCCCAAAAATTTTGGTACTGACTCGCACTCGGACTCGCACTCGTGCAAAAATGACTCGTACTTGCACTCGCACTTGCGACCTAGTTACTTAGATACATCCCTGTCAGAGGGTAAAGGGAATTTAAATCCCCTAACATGTCCATATGCCTCCTGCTCCACAGTAGGTCTCCTCAGACCTGTGTCAGCTATTTTGCTGGCACAAGTCCAAGGAGAGTAAGGGGGTGGGGAGGCTGCTGCTAGAGGGGATAGGATCCAGCATGCACCATCACCACCGGATCCAGCCCCTCCCGCAGCCTCCGCACCCCCGTTCTACCCCCTTGTTCCACCCTCTCCCACCCCCTCCTGCCTTTCCCGCTGTTTTACCTTCTCTGGCGCGTGGCCAGCGATGGGCGTGGGATGGAACTCAACAGCAGTCGCTGTCAGCAGAATGCGTGTTCTGCTGGTGTGGGAGGGGGGCAACAGGATTGAGCCATTTCTCTCTCTCTCTCTCTCTCTCTCTCTCTCTCTCTCTCTCTCTCTCTCTCTCTCTCTCTCTCACACACACACACACACACACACACACACACTCTTTTAATTTACAAACATATACCGTATTGTCCCGAGTATAAGACGCACCTGATTATAAGACGTTTGGTGCTATTAAATTTTTTTAATTAAATTACTGGCATTATTGCAACAGCCTGATTATAAGACACACCCCTAGTTTAAAAACTTAAATTAGGAGAAAAAAGTGAGTCTTATACTCAGACCAATACGGTACTTCTGTACACTCAGGGAGTACATAACCAATGAAAATATTTTTTTTACCGAAGATACCTTTGTTTTACAATTGTTGCAGTGTTTTCCTCAAAGATAATCTAATCTATACATAAATACTGGTGAAAATAATAAGAATTCATGTTCTGCAAATGTGTGTCCCAGCAGGTTTCTGACAGGAAAACAATGCAGCCAAGAAAAAAGAAAAGAAATAACTGCTGTTTATTCATTGTTCCTAATAACATCCATACTTTAACAGCCTGCAAAAACAAACATACACTTAGGTTGACTTTCTCATTAAAAATGACTTCTCTTCTTGGAGCTGTTGTTTAAAAAGCATCTGCAGGCTTGGTAGACAGGGTAGGGCATTTAACTTGCTCAAGTCATTTCTCTAAAAATCGCACAGAGTCATTTATCTCACTTATGCATCTATCGCCTCTGATCATTTACCAAAAGTAAGCCGCCACGCATGAGAATTCACTGCCCTCCACGTTCCAAGGACGACGCATTCTACTGAGTTTGGATGACTAAAGAGTGTATTCTTTTTAGACCTATTTTCTGGCCCCAAGGAAATGGTTCCTCTCTCTGTAGCTTTAATTCCTCAAGATCTCTGCTGGCACAAACCCCGTACTTTTCCATGGGACTTGTCGCGACCTCAGTATTTTGAGGATCAACTCACTTGTCTAATCTGTCTTCTTAATTTTAAATTCCGTTTTTGAATTAGGGATGTATTTTACCGAACAAGCAGCTGAACAATCTGTTCAGTGCTGAGAGTCAGACAAGAAATATCTGCAGCTTTCTTTTCTGGTGTTTCCTTGGGGCATGCCGCCACTAGGTCCTTTTATTATGCTACTGCACGTTTGGCAGAAGTTTACAATGTTGCACAAATAAGAACATAAGAAGAGCCCTGCTGGATCAGGCCAAAGGCCCATCTAGTCCAGCTTCCTGTATCACACAGTGGCCCCACCAGATGCCTCAGGGAGCACAAGACAACAAGATACTTGTATCCTGTCGCCACTCCCTTGCACCTGGCACAAAGAAAACCTACTCCTCCAACCAGGAGGTTGCTTATCCCCATCATGGCTTGTAAGCTGTGATGGACTTTTCCTCCATAAATCTGTCCAATCCCCTTTTAAAGGCATCCAGGCCAGGTGCCATCACCACCTCCTGTGGCAAGGAGTTCCACAAACCAATTACAGGCTGGGTAAAGAAATATTTTCTTTTGTCTGTTTTAATCCTCCCTCCACTCAATTTGAGTGGATGTCCCCTAGTTCTAGTGTTGTGTGAGAGGGAAAAGAACTTCTCTCTCTCCGCTCTCTCCACCCCATGCATAATTTTATACGTCTCAATCATGTCCCCCCTCAACCGCCTTTTTTCTATGCTGCAGTGTTAATAGTAACAATCCCTTGCATGTGTCCTGTCTGCTGTATCACTGGTTTCCTGGCAGCTGGCAATTAATGAGTTTGTTCAACATGTTGATACCATTACCGGAAGCAATTTTAAGATGACCACAGGCAGCTTCATCCTCACAAACCCTTGAAAAGAATTTGCTGCCCTAAGCAGCAGCTAGTCTAGTTGCATCAAACAGATGACTTTATTAAGATGTTTTTGTACAGCACCTATGTGGTCTTAGGCATTTTATGAAGAGTAAGAAGCTGATGATAATAATCCACTCTGCCCTTGCCAACAGCTAAAGAAATGCACAGTAATTCTAGGGAGAGGGATGTTCTGTTCTGTAATTCTGTTCAGAACCCCCTATAGCAGTGTTTCCAAAACTTTTTCGACCTGCGGCTCCCTTGACCCTTGGTGACCCTTGGCCACGGCTCCCCATTACATGATATTGATGCCTGCCAGTTGGCATTGCACTGTTTTCCGAGAGGATTCTGTTGGTATTCTGCGGCTCCCCTGGCTGGTATCCGCGGCTCCCCTGGGAGCCGCGCCTCCTAGTTTGGGAACCACTGCCCTATACATTCAGTGAATGCATGAGTGGGACAGGATCATGCCCACTGACTATGCCCCCGACTCTTCTGCTGACCAGATCCCTGGGCATTCCATGTTTGTTTGCAGTGGGCCCTCCGTGCTTACAGCTGCCCCTCTGATTTGGAACCTTCATTGGCCCACATGTTTAGGCTTACCTGTGTCCCGGAATCGATGCTGGCTTCGGCCTAGAGCAGACCCGAGCTGCTCGCAAGGCTGCACTGCGGCTGCCTAACGGGGTTCTGGCTTCTCTTGCGTCGTTGACCGGACATTCAAGAAGCCGGAAGCCCATTGGGCAGCCGCGGTGCACCCTTGCGAGCAGCTCGGGTCTGCTCTAGGCCGAAGCCAGCATTGATTAAGAACATAAGAACATAAGAAGAGCCCTGCTGGATCAGGCCAAAAGCCCATCTAGTCCAGCTTCCTGTGTCACACAGTGGCCCCACCAGATGCCTCAGGGAGCACACGAGACAACAAGATACCTGTGTCCAGTCGCCACTCCCTTGCACCTGGCACAGAGAAAACCCACTTCTAAAACCAGGAGGTTGCTTATGGCTTGTAACCTGTGATGGTCTTTTCCTCCATGAATTTGTCCAAACCCCTTTTAAAGGCATCTAGGCCAGGTGCCATCACCACATCCTGTGGCAAGGAGTTCCACAGATGAATCACACGCTGGGTAAAGAAATATTTTCTTTTGTCTGTTCTAACTCTCCCTCCACTCAATTTTAGTGCGTGTCCCCTGGTTCTGGTGTTGTGCGAGAGGGAGAAGAATTTCCCTCTATCCACTCTCTCCATCCCATGCATAATTTTATAAGTCTCAATCATGTCCCCCCTCAGGCGCCTTTTTTCTAGGCTGAAAAGCCCCAGACGCTGTAGCCTTTCCTCGTAAGGGAGGTGCTCCAGCCCACTAATCATTCTGGTCGCTCTTTTCTGCACCTTTTCCAATTCAGCTATATCCTTTTTGAGGTATGGTGACCAGAACTGGACACAATACTCCAGATGTGGCCTTACCATCGATTTGTACAAAGGCATAATGATATTGGCCGTTTTATTCTCAATCCCCTTTTTAATGATCCCGAGCATGGAATTGGCCTTCTTCACAGCCGCCGCACACTGGGTCGACACTTTCATCGACCTGTCCACCAGGACCCCAAGATCTCTCTCTTGATCCGTCACAGACAACTCAGAACCCATTAGCGTATATGTGAAATTTTGGTTTCTTGCCCCAATGTGCATCACTTTGCACTTACTTACATTGAAGCGCATCTGCCATTTTGCTGCCCATTCTCCCAGTTTGGAGAGATCCTTCTGGAGCTCTTCACAATCCCTGCTGGTCTTTACCACCCGGAAAAGTTTAGTGTCATCCGCAAACTTGGCCACCTCACTGCCTATCCCCAAGTCCAGGTCATTTATGAATAAGTTGAAAAGCACCGGTCCCAAGACCGATCCTTGGGGCACACCGCTTTTCACCTCTCGCCATTGTGAAAATTGCCCATTGACTCCCACTCGCTGTTTCCTGGTCTTCAACCAGTTCCTAATCCACAAGAGGACCTGCCCTCTTATTCCCTGACTGTGGAGTTTTCTCAGGAGCCTTTCATGAGGGACCGTGTCAAACGCCTTCTGAAAATCCAGATATATAATATCCACGGGTTCGCTCGCATCCACATGCCTGTTGACCTTTTCAAAAAATTCTAACAGGTTTGTGAGGCAAGATTCTGGGACGCTGGTAAGGCTACACATGTTACAACTCACATGGAGAGACATTTTGCATGGATAGCTTTGGCTCCATGCTTACAAAATGAAATGTGGAATCTCCTTGGGATATGATGACCAGTGTGTGTGTGTGTGTGTGTGTGTGTATGTGTGTGTGTGTGTGTGTGTGTGTGTGTGAGAGAGAGAGAGAGAGAGAGAGAGAGAGAACAGGGTTATTATGCACAGTGGTGAATTGGCAAAAGAGCTTTGCTGCGGCTACAAAGATGTAGAAGTTAACAACAGACCTGGTTTGGAGAGAGCTACTATATCTTTTGCTTACCGTATTTTTCGCATGCATCCTATGGAGCTGAAAATCGGGGAAAAAATGGTTTTGACTTACCGGGGCTTCTGGGGGCTTCTGGGAGGCCTGCGTGGCCCTCTGCAGGCCTTCCCGATCTTCATTTCGGCGCTAAATGGCTATTTTCGGCCATTTCCGGTTTTCCGAAAACCGGAAATGGCCGAAAATGGCCATTTAGCGCCGAAATGAAGATCGGGGAGGTCTGCAGAGGGTCGCGCAGGCCTCCCTGAAGCCCTGGTAAGTAAAAAGTAAACTTTTTTCATCTTCGCTCCATAAGACGCACGCTTTTTCCCCCTATTTTTTTTTTTGGGGGGGAGTGCGTCTTATAGAGCGAAAAATACGGTAATTGCTATATTCAGATTTTTGTTGAGCAGGATTTTGTGAAGGTGTTCTTTATATACTAATTTTCTTTCATAAAGATAATACTAATAAAAACACACCAGGAATGGCAATCCTTGCAGCTGTCTTTTCTATATGTACTTCTGACTTTTTAGAGCGGCTTTTACTTGCTTTCTTTCTTTGCATCCGTGAACGACTTGCTCCCCTTACACCTTAAGGCCCTAAAGTTAGTGGGGCAGTGCGAACCCATACTGTTTTATAATTTACCTGGACTTATCACAACACCTCAGGTGGCACAGAAAGAGAGAGAGCTAAGTGTAACAGTGGCTAAGAGACTGGGCTACAAATCGGGAAGGCCCAGTTTGAATGTCACCTCTGCTATGAACTCACTTGATCGCTTTCAGCAAGCCTTCGGCTGCAATCCTATAACACTTTCCTGGGAGTAAATCCTGTTGCACTTTGTGGGATTTACCTCTGAGTAGACATGCAGGGGATTGTGCTGCGAGTCTCCCGAGTGCAATATGGCATGGGAATAACATTACTTGCTTACCTTACGGGTTTGTTGAAAGGATTACAAGATAATACGTACATGTGAGGTGTGTTGAACCCACAAACGTGCTACACAAATGCCAAGTATTTACATATTTTGTCTACAGCTCTTAGTCCATTCGTATAGCAGGGCTCAGTTCCTTACAGCTTCACCTTTCCTAACAGCCTCTCCTTTATTAATTCCATCCACCTCCCATGGAGGCTACGCATCCCTTCACATTTCCAGCCTTCTGCATCCAGGCTGTACTGCTGTCAGTTTGCTATGCAAGTCATGTCCACTTGCCCAAATGTGCCCCTGGGCCATATGGATGCTGCTGTCACAGTTCTCAGGTGCCTCCTGACAAGGCCACTCTTGCAAGTCACTTTTGGACCTGCATCTCTGCAAAAAGCATCTAGTGTGAAGCAAGCATACACAGATCAACTTAAGAAGTGGCCGCTGACTGCAAACTCCCTTTTGTCAAGGAAAGCTGATTAGAAAGACGACAGGATGACCTCTGGCAGACACAGGTGAGGGCAATACACAGAAAGTCACTCAAGAACTGCCCTGCCATAGCAATCAAATTATTGGTAAAAGAGGAAAAATTGCTGCAATGGAAAATGACCAAAAAGAACAAGTGTATCAAGTTGTTATGGCAGTTGGCATACATAGGCAGTGATTTATGTATCTGGGCTTAAAGAAGAATGATCTAATCAAAGAGGATGAACATTATCTTTACTATTTAGAATATTGCCCAACTAGTATTCAGTCTACAATTATTAGTCATACTTACTATTTTAACAGCCCAATCCTACCTAAGTTCCGCTGTGCTGATGCAGCGGCGCCAGCACGGGCTACGCTACATCCCGCTAAGGAATTTAGCAGGTGGGAGATCTGCTTGAGGTAAGGGGACATTTGTCCCATTGCCCCGAGGAAAGTCCCAGCCCACGCAATGGGTCTATTCAGACCCGAGTCAGCGATATCGCTGATGCAAGTCCAAGTGGATCCATGCAGGCGGATCAGGCTCGGGAAGGGCAATAGGAAACGGAGCGCACCAGCACCATTGATCCCACCCCCTCCCGGGCCTGATCCGCCACCCCCATTGATGCCCTCCCCCCACCCCTGTGCTGCTTGACGTGGAGTTTATCTGCTCTGGTGGGCGTTGCTCCTTCTGCTGGTGCGTGTGGGAAGGCTCTGGCCTTCCTGCCGACGGGCCTGGAAGGCCTGTAGTCGCAATATGCTTTATTATGGTATGTTTGTGACGGTTCCCTCTTGCCCATGACAGCCCTGCTGCAAGAATCCTCCGTTTGAGACCCCAACACTATACAGGCTGAATGAAAGAATCTTGGGTTGCAAGGATGGCTCTCTCTGTAAGGGGAATGAGTGAGACTCCTGCCTATTAGGAGTGCACATACTCCTTGCCTCTATCTAGGCTCTTCTTGTATGTTTGTAAATAAATTGCATTTACGAAAACATCATATGCCTCCAGCGATCTCTCCTCCAAAGGAAAGCCGGGTAGCAATGTACCTCGGAGGTCTCACTGCTCAGGGAAATAAAGAACATGTAACAATGTGGACCCTGAACCAAGCCAAGCAAATCCTTCTTCCAGTTGACAATTTCTAGCCATAACACAGGCTTGATGCACTTTCCGGTTTTCAAGTATCTGCAGCTCCTTCTGCCATGCCGTACTTCTGCTAAATTAATTAATTTACATTAATATACTGTGAAATTAGTGACTCAGGCATACATGGCTATGTATTTTGCTTCCCCCCTCTAGCTGTTTAAATGCTTTAATGATCTGTATAACATGTATTTTCAAAGCAGTTAATTTAATAAAAGTCAATATCTCCCAGCTCTGTGTAGTCCTAGGAGCCTTTCATTATCAGGATGATAGATTCATTGACAGATTCCTCTTGTCACCAGGCTATGCCAATATACCAAAGACTCTACTGCATGTGGTTAAGAAGCAAAATATTTGCTAGAGATGTGTAAAATCATGTTAATCCATTAAATAGATGCACATTCTTAATTGACCGCTGCCCGACATTGTGATTTATCTTAGAGAAAGACGCACAAAAGGTCAGAGACAACACTACATTACAATTCTTTTTGCTGCTTTTAGTAATACAGTACAGTTTTATTATGTGTGTGTGTGTGTGTGTGTGTATTTTATTTGATTGTTTTGCTTTGATATTCATTATTTTATGTTAGCCACTTTGTGTTAGCCTCTTCAGAGGAGAACAGCAGGTTATATATTTTAAATAAATAAATACTTTTAATGAATGACATGCCACCAATATTCTGAGCAATGTACTCTAATGGGTTGTTGTGCAAAGGCTTGGAATAAAATAAAATAGTTTTAGCGGGAGGAAAACAAGCACAGGAGGAAGGATACCATGGAAAGGGGCCATTTCATGTTAGCCACTTGCTATTTAATCGGCTTTGTGATTTTTGTTGTTGTTGTTGGAAAGTGGTATAAAACTACCACTGCTATTACCAGGATCAGACATGCTTTGTCTGCCAGGAGCAACGGGGTGGGTGGTGCCTCATGATGCCACCTCAGGTTAGGGACAGTTTAGTCTTGGATCTGTGGAATTCTTGCCTGAAACCTGGAGCCAGTCTTGGGTTTTGCCGAGAGAGAAGAGTTGCTGAGTCAAGTCAACGTCCTAGAAAAGGTAGGAAGCAGGGATGGGGACCAAAGTCAAATGACTCGACTCGCAAGTGCGACTGAGTCACTTTTTCCCTGACTCATACTTGTACTCGTACTCGTACTTGTGAGCCACGGGACTCGCACTTGACTCGCACTCGTGGGGGTAACTACTTGCTATTTCCAAGTCATTTTCCAAGTCATAGGGGAAGCCAAGTGGGCCATAGGGGAAGCCATTTTCAGGGGGAAAAGACATTTTCCCCAAAGTGACTCGACTCGTGACTTGTGACTCGTGGTTTTTGGCCTTACTCGTACTCGACTCGCACTCGTGCAAAAATGACTCGCACTTGACTCGTACTTGCTCAAAATGTTTGGCACTGACTCGTACTAAGACTTGCACTCATGCAAAAATGACTCATACTCGCACTTGTGACCTAGTTACTTAGATACATCCCTGGTAGGAAGATCCAGTTATAGCAAATACTGTGGATGCTGTTTGCTTTGTCTGAATGTTTTTCCCTCCTCGTCTCTAGACAGCAGCTTCAAATGGACCAGACAAATGGGCAACATGCGAAGATCAGGACAAGGGGAACCAGTCTTCTGAAAATCATTCCACAGATAAAACAGCAAAGGTAAGGACAGTGGCCATATTCTTTGTTTGTTTGGTCATGAAGGGGGCATCTTTCTCTAGATCTGTGCGCATGTGTTTGTATAACCTTTTCTTTCATTTTGCCAGGATCCATACTATGAAGACAAATATTAAAGAAAATTTGGAGGCAAATAAAAACCATTGTTTAGGGTATATTCTTAAAGATATAGGAAGTCTTGGCAGACTGACTGGTGGCAGTTCCAATTGAAAAATACAGTAATTTATGAGGCAGTATAATGGACAAATCAGATCAGTGTGGGCAAACGTTTTGGCCTGAGCGCCACATTGAGATATGGAAATTGTATGGAACTCCTTGCCTTTCACTCTGTAAAAAAATAAACATTCAAGTGAAAATTATATTAAAAAAATTAAAATTTTAAAGTGATTTGCTCTCATTGCACACTAATGGAAAAATCCAACACTCCATGGAAAATCAAAAGTGAGAGCTTCTTACAGTAAATTGAAGGTGTTTGCTCAGAGCAAGAGACCCATTTGGGGAGAGGAGGAAAAACAAACAAGCATACAGGAGGCCAGAAGTATTTAAATACAAGTTGGATTTGGAAACATGAGATGATGGCTCCAAAAATCCTGAAACACATTTGCAGCACATTTGCAGCACAATCACATACAAATGTCCTTGGAAGTAAGCCCACATAAAGTTTAATGACACTCCCAAAAAGGCATGCATAGAATTGCATCTCAACAGCACAAGCGTCACGGGGGCAGCAGAGGTCCAGATTAGAGGCTCTTGGGGGGCTGGATGGATCTTGCCCATCATGGGCCATACTTTGCCTGTCTCTGTCCGAATGATACGTTACTGTGGTTCTTGTGCTTGTTTTTTATTCAATAAACAGCACCCAGATTTAGGACCATGATGTGTGGGGGACAGAGCATGAATTTATTGCCTCCAGCTTAGGCTTACCAGATCTCCAACCGGGACAGAGAGAACCCTTAGAACACAATCCTAGGCATGTCTACTCAGAAGCAAGTCCCACTGAACACAATGGGGCTTGCTTCTGAGTAGACATGCATGCTTAGGATTGTGCTCTAAGGTTGAACACGCTACACCTGCCCACATTCCTTCTCCTAAAGGTCTAGCACTCTGTCCTGGTTGGAGATCTGGTAAGCCTAAGCATGGTCCTCATCTGAATTTGACCTTCTCTGTGGCTGCTGTTTGTCCTGGATGAAACTTTCCCATTGGTGCCAATGTGAGCTCCCCCCCCCCCCGACAAATAACAGCTGTGTAGTGGAGGAGCATCTGGACTGAAACCATGGTGATGACAGAGGGTTAACCTCCCCCTTTCCCATGCCATGATCCTGCTCTATGCCCCCCCCCCCGATCCAGCTGATGTTTCCTTAATAAAAAAATAAGCACTCTAACCCCAGTCATATGCTTAAAGTAATAGTCTGAGAGAATGTTTGCCCCTGAAGACTCAGTTGGCTTCCCACAACAAATTATGACTTAGTTTCCAGGTAACTGGAAAAGAAGACCAAACCCTTTGTGAGAGGAGATTAGTTTTGTATTGACAGAATAATGCTAGTTATGATTGTGTGTGGCTCTGAATTGAAGCTAAATGAAGACAAGGGTTACATTGTTAATTTTCTTTCTTATGGTTCTTTGTAATAAATAATAGCCTCACAGTCTGCCTAGAAGAAGTTAAGGGTGTCAAGTTTTCCATTATTATAATTCATACAATATTTTCACAGGTTTGCATCTTGGCTGTTGCAATTCTCTCAGGATGGTGGGTGTTTTTTTTTTAAACCTACTATATAAGGGTTCAGCTTGCAGATCATTTTGTTTCCCCACCTTGGCCTTCCTTCAAAATAAAAAAAAATGATGGGGGTTCTCCCTTTTAATATCCTCTAGTTGAAAATAAAAGGAAAAGAAAACAGAACTTGACGGGATTGGAATGCTTATTCGATCTCCTAAAAGTCACAAAATACCTTTTTTTAAAAAAATGGAAAATGTGAATTGTTCCAGGTTCAGACTGAGCCAATATATACATTCAGGAAAAAAAAGGTGCTACAGCCCTCTTAAGTGTACTACTTCAGAATGCAGATAAGATAAGGGACTGCACGGTTGAGTGATTTTGTTTTAAAAACTTTGTGTCTGCAGAAAGCTGGCATTTCAGGAAGAATGGTTGTAGCCTAACATATAAGCGTTCAGCTTGCAGATAATTTTGTTTCCCCACCTTGGCCTTCCTACCTGTCATTAAGAGACAGGAGTAAAACTTGTTGTTGTTGTTCAGTCGTTAAGTCGTGTCCGACTTCATGATCCCATGAACCACATCCCGCCAGGCCTTCCTATCCTCCACTATCTTCCTGAGTTCGCTCATTTTCATGTTCGTTGCATCGGTGATGCTGTCTAACCATCTCATCCTTTGCCTTCCCCTTCTCCTTTTGCCTTCAGTCTTTCCCAGCATCAGAGTCTTCTCCAGAGAGTCCTCTCTTCGCATTAGGTGGCCAAAATATTTGAGTTTCAGCCTCAGTACCTGTCCTTCCAGGGAACAGTCAGGGTTGATTTCCTTTAGGATTGACTGATTTGATCTCCTAGCAGTCCAAGGGACTCTCAGGAGTCTTCTCCAGCACCACAGTTCAAAAGCATCTATTCTTTGGCGCTTAGCCTTCCTTATGGTCCAACTCTCGCAACCATACATTGCTACTGGGAACACCATCGCCCTGACTATATAAACATTTGTTGGCATGGTGATATCTCTGCTTTTTATTATGCTATCTAAATTTGCCATAGCTTTCCTTCCAAGGAGTAAGCGTCTTTTAATTTCATGGCTGCTGTCTCCGTCTGCAGTGATCTTGGAGCCCAGAAAAGTAAAATCTGTTACTGCTTCCATTTCTGCCCCTTCTATTTGCCAGGAATTGATGGGACCAGATGCCATGATCTTAGTTTTATTAATGTTGAGTTTCAAGCCAACTTTTGCACTCTCTTCTTTCACCCTCATCAAGAGGCTCTTTAGTTCTTCTTCACTTTCTGCCATTAGGGTGGTATCGTCTGCATATCTGAGGTTGTTGGTATTTCTCCCGGCAATCTTGATTCCGGCTTGCGATTCATTCAGCCCTGCATTTCTCATAATGTACTCTGCATATAAGTTAAATAGGCAGGGTGACAATATACAGCCTTGCCGTACTCCCTTCCCAATTTTGAACCAGTCAGTTGTTCCATGGCCGGTTCGAACTGTTGCTTCTTGACCCGCATACAGGTTTCTCAGGAGACAGGTAAGGTGGTCTGGTACCCCCATCTCTTTAAGAATTTGCCACAGTTTGTTGTGATCCACACAATCAAAGGCTCTTGCGTAGTCAATGAAGCAGAAGTAGGTGGTTTTTTGGAACTCTCGGGCTTTCTCCATGATCCAGCGCATGTTGGCAATTTGATCTCTAGTTCCTCTGCTTCTTCGAAACCCAGCTTGTACGTCCGGTAGTTCTCGGTCCACGTACTGCTGAAGCCTAGCTTGTAGGATTTTGAGCATAACCTTGCTAGCATGTGAAATGAGTGCAATTGTGCGATAGTTTGAACACTCTTTGGCACTGCCCTTCTTTGGAATTGGAACGTAAACTGACCTTTTCCAATCCTTTGGCCACTGCTGAGTTTTCCAAATTTGTTGGCATATTGAGTGCAGCACTTTCACAGCATCATCATTTAGGATTTTAAGTAGCTCAGCTGGGATATTATCATCTCCGCTAGCTTTGTTGTTAGTAATGCTACCTAAGGCCCACTTGACTTCACTCTTTAGGATGTCCGGCTCTGGGTCAGTGACCACACCAGCGTGGTCATCAGGAACATTCAGATCTTTCTTGTATAGTTCTTCTGTGTATTCTTGCCATCTCTTCTTAATCTCTTCTGCTTCTGTTAGGTCTCTGCCTTTTTGTCCTTTATCATGCCCATCTTTGCACAAAACGTTCCCTTTATCTCCAATTTTCTTGAAGAGATCTCTAGTCCTCCCCATTCTGTTGTTTTCCTCGATTTCCTTGCATTGTTCATTTAAGAAGGCCTTCTTATCTCTCCTTGCTATTCTCTGGAAATCTGCATTCAGTTGTTTATATCTTTCCCTTTCACCCTTGCTTTTTGCATTCCTTCTTTCCACAGCTATTTGTAAAGCCTCATCTGACAGCCACTTTGCTTTCTTGCATTTCTTTTTCTTTGGGATGGTTTTCGTTGCTGCCTCCTGTACAATGTTACGAACTTCCGTCCATAGTTCTTCAGGCACTCTGTCTACCAGGTCTAATGCCCTAAATCTGTTCTTCACCTCCACTGTATACTCATAAGGGATATGGTTTAGGTCATATCTGACTGGTCTAGTGGTGTTCCCTACATTCTTCAGTTTAAGCCTGAATTTTGCAATAAGAAGCTCATGATCTGAGCCACAGTCAGCTCCAGGTCTTGTTTTTACTGATTGTATAGAGCTTCTCCATCTTTGGCTGCAGAGCACATAATCTATCTGGTTTCGGTATTGACCATCTGGTGATGTCCATGTGTAGAGTCGCCTCTTGTGTTGTTGGAAAAGAGTGTTTGCTATGACCAGCGTGTTCTCTTGACAGAACTCCGTTAGCCTTTGCCCTGCTTCATTTTGCGCTCCAAAGCCAAACTTGCCTGTTGTTCCGTTTATTTCTTGATTTCCTACTTTAGCATTCCAGTCTCCTATGATGTAAAGGACATCTTTTTTTGGGTGCTAGTTCTAGAAGGTGTTGTAGGTCTTCATAGATCTGGTCCATTTCATCTTCTTCGGCATCAGTGGTTGGGGCATACAATTAAGTAAAACTAGAAACTTCTATTTTTATTTTATAAAAACAGCTGGGGGGGATTGGATCAAGCTTACAACACATGGGTGGCAGTTACTAGGAGTTACAGTAGGAGAGGAACAGTAGCTCAGTGGTAGAGATAATACTTTACAGCCAGAAAGTTCCAGGTTTAATCATTGGCATTTCCAGGTAGGGTATGAAGGACCCCTGATGATCTGCTGTCAGTTAGCATAGTAGACAGTACTGAAATATAGGAATCAATGGTTTGAACCAGTGGCTGAAAGAACCCCAAACGCTGTAGCCTTTCCTCCCTTACAAGGAAAGGCTACAGCGTTTGGGGCACTTCAGTCTAGAAAAAAGGTGCCTGAGGGGGGGATGTATAAGATTATGCAAGGGATGAGAGAGTCGATAGAGAGAAGTTCTTTTCCCTCTTGCACAACACTAGAACTAGGGGACATGCACTAAAATTGAGTAGTGGGAGAATTAGAATGGACAAAATAAACGGCTGCGCCGCAATTTTTTTGAGGGTGCGACCCGACGGGACGCTGCCCCGGGTGCCCCCGACTCTGCCCCCCCGTTGCTGCCGGCTCCGCTCCAAGGCCTTCTCCCGGCCTCAGCAGGGGCGTCAGCTGACCTGGGGCCTGGGGGCGGTGGGCCCCAGGGCGTCAGGGCGGGAGGCTGTCCAGGGGGGCGGGAGGCTTGCTTATCGCCGCCGAAATCGCCGCTGAAATTGCCTCCGAAAGCGCCGCCGAAAGCGCTTTCCTTTAGATCTCCTCCGTGTCTCCTCCGTGAATCACGCATGCGTGATGGCTGCTTGGTGTGCGCATGCGTGAACTTTGCAGAGTTTACGCATGCGCATACCAAACAGCAATCACGCATGCGTGAACTCTGTGATGGCTGTTTGGTATGCGGGAGAAGGCCTTGGAGCGACCTCCCCGGCCGCCGCACCAGGGCCTTCTAACGAAGGCCCACTGCATCACAACGTTATTTATAACGTTTTTCGCGCATGCGCAGACCGTTCCTGAGGGAAAAGGGCTGCCCTTTTCCAAACTTTCGCTTTCATCTTATTTACTGCCAGAGTGCTTTGTCAGTATAGTTTTAAACGGCGCTGCTCGCATGTTAATGATGCTCCATTAGAAAAGTTGCTCAAATCTTTATAGGGTTTGATAGCTATTAAAATGTAAGTGTGGCACTTTCTGAATAATGCTGTCAGCTTCCTTCTCCCAGGAAAGTGGAGGGAAATTAAAATGGAATCTGGAGAGCACAGTGTTGCTTCAAAGCTGAGAGTCACTTTGGAAGAAGCGGGAGCCTTACAAGTAATTTGTATTTTCATTATTTTGCCGCCTTCCCTCCCTCTCCCTAGTCTTGCTGTATAAGCTGGGGCTGCATACATAATTCAGGTACTGCCATTTCCTCCATAATAAGAGGGTGCGTAGGTAATGGAAAGAAAACAGCTGTATCGTTATGGGTGTTAATAGTTATATAAAACATAAAGCAGGATTGTGATTGATAACCAGGGATCTGTAAAAGAAGCACCAAGTGGAATTATCTTATTTTACAAGCAGAAAGTCTCCAAACTACAATGTTTTCCATAAAGCAGGAATGGTAGGAATATGTGTTAATTATTTCACATCATTTAGGCTGCAGACAATAGCTTTACTTTTGGTGCGTAATTTGTCTTGGCATGTTTCCGGAAAGTTCTCGGTCTGGGAAGAGGCCTTTGGAAGCATGGATGCTGTTTGGCTGGTTGGAATGGGCATTAGGCAAGGGGGGCACAGTGTATATGCCCACTGTTTCTTAAAGCATTGGGCCAAGAACTCCATTCTGGACGTAGTTGCTGGAGCTTTCCCAGGTGCGTTTATTTAAGTAAGTTGTCACATAACACCAATTTTCCAGCTGTCATATCACCTTTAACTTACACACTGCTTATAATCCCACTGGGAACAATTTGAACTAGTGTTGCTCCTTATTTTCTCCATGTTTGAATTGTGGCATGAAAATGAATATTGAGAGGGAGTTTCCTAAAAGCCTCTTTCCCCAATTTTACCTTTTTGTGTTGATTTGCTGCTGTTCACAGCCCTTACTGACTGTTGCCTTGGCACCATTTAAGAAAAAAAAAAACCCCACCCTCCCCACCTACCTTCTATTTCCTATGAACAGTGGGTCACCATGTAGCCAATTGGATTTGGCTACGTAACAACGTCTCAGAGAGCAAACGAAGAGTGAGGGCATTTATCATAAGTTGACTTTGTCCTCAGTGATGTCATCATGTCGGCAAATCTGATTGGCCATATGAAAAAAAATGAAAAAAGGCACTGAAGGAGCAGGTGAAAAGATGTGCAAACATACTAAAAGGTTCCTCAGGAAGGGACTGGTGAAAGGTGTGTGTGTGTGTGTGTGTGTGTGTGTGTGTGTGTGCTTCTCCTCCCCCAAATCAGAGAAATAAGAAGGTATACAGGGGCTGCTGATCCTAAGACTTCTTCTTCTGGTCTGACTTCTTCAAACTTCTGGTCTGGCCCAAGCTAGTGACTCGGCAGAGGGAGCTGTAGCTGTGTGAGAGGTGCCTTCACCAAGATGAATCGAGCAGGAGAATGAAGGAGCAGCTTTGTGCAACTCCATTGCCGTGACAACAGAACAGTCTTAAGGTGCTTGGGACTGGGATGTCTCTTGCTTTCCCAACAGGTCCAGTTTCCTGCATGGCTGTGCTGGTCTATTTAAGGTCACCTCCGCAGGGGACCAGGATTAACCTAATAGTCACCTAATAGTTTAATCTTATCTCCAGTGGGGTGGAGGAGGAAGCAGATGGCAGTTTATTTTTTATTTATTTTATTTTTCACATTTTTATACCGCCCTTCCTCTAAGGAGCTCAGAGTGGTGTACATATTTCCTCCCCTCCTTTTTGTCCTCACAAGAACCCTGTGAGGTAGGTGGGGCTGAGAGATAGTGACTGGTCCAAGGTCACCCAGGAAGCTTCGTGGCTGAGTGGGGATTTGAACCTGGATCTTCCAGGTCTAAGTCCAACTCCCAAACCACTACACCACCTAATTCCAAGGCCCTTTGGGGAGTAGGAAGCAGTGAACCTCCTTCTGCAGGTAGCTCCCAGCAACCTCACTGAGGGGCAACACTAGAACCATAAAAGATGACTCAGAGCATTTCTCCGGTGTGTTGTGGGCCACCTACCCATATTCTGTGGCTCATGGAGGGACATTTTGCAAGAGGAGAAAATGTTCACAGAAGTTTCTCCCCATTTTGACACTGAACCACAGAGCAATTAGAACAACGCCTGGTTGTGAAGAAGCCAGTGAAACTATCAATAGCATCATGGAAAGCTGGCTAAATCTCGCAAGTGTGATCTGTTTCCCCCCTGAAATTTCCAAGGACTGTCCTGGTTGGTGGCATTCTGTTCTTCAGAAAGACTTAAGCACCACTAATGATATATAATTTCTGTCTACATAATTGAATAAAAATTACAAGTGTATATGAAAAAGGGGAGGAGATCTGACCCAACTTCAGAGGGCGATATCAGCTTAATAAGTAGCCTTTCAAAAATGTACAGACAATGGGCTTGCTTGCTCTGCCAGAATGAAGTCCCACGGATTCACTGGAAAGATTTAAGCATGGATTTGTCTCTCCCACTGCAGTGTTGCCCAGTATAGTATTTGTTAGTGTATCTTTATAGTTGGATAGGAGAACAAGTGGGACTTAATGAAGGCTTAACATGCGTAGTCTGTTGTGGGCTTTGCGTTGTCTGTTGAACCTTGACAAATGAATTCATAGGACATCGATAGGACACTGCCTCGTGAAGAATCAGATGATTGGCTCATCTTGCTCAGTATTGTCACCACTGACTGGTAGCAGCTCTCCAGGCTTCAGACAAACATTTTTCGAATCCGCGACGGGGTGAGCTCTCGTTGCTTGGCCAGCTCCTGCCAACCTAGCAGTTCCAAAGCATGTTAATGCAAGTAGATAAATAGGCACCCTAGAGTCGGACACAACTGGACTTAATTGTCAGGGGTCTTACCTGGAGATTAAACCTGGGTCCTTCTGCATGCAAAGTATGTGCTCCACCACTGAGGCTCATAGGCACAGGTGCAGAGACAAAGGTGTTGCTAATATAACAGGTTTATTTTGGTGCTGGCCCAAAATGTCTCTCCCACTTTTGCAGTTCCTCTGCAGGTTGTGAATGTGGGGGGGGGGGCATGTTGGAAGCACGTGGTTCGTGAAATACCTGATCCCAAACTGTTAAAAATTAACATCAGCTCTGTGAGATGTACTAGGAAATGTACGGGATGCCAGTGAAGCAATTTCAACTCTGGTTCATTATTATTATTATTATTATTATTATTATTATTATTATTATTATTATTTATTGGATTTATATCCCGCTTTCTCCCCCCGTAGAGGGGACCCAAAGCGGCTTACAACGATAAAATACAAATTTAATATATATATATAAAACTCTTAAAACATTAATACAGTACAATCTTAAAAACACATCACAAGATATAAAACAGGAGTAAAAAGCTCTTATAAAAAGGGGCTGGACCACTAAAATAGTTAGGCTGGGTGGTTAACTCAGAGGGCTTGTTTAAAAAGAAATGTCTTCAGGCCCCGCCGGAAAGCCTCCAAGGAGGGAGCTGTTCGTACGTTTAGAGGAAGGAAATTCCATAAGGTCGGTGCCACTGCTGAGAAGGCCCTATTTCTTGACGCTGCCCCTCCCAACTCTGACGGCGATGGCACTTTTAAAAGGGCCTTCTCTGATGACCTGAGGGGGTGGGCAGGATTGTACAGAAGTAGGCGGTCTCTCAACGAGCCGTATAGGACTTTATAGGTCAAAACCAACACCTTGAATTGGGCCCGGAAATAAATTGGACCTGGAAATGAATACAGATATATAGTCTGTATGACCATGCCAGACAGCTTAACTGCTGCATTTTAAACCAACTGAAGCGTCTGTCTTCAAGGGCTGCCCTACATTGCAGAAGGTAAGACCAGATGTTACCAGGGTGTGAACAACTGTGGCAAGGATAATTGACAAATACTTGGATCTTCACAGGTTGAGAGAAATGGCTCATTGCTGTTTCATGCAGGCCATGAGCCCACAGCATACAGGGAGTCCACCTCACAAACCGCTGTACACAGCCCAGTTTAAATCTTCCAAGAAGTGTAACACAAGGCAGCTGTGGTCCATTCTCTTTGTGGCCTGTGGCCTATTCTTCTCCTCCCTCATCTGCTGTTGCTAACAGAACTCCAGCACCCAGAGACGTGCCAACCCCATACCAGAAAGTCTCCTAACTCTGTCTTGTCTGGATTTAATTTCAGCTGAATTTATGCCCTCATTCAGCCCTTCACTGCCTCCAGATACTAATTCAGAGCATTCGTAGCTTCTCCAGCTGAGGAAACATGGAGATGATGTATAATCAGGGGTCATCTGTATATTAGGGACACCCAGTGCCAAACCCTGGATAACCTCTCTCAGCAGTCTCATGTAGGTGTCAAAAAGCATGAGGGACAAAATGGTATCCTGTGGAGCACCATAAGCTAAAAGCCATGACATCTAGTAGGAGTCCCACAGGCCCATGTTATGGTACCACCCCTCCAAGAAGGACCAGAGCCAGGACTGAATGATCAGTGGATCATTCAGATTTGTCACAAGTCTTTGTCCATCATTGCTATCGTTGTCTTCCCAACTGCTTCACTGTCTGTAGCTCCACAGAAAACCATGCAGCCATCCTGGTTCTATGATTAGGAAGAGGATGCTCAAGAGGGATCGTTTTCCCATTCCAGAGGTCAACCAGGGCTTCAGTAAGATCGCCAGCCCTTCCTCCAGATCAGGAAACCATATGGATCTATATAAGCCTCCAGGAGTGGACCATTTCTATAGGCCCCATGCACCTGTAGAGGTTGCAAGCTGGGACAAACCTAAACTTTACCAGATAGTGATCTGACCATGAGAAAGTGATGTTAATCTCCTTCGCTATTAGATCACTGTTCTCCTGCCCAGCAGAAAACGCAAGGCCCCAAGTATGCTCTGTAGATTATGTGGGTGCAGGTGTTAATTAAGATAGACCCATGGTTGCCAGGCAGCCATAAAATCCTGAGCTGCTCCTGGGGCAGGTACCTCAGCATGGACATCGAAGTCACCCAGTACTGGAAGTCTGAGAAACTCTAGTGCCATGCCTCGGACCATCCCACCCAGCTCTGTTGGCCAGAAGGTACATGAAGAACAGAATCATGAACAGAATCCATGAACATGAACAGAATCCCAGCCCTGTCTTGAACACTCATCTTCAGGAACCAATACTTAAAGTCAAAAGACTGCTGAATAGGTCACCTGCGCGGGGAAAGGTACCATGGTGGACAATCAAACCCTCAGTAGGTGAGATTAAGGCAGTATCCCAAAACCTGGAGGACAGAACTGAGAGGGTACAACCTGCCCCTATCCGCATCCAACCGTATCCGAGTGATACTACAAGCCATATTGGTCTGCTCATCCAAGATCAAGTCCTGGATGACAAGGTTGATTTATTGACTCTATATGGCATTCAGCATTAACACTTTTAACTTACAGGGACTGTCAGTAGAGCCACCAGCGATCATTTGGCTGGGAAAAGGACCAAAAGGATAGCTGCTGTTTGGTGAGCCCAACTCCCTCAGTTCACCAGCTCATACCTTTCCCCCCATATCGCCTTCTGCCCATCATGAACTCAGTTGTGGCCCTCACCTCCCCTTGGCCCTCACAGACAGGATGGCGTAGTGGTTTGGGAGTCGGACTTAGACCTGGAAGATCCAGGTTCAAATCCCCGCTCAGCCACGAAGCTTCCTGGGTGACCTTGGGCCAGTCACTATCTCTCAGCCCCACCTACCTCACAGGGTTGTTGTGAGGACAAAAAGGAGGGGAGGAAATATGTACACCACTTTGAGCTCCTTGCAGGAAGGGCGGTATAAAAATGTGAAAAATAAATAAATAAAAAATAAACTCAACTTCTCACGAACCCCACAGAGAAATAAACAGGATGAATAGTTTTAACAACAACACCCAACACCCCCCCCCCCAACAATCCAGGAGAGCATCACACCAAAGGTTGGTCCCACTGTGGCACAAGGAAAAGATGCAGCGAGGGAAGCTCACATCCCCATGCTCACAGCTTTTGTCGTGCTCTCAAATTCCTCAGTTACCTCAAATTCCTTCTGATCTAGAAGAAGCAAAAGTCGCCGGATGTTGTTGCAAAGAGTGCTGGGGGTTCCCTCACTGAATCGCCAGGTTCTTTCTGGTGCTGCCGTCACCGCTGCCCTTACTCTCCTACCACCTCCATCTCTTTCCTCTCATCCCAGCAGCCTCTGAAGGACAGATGACCAAGCTTAGTAGTGTCTACACTGAGTCTCGGCACTGCTCCAGGTTTCAGACAGGAATCTTTCCCAGATCCAACTGTCGATGCCACAGCCACACCCCTAAAAGTGGTGGACACAGAACAACAGAGGGAACTGGCTACCTTGGCTCTTGCGTGACTGAGAGATTTAAAGGTCTTTGTCTGGTGTCCAGTTTGCCTCTATGTATGTGGCAACCCTGAATATTCAAATGATTCTGGCTTTAGTTAATGGTGTTTCTACTGCATTATGCAAAATGTCTGATTCTATTAGTGTAAAAGAAGTTCTGCAATGGCAATAGCTTCTTTAGAAGTTCCTGAGTTATGCTGAGTTTTGCAGTCTTTTTTCTCCCTTTAATTTTTATGATCTTTCACATAAGCCTTTAAAAGTCTGTGGGTTGGGTTTTTCTTTATTGCCGTCTGGAAGTATCTGCGATGCTATGGATTTTTTAAAACGAAAATTGCTTTAGACCTTTGGTAGCCAGGATCTTGCCTTAGCAAAGTAATGGTATGTGGTTGGCTGGATCCTTTGCCTCTTGAGAAACCACAATAATATTGGGGTTGTAACCTGAATAATTTACAGAAAGATGACTCTTAAACATCTCATTCTGCTTTAGAACGGTTTATTGGAAACATACTTCAACTAGGAATGAGAATTAGAGATTCCCAGGACAGGAACTACAGCGATTGTGTTCTCAGTTCTCCATAATGTTGGAGTGGACTACAACTGAATGGATGTCTAGACTTTTTCTCTTCTCGCTGTCATCAAATGAATAGCAGGCATTGATTTTCCTCACCCTTCCGACAGCATTTTCACTTTGTGTATCTTTTCCGTTCTCTCTCCTGTTGTGAGTGGGCAAAGGCTTAATGGTCAGGCAGAGAGAATTTCCTCCTCCTCTTGAATCATGTGTGATTCCTCCAAGACAAACATCATGACAGCTTGGCTACAAAAAAAGGTGTGTACACCTGGGGGAAAAAAGTGGGAGGGATCATTGAATAGGACACTACTTCTTACAAAAGTGTTTGGTAATCCCAAGTTTAGGTGATCTGCTGCACAATTCTCTGCATGTTTATTAGGCAGTTACTCTCGTTGCGTTCAGGCTAACTCCCTTGTGAGTTTGTTTAGAATTGCAGCTTCGGTTTGCGATCCTGTGCATGCACGCTTGGAAGTAAGTTGTGTTGAATTCAGCAGAAATTGCTTTCAGCGTAAACAGGTATAGGATCAAACCGTACGATTCATGGGGAAGCTTGGGAAAGGGAAAATGAGGAGTTCTGCAATGTTTGGATGGAGATCTGATAAGATCTTTATATAGAGTGTGTGTACAGAGTGTTTGATCTTTGTATTCCTGTGTTTGGCCCAGAAAATATCTTTTTTAAAAAATGAATTTTTTAAACTTTCCATTTTAGCTGGAGCACAAACGTCTTCTCATAATTATATTTATTTTTTTAAAGTATGGTTTCTATCTATCTGTTTATCAGTTGTACCATGTTTTCTTTGGTTTTTCCTCTCTTTTCTTTTTTTAGGTGATCTTTTATATGCTAGTACCCAGAGAATAAAGCTGAAATCCTTTTTACACTTACCTGGGAGTAAGAACCATTGAACACAGTGGAAATTACTTCTGATTACACATGTACAGGATAACTCTGTAAGATGCATAAAAAAACAAATAGATTTTTTTAAAAAAGTTTCACTATTTGTGTTGGTACAGTAGTGTATCCAAGCTTGCCAATTAAACAGAACTCAGGTAGAAAAATAACTGATTCTTAGTTATGTTGGCCAGGTTTCAGACAGTGATTTTTTCATAAGTCCCATGCATGGCTGATAGTAGGATTGGACCCATAGACAACAAAGGACAGAGGCAGGCATACTGTTTTAAGCGTGGTGAAAGTGGGCTGAACAGACATTCTGGAATGTTGTTTCAGTTTCCGGAATGAATTTGCAGGGCAGCCAATATATGTTCAAACCACTTCCAGCACATTAAGGAACAAAGGAGACATCACTTGCATTAAACAAGAGATAAATATTTTTTTTTATCTCATACATGAGATCCCTGATGCATTTAATATCACAGTTCCCCCAGAAGCAGCCATGGGAGCAAAAAGCAGGTTGGGGGCAATTTTCAGGAAACCTCCCCCATTCTCTAACTCTGACCCAGATCATCCCCTCGGATTGTGCACATCTGCACTTGTTTAAATTGTGTGTGTTGGGAATCCCAAGCTAAGGTGCATAACACCATGTATTTTTGGCCCTTGGAATGTTTCATCTCTTTCTTCCCATAATTATCTACATTTGAAACACATTCTCATAGGTATATATTGACCAGTTGGTACACTTAAAACAAGTTGTTACTTTGTAATACGTTTTCTTATAATTGTCAGCTAGCAAGAGAATGCAAACTACTGAAAAAAATATATTTACAGTTGAGTCATGAATACCCCCCACCCCGCAGATGCAGCCATGCTAACAGAGTGGTGGGTGGGCAGTCATGGAAGTTTCCTCATGGCAAAGGAACTTTTGTTCCCTTACCCTGGAGCAAGCCTCTGCTGCCCGAATGGGTCTCCTCGGATCTTCGCCACTGCCAGTCATTTTGCTGGTGCAGAACTGATGAGAGTAAGGGACAAGGAAGAGGTGAGGGAATGGGGTTAGGATCTTGGCACACACCAGTGCCGCTAGGATCCACCCCTCCCTGCCCCATTCCACTTCCCATGTGCCCCCTCCCTGCCTAGAAACTCCCCATTCCTCCCGCCACCCCCCACCGGCTTACCAGCACTCCCGCTTGCCAATAGTAATGGTGGTGGGCTGCCCACACTGCCGGCATTTGTGGTGTTGGTTACAAAATTGGTTGGAGCCAGGATGGTGTAGTGGTTTGGGAGTCGGACTTAGACCTGGAAGATCCAGGTTCAAATCCCCGCTCAACCACGAAGCTTCTTGGGTGACCTTGGGCCAGTCACTATCTCTCAGCCCCACCTACCTCACAGGGTTGTTGTGAGGACAAAAAGGAGGGGAGGAAATATGTACACCACTCTGAGCTCCTTGGAGGAAGGGTGGTATTAAAATAAAAATAAAAATAAAAAATAGCCAACCGCGGCACACACAGTGCGGTGCCGCATGGCCATTTACGACAGCGCAACCTCTGTCCCACTGTCATAAATATTAATTTAGATTGGGCCGCTAATTTATTTTATTTCTAACCCCATCTGCCCCTATTAACGGCTCAAGGGAGGTAACATGTTGCATGAAAACATTTAAACCAATTTAAACAGTAGAACAATACACTTAAAACCAATCTTTGCATCTGTAATATCGCCTCAGCTACTGTTGAAGAGTTCTGTGTGACTGCAAAGATTACAAACAATTATAGCAGTAGGAATTTGGCGTACTTGGTAGTTCATAATGTTAATTTTCCCTTTAGTGGCTTTTTTTCAATGTACAACATAATTTACAACTCAACCACTGGTATCAATTTACCTGGGTTGTACTTCTTGTGCAGTATTTCATAGTTTTTTTAATAAATTATTGTACATATTTTGTACTTCTTGTGCAGTATTTTATAGTATTTAATACTATATGTACTTCTTCTGCAGTATTTTATAGTATTTAATATTTATAGAACAATATTTTATAGTTCTTGGGTTAGGGTTGGGTATTATTGAAAGTGTGGTACAACACGTGCTTCTTGAACATGCATATAGACATGAGTAAGTAGAGCCTGCATTCTCCATTCTTAGATATCTCCTGGCAGTCACTCAAGGTCCCCCCCCCCCATCTTTCGATTCGTTGTTCGTTGTATGTTCCTGGCTCCCAGTGCAAATCTCCCTCCTCCAATTTTCTGAAAAATGAAATGGCTCTACAGAATAAAAACAAGTGATGTTGAATATTAGATGCCTATTTTCTAACTCCATATTTAATAAGGAAAAATGATGTGATTATAAGACTATGATTATACTGCGGTGGTGAAGAGCCCTGCCTTGATGTCCTCTTCATTTTTCCTCAAAGATGTGATAAATGACTGGATTACCCAAGTTAAAAGGTGGCGAACCAGGACTATGGAGGGTAGTTCTTGCATTCTGTCACAGATACGGAATGAATGGCATGCTGGTGTTCTGCTGCTGTTAGGGAGTAAACTTTATGCCATGAGTTTCAGGAGAGAGTCATAAAAATGAAGAGTGAACAGATTTCTCCTTATTCCATTCCTTTAATTCTTGTTCTACGGGATTACTCTGCCCTGTGTTTCACTATTCCTGAATCCTCTTTAATTAGGAGATTTCTAATATTAATGTTGGAATTTGAACAATGCTCAGTTTCCTGCAGCTTTCAGGTCTTGTAGCTCCTTTGTGTCTCCTTTTCCCTCCACGTTACCAATGCGCACGTGCACATAGATAACATCCTTCAAGAAAGCAATCTCAATGTGATAGTACATATGTCAGATGATAGTTTATTTCACAGGGAAAGCTGGTGTTGCGTAGTGGCTAAGAGACTAACAGCCCTCCCAATCATATCCTTTCCCCCACCCTGCAACCGCACCAAAAAAAGAGCACGATGTATCCAGCATGGGGCGGAGGGGAGATCAGGAGGCTTTGGAGGGGAAACAGGATTTAAATCCCCTTACACCTTCATGAGCCTCCCGCTCCACAATGGGTCTCCTTGGACCTGCGCCAGCGATTTTGCTTGTGCAAGTCTGAGGAGAGAAAGGGGGCGGGGAGGTTGCTACTGGAGGGGATACCATTGCCACCAGATCCACCCCCTCCCGCAGCCTCCTCCCTCCCCATTCCTCCCCTTCCCCATCCACTTTCACCACTCCCCCATCCCACCTCCCCCGCCATCTTACCTGCCTTGTCAGGTTCTCCAGGCTCCGCTGATGCAGGCGAGAAGGCTCTGGCCTCCCACCGTTGCTCCTGCAGCGTGCTACTCTGTGCGTTCCTGCAGTGCCCGTTATGGCTGCTTTACAGCAGTCGCCATGTTCCGCTGGCGGCTGGGCCCAATAGGATTGGGCTGTAAGTTGTGAATCAAGGCTTCCTCAGTTCAAATTTTCACCTCTGCCATGAACTCACAACAAGCCATTCCCTTCCAGCCTCAGCTCCCCGGCTGCCATATGGAGGTAACAACACTTACCTTACGTGGTTGCTTGCTGTGAGGATTGCAGGAGATTAGGGGGCCCACCTGTATACAAATGCAAAGTATCGTTAGTGAAAGGCAAATTGAGAGGTCTCTGTTTATAGTGCATTTGCTCCTACCATTTTTACCCCTGCTCAGCAGGTTTTGCAGGCGCTTGTGTATTGTTCCAAAACCTGCAGAGTCCGTTTGAGCAGCAGTGCCGATGGGACAAAAGAAATTCATATGCATATCTGTCTTCAAAACTGCTAGTCCCCAGCATTGAACTATGTCCATCAAAATTAAAGCACATCTTTCTTGTATTGGAGATCTTGCCATATAAGAAACTTACTGTACAAAATATACAACTACGTTCAGGCAATGCCCTCTATGACATAAGTCTTAGCTTTTCCCCAGCTTAAGCAGCCCTCAGAAAATGGGGCATGAACATTTTGACTCTGCTCTCAACTTTTAAAAAGTCACAACGATCTGCTTTTTTGGCTGTGAATTGCTTTGGTGAGCTGTGACAAGTGATTCTGGCGAGGTGAAAAAACTGCATTGCACACCGCAGTATTCCAGCAATATCATGTGTACTTGGGAACTGTGCTTCTAATAATGAGCTTTTACAACCCAAAGCTATTGTTTGGGTAGCAGCACAGTGATAGTCCTTTGATTGATGGGCCCAATAGTTTTGCTTACTAAGAATTTGCAGCAAAAAGGGAGGGTTTTTTAAAGCTCAGATACACACAGTGGGAGAGAGAGGGAGAGAGAGAGAGAGAGAGAGACTTGGCAGAGAAAGCCTTTTTGGGTTATAGTGAAAGAGCTGCTCAGAATTGTGGAAACGGAGACGGAGTGTGATGCTTTTTGGTCTCTCTCATTCATGTCTGTGGCTGACTCTCCTCTTCTCCATTAGAATGGATTGCTTATAGGATATATTTCCGATTGGAGACTGAACAATGCAGCAATCAAGCTGGAGAAGCCACCTGGAAGTTTTGCTCGAGATGATTTCTAGTGGGGTTTCCGATCCCTGGGAGACTCATGACTGCCTTTAAGCGATGTGGAGGAGGACTCGAGTTTCTTATGCGGGCCCTGTTAGGAGGAGGAAAAAAAACGACAGCAGACTGTAGATTGAAGTCTCCAGTTCTGTGCATGCTCTGGGTTGATTTCTTGTCAAATCCTTATCCTTCCTTTGCCCCGTGGTGAGGTGATTTGGGTTTCCCTGTACTCCTGAGGAGGCTTACGGAATGGATTGTCTGTGCATTGTCACTACTAAGGTAGGAACTGGAAACATTGCTGTTTGCTTGTCTTTCATTCTGCTCCTGTAATTAAACAGACAGAAGATGTTCTCTGTCTCAGGTTGCAAGATGAAGTGATAACTACTAAGCCTCTTTTCAGTGGGCATTTAGTTCCCATTACATGTTAGTTATGCTGTTTTACATTTTGAAATACCACTTCCTAAACAATCTAATAATTGCTTTTTTCCAGGCCTGCGCTTGTGCGTGTGTGCGTGTGTGCGTGCATGGATGGATGTCTTTAATCTTAGATGTTGCTTGTATCTATTAATAACTCAGGTACTGGAGGACATTTGGAAAAGATTTTATTGTGTGCACATCATGACAGATTTTAATGAAAACGAGTAAACTGCTGTTCAGCAGTTTTTTTTGCTTCTGAAACTCCCGAGCATTTCATGCACCTTCATTTCTTTTCTTTAAAGCCAATCATGCAAAGTTTTGATAAAGGAAATGTTTCTGATTGGAGAATTCAAAGTTTCTGGAGGTAATTCTGACTTTCTTAACGGGGGGGGGGGGAGGGAAAGGATTGTGGCTTGGATTTCTAAACGCTGGCCTTACAGATAAGAATGGATTGTGCCTTCTTACTTATTCACACAGTAAATTATTATTATCATTGCCCCAGTTGTGGTGATGGCCACTGGCCTAGAAGGCTTTTAAAAAGGTCACCGTAGATCTATCCATGGCTATTAACCATAACAGCTAAACAGAACCTCTGTGTTCAGCTGCAGTGGTCCCCTAAAATGTGGAGTTGGGGGAGGGGGAATGGTGGGGGGGGGACAAGTGTTGCCTTCCCATGCTGCTTGTGTGCTTCCTGCTTGCAACTGACTAGTCACTCTTGCAAACAGGATGCTGGAAAGAATCCTGGACCCTCCTCCGTTTCACCATGCAGGGCTTTTCTTGTGTTCTTCAACGGGCTCTTCCAGGCAGGGTGAAGAACCTGCTCACGTTTAGCAGGTATACAAAGTGATTTCACGTGGCCATTGCAATTGTACTTATGTCGTCAGACTCCGCTCCTTCCTAGTTGAAGGCAAACACGAAGGAGAACATGTTCTGTAGCTAACTCGAAGAGTAGGATGAGCAAGCTCCTCCAGTTCCTTAGAACAGTGAGTAAGTCTGACCCGGACACTTTTATAAGGCTCAAGGAGTACCAGCTGATTTCCCCTGGCCTACTATGGTTGAGAGGATTCCTTTCTTGCTAGTCTGACTAGTTATACAGTTCTTTACTTTGTCAGAGGTGGGTGATGGTGCTCAGGCTGAATATTTGCCCCACATCCCAGGTTCAGGTTGTACAACTAGCTCAAATAGCAACAGCTACAAGTCACTCCATGTGTTTTATCCACTACGGCATGGATACAAACATGGAGCACGCATAGAGAGAATTTGCAGCTAGAATTTGGCTTGCTCTTTTCTTCACAGCAGTTCCCATGGCCAAAGAGACAAGCCCCTTTGAGACAGCTTGCCTCTTTGGTAGCATGGACTGTTTTTATTTGCTTGTTTACTTATTTTAGTGTTCGTGTGTACTGCATCCTTCGATATGTGTAACAGTTCAATCTTATTCTCCCCCTCCCTTTAACAATATTGTTCCTTTATGTGGGGGTAAGCCTCTGACCAGTCAGATATGACCAGTCAGACCAGTCAGATATGACCTACACATATCCCTTATGAGTATACAGTGGAGGTGAAGAATAGATTTAGGGCATTAGACCTGGTAGACAGAGTGCCTGAAGAACTATGGACGGAAGTTCGTAACATTGTACAGGAGGCAGCAACTAAAACCATCCCAAAGAAAAAGAAATGCAAGAAAGCAAAGTGGCTGTCAGATGAGGCTTTACAAATAGCTGTGGAAAGAAGGAATGCAAAAAGCAAAGGTGAAAGGGAAAGATATAAACAACTGAATGCAGATTTCCAGAGAATAGCAAGGAGAGATCAGAAGGCCTTCTTAAATGAACAATGCAAGGAAATCGAGGAAAACAACAGAATGGGGAGGACTAGAGATCTCTTCAAGAAAATTGGAGATATCAAGGGAACGTTTTGTGCAAAGATGGGCATGATAAAGGACAAAAAAGGCAGAGACCTAACAGAAGCAGAAGAGATTAAGAAGAGATGGCAAGAATACACAGAAGAACTATACAAGAAAGATCTGAATGTTCCTGATGACCACGCTGGTGTGGTCACTGTCCCAGAGCCGGACATCCTAGAGAGTGAAGTCAAGTGGGCCTTAGGTAGCATTACTAACAACAAAGCTAGCGGAGATGATAATATCCCAGCTGAGCTACTTAAAATCCTAAATGATGATGCTGTGAAAGTGCTGCACTCAATATGCCAACAAATTTGGAAAACTCAGCAGTGGCCAAAGGATTGGAAAAGGTCAGTTTACGTTCCAATTCCAAAGAAGGGCAGTGCCAAAGAGTGTTCAAACTATCGCACAATTGCACTCATTTCACATGCTAGCAAGGTTATGCTCAAAATCCTACAAGCTAGGCTTCAGCAGTACGTGGACCGAGAACTACCGGACGTACAAGCTGGGTTTCGAAGAGGCAGAGGAACTAGAGATCAAATTGCCAACATGCGCTGGATCATGGAGAAAGCACAAGAGTTCCAAAAAACCACCTACTTCTGCTTCATTGACTACGCAAAAGCCTTTGATTGTGTGGATCACAACAAACTGTGGCAAATTCTTAAAGAGATGGGGGTACCAGACCACCTTACCTGTCTCCTGAGAAACCTGTATGCGGGTCAAGAAGCAACAGTTCGAACCGGCCATGGAACAACTGATTGGTTCAAAATTGGGAAGGGAGTACGGCAAGGCTGTATATTGTCACCCTGCTTATTTAACTTATATGCAGAGTACATTATGAGAAATGCAGGGCTGAATGAATCGCAAGCCGGAATCAAGATTGCCAGGAGAAATATCAACAACCTCAGATATGCAGACAATACCACCCTAATGGCAGAAAGTGAAGAAGAACTAAAGAGCCTCTTGATGAGGGTGAAAGAGGAGAGTGCAAAAGTTGGCTTGAAACTCAACATTAATAAAACTAAGATCATGGCATCTGGTCCCATCAATTCCTCGCAAATAGAAGGGGCAGAAATGGAAGCAGTAACAGATTTTACTTTTTTGGGTTCCAAGATCACTGCAGACGGAGACAGCAGCCATGAAATTAAAAGTTGCTTACTCCTTGGAAGGAAAGCTATGGCAAATTCAGATAGCATAATAAAAAGCAGAGATATCACCATGCCAACAAAAGTTCGTATAGTCAGGGCGATGGTGTTCCCAGTAGCAATGTATGGTTGCGAGAGTTGGACCATAAGGAAGGCTGAGCGCCGAAGAATAGATGCTTTTGAACTGTGGTGCTGGAGAAGACTCCTGAGAGTCCCTTGGACTGCTAGGAGATCAAATCAGTCAATCCTAAATGAAATCAACCCTGACTGTTCCCTGGAAGGACAGGTACTGAGGGTGGAACTCAAATATTTTGGCCACCTAATGCGAAGAGAGGAGTCTCTGGAGAAGACTCTGATGCTGGGAAAGATTGAAGGCAAAAGGAGAAGGGGAAGGCAAAGGATGAGATGGTTAGACAGCATCACCGATGCAACGAACATGAAAATGAGCGAACTCAGGAAGATAGTGGAGGACAGGAAGGCCTGGCGGGATATGGTTCATGGGATCACGAAGGGTCGGACACGACTTAACGACTGAACAACAACAAGCCTCTGAAGCGCTGAGGGGTCTACTTGGACCTGTGCTAGAGAATTTGCTGGTGCAGGTCTATGTGGACCTGTGCTGTGGAATTGGATGCGGGGGGGGGGGGAATTGTACCAGGGCTCAGGGTCAAAAAGGGCGCCCAGGAGTCAATGGAGGGCCCCCAGAAATTTCCTGAGATCTCAGCTGGCCTCATGGAGAGTGAAAGACAGAGGCCAGGCCAACTGGGAGGCCACGTGTACCAGGCGGGTAGACCTTGGTGCCACATCGGGAAGCCTGGTAGACCTTCGCTCCAGTGACTTTTCCGGCTGTTCCTGCCCCCCCTGCCCCACTTGCCCCCTCTCCCTTTGAGAAGGGGCTCAAAATAAACTTTGTACCCCTTGATAAAATTCCTCTGAGAGGCCCTGGCCTTAGTCAAGTCACTCTTCCTCATCTGCAATATGGGAATGATACAACAACTCTGTACAGCAGTGGTTCTCAAAGTCCTGGGAAGACCCTTTGCTTCCCTAAGTGGCAGCAGGGCCTTCCCAGGGGTCACGACGGCGCATCCACGATTCTGCCGCTGCCGCCACGGATGAAAAGGTCCGTTTTACCTTCATTGATAGCAGTGGATGTCCTCCAGGGTGTGTGGGGAGCCTGCGGACCCCTCCACAGGCCTCCCCAAGCATCGGAGCGGCCCTCCAACTTGATCACAACCCACTTCCGGTTTCGCCATAAAACTGGAAGTGGGTTGCGATCACATCAGAGGGCCGCTCCGACGCTTGGGGAGGCCTGCGGAGGGGTCCGCAGGCTCCCCACACACCCCGGACATCCACTGCCACCAATGAAGGTAAAACAGACCTTTTCGTCTGCGGCGGTGATGGCAGTGGCGCGATCCTGGATGCGCCGTCAACCTCACCATGGGTTGCCACGCCCTTTAAGGGTGTAGCAACTCTTTGTTCCCGGCTAGGGTGTCGCAATGCCCCAGTTGGGAACCTCTGCCGTAAAGGGTTGTTGTAAAGATTACATGAAGATAATACAGGTACAGTGCCTTGCATATTCACAAAGAGTGATACAAATGCCAAGATGATGATGATGATTCCAGGTGGTTTATATAGTAAAGGTAAAGGTGACCCCTGACAATTAAGTCCAGTCGTGTCCAACTCTAGGGTGTGGTGCTCATCCCCATTTCAAAGCCGAAGAGCCAGCGTTGTCCGAAGACGCCTCCGTGGTCATGTGGCCAGCATGACTCTCCTTGCCGCAGCGAGTAGCATGCGGCTGGAACACGGAGCGCTGTTTACCTTCCCGCAAGCGGTACCTATTTATCTACTCACATTAACATGCTTTGGAACTGCTAGCAGTATAATTCAGACCTCAAGTTATAAGATCTGGGAAGATAAAAAGCTTTTTGCTTGCCACCAAAACATGGAAGGCTCATCAGGTGAGCCTCTTGGGGAGTGCATTTCATAGACGGGGCACTATAAGTGGGAATGCCCTCTCCCCAGTCATCATCACCCACCTCACAGGCAACAGTGGGGGCACTTGGAGGAGAGTTTTCATAGATGACCTAAATCATGCACAGGCAGATTGGTACTGAGTAGGCCCCCTTTCAGGTGCTCAGTTCCCAAACGACTGCAGCAAAAGCAACAAAGAAGCCTGTGGCTGAGTCCGCTTCTTTAAATCTGGGATCATAATGTACCAGTTTGCACTTGACAGTTTCAGAAATGTAAGGAGTGCAATAGCACTGATCTTCTCCTGGAGTGTGTGCGTGGGTTTGTGACCTGACGGAAGATGGATTACATCACCAGTGCAACTTCAGGTTACTTTTCAGTTTGCCTAAGGCAAAGGGAGAGAAAGAAATAAAGAAAAATGGTGAGAGAAAGAGAGAAGAGGAAGATGCATATACAGTACATGGAAAAAATTAAAAACAGGCCCCATGTTGCAGACTGGAGCTAAAGGTAAGTCTGAGAGCTAAAAAGGTTGACAGGTAAAGGTAAAGGTATCCCTTGACAATTAAGTCCAGTCGTGTCCAACTCTAGGGAGCGGTGCTCATCTCCATTTCAAAGCCGAAGAGCCAGCGCTGTCTGAAGATGTTTCCATGGTCATGTGGCCGGCATGACTCAACACCGAAGCCCATGGAATGCTGTTACCGTCCCGCTGACGTGGTACCTATTAATCTACTTGCAATTTCTTGCTTTCGAACTGCTAGGTTGGCAGGACCCGTCGCGCGGAATCGAACTGCCGACCTTTCGATCGACAGCTCATGGTTCAGTGGTTTAACCCACTGTGCCACCCGCTGGCTGCTGTGTCGTACCTAATGTGTTGTATTCTGGCACAGTGAATTAATTGTGGACAATTAAGTACAGCCTAACCTCCAGACTCTCCACTCCTTTGCTTCTCCCTGATGCAAGCCTGTGTTAGGAGTCATGCCATGGAACTGTATGTTTATTTATTTATTACAGTATTTATATACCGCCTTTCTCATAGACTCAAGGCGGTTTGCATAGGCAGGCCAAACATAAATTGGGGTTTTTACAATATTATTCTATGGGAGAAACTCATAGAACCCTCCATTTCTCAAGATGTTTCCCTTCATAGTGCAGTTGTCGTTTTGACCGCACGGCTCTTGCCTTCCAAGCTTCCACAGGCAACCACAATTAAGCTTCAGGTGGGTTCACAAGCTGTTATCCATTCTTGCCAGCTGATAACTCCACAACCCACACTCCTCTGCCTTCCATTCTGAAGCTCTGTCGGCTCCAGCACTCCATCAGCGGCATTTCGTCCCTCTTCCAAAGCGAGACCGGGGCTGACTTTGCTCAGCTTCTTCAGGCAAGGCGGCAGCTCAACCTGCAGTCAACACCTCTTGCCTAATGCTGCCTCCCTGCCCCTTTCCCTGCCCAGGAACTCCCCCATTCCTCCCCCTCCTGTCCCTTCCCCTGCCTGCCCTCCACCAACTCACTGACGGACACTGTTGGCTCCATTGGTCAGTGCGCTGGGGTGCCAGCGATTGTGCTGGCGGCCTCGCAGCGCTCAGTGGCGGAAGTGACATTCCTCCGGCATCCTCCTCCTCCTGCTGGTGGAATGCCAGTTCTGGGGCGGGGCAGCCTGATAAGATCAGGCTGTAGGTACTCAGTACATTGCCCACTTTCCCCGATCTCCTGAGGATGCAGGGCTCTATAGTTGTGATTTTGGGTGTGAATAGTAGCAATATTGCTGAATTTTAGAATTGGTCAGGGGAGGATTAGAAATAATGATATTTTTACAATTTGAATCAAAATCCTTTTGAATTTTGGTGAGGCTCGTAAATAAACTTGAGCCATTTTGAGCTGCTGTTGCCCTCTTCCCTTTTACCAACTCCCCTCCTGCTGGAAAGTAAGGAGTTCAGAGGGAAGGGATGTTTTTGGCAGTAGTGTCGTCAGACCAGGGGAGTGCTGTGCCCCGGGTGACAGCTGTGAGAAAGACCCGCAGTGGCAGCTTTCTGCTCCGCGGCCGCTTTTTTGCAGCCGGAAT
Source organism: Plestiodon gilberti rubricaudatus (assembly GCA_026170595.1). Taxonomy (NCBI): domain Eukaryota; kingdom Metazoa; phylum Chordata; class Lepidosauria; order Squamata; family Scincidae; genus Plestiodon; species Plestiodon gilberti. Next base: position 222,713,524 of record JANXHW010000003.1, read on the forward strand.
GGCTGCGTCTGCAGCCGCAGAGGAGTTTTGCGCCATTTTGGTGCTCTGGAGGGGCCCACCTACCTGCCCGTGGTCCTAGAAGGCTTCAAATGAGGCCACAGCCACACCCTGTAGCGTACTCCCGACACTTGATATTCAGATGGTTAGTCCTCTGAGCATGGAGCTGCCCTTTAGTGATTGCGGCTAAGGTCATTGATAGACCCATCCTCTCCAGTCCATTTCATTGGATGACTACTAGTTCTAGTATTGTGAGAGAGGGACAAGAACTTCTAATTCTCCACTATGAATGATTTCATAAGTCTCAGTCTTATCCCCAATGTCCTTTTTTCCAACCAAAAAAGCCCCAAATGTTGTTGACTTTCCTTGTAAGGATGGTGCTCCAGCCTGCTGATCTTTTTGGTTGCTCTCTTTTGCATCCTTTCCATCTCTACAACACCTTTTTGAGATGTGCGAACTATGTACGAGAATAACTATACACAGTATTCCAAAAATGGCCACACCATGGATTTGTATAGGAGCAATAGAATATTAGCAATCTTATTTTTGATCCTTTTCCTAATGGCCCCGAGCAGAAAATCTGTCTTCTTCACAGCTGCCAGTTCACAATGGGTTGACGTTTTCATTCCATCACGACCCTAAGACCTTTTTCCTGGTTCGTAATCAACGGCTCAGACTGCGTTAGTGAAGTAGGAATGTTTTGCCCCAATGGACATTGCTTTATACTTCTTGACATTGAATTGCGTTTGCCATTTGGGTTGCCCATTTACGCAGTTTGGAGAGATCCTTTTGGAGCTCTTCACAATCCGCTTTGGTTTTTAGCACCCTGAGTAGTTTGGTATCATCTGCAAACCTGTCCTCCTTGCTGTTTACCCTGAACTCCAGATAATTTATGAGCAAGGTCACCTTAGCAGTTCCATTGGTGAGGCTGCACAGCTGTCAGTAGCATATGACATAGTTCCTGTGTCATTTAGAGCACCCTTGGTGACAATGTCCTACATGTTCATGGGATGTTAGGACTTGTACATGTTAATTATACATAGAGCTCAAAGATCAGCTAGCGAACAGCTGCCGTAAGCATGTAAGAATAACTCCAGACTTCTTTGCAGAAAAAAAAGATGATGACAACATTTTGAAGTTGAGTCACTTTTGTGTTACAAAGGGAACTCACCTTTGCAAATGTAAACATAAAAAGTATGAAAGTGCCATGGGATCTGTGATGTTTCCTTAAAAATCATGGTCAGGAGTTACAGCTGCTATATGTCTAGTGTTCATTATCGCTGACGTTCATGCCCTTGATGTCAGTGAAGGTAGCAACATCTGTTCTCTCTCTTACATATCACAAGCTAATGATAGATGTGGGTCTACAGAGACTTCTGAGGGAGAAATATCCTCCATTGACTCCACTTCCTTTCCCCACCACATCCAGGTCTGGAAAAGGGTGCAGAGTGATCCTTGAGGCGGGTGCCTCTCCTTCAGCAGCACTGGAGATCTATGGGAGAAATATCCTGTAGTCACCCCTTCTGGGTCAGGTGCTCATCTTCTCTGTGGCGCAGTCCTTCCCATCGCGCTGGCAACTCTCTGGGTGTTGCATTGTGCCTTACGGTGTGTTTGCGACAACCAGTGCCAGCACTGAGGTCGTAACGCCGGCACCAGCAATTGAGAGGATTGCACTGTAAATGAAAAACAAAACAAAACACTATGCCAGATAACTCGCAATCTATAACTATGCAGAGAAAAGGAAAAGGAAGAGGAGAGAGTAAGAACAATTAGGTGATTTTTAAGAAAGGAATGTTTTGCATTTGAATTTTGGGCCTTACATTTGTATATTTAGTTCCATTCTATCCCATATGCTCTGAATGGCTTCCAGCCATTTTTCCAAATGCAAACATTTCTGTCCCCAAAGAGTTCACAATAATGTAATATCTTAGGACAGCGGTTCTCAAACTGTGGGTCGAGACCCACCATTGAGAACCTAAGCTGCCCCCTGCCCCTTTAAGGGGTGGGGACAGCATGGCGGCAGTGGCAATCCAGGGGATCGGCACCGCCACCAAATTGCCCTAAATCGGCATTCGCGAAAACCGGAAGTGCCCGGAGATCGCCGTTTTGCGGCAATCTGAAGATCAGGGAGACCTGTAGAGGGTCGTGCAGGCCTCCCCAAAGCTCCCACAAGCCCCAGTAAGTACTGCAACGGTTGTTTCGGGGGTGGTTTCGGCATCGGCGGTGGCGATCCCCCGGATTGCCGCCGCCACTGGCTCTGCCCCCGCAAACAGGCAGATTTGGTCTGGGAAGGGGGTTTGGATTTGGTGGATGCCGCCGCCGCAGAACCCACCCCCTTTCTGGACCTGATCTACCATCCTCCCCTTCCTATTCCACTGACCCCCACCCCACCTCCCCCACTGACGTACCTGGGTAGGTGGACCAGCAGCGGTCTGTCGCCACGCACAGGGCCACGAGGCATTGCCACGGTTGTGGCCGTACCGTAAGTTGCGCCCCGTCCTAGTTCCGTTTACAAGCCAGCAGGAGGCGGCCCCGTGCGTGGGCTGAAGGGAACCTGCTGCCTTCTCCGCACAGAATGGCTCCGACGGTGAGGGGGTGGGGCTGCCTCCTGCCGGCTTGTAAATGGGACTAGGATGGGGTGCAACGTACGGTACAGCCCTCACCGTGGCGATGCCTCTGAGCCTCCCTGCCGGTGCTCCAGCAACGCACAGTTTTTTACGACTGCGGTAAGGCAGTTTCCGCTGCCGGAACAATAGTTCCACCATTGGAACTATTGGTAGGATTGGGCCATTAGTTCCTTAGCTGCTACCATGCTACACTAGCTCACAGTAAAAATGAGAGGCACAGACATTTTGGGAACTGTGAATTTGAAAGGTGGCCTATACGTTGAAATAAATAACAATATATCCAGTTGAAGTTACTTATGGGCTTTTAAACAGTTCTTTAAACCAAACAATAAAGAAGAGAGAAAGAGAGCAAAATACAAAAACTCAGAGTGCAATTCTGAAAGAAGTACTATTATGATGAGAAAGCTAAATTAGTCATTATGTTTTATGTACATGTGAGCAATCCCGTTTGGACTCAGAAATACTCTTATGAGATCAAGGCCTCAGCTGTCATATATTGGCATAGCTCCACGGAGCCATTGGGGCTTCGCTGGTTGACAAAGAAATATAGAGTGAACAATAATCCACAGTGTATTTATTTTCATTTCTATCCTGATTTTCACTGCCTAACCCCAAAGCGACTAAAAAGAATATAAAAACAATTTAGAGTAAAAACAAATTCAACAATTTAAGAAGTAAAGTTTAGTATTAGCCTAGTATAGCTTCTCCAGTTGTGGTGAGCAAGAGATGTTAAAGTGTTGGTGTGGTTTAAATACAGCTTCTGACCTCCCCTGTACTGAGTCGTACTCATTACGGTCAACCCATTCTTGGTGCACCAGAAATCCACATGGAATGTAGACTAAAAGTAGATTTCCCATGATCACATTTGTGCTGTGCCAGGTTGCTTGGTGTAGTGGGGCAAAGCCTTGCACTGGGCCTTCCATGGTGCCCCCAACCCTGATTGTTGGTTGGGCACTACCACTGCACCAGTACAGAGGATTCCTGCGCCAGTCCAACTGGTGGGCCCTCTAACGGACCTGACCCCTCAGCCAGTGACTGATCCGGCTAATTCCAGACACTAGCCCTCCTCTCATGGGAGATGCATGCATGTTCTGTATTTCTGAATGGTTCAAAAGCCATAAGCAAACCATAACACAGCAAGCAGGCCCCTGGAATAACTCTGATACCACAGCATACACGGCAATCCCACGAGTCAGTAGGATTTACCTCTAGCATACACAGGAGATGAATGTTAGGGTGAAATCATATAAACATATTCCACATGATAGGTACTCCAAACGTACTACATATGATGGCTCTCACTACTGGGAGAGCCAGTTATCAGTACCCACTGGTCAAATGATGACATGACCCTTATCATATCGCCTCTTTTTCCATCATTTCCCTGCAGTTTTGGGAGCATCACATGGTCAGTTTTTTTAGTGGCCACCATCCACAAATGTGTTCCTTTTACTCCTTCCAGTGGTTCTTCTTGGCCACGTAGTGTTGATTATGAACTGCTAAATATGCTAGATGTTGTGACATTCTTAATGTTCACGGAAGTAGGCAAGGTAGGTGCATTTGCTCTGAGCTCCATAATTATACCAGACGCCATTCTCATAGTGTGTGCATTGAACATACTGTGCTCGAATCTATAGCCTAGGCTTCATTGCTCTGCACTGTCTTTAGCAGCTAAAGTGCAGTAAGCCATCTGACGTGGGATGCAGCCCTAATCACTGACTCAACCATTGTGTGCCTGCCTTATTCCTCACTTTCAGGAACTGATCATTGCAGGACCATGGACAATTCTACCTATGCTATTTTTCTGCAGCCACCGTCCTAGGATGGACAACACATGTGATTTTGCAATTTTTGAGGGTGGAGAGGTCACCACAAGGAGAGAGAGAGAAGGGAGAGGGATCAGTGTGGGAGAGAGATTGGTGGAGTGGGGTAAGGGCCACCAGCCTCTGCGCCGACAGTCCCTACTCGCCAGGTGCTGTAAACGTGCTTTGTGGCATTTACGACATCCTGCGCCGGGGGAGTGCATGCTCCCCAGGTGCAGCGCTACCCAGGATTGCGCTGCCTATGTGTGTTAAAATTGTTCTAAACTAAGGGGAAAATTGAATATTAAATACCCTCCTAAGTGTTTGCACTTAGGAAGTCAGTACAGAAGGGACCTACAATAAAGTTCCATTAGGTCAGTTCTCCCAGGCCAAATTCATGGTTAAAATCTAGGTCTAATTCCTTTTTGAAGGAACATGTAAACAGCACAGAAAAGAACTAATTAGTACAGAATTTAGCATTAGCTGAATTAGTAAGGTATGTGCAAATGTAAGCTTACCAGATTTTCCCAGTTCTAAACTGGGAAACCCTCATCATTTAATTAATTAATTATTAAATAATTAATTCATAGATCAATTAATTAAAATAAAATGCTTTAAAAATGTTTGGGGTGCGAAATGCCCATTTGCCGCCCAAAGGGCGGCCGTAAATTTTATTTATTTATTGCTTAAAATAATTAATTAACTGGCCTGTCTTGCCGCCATTCTGCCGCCGCCATTGCTGCCATCTTCGGTGCCTGGCCGGCTGCATCCGAGCCATCCAGGACTCCTGCTGCCCCCTCAGTGCCCCCTCAGACTGAGCCTCCTCCTCCGCCATTGCTGCCATCTTCGTCGTCCACCGCCATTGCTGCCATCTTCGGAGCCTGGCAGGCTACTTCCGAGACAGCCAGGATTCCTGCTGCCCCCCTCAGTGCCCCCTCAGAGCCTCCTCCTCCGCCGCTTGCAAAGTGCCAAAAGGCACTTTTTTTCCTGTTGGTGGCCATTTTGGATCTCGTGAAATCTCGCGAGATCCAAGATGGCGGTGCCCAAATCTCGTGAGGGCATGAGGCAGTACTGAAGTGAAGTTCAAAGACACTGAAGTGAAGAACACGGAAGCCATCCATGCAAATGGTTATTGAGGTGAATACTCTTTGGTAAGGAGTTTGGCAGCCTCAAATATACACATTCTAGTTGTTGTTGTTCAGTCGTTAAGTCGTGTCCGACCCTTCGTGATCCCATGAACCATATCCCGCCAGGCCTTCCTGTCTTCCACTATCTTCCTGAGTTCGCTCATTTTCATGTTTGTTGCATCGGTGATGCTGTCTAACCATCTCATCCTTGGCCTTCCCCTTCTCCTTTTGCCTTCAATCTTTCCCAGCATCAGAGTCTTCTCCAGAGAGTCCTCTCTTCGCATTAGGTGGCCAAAATATTTGAGTTTCAGCCTTAGTACCTGTCCTTCCAGGGAACAGTCAGGCTTGATTTCATTTAGAATTGACTGATTTGATCTCCTAGCAGTCCAAGGGACTCTCAGGAGTCTTCTCCAGCACCACAGTTCAAAAGCATCTATTCTTCGGCGCTCAGCCTTCCTTATGGTCCAACTCTCGCAACCATACATTGCTACTGGGAACACCATCGCCCTGACTATACGAACTTTTGTTGGCATGGTGATATCTCTGCTTTTTATTATGCTGTCTAAGTTTGCCATAGCTTTCCTTCCAAGGAGTAAGCGTCTTTTAATTTCATGGCTGCTGTCTCCGTCTGCAGTGATCTTGGAACCCAGAAAAGTAAAATCTGTTACTGCTTCCATTTCTGCCCCTTCTATTTGCCAAGAATTGATGGGACCCGATGCCATGATCTTAGTTTTATTAATGTTGAGTTTCAAGCCAACTTTTGCACTCTCCTCTTTCACTCTCATCAAGAGGCTCTTTAGTTCTTCTTCACTTTCTGCCATTAGGGTGGTATCGTCTGCATATCTGAGGTTGTTGATATTTCTCCCGGCAATCTTGATTCCGGCTTGTGATTCATTCAGCCCTGCATTTCTCATAATGTACTCTGCATATAAGTTAAATAAGCAGGGTGACAATATACAGCCTTGCCGTACTCCCTTCCCAATTTTGAACCAATCAGTTGTTCCATGGCCGGTTCGAACTGTTGCTTCTTGACCCGCATACAGGTTTCTCAGGAGACAGGTAAGGTGGTCTGGTACCCCCATCTCTTTAAGAATTTGCCACAGTTTGTTGTGATCCACACAATCAAAGGCTTTTGCGTAGTCAATGAAGCAGAAGTAGGTGTTTTTTTGGAACTCTCGTGCTTTCTCCATGATCCACCGCATGTTGGCAATTTGATCTCTAGTTCCTCTGCCTCTTCGAAACCCAGCTTGTACGTCCGGTAGTTCTCGGTCCACGTACTGCTGAAGCCTAGCTTGTAGGATTTTGAGCATAACCTTGCTAGCATGTGAAATGAGTGCAATTGTACGGTAGTTTGAACACTCTTTGGCACTGCCCTTCTTTGGAATTGGAACGTAAACTGACCTTTTCCAATCCTTTGGCCACTGCTGAGTTTTCCAAATTTGTTGGCATATTGAGTGCAGCACTTTCACAGCATCATCATTTAGGATTTTAAGTAGCTCAGCTGGGATATTATCATCTCCACTAGCTTTGTTGTTAGTAATGCTACCTAAGGCCCACTTGACTTCACTCTCTAGGATGTCCGGCTCTGGGTCAGTGACCACACCAGCGTGGTCATCATGAACATTAAGATCATTAACACATTAACATTAACATTAACATTAAGATCATTAACACATTAACATTAACATTAACACATTCTAGACAAATATCTAAATTAGGGACATTCTGGCACTGCCTTGTTTGAAATGTCATGTCCTCGTTTCCTGTATCCCTAGAAATAGATTGCTGTAGTAGTGTTTAGGATGGCAGAGAAGGAAGAAAGAGAAAAAGCACTGAACTGCATGGCAAGTCCTGCATATGTGAGGTGCTGTTTGAGATGAAAGCAAACATGAAACAAAGCAAGTAGTTTGACTCAAGCCTCATTCCAAACTTTTACTTACCAATGTTACATTCAATTGTTAACAATAGCCATGGCTAGTTTGCTAATTTGGGAGTCGACAGATATGAATATAGATCTATGAAATGCAGGATGGGTTTCCAGAGAAAAATGGTTTAAGGATCTTCATGGAAATTATGCAGAGAAAACCTATATGCATTGCATTTGAAATGTGTTGTTATTATATCTTGTCAAAGTCCATTTTTTCTTCTTCTCCATTATTCCTGAAAAATATGGTAATTGCCCCTTTTCCCCATGTAGTTAATTTTAAATTTCTGGAGGAATTAAGCCTGTTAATGCTCTTCATTTTTTCCTTTTCTGTTGGTCTCTGTGGTAGCAGCAAGAATAGAATTACTTTGATCTCCATTTCTAAGTGGCATCTCGTTTCTTCCAAGCATTGACCTTGTTTAGTGCGAATGAAATTTCCGATAAAATTCCATTAACTTATCATTCGTTGATCTTGGAGAGATGTCTTTAGGGGAGCAGCTTTAGCTCTGAAAGACAAAAGGTGATTTGTTTTAGAAAATCAATGGAAAGCGCCATAAACTAAGGGAGAAAATCTGCAATTAACTGCTCGGTCAGACCCCATTAGGGCTTTAATACTGCTTAGCATGAGAGTGCTGCATCTTACAAGTCAGAAAATGAGAGAGCTGCACATGAACACTCAGAAGACTGTCCCTGCATTTAATGAGAGCTGTGCAGCAAGGCTACCATGCTTTGTATGCATGGTAAGGACCCAGTTCCACATACGGAGCTCAAGACGCAGCTCTTGCTTTGTCCTGAGCAATGAGACCTTTGCTTTAATGTTCATGAAGCCCTGGATTATAGGAATCTGAAAAAAAAATCATTTATGTTTTGTTTTCATAGTATTTTCGTTGTCATTTGTTCCATTTTTTTATTTGTTCCATGTTCCATGTTGTCATTTTTATTCATTTTTTTGTTTTAACTCATTTTCATTTTTTTTTAAAAGAAAAGAAAAGAGCATTTCTTACTTGGAACGAGTTCTTCTGGAAAGAAGCTGCATCATCCAGTTGCCTCATCATGGTGGCTGAATTTTTTTAACTGTATTCCCCATGATACACCTTTGTCGCATGGCATTCTTAGGAAAAAAATAGCTGCTGCTATAAGAAAAGTAAGAAACACTTTTTTCCATTAAATTTTTTTAGCAAAGATAACTGACAGAGAATGAGAGCCGAATCCTATCCTTTACACACACACACACACAAACACACCCATCCGCCAATGCAGCGGCGTCAAAATGGCAGCTGCTGCTTCCTGCGGGGTTGGGTGGGAGGCAGGACCAGGAGGCTTCTGCAGGGTATGGAGATGTTTAATCTCCTTATCCCTGTGTAAGCCTCTTGGCCCGCAATGGGTCTCCTTGGACCTATGCTAGCAATTTCACTAGCGTAAATCCAAGGAGAGAGAAGGGGCGGGGAGGCTGCAGGGAAGGGGGATAGGATTCGGTGCAGACCTTCCACAACAGATCCTCCCTCTCCCACGATCTCCCCTCCCCGTTACCCTTCCCGTTCTTCCCCCATTGAACTCAATGGGGCTTGCTTCCGAGTAGACATGCCTAGGATTTTGCTCTAAGGTTTAACAAGCTACACCTGCCCACATTCCTTCTCCTAAAGGTCTAGCACTCTGTCCCGATTGGAGATCTGGTAAGCCTAATGATGGTGATGGTTAGGCTTACCAGGTCGCCGACCGGGACGGAGCAGCCTGCCCTTAAGGGGCGGGGTGCAGGGGGGCCCAGAACGCGACGCGTTCTGGCCCCCCCGTGCCCCGCCCCTTAAGGGCAGGCTGCTCCGTCCCGGTTGGCGATCTAGTAAGCCTAGTGATGGTTAGGCTTACCAGATCTCCAACTGGGACAGAGTGCTAGACCTTTAGGAGAAGGAATGTGGGCAGGTGTAGCTTGTTAAAACGTAGAGCACAATCCTAGGTTATGTTCTGGTTATGTTCTGAAATATGGGATCTAGCCAAGATCCTGAGAATCACAGATATATCACTGTAGGATTCTTGCTGCTCCAAGCAGTGTTTTCTGGAGCTGAACTGGTGTAATTTGCTCAAGGCCAAGAATGTCAAGATGTTTCTTCAGACTCTTAGGCACTGCTTTGAGGACTCCAATTACAGTTGGCACAATATTGACTTTTTTCTGCAAGAGACACCCAAGTTCTACTCGAGGTCCTGATATTTTTTATCTTCTTGTGTTCTTTGTCTTCAATTCTACTGTCTCCTGGGATTGCAATTATCAATGATCCAAACTTTTATTCTTCTCTTTGTCAACTACTGTTATATCTGGTGTATTGTGTTCTAAGTGTTTGTCTGTAAACTGAAGTCCCAAAGAATCTTTGCTTGGTTTTTCTATTGTTGGGTTTATGATCCCATGAGTTTTGGTGTGTATTGTTTGGAAAGATTCCAGTGAACCATAGTTGCAACTCTGTCATGATGTACTTTGGGGGATGAAAACATACTGGAAATCACATATGACTGACAGCGCAATTCTAGCGCTGTGGTAGGCGGCGGAACAAGCGTTCTGCCACCTGAAGCCGTTGTAAAAGTGCCATAAGGCACTTTTGACGGCTCGTGAGCAGGGAGGGCTGGCGCAAGGCCGGCCTCCCCTGCTCCACCGACCGAGCGCCCGAAGGACCCAGGAAAGGATCCAGCTGGTGGGGGGTTGGATTGGGGGCAAATGGAGGGCGGTCATAGGCCCAGCTGCTCTGGGAGGGTGCGGTGGACGGCTTTGGCCAAATCCTGTCCCCCGTCGCATGGCTGGACCGTTACACGGCCTCCTCCAACTTCTGCCAGCGATTTAGCTGGCGGAATTCCAAAGAGGCCGATCGGCCCCAGCGCCAGTTACACTCGTGGAAGGGGACGAGTGTCCCCTTCCCTGAGTAGACTTTCCGCTGGGCGGGAGGCTGCCCATGGCGGAGCATGGGATCCGGCAGGCGGCCTGGGCCGCCCACCCAATCCTTACGCTGGATTTGGCTGAAAGTGAGAGTAGTTATTGAAGACTCTTGTTGTTTGCCATATGGACAAATTATCGGATTTTGAAAAGAAAAGAGTACAATAAATAACGGTCCTTATGTGAACTTGCCAGCCCCCCACCCCTCTGAAGCAATTCTTTGCTCCCCAAGTGGTGATTTGAGGAAATATCTGGCAACTGAAGGTTCTAAATGCTCTTCAGAAGCAGTCTCACACAAAGTGCGTTACCCCTGGAAGCTTGTGGCCAGATCTTTCCAAGCCAAAAATTGAATATTCATATCTGAGAGCCAATATGATTGGGGGTGCAATCCTCCGGAAGTCCCTGGCAATGGAATGAGTGTTCCATCTCCGGAAGCTGTCTTGCTTGGGAATCACCCCACTCCTGGGACCAATTGTCTTGCCCAAACCCAACTTCTCCTCCTACGAGCAAGTTTGTTCCCTTTAAATAATTTCAATCCGAAATGCTCCCTTAAATGCCCGCTTCGACTGACCAACACCTCAAATAGTTAATGCTATGTGTTAAAAAAAGCCAAACTCAGATGGACCATTAACCCAAATTTATTGCTTTACAGCATCCCTTATCTCCAGCACCCGTAAATTAACCCAAAGCAGAAACAAGTCTATCTCCCAAAAGTCTCCCTCCAAACCAGGCTCTTTCAGCTAGTGGTCCAGGCAGGCAGCAGGCTGCGGCTTCTTCCTTTCCCGTCGGCTCAGCGTTCTCTGGTCTCTGGTCCAAGGTCACCAGTCCTTCGGCTTCGCAGAGTGTGTCCAGCTGTCCTCCTGGTCGTAGCTCCTTTCTTTGGTTGGCTTGGCAGCAGCGTCCCGTCGTCCCTCAGAAATCGGGCAGCGTATCCCCATGGAGAGCTGGCAAGGCTCCTTCCTGCTCCTACTGCTGCTGCTTTTATACTCCTTTGTCTTCATTAGTCCATCATGGATTACAGCTGGGGGCTGCAATCCAAAGTCCTAAAGCCCTAATTATTAGCATCACCTGGGGGGCACACCCTGCATGGGCGGTAGGTGTGCCTCCACCCACGCAGTCCTGGGTGTTGACCCCTTGCTGCCCAGGTCTGTCAAAGTCCTGTCAAAAGTCCAAGTCTTCATCTGTTAACTCCTTGCTGCCCGGATCTGTCAACAAGGGTCCACTGCTGACACCACACTTGGCTCCTGCCAGTCTTCTGGATCCTTCCACTACAGAAGCTGTTGTGAATGTGCCGTAAAGCACGTTCGCGATGACTCTGGAGTAAGGGAGGTCGGCCTAAGGTAGCTGGTGGAAGGTAAAGAGCTCCTGCCAGCAGCTGCATGGGTGGTTTGGTGGACGAGGGAGGGGGCCATTGGCCTAGGTGGCCCGGGAGGGGGAGGGGGATGGCGTCAGCCATATTATTATATCATTATTATATGTGGAGTCACACATATAATATTTTTATATGTACAACTGAGATATTTTAAGTGTACACCTAAAAATGTACAGTGTGAATATGAGACGCATAGCTTGCAAACAAGTGTATCATATCAGCACGGCTGATAGGGACCTGTGATTGTCTGCAGCTCCCTGCTGAATGTAAATGTGGCAAACCTGTGGAATGTGTAATTGGTCCTTTGAGCTAGGTTGTCTGTTGAACCTCATTCAGGTTCCATGTAGGTGTTGGTAACATAACAGTTTATTCAACAAGATTATATACAACCCCCTGGCAGGGTTATTACTTTATGTGCCTCCCTTTAAGTGCTTAGGAAAGAATATACCGTATTGGTCTGAGTATAAGATTCACTTTTTTCTCCTAATTTAAGTTTTTAAACTAGGGGTGTGTCTTATAATCAGGCTGTTGCAATTTAATGCCAGTGATTTAATTAAATTTTTTTAATAGCACCAAACTTTAAGGGTGCGTCTTATAATCAGGTGCGTCTTATACGCGGGACAATATGGTAATTAAATATGGGCCTGTGACAGTGAGGAGAGAGGAGTGTGGAATCTGGCGTGTCTTAAGCGGATGATGTAAAGACGTTAATTCACTGTGTGTGAATACAGCTTGCAGACAGTTTGCACATTGGCATGGAACAATACGGAACTGACCCTGCAGCATGGTACCAATCACATGAGTCAGCTGTGCAAAGACACAGAACTGATTAAAAATTGAATCCGGCACTTATGCTGGGTGCACACATGGCTGAAGTTATATAAAGGTGAAAGTGTTGGAGTATTGCGATGTAAGAATTTGAGGACAAAGAACCACAATTGATAACAATTCTCTGACAATGTTTCTTTCTTAATCCACATGATTTCTGCTATGCTGGTTTGCCTATAATCCACTAGCTCTGTTCACCCCTGCCCTTTCAAGAATTGATATCTCTTCCACGTAATACCCTGAATGACTTGCCCAGCTTTTTCTAGAACAGCATGCTGGTGCATTTGTTTAATAGCACAATGGTCTTTTCCCAGGGCTTCTTTTTAATCTGCTTTAGGTTAGATATGAAATGCAGAAACCAACAATCAGCAGTATTAAAGCATTCATGCAACGTGTATAGTATTTGCAAGTGTCTGCCTCCAGTGAATTTATCACAGCCATTAGTTTTCACAGAAGAAAAGAGTGAGCTTTTCCTTAATGTGCTGGACTGCTAGTTTAATGTACTCACATTTGGCATAGTGCTGCACATAGTGTGAAAGTGAAATCATTTGCAGCCCAGAGATGGTATTGTTTTGTTCCTGATGTCGTAATGCTTAACATTTGTATAACACTTTCTGTGTGTGCAAAGCGCTTCACAGGTATTATCTTGGTGTTGTCCTTACAACAACCCTGTAAGGTCCCTGTACTGAAGCTGGGGAGGTGAGACTGAGAGGGAGTGGCTTCCCAAGGCTACAGCACAATCCTATCCAACTTACACCACCGGTGTAATCTGCGGTGCAGCGAGAACGGGAGGCCCCAGAACAGAAAGCGGATTCAAATCCCCTCCAAAGGGGGATTCAAAGGGGATTTGAATCCCCTTCCTGTTCTGGGGCCTCCCGTTCTCACTGCACCGCTGGTTACACCGATGGTGTAAGTTGGATAGAATTGCGCTGCTATGTGTTTATGGCAGAGACAATAGGTGACCTGGGGAAGTCCTGAATTGCAGCTCAGACTTTTAGCTGCTATGGATTAGGTGTGTGGCTATTTGTAGGTGCCAGTAGGCATGCATCGGGCTTTAGATTTTCCGTAAATAAAACAAGCAACATTTCTTCTCATCCTGGAGCTCAACACTAGAGGCATTGTGCATGCAATGACACATTTTATAATCTGTGTGTCAGATTAGTGGTCTATCTAGGTCAACATTGTTTACACTGACTGGCAGTGGCCCTCCAGGGTTTGCGGCTGGGGTCTTTCCCAGCGCTACCTGGAGATGCCGGCAGAGACTGAACCAGGGCCCTTCTGCAAGAAAAGCAGGTGCTCTACCACTGAGCTGTGCCTCCCTTGTGCTTAGAGAAGGGAGAAGGAAGATACCTGCCACCCACTGACCTTCCATCCTGTCCATCCCCTCCCACTCATCATCATGACAAGCACTGTCAGGTTCATCTGGAATTTAAATTGTCGATGAGCTGGTGCACCTTCAAACCACCAAAAGATGCATATAGGTAGGCTTACCAGATCTCCAACCGGGACAGAGTGCTAGAGCTTTAGGAGAAGGAATGTGGGCAGGTGTAGCTTGTTAAACCTTAGAGCACAATCCTAGGCGTGTCTACTCAGAAGCAAGCCCCATTGTGTTCAGTGGGACTTGCTTCTGAGTAGACATGCCTAGGATTGTGCTCTAAGGTTTAACAAGCTTAACATGCCTAGGATTGTGCTCTAAGGTTTAACAAGCTACACCTGCCCACATTCCTTCTCCTAAAGGGCTACATTCTGGCCTGGGAAGAAATCTGGTAAGCCTATTTATGTCTGTGCGCAGCTCCCCAGCATGGCTTCGGGTGTTTCTGCCTGTCAGTCTGCCTGTTCTGCTCTCGTTTCCCTGCCTAACTGCTGCTCTTCCAGTCTGCCCGTTTTCCCGTTTTCCTGGCTGCCCATCTACCTGCTGCCTGCCTTGTCCCCTTGTGTTGCCTCTTGAATACTGATCACACATTTCAGCGCCAAACAGGTGCTGGTAATAATATCACAAGTTTGTTCAACAGTTATTATGTACAGTTCCTTGTCAGAGTACTAGATACAGGTCTGCAAGAAAATCTCTTCTAGGGGAAACGACTAGGAGGGTATGGTGTGTCTAGAGGGTGTGTTGTACTTAAGGGGACAGTACACACAGTTATTTCACTGTGGGCCCAATCCTATCCAACTTTCCAGTGCCAATGCAGCCGCAACGCAGCCCCAAGATAAGGGAGCAAAATGATTGGAGTCTTTTACTGATTGCTTCTTTATTAAACACAGGGCTTTGACCCCAAAACGTAATTTATATATTGAAAATATTAATATCCCATCTCATTACCATTTAATGTGATCTACAGAGCAATTAAAACAGAATCAAATTATTTTGAGCTTCTAAAAGTCAGCGAACCTGAACTAGGCCTTGATTGGGTTAATTTCAGCTGGCTTGGAGTCTTTGTACAAATGTAATTGAATCACAACAAAAGCAAGGAAAATGATCTGCTCAAAGGTCTCCTAGTAGCACATTGTACATCCCTGCAGGAAGCCAGAGGTTGAACTAACCATATATTCTCTCTCTTTCTGGTTTCAGGCTATCACATTTTAACAATTGGAAGCTCACCAGAAGGGGAGACTCTTTGTTTGTTTGTTTGTTTGTTTGTTTAATGTATTTTTAATCCAACCTTCTAAAATAAAATTACAAGGTGGCTAACAAAAACACAAATGCAATAATGACAATGATGCAACTTCAAACATTATAATATGCATAAAACAATTAAACACACATCCATTGTGATATTTTATAACAGCCACCACAAGATAAAATCAGTCATCAAAGTCTTTCTGGAATTAAAAAAAAATGTCTTTATGAAGAATGATCCATTTTTCATTGCGTCCCCTCCTGAAGAAACCCTCCCTGGATCCCACTATTTTGAACAACTTCCGGCCAGTCTTGAATATCCCGTTTCTGGGCAAGGTGATCGAGCGGGTAGTGGCGTCTCAGCTCCAGAGGGTCTTGGAGGAAGCTGATTATCTGGATCCATTCCAGTCTGGCTTCAGGCCGGGGTTCGGGACAGAGATGGCCTTGGTCGCCTTGGTGGATGACCTGCGCCGGGGACTGGACAGGGGGAGTGCGTCCCTGTTGGTCCTGCTGGACCTCTCGGCGGCTTTTGACACCATTGACCATGGTGTCCTTCTGGGTCGGTTGGCTGGGTTGGGGCTTGGAGGCACTGTTCTGAGGTGGTTCCGCTCCTTCCTGGCTGATAGATCCCAGAAGGTGGTGCTGGGGGATGCTTGTTCGGCACCCTTGCCCTTGAGGTGTGGGGTGCCACAAGGGTCAATTCTATCCCCCATGCTGTTTAATATCTATATGAAGCCGCTGGGAGTGGTCATCCGGGGGTTTGGGGTAGGGAGTCATCAGTATGCGGATGACACCCAGCTCTTTCTCTCCTTTCCACCCGACTCCAAGGGGGCGGTTGGTGTCCTGAATCGTTGTCTGGAGGCAGTTGGGAGCTGGATGGGGGCAAACAAGCTGAAATTAAATCCTGATAAGACAGAGGTTCTTCTGGTCCAGAAGTCTATGTCTCAGGTACTGGATCATTGTCCTGTTCTGAATGGGGTTGTACTCCCTCTGAAGGAGCAGGTCCGCAGCTTGGGGGTTCTCCTGGATGCGCAGCTGCTCCTGGATTCTCAGGTGGCGGCTGTGGCCAGGGGGTCTTTTGCCCAGCTTCGGCTGGTGCGCCAGCTGCGACCGTACTTGGATCGTGCAGACCTGGCCACAGTGACCCATGCCCTAGTGACATCTAGACTAGATTACTGCAATGCGCTCTACGTGGGGCTGCCTTTGAAGACTGTTTGGAAACTGCAACTAGTGCAGAATGCGGCAGCCCGGATGGTTGCCGGGGCCTGTCGGTTCGACTCAGTCGGACCGTTGCTTCAGTGGCTACACTGGCTGCTGGTTCGTTTCCGGGCACAATTCAAAGTTTTGACTTTTAAAGCTCTATACGGCTCGGGTCAAGGGTATTTGAGGGACCGCCTCCTTCCTTATAATCCGACCCGTACTCTGAGGTCATCAGGGGGGGCCCTGTTAACCGTGCCGCCACTGACGGAGGTGAGGGGGATGGCAGCGCGGAATAGGGCCTTCTCGGCAGTGGCGCCCCAATTGTGGAATTCCCTCCCCCTGGAATTGAGAACGGCTCCCTCCTTAGAGACCTTTCGGCGGGGCCTTAAGACATTTTTTATTTAGATCAGCATTTGATGTCTGACATGGTGGGCTGGCTTTTTAACAAATCGCTTTTAACAAATGTAAATGTGGATGACCCATTGGGGCTGTTTGTTTTAGTTGTTTTAATTGTTTTAATTGTTTGTTTTAATTGTTTTAATTTTTGATTTTAAATGTATACATGTATTTTAATGTTTTTATTGTAAGCCGCCTTGGTTGCCCTTGTGGGAGAAAGGTGGGGTAGAAATTCTATAAATAAATAAATAAAATTTTTGAAACAGACAAGGAAGGAAGGAACTAGACCAGGGGTGGCCAACCTTTCAACATGAATGCTCCTGGCCCTTTCCTGGCTGTCTGGGTGAGGGCATTTCAGCAGATGGAGCTTAGCTGCCAAGATTTTGTCTTCTACACAACTCTTAAGAACGCAAAGGCCCTAATGGTGGAAGGTTGGCCACCGCTGAACTAGACTGATTTCTCAGGAAGAGCTTACAGCTGCAGTACTACCACTGAGAAGGTTCTGTCTCTGATTCCTACCAACTGAATATGAAAGGAAACCGTGTTCCATGTGGGTGTTGCATGTTAGGGGTAGATGGGAGAGGGTTGTTTCTGCTATGGTAAACAGGCTATTGTACTACCTGGGAGATCTTGTTGGTTCCCTCTTTGATGATGTTTAGATGCCAAGTAAGGATTATCTTGTGTGTCTTTAGTAGGACCAGCTTTTTTTTTTTTAATCCTGTGGCATTGAAGCTATGTTTAAATACATTTTATTTCATTTTGAAATGCAGTAAATTCAAATATTTCAGAATTTAGTTACCAAACATAGTCATTGTTACAGGAGAGGAGGGGTTATAGCTCCGTGGTAGTGCACATGCCTTTCATGTAGAAGGTCCTGACATCTACAATTAAGATAAAAGTAGCAGGTGATGTGGCAAACCTCTGCATGAGACCCTGGCAAGCTGCTGACATAGTGAGTAGATAGTATTGGGCTGGATAGACCAGTGGTCTGACTCAGTATAAGACAGTTTCAGATGTATGCTAATAAGCCAATGATAAAGCTATTCAGTGCATGCATATATATACTCATACACAAGTAATGAATATAATAATATTCATGTTATGCAGAGCAAATTAGAAATATTGGTAGGAAAACCAACATTGGAGTTTTACCTCCTAAGATTTTAAAAAACTTTGAGTCATGTTGTCAAAATGTTACAAATGTTACATTTGTTACAAAATTTCAAATTTGAGGCATGCAAGATGTGGAAAAAAACACACGAAAATTTATATTTTAAAATTACTTTTCATGATCAAAGGGTTACTCAGGAAGTGAGTTCGGATCAACCAGACAGACCAATACTTCATCTAGGCCACGCATTCCACTGAACGTGGGTCATCTGCCCTCTAGAGTCGTGTGCTCTACCACTAAGATATGGCAGTTCCTTGAAGATGCCTCTCGTAATCAATACCTTTCCAATCTACTGTATGTGTGCACAGAGTATCTAACATACCACCATTTTTTTCCACTTGTTTGCAGCAGAGTCATACCAGATGTCCAGCCCACAAATGTTCTGTCGAATCGCCTGGGTGGATGCCCATTCAGCACTCTGCTGTAAGTCTGAGACTTTTATTTCCATTGCAAAGCTTTGAAAAAAACGTTGAGAAAGCTTCGAAGAACAGGTGTCTGTGGGCTAGAGGTAGCTCTCGGATCTCATTCTGTGTATAGCAGAACATTTGATAATATTTTGAAAGGAGGTGAAAAGAAGGCTATTTCTTTTGGTTGGTATAAGTTCCTTTTGAAGTTTTAGGCTTTACAGTGTTGCCATTGTAGCAGTTCTGTTTTATTCCTTGGATATGTCAGCTTCTCGGCCTTTTGGCTAAGATCAAGTGTAGTATCAGCCTTCAGAACTTTCCTGTGTGTGGAATGCAATGCTAGTTTGTCAGTGAGGGATCAGAAACAACCTCAGAGGATGTTACTTGGTAGATGTTCAGTTGTTGGTATATAATAAGACAAGGGGAAAGGACACAATTTTCTACAGTCAAGACTCTTCTTGTTCCACTCACCTAAATTATGTAGATACATTTCCCACAGTTTAAGGATGATTCGATTCCAATCAAAACTCTCTACAGCAATGCACACATATGAGCAAGCAGCCCCATTGAATTCAGTGAGATTTTCCTCGCAATAAACATGCATGTGATGTTCTTATGAGGTTTTTTTTAATACTTCATGTTGGAATATTACAAATCGATGGCAAAGTTGAGTTTTTACAATGAAATAAAGAATATGGTGTGTTGAATATTTTATATTTGTGTGAGTGATAACAGTGATGCTTGTTTTCATTCTTAACCTGATTTGCTGTAATGACGGACGCTCATTTTGGGATCAGGAAGGAATCCCCCCCCCCCCCCAGATTAGGTCAGCTAACCTCATTAGTTTTCTCTATTTATACCTGTCGGTTCGTTTGCTTGCTTGCTTGCTTGTACAGCCTCAGTAGGATCTCCCTTGACCTTCATTCATTCTCATTTAGGAAGTAGGGATAGCAAGGGAAGAATATAAAAGTTGTATGTATGGATACTAGACACAGTCCTTCTCTGTGCAGGCATAGTGCCTGTTCGCAGAGGAAGAGCCCCCCCCCCCCACGGGCATAACAGAGTCCCATTATCTCATCCCTTCCATGCATATTTGCTTATAGTCAGTGTACCAGACCATTAAGAAGAAAGGAATGTCTCTCTGTGTCAGATATCCCCATCTGCCCCTGCAGGGGCTGGAGGGAATTGCACAAAAACCTTTGTAAATGCAGTTGGCTCCTTGGGTTCAAAAGAGTTCTGGGCTCCATTTTACCCAAGGATTGGGAGCTGAACTTGCTTGTCCCCTGGGCCCCTAAAAAGTCTCTTTGGGGAGATATTTGGTTAGTTCTTCTGGGTAAGTGCTAATAGGTGTCCACAACTTGGACTAAAAGTAGATTTGTTTAAAAGCAACTCTGTGCATGATCAGAAACTCATCAGGACAGCTATTCAGGAGAACTCTGGGTGTTTGTGGGGGCGGGGGCAGTGTGTCTGCGCTGCTGGGTGCTGACTGACAGTGGCACAAGAAAGAATGAGGGGAGTGGGAATGGAAGCGCAGGAGTTTTTCATCCGTTGTATTCAATGTTTTCATCTCGGTATTGGTGGTGGGATTTCTAAAAGCATCCTCTTTTGCTCTTTTGATGTCCTTATTTAAACTCATTTTGAAATGGAGAACTCTTAACTCCAATTAATTGTCAAAGGAGGGAGTTGTGTCTGCAGGCTTCTTTTTCTTACAAAGGTTTGTAGCATTTGATTATAAAATACTCCTAAAGGAGGTTTTTTTTTGCACAGGGAATATATTAATGACGACACTTTGGACTATATCTTTAGATAGCCTTTATTATGTACCGGTAATAAGTAGGATTATTTTCAGTGTAATGTGCTGCCTGTGTTAAAAAAAAAAAAGGAAGTATGGTACATTGACCTATGGACTTGATATGGATGTAACGCAAGAGCTGCTACCATTTGCAACAGGCAGCATTGCGTATACGTTACTTTCAGATGTTGGCTTTTCCAGATGTTGTAGACATCAGTGACTGGCACTGATGCCAGTGGGTGACTGGCAGTAATCGCCTACAACCCAAACATAAAGGCAAAAGCAGGCCGTGATCTGTATTACAGTTGCTGCTGGTGGAGTGTCGAGTGAGCTATAATTGTTCCAACTATGACAGTCATTCAAAACTCCCGAAGATAGAAGTACCGCTTTAATCAGGCCGATTCCAGGCCAAAGTTGCCCCTGCCCTGAAGTGGTACACAAATTCCACCCTCCCCAAAACTCTCTGCTTCTGCTGCCTCGCTTTCCTCCCCACACCCTGCTTAGGAAAGCAGAAAAGTGCGGAGCAATCCACCTCCTTGCTTTGCGATCTGATGCTGCTTCCTTCCTCCTCACCCATTCTGTTTGTGCCAGAGCAACTTAGTGGTTGGCGGGTTGGGGAACAGCAGGCAGACATTAGGTGTGGAGTACCTGTCATTGACTTGCTGCTCCCCCTAACTCACCACTCGAAGTGAGCCTTTCCATTGGCCTCATCGCTAGGCCAGCCCTGTTTTTAGTGGTTTTTAATTCTGCACATCTGTGATCAAACGTAACCAAATAATTTGGAATCTGGTGTAGACTTTTGCTTTCTTAGAACCTCAGTTTTCCTGTAGAGAAACATCTGCCATTTATTGATTGCAAAGGTATGCTTAAAAAATGTGGATGGTGGGTGATGATGAAAGCTCACAAAGTGGAGGGGGATTGATCAGAACTTTCTCTGGCTTCAGTGCTTACCAGAGTTCCTTATCCCTTCCCATAACAAATAGGAAATAAATCATTACTTTAAGGAAAATAAGTAAATACACTTTGTTGTTTGTTCAGCTCACAGATGATTGGCTAGAATAGATCATGCAGAGCCATCCATGACACCCTATGTTAAATCCACATTTGCAATTGTTATGAAACTTTCAGATTTATTTCAGGGACATGGGCAATGAAAGTCAGCGCAAATATTATCACAGTAGGGTGGATGTCCTGATGTCCTCCTGGATAGAACTGAGAGGGTGGAATGCCTTAACCAAGTCTGGAAAGCTAGTCTGATTTTTCTGGCCTGCAGCTGTTTTTCCTTGGAAAGTTATTTTAGGAATGGAGAGACCAAGGCTTGCTTCAGTCTGCACCACTTGCTGGCAAAGCCTGTTGCAACACAATCTTTTCCTTCACATTCTGCTTTAGATTGGCAATCAGTGCAAGCAGGTGGCATTCCATGGGGTATCTGGATTTGGCTCTGGTAGTTAAACTGCAAACAAAGAGTTTCAGGAATCACTTCAAAAGCTTTGTGAGACTCTGCCATATTGGAGCATTTAAATCAGTGGTGGTGAGCCAGTCTGGCATGGGTGGCCCAACTTATGCCATTTGAATGTGCAATACAGCCTCCTGTGATCGGGTATGGATTTTCCTCTGGTCTTGTGAGCAAGGGGACAGGCAGCTGTACTGCATGGTAGAGGCAGGCAGACGTGTAGGTCTGACTGGATGCCACAGCCCAGTCACGGGAAGTGATGTCACTGAACTTCATCCAGGCGCTACTTGGATGAATCTGGCAGGTTTGTATGTTGCATTTGCTTCCTACGCAAGCCAAAAAGTACAGTTTAAAAGTCCGTTTCCAGTTCAGATTATAAAGCAAACGGGAGAATAACTCAATTCCTGCCTGCCTCCCACCCCTCTATCCATTCACCCAATCGCCTACCCCATGCCGCAAAGCTCCTTTGGCCCTCTTCCCTTTTCCTGTGGCTCCAGTGGCATCATAAAGAGAATGAAGGGTTGTCTCTCTCCCCCTCCCCTCCCTAATGCCTTAACATGCTCCAATGAATGTGTGTTAGATGTAAGGGGAACTGGGAATTGTAGTTTACCCAGCACCACTGATCTATGTCTCTAGTGCTGCAAGAATGACCATTCCCATGCATGCTCCTTGTGTCTGGCCAGCCCAGCACTGCCAGGCATCAAAGTAGTGGGGAGGGGAGAGGTGGCCCTGCAGACTCCTTTTGCTGCTGAAGTCATGAGAAAGGTAAGCCGGGGAAAAGGCAAGAAGGTGAATGGGTGGAGTGATGGAGGGTGAAGTGTGTTGTTGCGTATTTATGGGGACTGTGGGACGGGTCAGATCAGACCATACTGTACCCCAATGACATCATCAGGGGTGCCACAGATCCAAAACTTGACTTGGAATTGGTTCCACGTGTTCCAAAGAGAACAAGGAACAGTGTAGTGCTGTATATATAATGTTCACTCTTTCATGAACAACTGCATTCCAGATGGTATCCTTTGCAGTCTGGCCTCTCCCTGGCCATCGCCTCCCACACTCGGCCGACGTAGCTGGCAGCTCTTTATCTCTCCTCACAGAGGCTTTCCCAGCTTTTTGTCAGCGGCGTGTCTCGAACTGGCCGTTCACCAGTGGCGTCCTCTGACGTGGTGCCCTGGGGCGGTGGGCCCCAGGGCGCAAGGGCGGGAGGTGGTGCGGGGGGGCGGGAGGCTCCGGAGGAGAGCGGGAAAAATCCCGCTTTTTCCGGCGATTTTTAAGGTTTTTTTTAAAGTATGTCTGCTTTGCGGCACTTAACTGTGTTATAGGAGCCTCCAGCGAAGCGATCGGCTCTCTCCAGCGACGTTCTCTTCCAGGGGCGCAGATCGGCGATCTGAGATCGCTCCTCTGCAGCCCCTGACCAGAACTGCTCATCGTAAGCTCTTCCTTTGAGTTCGCGCATGCGTGAATGGCTGTTTGCTATGCGCATGCGCGAACTCAAAGGAAGAGCTTACGATGAGCAGTTCTGGTCAGGGGCTGCAGAGGAGCGATCTCAGATCGCCGATCTGCGCCCCTGGAAGAGAACGTCGCTGGAGAGAGCCGATCGCTTCGCTGGAGGCTCCTATAACAAAGTTAAGTGCCGCAAAGCAGACATACTTTAAAAATACCCCTTAAAAATCGCTGGAGGCTCCTATACAAAAGTTAAGTGCCGCAAAGCATACACACTTTAAAAATACCCCTTTTGTAGGGTTAAAATGTAGGTTTAAATCGCCCGAAAAAATTAGCATAATTTATGCTAATTAGTTTTAGGGGCGGGGCCGAGGACCGGGCCCCACACGCAAAATCGGCTGGGGACGGCACTGCCGTTCACCGATCTTCAGGCTTACGAGGCGGCAACTCTACCAACTGAGCCAGACCTCCTGGCTCATGATGAGGCCTTTTCATCAGAGGAATATCCCCCTGCACTCCAGCATGGACCAGGAGAGACGGGACACTCCGAGGCCATATATCTAACTCTGGGCTCCCCCATGATTACCACCAGGACCTTGAGACGGTGGTGATTGTGATCCAAAGCTCAGACGGCGACCCACCAGTGCAGTGCTCATTTCGGCTTCCAGTTCAGGACCCTACTTGAGAGGAGGCATCCTGGCCTTAAGTAAATCAGGATTAGGTCCTCTCTAGGTAGGGTGGGGCAGCTAGAATGTTTATTATAGCATTGAATTTGCTGTTTGGAGCTGCTAGCGTGACAGTCTCCATAGATCAGATCTTAGCTCAGCAATGGGCTCTCTGTCTGCTGGCATTCTGGACGGCTCCTCTGCCTTTGTGCATAGGATGCGTCCCCTTTTATCCTCACGTGAACTCTGTGAGACAGAACTGTAAGGGAGACTGAAATACTGTGACTGGCCCAAAGCACCTAATAAGCTTTGTGACTGAGCGGATATTTGAATCCAGGTCTCCCCAGTGCTAGTCCAACCTTAACCACTACATTGCCCTAATTCCCTGAAGTAGCCCTTCCAATCCTAGCCCTTCCATTATAGAAAGCAGTAATGTGCTTATTCTTCTGAGGCGTCAATTGCTGGCTATGTGTAGGTTCTTATATAGTGCTGTGTGCTAGAAATGTAATTCGAAATGTAGTTCAGAAACTAGCTAGACACCTTCATTGCAGTAGCTGAAAATGGTGCAGACCAGTACAAGGATGTCTGCAACATTTTCCCCCCAGCACGAAGTACTCATCAGGAACGAACCCACAATGACAAGAAATGTGAGTTAAATCCAAGGAATATTACTTGCTTGATGGTCACTGTGCATTATAGACATCACTGTGGTTTATGCCTGGCGCTGTTGGTTGGAGAACTAACAGCACAAGCTTAATAGGAGGCTGAATTGCAAGCTTGCATGTTTTTTTTTTTTTTTTGCTTCTTGGCTACCAACTCCACATTTTTTTTTCTAAGTTACGGTGATTTAACAATTTAATGAAACAGCAGTACATGACACAACTTTGGACCTGCTGTACATTCCCCTAGGCTGCACAAGCAAGCAACCTTCAAAAGACAGTTGAACAAACAACTGGTTTAACCGTAGGTGCAGTATGTACTGAAGCTGAAACTAGATATTTTGGTGACGACCAGCCTGACATTGAAAACAACTCCACATCTAATTTTCCCTGAGGCTATACCAAATTAGCAGGGCCACAGAATTTTTCAGGGTTAAAGGGTTGATTGAGATGTTGAAAAATATCATAATGCTTTTCCTTGTTGTTTACCTCTTTTGTGAGCTACTCACCACGTGTTTGCAGCTACTTATTTCCTTATCTGCAGCCTTGACATAATTTAAAAAAAGAAAGATGGGCTTCTCAGCAATTGGGGATTATGGAGGTGATGTGTCTACATGATAATGTCAGAAAGCAGAGTAAGTCTAACAGCACAATTCTATACATGTCCACTCAGAAGTAGGTCCAATTTTGTTCAATGGGGCTCAATCTCGTGTAAGTGTGGGAGGGTACTTACAATGGAGTAAGCCCCATCAAGTTGAACTGGACTTACTTCGGAGTACACATGTATAGCATTCTGCTGTAAGGATAGGAAGCACCCTGAATAGGTTTCCTGAAATCATCACAGGGCCAGGAAGCTTATTCAATCAAACCTAACTTATGTGTTGATGTCGCAATGCCAAGCCAGAATGAGGGCACTGATTGCTGCCCTCGGGCTGAAGGGGCAAACATTTTCATCCTCCTTTGCAAATCCTTGAAAAAAGAAATAATTAAAAGGGGGGAGGGGTGTGCGTTTCACAAGGGTCAAAGTGGGGTGTTTATTATTATTTTCAGAACATGCCCCCAGATTTTGGCTCAGCCCTCATCTTCCTCTCTCCCCAGTAAATGAAGGAAACTGAGGACAGGAAAACATGCAGCACGTAACACGCTGTGTATCAAAATGTATGATGGAGAGAGAAGTAGACATGCTCTGATTTGAGACAAGCAGGCAACCCTAGGTAAAACGATGCATTGCCGGGGCTCATTGACAAGCAACTCTGTAACTCAAGTAACACCTTGTCAGTAACTCTAATGATAGCAGGGTGATTGGGAGAAGTGTGAAGCTTTTATAGTTCTTCCCTGTTTAATGCACAGCAGTACTATGGAGGCTGTACAATTCTATCCTCCCCCCCCCTCCCCGCCAATGCAGTCACACCAAAAAGGCATATGCTGCATCCGGGGGGGGGGCGGATTGGGAGGGGAAAGGGAATTTTCCCCCTTACCCCTCCATAAGCCTCCCGCTTGCCAAATGGGTCTGCTAGCGTGACAGCTCTTTAGCTGGCACAGGTCCGAGGAGAAGAAACGAGGCAGGGAGCTTCCAAATGGAGGGGATAGGATCTGGCATGCACCATTGCATGCACCCCAGTCCACCCCCTCCCTGCCCACCCCCACCGCTACCTTACCTGGTCCAGCGGGTGCAGCAGGGTTCCGTCGGCAGAGCTGTGGTGCTTCCCCCGGTTGTGGCAGTGCTCTCAAAATGGCCACTGATGGAGTACTGCGTGCTCCATCCGCAGCCATTTTACGACAGTGCCCCCCCGCTGGATGTAGCGCATGCCTTTTTGTCTTCCAGTCGTCTGCCCATATCCCAACAGCCCAATCCTACATAGAAGGGCTGTCAGTTTGCCTCTTTTCTGACTTGACTGATTTGACCACCTCATAGAAGTTCAATATGTTCATAGCATCTTCCTTATCCTCCCCCTCTCTGAATCTCTCTGTAGTCTATAGCAGAGACCTGAAATAGACCTACCTGGACCCTAATCTCTATACTGTATAGCACAAAGTAGTATAGTGGTTTATTTGGTTCATGTAAAATATAAATATTTAGAATTACACACAAATGTGTATAACAGTTTTATTTAATATAATGTATGTTTGGCTGTCCTATATACCAGGGGTGGCCAAACTTGCTTAAACTTCACATGTTTGAGAGTTGCAAGAGAGATGTTTGAGAGCCACAATATCTAAGAAGCATTTAAATTCTTAAATATATTTACTCATCATGAACATTAATCCAGTGGACTCTCAGTTCATACCTGGTAAATTAAGCTTGAAACTTTCTTATTTAGCAAGTACGAATCATCATCGGGATTACTGGTTAAAAATATTTATGTAAATGTCTTAATTGTAAAAACACCATAGTTCATCCATAAATTCACACAAAAAGCTAAAAAGTTCATGTAAAAATACGTTAAAAATCATGGAGCATAATGCAATAAATGAACTTTTACATGAACTTTTTAGCTTTTTGTGTGAATTTATGGATGAACTATGGTGTTTTTACAATTAAGACATTTACATAAATATTTTTAACCAGTAATCCCGATGATGATTCGTACTTGCTATATTGTCGCTGGTTATAAGAGTCTTCGTTCATTTTCTTATTTAGCTTTTATATTGTGATGCAAAAAGGAGTTCAGCCAACATATTTCTGAGAGCCACACATTATACATCAAAGAGCCGCTTGTGGCTCAGGAGCCACAGTTTGGCCACCCCGGCTATATACATTTCTACCTTACCTTTTTGGTTGCCTCTAGGGCAGTGTTTAACAAAATCATTTAAAGAAACCCACACTAGCAATAATAAAAACCATTTGGCTGCTGCTACCGTCTAATGCGCCAGCGGGTGGTGCAGTGGGTTAAACCGCTGAACCATGAGCTGTCGATCGAAAGGTTGGCAGTTCGAATCCGTGACGGGGTGAGCTCTCGTTGCTTGGCCAGCTCCTGCCAACCTAGCAGTCCCAAAGCATGTTAATGCGAGTAGATTAATAGGTACCGCTTGCGGGAAGGTAAACAGCGTTCCGTGTTCCAGCTGCATGCTACGCACTGCGGCAAGGAGAGTCATGCCGGCCACATGACCATGGAGGCGTCTTCGGACAACGCTGGCTCTTCGGCTTTGAAATGGGGATGAGCACCACACCCTAGAGTCGGATACGACTGGACTTAATTGTCAGGGGTCACCTTGACCTTTACCTACCGTCTAATGCGCTGAACATCATATCATGCCCAGAGTCAAGTAGAGAGGCATGATCTGAGAGCACATGATGCCATCCACTTGTTGAAATTAAGCATGTGCTGGTCTGGCTAGGACCTGACTGTGTAACTGCCTGGTCCCCATTAATGCAGTTAAAGAAGAGAGATAAATGTAATAAAATAAATAAATTTGTAGCTGGCAGCATTCCTCAGGTATCTGTCCAGACTCATACCAGACCAGGAAAGAGCATCTTATGTGGAATTTACACCACAATCCTGTGTAACTCTTGCACCGGTGTAACAGTAGATCCACCGGTGTAAGTGCGCTTATGCCAGTGTAACTTGCCGTACACTGACGAACGCAGGATGGACACCAGCGTAACCCCTCTACTGGATCTACTGTTACACCGGTGCAAGAGTTACACAGGATTGTGCTGCAACAATGTATCAACTATTTTAAGTACTGTATTCTTGCATTCTGAGTGAAGATTGTAGTACACTATGTTATGAATCTGATTATTGAAGACCTGCCAAAGGTTAATGTTCTGTTTTGCTTTAATGCTGCAAATCTAGTGCAATTGGTTTTGAAATCAGATGCTTCTTCCTTAGACACAACATAAATCAATGGCTCTGTTTGGGCAGCACAACTTGCTGACTGTGGGGGTTGTATTTCTTTTTTTTTTTTGGGGGGGGGAAATATACTATGAAAGAAAACAAATAGTTCTACATAGCTGAAAGTCAATATAGCAATTCTCCCCTTCCTCAACCTTAAAGCCCATTTCTGTCCCTCACCCTGTTGGCTAATAAATTCCACAGACAAACTGGGTGGTGAGGAATTTACTTTGCGGCTTACATGTAATCTCTACATACATACTGTGCTAAAACCAGGCTTTCAGGTGCTGCTTTCTCTCTTTAAAGCTGCAATCCTATGTATTCTTATCTGCAAGTAAGCCCCATTGCAATCAGTGCGACTTACTTCAGAGTAAGAACTAGAAAAAGAAGGTGGCACCAAAATCACGATTCCTCCCGCTAGAGACACAAAAAGGGGAAAAGCAAAATTGGGCAGATTGTAGGGTGTAATGCAGTGGAAAATCCAAAATGCCCAAGGTGCTTTGGTGTATGCCCTCTTTAGGGGCACTACGAATAAGAAGAATCTGCATAAAATTATTCAATAAATCAAGGAATACTCTACACCCACCCTGTGAAGATATAGGTCAATTAAAAATGCCAATTTTACAGTCTGGAATAATTTAAAGCAAGTGAACAAACTATTTTATGTTGAGCATTTATATAATTTTTTATGGCTTTGTGGTGCCCCTGAAAGAGCCAGCTGCTTTTGAAATGACTTCGTTAAGAGTGATCATATGGGAGGAAGTTCACTGGGCCAAACTCTGATTGCCAACTGACATGGGCCTGTCTCAAACTTTCAGGCTAAATAAAACGATTTTTTACTGATAACAAGAAATCGAAAACCCTTCCATATCAAGAAATAACACCAATTTCCTTACTTGTGAGTCAACTGTCGGGCGTTTTCAGTGAGGGATCTTGCTAACATGATAAAAACATGCAGACTAGTGCTGCGCAGTGCATTCTGGGATGCCTTAATGGAATACTTTCTAAATATCATGTAAAACTTAGTAATATATTGCACTTCAATTGCTGCTGTAAGAAAAAAATTAAAATAGAAAATATTTTGGGATGATAACCTAGGTGCTCTGGTTTTTTTAAATACTTTCTAGTTAGTAGTTATCTTAAATAAGATATCTTATCTTAAATAAGATAACTTGGGAATAAGATAACTTATTAAATAAGATAACTTATTAAATTAACTTATTAAATAAGATAACTTGGGAGCCAGGATGGTGTAGTGGTTTGGGAGCCAGTCACTATCTCTCAGCCCCACCTACCTCTCAGGGTTGTTGTGAGGATAAAAAGGAGGGGAGGAAATATGTACACCACTCTGAGCTCCTTGGAGGAAGGGCGGTATAAAAATGTGAAAAATAATAAATAAATAAATAAATAAATAAATACTACTGACTATATTGCACTTCACTTGCTGAAGTAAGAAAGTAATAATAGAAAAGAAAAATATTTTGAGTTGTTATACTGGGGTGGTCTGATTTTTTAAATGCTTTCTAATTAGTACTTATCTTTACTACAACTTACTAATATATTGCACTTCAATTGCTGCAGTAAGAGATTATGAAAAACATTTTCTTAAAATATTTGAAAATAGACAATATTTTGCGATGGGGTGCTCTGGTTTAAAAAAAAATAATTTAAACCAAGTTTAACCAGGTTCTCACTGTTAAGGTCTCTGTGGAATGAGTGTTCCTGTTGGAAAACCTGTTTTTGACATATACTATGTTCTTTTTTCGAATAAAAACATAACACCACTATTTGCATTTTTAATCAAGAATTTTGAAAAAAGTAACACCAAAATCCCCCACCTCTACTCATAGAAGTAAACTAATTGAACTTTCTCAGACTTTAGATTAGCTACTTTAGATTAGCTACTAGTCATGTGCCATGACTCTTAAAAAGCAATCCAGTAAACTTCTCATCTCAGTCTTCCCTACTGTATTAGATAAGCTTTTCTGGGTTTTTACAGAAAAACCAGAGATTTTTCTGCAGAGATTGGAGAGCATGAGCTTTTGCCAGGAACAAAAGTTAAGGGGGGAAAAAGGGAATGAGACCATGGAAGACTAGAACACATTTATGTATTTTAAAAACCATTTTTAGCTTGTCTTTCTGAGAGCTCAAGGGGTTTTACAATCCTACATTACAACCAGAATAAAAAAGAAAAAGAAATAACTCCATAAATCTATCATAGTAGCAGTAGTAAAAGCATTCCCAACTATCCCACTACCTATCTCTCAAAACAGACTAAAAAACAACCAACGGTTTCTATTCCCCCCCCCCCCAATTTTCCAGAATAAGTGAACATAAGTGAACACTCCTTGCCACAGGATGTGGTGATGGCACCTGGCCTTGATGCCTTTAAAAAGGGTTTAGATAGATTCATGGAGGAAAAGACCATCACAGGTTACAAGCCAGAAGCAACCTCCTGGCTTTAGAAGAGGGTTTTCTCTGTGCCAGGTGCAAGGGAGTGACAACTGGAAACAGGTTATCATGTTGGCTGTGTGCTCCCTGAGGCATCTGGTGGGGCCACTGTGAGATACAGGAAGCTGGACTAGATGGGCCTTTGGCCTGATCCAGCAGGGCTCTTCTTATGTTCTTATGTTTATAAGAATGTAAGAAGAATCCTGCTGGATGAGACTAGTGGATGGATGAGACCATCTGGCCCAGCATCCTGCAGAGTAGCCAATCGGACACTTCTGGAAAGCCCCCAAATGCAAGCTTGCAAGTGGGCCTTATGCAATTGTATAATTGTCAGGAGGATGGCTAGGTTAAAAATTAAATAACTGTGCTACCTGAAAATTAGATCTTTTTGAGCGTATGAGTGACGTATACCTTTCATTTTAATTTACTGAAAAGCATAACTTAGCTGCTAGCTGTTTGGAATACATGGTAGTGTTTTTAGAAAGGAGTGAATTTGTAGAGTATGTATGACATGGAAATCAATGAAAGACAGCATTTTAGATTTTCGGGAAAATATATTTGTTCAGATTTCTAGCCTGTTGAAACTTTGAAGGCTCAGGGCAGGTAATAATGTGAAAAGCTAACCAGTCAAAATGCTTAACAAATACTAAGTACTCTGCTATCCATATCGGCTTAACCTATATTCCTGGAAAGCCAGTGCCTGTTAATAGAAAGGTTTCGCAGAGAGAGATGCTCAGGCTTTCAGATGCTTTGCCTCAGAGAAACACCTTGTTTCACTTACAGATTTTTTTTTTTGCTTTCAAAATGTAGTTCTTTAGATTACTCGCATCAGTCAAAATTATGCCTTTGTATGCATTCCTGATGTCAGTGGGAGAGATAGCATATGTTTAAATCTGTCCTAGTAAAATAATGGGACTGAACATTATCTCGACAGTTAAATAATCTAAAAATTTATTACATTTCAATGAGCTAGTTTGGGACATTATATTACCTGTCCTGAGTCTTTGAGGTTTGGCAAGCTACAAATCAAAATAAATAAATACATTTTCTGGAAAATCTAAAACGTTGTTTTGTGTATTTGCTTTCATTCCATGCATACTCAACACTAATGAGTCATTGAATTAATAAAAGGAAGCATTTTCCAGGTTTATCTGGTCATTTTATTTAGTTAACAAGAGATTGTCCTAACGTTTCGCTCCTAAACTATGAGGAGCATTATCAAAGGAACAGCAACTTGCTGTCTGCTCTAGTTCTTCTTGGTGAAAGATGTTAACAGTTGGGAGGTTAACTGCTGCCTTTGCCAAGTTCTTTAAAGGCATATCACCATTTTATAACGAAGTTCCATAGCTGCCAAGATTTTCCCTATATAAAATGGGGCAGCAAAGCGCAACAGCCCTCCCCCATGCAGCCGATCGTTGAGAGCTCAAACAGCCACGCGATGTGAAAACTACTTTGGTGCCAAATCATCTGTGATATCAAAGCAGTCTCTCTCTTGGTTTCTTGATGCTCTGTGATCTGTCAGAGTGCGAGACCTTTTGATGACTGGAAGCCAACTATCGCTAATCTCTATAGATTCCCCCTTCCTATTTACTGCAGTGGGATGTTTTATTATTTCGATTGCTTCCCTGTTCAGACGGGAACGATATTGTTCAGACAGGAACGATTTGATATTGCAGATGATTTGGTGCCGCCGTGCCAGCACTGCACTAAAATCACAAATAGACCCTTTCCAAGTTCAGAGGAAGTATGGATGCGGATGGTTTTGTTTTTTTAAATGTATTGTATACCTGCTTTTTCATTAAAAATGCTGATGATGGCTTCCAACAAGAAACAACAATAATACAATTACAGTAGTTAAAAACTGATTACAAAACCGGACTCAGGAGTTTATAAGCAGACAGTCCCGAGCTGCCCTCCCCATTTTTTTTTTAAATGACCAGCAATCGGAGAGACTAAACATCCTGAGAGCAAGGCTCTCTGTGCCAGGTGCAGGGGAGTGACAACGGGAAACAGGTTATCTTGTTGTCTTGTACTCCCTGAGGCATCTGGTGGGGCCACTGTGTGATACAGGAAGCTGGACTAGATGGGCTTTTGGCCTGATCCAGCAGGGCTCTTCTTATGTTCTTATGTAAGGCAAAGGCCTAAATTACCTGCAGTATTCCGCCTGCTTAGAAATCTTGCTTGTGTCTTAGTTAGACTAATAAATCCTTGGCTGTGTGTGTTTTTTTTTTCATAGCCAATAGGAGGAAGTGATGTTCCAATCGTAGCATGCCTCTAGCATGCTGTAGTGCGGCTCATTTTAAAAACAACAAAATGGCGTCTTATTTTAGTTCAGGGTGCTTTATGGCATTAAATATTTATTTACAAGACCTCGATGGGAATCTGAAGTGTTGCTGCAAGTCACCTTAGCTGTTTTAAATGAATCTTGTAGACATAAGCCTCCATTGAAAAGATCGCTCTTATTTCCTTGTCCCTCATACTATATATCCCAAGCTCCTTTGCAGCCAAACAGTCTTCCTATTGGTGCATGAGGCCACCATCTTTTCTAGCTTTGAGCTCGTAGCTCAAATTGCTAGCGTGGCAAACATGCTAGAATGTGAAGAAAGAACGTGACCTGAGCGTGCTGGAAGGAGGGAAAAACAACAACAGCTCTCCAGCGCTCCTAGTTCCTTCCAGCTCCTAGCGCTGGAAGGTGAAAAACAAAAGCAGACCCTGTTTCCTTCCTCTGTTAGCATGTTCATTGCCTTTGGATTCAGAAAGAACCATTGCCTCTGGCAATACAAGCAGTACGTTTAGGCCCAAGCCTATGCCTCCTGTTACGCGTTGAAGAATTGCAACAACCAGCGTGAAAGAAGAGGAGTTTATTAGACACGTGTCTTGACAGCTCCCTGGGGACAAAAGTCCATAGCACAGAGAACTGTACCAGTTTGCTGCTCAGTCTCCCTCTTATAGTTCAAAACTGTGCAGCTACTGACAGAAGGTGGGTCAAAGAATCACATTAACTTCTTATTGGTTACAGAAATACAGAAAGA
This sequence comes from Plestiodon gilberti rubricaudatus, assembly GCA_026170595.1. Lineage (NCBI taxonomy): Eukaryota > Metazoa > Chordata > Lepidosauria > Squamata > Scincidae > Plestiodon > Plestiodon gilberti. The sequence goes on from JANXHW010000003.1 coordinate 222,747,234, forward strand.
AACGTAATAGACAAGTTACACCCTTCATTGGCTATTCTCTAACAGCTGAGGTTTGATGTACACCAGAGTTTCTCAACCTGTGGTACGCATACCCCTAGGGGTACGCGGACCACGTGGCTGGGGGTACGCCAAATGCAGGCTGGGGGTGCCCCATTAACACTTAAGTGTTAATTAAGTTTTTTTCGATCGAAAGCTGTCATGGCCAGCAGTTATATTTAGCGAAGTAGGGTATACAGGTAAAATAGCCATGTAAAAGAAAATCTATGCTGGATTTTCTTTTACATGGCTATTTTACCTGTATACCCTACTTCGCTAAATAATTAAGTTTTGTTTTTATTATTTTTTTCCGGATTTTTTTTGGAGCCAGAGAACTCCGTTTTTCTTTTTTTAGTAGCTAATCTATCCGATCTACAACTGGTGGTCGGGTTGATTTATGTGCATGCATAAATTAGGTTGAGCTTCTCAGCAGCCAGCAGACGGCGTTGTGCACGCTCCTGTCTCCCAGCTCTCCTCCAATGCAGCTCCTGCTGCAGCATTAGCGTTTTTTATTTTGCTAACACAGACATCACTTGGGTAAGTGCAGGGGTGGGGTAGGGTAGGGGAAAAGTTGAGTTTGGGTGGTTTTGTACTTGGGATTTATGTTTTTTACTTTGGAAACTGTGCAGGGGTGGGGTGGGGAAAGAGTTCAGTTTGGGTTTTTGTTTGTTTTTTACTTTGGAAACCCTGTCTTTGGGTCCTCCTCTCCTTTCTGTGGCTGCAAGTTTGTCTGAGTTTCTTTTTGTAAGGTCCACCCCATCTTTTCAGCATCTATTTCAGCATGCATTTTGTGCATGTGTCTTATTGCTGTGTGTTTTTTAAAAGAGATCCTGGCATTTTTGTGCATTTTGTGCAATTTATGTAAATTAGCTAATTATGCTAATTAGCCGGGATACTCCAAAAATTTTGACCTTCGTTGGGGGTACCCGGGCCTCCAAAGGTTGAGAACCCCTGACGTACACAATTCTTGGTATTTTATTTACATATTCTTATGATGCTTGTTCAGTTTGCTACTGTCCGCCTTCTACCTTATCATACAACAGAAGGACTCCACCCTGCCAGCAAACTTCTACCCAGGTCACACCCATCCAGCATGTTATCTGTTAGCAGAAGGCTAACTTGTGTACGTCTGTTCTACTGCAGAAACAGAAATGCACCTTAATATTGTGCTTTTGCTTTCTGACTATATGTATGAGCTTATAACATAAACTATAAATGAGTATAAACCAAACATAAACAGGTGTATATTTCTCTCTTTGCAGAGACTTGATATGAGATTATGCTGTTATGTATTTCTGAACTCAGAAATACATTTTGATGTTTACTACAAGGAAAGCATTCTGCTTATGCTCAGGAAACCTGGGTTACAACCTCACACTCCTCTAATTGGGCTGATATGATATGATATGACTGAGCCAGGATGGTGTAGTGGTTTGGGAGTCGGACTTAGACCTGGAAGATCCAGGTTCAACTCCCCGCTCAGCCACGAAGCTTCCTGGGTGACCTTGGGCCAGTCACTATCTCTCAGCCCCACCTACCTCACAGGGTTGTTGTGAGGACAAAAAGGAGGGGAGGAAATATGTATACCACTCTGAGCTCCTTGCAGGAAGGGCGGTATAAAAATGTGAAAAATAAAATAAATAATAAATAAATAAACTCTATAAACCCATTTCTCTAGTCTGTGGGTGATATTGGCTATCAGTCAAGCTAAGATGAGGAGAAAAGAAAATGTCAGGTATCAAATCCTCAAGAATTCTCTATTTTGTGAGGGTCTTTGAGAATGTGAGAGAAGATCCTACAAGCATGTAAATACGACTGCCTTATGAACTAACTAGATAGGCCAACCTTTTATCATCTCTCATTCTTAAAAGTGTTTATGAAATCTTCCAATAGTAATTTTAGCCCTTTGTTGTATTTATCAGCGTTCTTCAGCGGTGTGTGTTTAGAAATAATATATTTTGGGGGAAAAACATGCACCCAGCTGTGCACTTTAATATAGTTTCACGCAGATAGGTGTATAAAAATCCTCTGAAGTGTGAAGTTATAATCGTACTTAGTGAATGTCTTTTTTTTTTTACTTTAGAAGGAAAATGTTCAAAAGAGGGAGAAACATAATGCAGGGCCCTTTGATCTTCATAATACCATATCAAAGACAAAGAGTGTGAAAGAACATTTTTGATGGAATAATCAGAAATCGGCTCATAGACTTCAAGATGCTTTCTGGTCAATGTCTCCTACAAATTCAAAACTGGTTCGGAAAGTGGCTTGTAAGATACACATTTAGCCCTTTCTGCATAATGTGGTCTACCCAAACAGCTGGAGGTGATAAAGCCATTCCTGAACTGTTCTACTGCAGCCTGCAGGTGAGAGAGCAGCGTGACTGAATTCTCCCTCTTATAAAAGACAAAATCTCTCTGCACATATCAAAATAAATGTAAGGGGTAAGGATTCTAAGGTAGCATTTCTCCATGTCATGGTACAGTTTTATTACAATGATCATTTTTCATTGGGAGACTCTCCAAACATGGAATGGTTCACTGCAGCGTGGTGTTTTCCCCTTGAATTGTACTGCCCTAAATAGCTACTTATGGGAATGCGGTGGCTTAGTGGTTAAGACGTTGAACCGCAGACTGGAAGTTCAGCAGGACAACAGTTCGAAACCCGAGTGCCACGTGATGGAGTGACCTTCCGTCTCCTGTCCCAGCTCCTGCCATCCTAGCCGTTCGAAAGCAAGGAATTGCAAGTTGATAGCGCTGGCTCTTCGGCCTTAGAATTGGAGATGAGCACTGCACCCTAGAGGCGGATACGACTGGCTTTCGAGCAGAGGATAGCTCTACCTTTACCTTAGATAGCTGCCTATACTGCCTATACTGCCTGCATGTTAGAGCTGCTCTCGCAGACATACTTAGTGTGGAAAAAAAGCACACTCTTTAATAAATGAAGATAAAGAAAATGAATTTAATGTGTGGAAAGCAGAGTTTTAAAAAAAGTGTAAAAGAAAAAAAAAGAGAAGCGGGGCATGGCTGGAGTGCTTTACCCACTTATTACAGACGAGTCTCATTGAGTTTAATAGCAGTGACCTATTTGAATAGCAGTCTGTTTTTCCTAGTAGAAGCAACTTTGGCTAAAGCGATTCATCTTTTATGACAAAACCAGTACCAACATCATACATTTCCTGTAAAGGAGGAAGACAGGGCAATAAAACAGGCAAGAGAAGGGAATGCGACTAGACTAGAGTGCTGCGAATGGACTGGGGGGGGGGGGAGCGGGGGAGGAAGGGCTGATCAGTTCAGGAGCTTCTGGACTGTGTAATATCCTTAATTATGGTATATCAGTTTCCTTGGTACCCTTCTGCCTTTTTGGTACCAGTTCTAGATACCAGTAAAGACACTGATTTTATGTCCCTTTTACAAGGTATGGATTTATGTGGAGCAATTACTATTAATTGAAGCAAGTACTATAGTACTACAGTACAGTATATAAATCCTTTGGCTTGACCCTTTAATCTGCATCACAAGCTAAAATGAAGTTTGTAACGAGTCATTTTGTCTTGTCTTGAACATCCCTTCCCTTCTTACTCTTTGCATTCCCTTTGCTCTGCTGTTTCTTCCCAGTCTAAAATTAGATGGAGAGCTATAGTGCCTCTCTCTGGGATCTGATGTGGGTCTACTATCTTGTAGGCAGTGCCAGCCCATCCATGCAGCCACCTGAAGTGGGTTGCATCGGCGACAGATTGCAAGGGGTCTGAGGGGGTATCGGATTCGGGGTGCCTTTCACAGATGGCTCCCTTCAACCTGTGGCGAATACAAGCTGCAATGATCTGCTTCTATCTTCCTTGAGTGAGAAGCAGATCATTCCCCTCCTTTCCATGTTCTTGCTGCTGTGGAACCCGGCGGAAGTGCGGGGCTTCAGGTTTCATTTACTGTCCCTGTAAATTGATCCAGAAGTCCTGCGCTTCTTGGTTTCACTGTAGCAAGCGAGAAGCACGACACTTCCGGGTTGTTGTTGTTTTTTATGTGGCAGAGGTGGCTGACCCAAGACCGCGTCAGGCAGTGTTCTGGGTTGCGCTGCCCCGGCTGCTTCCCTCCTCTTATTCTCTACTTGTTTAGGAAAGTCTACAAGGGAAGACCCAGTCTTGAGTAGTAGCCATCTAAAGAAAGAAGCCGTTAATGTGTATCGAGATCATCTTGAGGAGGACTCTGTTTAGCATACTGGGAGGGATTCGAAAAGAGCCACAGGAGTTGGGTTTCGTAACTGTAAGCTGCCTATTTAAAGGTCACGTTACAGGTTGTGCTTACCGGTAGTGTGTTCTTCTGTTTATTAAATAGCAGTGGCACAGAAGTGGAGATCTGGATTAGGATACCGTAATGGCATGGGAAGCTTCAGCCTTTTGCCCTGGTTGAAGTCCCAGTCTGGGTTCCTTCTGCCATAGTTATTATTTAGGTTTACCATATTCCCCCCCCCCCTTAATCTGGGACATCGCCCCCACAATCTAATTAATTAATTTCTAAAAAATAAAAAAATCAATTTAACTTTAAAAACTAAAGGGGAACAAAGCGCCCCCACAAGGTCTAATTATTTATTTAATTTTACAATAAAATAATTAATTAAATTAACTTACCCCATCGTCGCCCGTCGCCGCCGCTCCTCCGCATTGTTGCTGCTCCTCCTGCTGCTCTGAGGGAGCCGGTGAGAGACCGAGCGAGCCTGCGACAGCCTGCCTGGGCCGGGCAAGCCTCGCCGATGCTTGCACGGCACGGGCTGGCTCTGGCGCTCTCTCTCTCTCTCTCTCGCCGGCTTGGAGCCGGCGAGAGATCGGGCAAGCCAGTGACAGCCTGCTTAGAGGCTCGCACGGCCCGGGCTGGCTCTCACCGGCCTACTCACACGGTCACCGCCACCGCCATTGATTGAAGAAACTTACTTGGGCGCCAACATCTTGGCTCTCGCGAGATTTCGCGAGCCAAGATGCCAGCGACCAGAAAAAAGGTACGTTTTCTCTTTAAAAATTGCAGCGGTGGCAGCAGCAGCGACTACCATCTGGCCCGAAAACGTTCCGGGACCTTTCCGTGATCCATGGGCAGATTCTGGGACAGTCCTGGAAATTCCAGGACGAATGGTAAGCCTATTATTTGCCCTGAGATGGAAGCTTTCATTCTCTCACACGCCTTCGTTTCCTAGACACGTGAAAGTGCCTGTATTTTAAAGGGGAAGAGGGATAATAACATTGTATCGTTATAGGTCCTTAATATTCTATCAGTCATAAGATCTAAATCCTCCATCCCATTATGCATGGAATAACTGCATCACAGTCTCTACCAGCCCTCCAAATTTGGTATAAATCCACTTAAGAAATGAGGGAGGTACAGTAGTTTACAATCTTCCTTGAATTTTGAGAACCTCCCAGAAATATTTGTGACTTGGACACCAGCAGACAGTTCAGTTCCTTTTGGTTTATGGGAAATTGTTTTCAATTTTCAATTGTCCCTGAAATTATTTTCAAAAGTTTAAGCTTGTTCCTGGAGTATATTATTTTAAAGAAAACACATCAAGTACTTTTTGAGTAATTAGCCTTTACCACCTTTAAAAATAAATAAATAAATTGGGGATTATACTGGCATAATGCCGTTTTTTTCTGGCTTTTTTAAAAGGTTTTTTAGGGGTAACGGGGCTTCTAGGTGTATATGTTTGCTTTGCGCCACTTATCTTTTGTTAGGGGGGCCTCCAGGCTGGACGACGATCTCCTCCGACGATCTCCGACGATCTCCTCCGTGAATCACGCAGCGTGATGGCTGTTTACAGAGAACTCTGCAAAGTTCACGCATGCGCATAGCAAACAGCCATCACAGAGTTCACGCATGCGTGATGGCTGTTTGCTATGTGCATGCGTGAACTCTGCAAACAGCCATCACGCTGCGTGATTCACGGAGGAGATCGTCGAAGATCGTCGGAGGAGATCGTCGTCCAGCCTGGAGGCCCCTATAAACACAAGATAAGTGGCGCAAAGCAAACATATACACCTAGAAGCCCCGTTACCCCTAAAAAACCTTTTAAAAAAGCCAAAAAACCCCGGAAAAAACGAAAAAAAAAACCGAAAGTAATTAGCATAATTATGTTAATTAGTAATTATGCTAATTACTTTGGGGGCGTCGAGGGGTCGCCCCCCCCCGTTCTGAGGCTAGCTACGCCACTGCTGGCATTTAATGTAGCACATGTTCATTGGGGGGGGAGGGGGAGTTGACTATATTTAGACCTTTTTTGCCCTCAGAAACCATGGCTACCGTCTGCCAAACAAAGACTAGCCTGAGTTTAAAATGTGTTTGCTCATAAAATCAACATCGCTTGTCCAATTTTCCTGACAATTGATACGGATTAACTAGAGGTCCATGCTTTTGTTCACAAAAATAACTCTTTTTATTTGCTTTTCAAATCTTCCAAACATTTGTAGTGGATTGTGTAGAAACGTTTCTGTTTTGTCTGGCGTTTGGGTGACGGGTTGATGCCTGCTCTCTGTGTCTCTGTAATAATATTTTGGTTCTGCTGCCTTGTTTCTGGACCAAATAGCTCCACCTCCCCATGGTTTTATTGTTTTTATTAATGATTTTATTCATTGTTTGTATACATTGTATATTTTATTATGGTACTTTGTAGACAGCCTTGGGCATTCGATTCAGCTTGGGAAAGGTGGATATACATTCATTAAATAAATAAAAGTAAAGCGACACGATGACCCAAGGTTTCATCCAGATACATTGCAAAATGAGGAAGATCTAACATTTTGAAACTTACCCAGCAAAGGGTATTTCTGGTTGCTTCTTGGGGAATAGTATATAATATATTTTATTTATTTATTTAAAGAATTGGTATCCCGCCTTTCTCCCGGCAAGGGCACTCAATAATAATAATATACAGTATTTATATACCGCCTTTCTTGGTCATTGGATTTCTCCTCTGACTTTAATCCAAGGTGGTGTACATGGGCAGGCTGTCCTAACCCCCCTTGGAGGGTTTTACAATATATAAATGTCCAATCTTTCATGAACAGCTACATTCCAGGTGGTATCCTTTTTGCAGTCTGACTATTCTGCTGGCTGGCGCCTCCCACACTCAACCAACACAGCTGGGAGCTCTTATCAAGGAGAGCAAACCATGTAATTTTGCACCATTTTTCATCTGCTAACACTGTACAACCTCTACCACCTACCTAGTACATTTTAAAGTGGTTACAATTTATAAAAATAGGGAAAAATTGGAATAAAAACTCATAACACCGCTTTCTGCAATTTCATTGCTTTCTGCAATTGGCCGGCGCAGGTCCTGGGCAACGGCACAGTGAGCAGCTCTGGCCTCCATGCCGGCACCGCTCACTTGTGGGGAGCCACAAAAGTTCCTTATGGCACTTGTGTGACACCTTGGGCACCTTAGGCCGGCAGTACGCTCTGGTCTCCCCAGCAACACCCCTGCCAGTTTCCCCACACCTCCACTCATCTCCCACCATCTAATCTCCCCCACCGCCTCCAATCACTCTGCTCTTTGCAAGGGAGTGGCAACAGGATACAGGTCTCTTGTTGTCTTGTGTGCTCTCTGAGGCATCTGGTGGGGCCACTGTGTGACACAGGAAGCTGGACTAGATGGGCTTTTGGCCTGATCCAGCAGCTGGGCTCTTCTGATGTTCTCCTTTTGGTAGGCTTACCAGATCTCCAACCGGGACAGAGTGCTAGACCTTTAGGAGAAGGAATGTGGGCAGGTGTAAGAAGAAGCAAGCCCCATTGTGTTCAGTGGGGCTTGCTTCTGAGTAGACATGCCTAGGTTTGTGCTCTAAGGATTAACAAGCTACACCTGCCCACATTCCTTCTCCTCCTCCTGCTTCTGAGTGGACATGCCTAGGATTGTGCTCTAAGGTTTAACAAGCTACACCTGCCCACATTCCTTCTCCTAAAGGTCTAGCACTCTGTCCCGGTTGGAGATCTGGTAAGCCTACCTTTTGGTCACCCTGTCCCTCCTCCAAATTCACTGACCTCCTGCCACCACTGCTGCCCTTCTCTTTCTCCCACTCCTTGCCATTGCAAAAAGCACAGATGGTGGGGAAGTTGTGGAGGGAGTGGAGAAAGGAGTGGAGACGGGTATCCTAAAGTGGCACAGGCCGGGCAGCAGCGGCAGTAGGAGGGTGGTGGCGTTGGCGTTGGCTCCTGCTTTGGCTTCCTTCATCATGTCACCACTGCCAAATAATAGGTGGACAAGCTCCCCCCCCCCCAATGTGCTGCTAGGGCACATTATCATCTCATTGGTGCTCATTAGAGGACTAACCCTACAGTTACCCCAATTAAAGGACTAACCCAATTAAAGGACCAATTAAAGGGGCTTATTAGAGGACTAGACCAGCCGTTGGCGCAGCGGGTTAAACCACTGAACCATAAGCTGTCGATCGAATGGTCGGCAGTTTGATTCCCGCGACGGGGTGAGTGCTCGTTGCTTGGCCAGCTCCTGCCAACCTAGCAGTTCCAAAGCATGTCAATGCGAGTAGATAAATAGGTACCACTTGCAGGAAGGTAAACAGCGCTCCATGTTCCAGCCGCATGCTACGCGCTGCGGCAAGGAGAGTCATGCCGGCCACATGACCACGGAGGCGTCTTCGGACAACGCTGGCTCTTCGGCTTTGAAATGGGGGTGAGCACCACACCCTAGAGTCGGACACGACTGGACTTAATTGTCAGGGGTCACCTTTACCTTTTTATTGGAGGACTAACCCCACAGCTACCTAAATCGTTATGAACAAGCACCCCTCCTGAGGAACCCTCTTTTCCCCTAAAAATGTATTTTGTCCATTGATAGGACAAGGAATTTGTGCTTGATACTGAAAGGAATGAGAAGCCAGTGTAGCAATTTGGAAGGATGGGGCATAGCTTAAAAGTACAAGGAAAGTTACAGTCAAGCTACCTGGGACAAACAGGCCATTTGGAATTGTGGAGTGAAGTCATGTGATTCTAAGTTTTTCAGAGCAGAAGGGAGGAGGGTTCATTACAGCGAGCATCAAGAACTAGATTAAGGACCTTCAAGCAGACAGCAAATCTAACATTGCAATTTTAATTTCTATTGCAGAGGGAATAGAGGCTGATGTATGTGTGTACTTTCAAGATTTAGTGGCAATTCATATGGCACTTAACAGCACGAATTTCAAGCACCAGTAACCTGTCTATTTCTTAGAGGACTTAAATATTCAGAGGCTGCATCAGCAGCAAAGATCAACTGTTGTGGTTCAAAATTAAGTGGTTTGTAGAAAGTCTGTTTGCTTCAGACACACAAACATTTTTTTTTAAAATAGAGAACCTCCCATTATCTCTGATTCCATTGCAGAGATCCTTTGAGAGTGATGCTGGGGTGCGATGCGGTCTATTAATGCAAAGTTTGGAGCTCTTGTGCCAGAAACATTAAAATAGTGAAGAATACCTGGCTCTATATTATTATTATTATTATTATTATTATTATTATTATTATTATTATTATTAACAGCTTATGCTGGCCTGAGTTGGTGTAATTTGCTCAAGGCCAAGAATGTAGAATAATTTCTTCAGATTTCTAGGCACTGCTCCAAGGGCTCCAATGACAATTGGCACAATATTGACCTTCTTCTCCTAGAGATGCCCAAGTTACTCAATAGGGCTACTTGGATGTGCGCCAGCTAATTTGCTGGCACAAATTCGAGCGGCCTGTGTAGCAGTGGCCAGGCCCGGGGAGGGGGATAAGATTCTGGCAGAGCTGCTGCCACCGATCCCTCCCCTTTCCTGGGCTCGGCTGACCAAGCAGTAATACAGGATCGGGGTGCCTGTCTACTAAACACTTAAAATAAGTGCTTCATTGAAGCACTGTGGTTAGTCCACCCCAGATTGATAAGCTCAGTTTTGCTTAAACGTTAGGATGTGCTTAAATATTTGTTTAGAGCAAGCACATAGTCTGAACAAAGTACAGTTGTCCAACTAGAAGCATGGCCGATCTGATCTGTAAAAATGACTGGATGATTTGGAACCCCAAAAACTGAGGGAGCAATTCAGATGGAGAGAAGTTCATCAGCATTCCTAGTGCCAATTTACAGTGTTTTTAGTCAGGGATGCCATTTAGAGAGTGGGGGGAAGCCCCCCCCCTTGTGTTTTTGACCATAGCTGATTATACAGAAGCATCTGTATTTCTAGTCATGGTTCTGTGGAGTGGGGAGTGAAAATACACCCAGCTGACCCTACTCCCTGTCTTCATGCATATTGAGTTGAAGTGAAAATCAGGTTTCTGCCCCCGAGCAGACCCTTCTTTGTGACTGAAGGCTGATTCACACTACAGTAATCCAGGCGCGTTAGGGATCTGCGGAGTGTAGCGCGGAGCATTTTGGAAGCTTGCGGAGCAGCTGCGAGCTCCGCAACGCAGAGGCTGGAAAAATGACTTCCCCTCATCTTTTGAGGGGGTTGCCTTTGCGGAGCTGGGAGGGTTTGCGGAGCTACTGCAGCCTACCAATCGGGAAGAGTGGCTGCATGCTGATCAGAACTACCTCCAATCACCTTCATAAGAAGGCGGGACAGCAGGAGGACTTCCGGCCAGCTCTGCGTGCTGGGGCAGGGGCATCCGCGCCTTGAAAAGTGTAGTGTGAATCAGCCTTGAGGTTCCTGAGTGTGTGGATGATCTGTGTATGTACCACTGTATTGAAACCAGAGTCTCACTTTCATCTGAACAGGTAAAGATTGGGGCAGTGCGACTACTAGGTTGCTGGGAGCCCTGGGGCAAAGCCCCTCACTGGACCTCACATGGTGCCCCCTGCATGTTCCCTGGCGTGCAATGGGTGGTGCTACCACTGCTGTTGATGGTACTGAGGGTTCAGGGGTGAGCACAGTCCAGTGGATGCTCCGATGGGCTCTCAGTCAGTGCCCAATTTGACTGACCTCTGACATTGTACCTGGTTTTGGGACCAACCTGTGTAATCCAGCTTCCCCTCCACATGTAGAGTGAACACTTGGGGGTATTTGTCAGTAGGGGGCTACTAAGTGACTGTGGTGTAAACAATTAAATAGGTACTAGCTTACTGTGCCTGCCAATCTGCTTTGTTTATTGAGAAGAGGGTTGCATGAGCTGTCGATCGAAAGGTTGGCAGTTCGAATCCGTGCGACGGCTCCTGCCAACCTAGCAGTTTGAAAGCAAGAAATTCCAAGTAGATTAATAGGTTCCGCGTCAGCGGGACGGTAACAGCGTTCCATGCGCCTCGGTGTTGAGTCATGCTGGCCGCATGACCATGGAAATGTCTTCGGACAGCGCTGGCTCTTCGGCTTTGAAACGAAGATGAGCACCGCTCCCTAGAGTCGGACACGACTGGACTTAATTGTCAAGGGATACCTTTACCTATTATTTAGGTGGTTTCAGTACCACCTAAGCAAATGCTCTTTACAGCGCAATCCGACTTAACTTTTGTGCCGGTTTAACCAGCGGCGCAGCGAGACCGGGAGGCCCCAGAACGGAAAAGGGATTCAAATCCCCTTTGAATTCCTCTTTTGGAGGGGATTGGAATCCCTTTTCCATTCTGGGGCCTCCCGTTCTCGCTGCGCCGCTGGTTAAACCGGCACAAAAGTTAAGTTGGATTGCGCTGATAGTATCCTTTTTGTGGAAATGTATCCTTGAAGATACTGATGAACTGGTCTTTGGACCTCATACCCCCCTCCTCATGGTCTCCTTGCTTGCATTTTGTTTCACCGAGCACTGTTCTGTTTACCTGACTGGTCTGCAACAAATTCATGTTGCTGAAGCCGTTTGACTGTTGTCTTGAACAAGTTATGCATCCCTAGCCTTTATCTTGGTCTTTTCCAAAGCCAGAACCTTTTTGTCATCTTGCAAGCATATTGATCTTCAGTTGTGCAGTAAAGATGCCCAATTTGTTCTTCCTGAGCTAACACAATGTTCCAGTGCATGCCAGCCCATCTCCCAAGTTTGTTATCTGTTGATCATTGTCTTTCAGCTGATGCTCAAGAGCCTCCTGTAGGGAAGAAGAAATGTGAACACCCTTCCTTAAACCTATTTGGATATTTAGTACAGTTGGGAACGAGGCTGTGATATTTTAAGAGGGGCGAACAAAATTAATTAGATGAATCCGTTGATATGTTGATTGATCCATTTAAGGCAAGTATATTACTTATAAATGCAATGCGTGACATCAAAACTTGCAGTTTCAAGTTGGTGTGAGCAGATGTCTCTTGAGAAAAAAATTGAAAGTTTTCGTGGCCAGTTACAATGCACAAAGTTTTCAAGTTTCCAGGTTTATCAGCCATGTAAAAATACTTAATATTAAAAACGCATAAAAACAAGTTATATATATATATCCTTCATGGATCATTGCCTTGTCGTGGCGAAGGGGCTTGCGTAACTCAATGAAGCCATGAGCTATGCCGTGCAGGGACACCCAAGACGGACAGGTCGTAGCAGAGAGTTCTGACTAAAAGTGATCCACTGGAGAAGGAAATGGCAACCCACTCCAGTAACCTTGCCAAGAAAATCCCATGAACAGTACCAAAAGGCTAAAAGATATGACGCCGGAAGATGAGCCCCTCAGGTCGGAAGGTGTCCAATATGCTACTGAGGAAGAGCGGAGGACTATTCCAAGTAGACCCAGAAAGAGTGAAGCGGCTGGGCCAAAGCCAATAGGACGTCCAGCTGTGGATGTGTCTGAGGTAGAAAGGAAAATCCAATGCTGCAAGGAGCAATACTGCTTAGGAACATGGAATGTGAGGTCTATGAATCAAGGCAAGCTGGATGTGGTCAAAAATGAGATGATAAGATTGAACATTGACATCTTGGGAATCAGCGAACTAAAATGGACGGGCATGGGCGAATTTAAGTCGGGTGACCATCATATCTACTACTGTGGGCATGAATCCCTTAAAAGAAATGGAGTAGCCCTCATAGTCAATAAAAGAGTGGGAAAGGCAGTACTGGGGTGCAACCTCAAAAACGACAGAATGATTTCAGTTCGAATCCAAGGCAAACCATTCAACATTACAGTAATCCAAGTGTATGCCCCAACCACTGATGCCGAAGAAGATGAAGTTGACCGGTTCTATGAAGACCTACAACACCTTCTAGAACTAGCACCCAAAAAAGATGTCCTTTACATCATAGGAGACTGGAATGCTAAAGTAGGAAATCAAGAAATAAACGGAACAACAGGCAAGTTTGGCCTTGGAGCGCAAAATGAAGCAGGGCAAAGGCTAACGGAGTTCTGTCAAGAGAACACGCTGGTCATAGCAAACACTCTTTTCCAACAACACAAGAGGCGGCTCTACACATGGACATCACCAGATGGTCAATACCGAAACCAGATAGATTATGTGCTTTGCAGCCAAAGATGGAGAAGCTCTATACAATCAGTAAAAACAAGACCTGAAGCTGACTGTGGCTCAGATCATGAGCTTCTTATTGCAAAATTCAGACTTAAACTGAAGAATGTAGGGAACACCACTAGACCAGTCAGATATGACCTAAACCATATCCCTTATGAGTATACAGTGGAGGTGAAGAATAGATTTAGGGCATTAGACCTGGTAGACAGAGTGCCTGAAGAACTATGGACGGAAGTTCGTAACATTGTACAGGAGGCAGCAACTAAAACCATCCCAAAGAAAAAGAAATGCAAGAAAGCAAAGTGGCTGTCAGATGAGGCTTTACAAATAGCTGTGGAAAGAAGGAATGCAAAAAGCAAAGGTGAAAGGGAAAGATATAAACAACTGAATGCAGAGTTCCAGAGAATAGCAAGGAGAGATAAGAAGGCCTTCTTAAATGAACAATGCAAGGAAATCGAGGAAAACAACAGAATGGGGAGGACTAGAGATCTCTTCAAGAAAATTGGAGATATCAAGGGAACGTTTTGTGCAAAGATGGGCATGATAAAGGACAAAAAAGGCAAGGACCTAACAGAAGCAGAAGAGATTAAGAAGAGATGGCAAGAATACACAGAAGAACTATACAAGAAAGATCTTAATGTTCCTGATGACCACGCTGGTGTGGTCACTGACCCAGAGCCGGACATCCTAGAGAGTGAAGTCAAGTGGGCCTTAGGTAGCATTACTAACAACAAAGCTAGTGGAGCTGATAATATCCCAGCTGAGCTACTTAAAATCCTAAATGATGATGCTGTGAAAGTGCTGCACTCAATATGCCAACAAATTTGGAAAACTCAGCAGTGGCCAAAGGATTGGAAAAGGTCAGTTTACGTTCCAATTCCAAAGAAGGGCAGTGCCAAAGAGTGTTCAAACTACCGTACAATTGCACTCATTTCACATGCTAGCAAGGTTATGCTCAAAATCCTACAAGCTAGGCTTCAGCAGTACGTGGACCGAGAACTACCGGACGTACAAGCTGGGTTTCGAAGAGGCAGAGGAACTAGAGATCAAATTGCCAACATGCGCTGGATCATGGAGAAAGCCCGAGAGTTCCAAAAAAACACCTACTTCTGCTTCATTGACTACGCAAAAGCCTTTGATTGTGTGGATCACAACAAACTGTGGCAAATTCTTAAAGAGATGGGGGTACCAGACCACCTTACCTGTCTCCTGAGAAACCTGTATGCGGGTCAAGAAGCAACAGTTCGAACCGGCCATGGAACAACTGATTGGTTCAAAATTGGGAAGGGAGTACGGCAAGGCTGTATATTGTCACCCTGCTTATTTAACTTATATGCAGAGTACATTATGAGAAATGCAGGGCTGAATGAATCACAAGCCGGAATCAAGATTGCCGGGAGAAATATCAACAACCTCAGATATGCAGACGATACCACCCTAATGGCAGAAAGTGAAGAAGAACTAAAGAGCCTCTTGATGAGAGTGAAAGAGGAGAGTGCAAAAGTTGGCTTGAAACTCAACATTAATAAAACTAAGATCATGGCATCGGGTCCCATCAATTCCTGGCAAATAGAAGGGGCAGAAATGGAAGCAGTAACAGATTTTACTTTTCTGGGTTCCAAGATCACTGCAGACGGAGACAGCAGCCATGAAATTAAAAGACGCTTACTCCTTGGAAGGAAAGCTATGGCAAACTTAGACAGCATAATAAAAAGCAGAGATATCACCATGCCAACAAAAGTTCGTATAGTCAGGGCGATGGTGTTCCCAGTAGCAATGTATGGTTGCGAGAGTTGGACCATAAGGAAGGCTGAGCGCCGAAGAATAGATGCTTTTGAACTGTGGTGCTGGAGAAGACTCCTGAGAGTCCCTTGGACTGCTAGGAGATCAAATCAGTCAATTCTAAATGAAATCAAGCCTGACTGTTCCCTGGAAGGACAGGTACTAAGGCTGAAACTCAAATATTTTGGCCACCTAATGCGAAGAGAGGACTCTCTGGAGAAGACTCTGATTGATGCTGGGAAAGATTGAAGGCAAAAGGAGAAGGGGAAGGCCAAGGATGAGATGGTTAGACAGCATCACCGATGCAACAAACATGAAAATGAGCGAACTCAGGAAGATAGTGGAGGACAGGAAGGCCTGGCGGGATATGGTTCATGGGATCACGAAGGGTCGGACACGACTTAACGACTGAACAACAACAACAACAACATATATATATATATATATATATATATATATATATATATATATATATATATATATATATATATATATATATATATATATATATATATATATATATATATATATATATATATATATATATATATCTTCAAGGAAAGCCAAACAAGTTTTTAAAACAAAAATAAATTTATTTGGGGTTTCTAGCACTGTTCTCTTCTAAGGCCACTGTCTCAAAGTCTTAATTAAAAAAAGACTAATGTTTTCAGTACTGAAAGACATTCTGCTAGTAACGATCTAACTGTAGCATAAACACTTAAAAAGCAGATTTTTCTACTGATGCTTGCTCATGCTTCCACATTTATTTATTTTCTGTATTTATATACCACCTTTCTCATCATCAGATTTCTCATCAGATTTATTCAAGGCGGTTTACACAGGCAGGCTATTCTAGACCCGAAGGGTCTTTACAATATTGTTCTATTCATATATAGAACCTTTCCATACCCCAGATATTTCCCTTCCGAGTGCAGCCCTCCTTCTGGTTTGTGCTCTGCACTTCCAAGCTTCACAGTTCACCGCAGTTTGCACTCAGACGGTTGTCTAGATGTTCTCTCTCTAGCTGACTCCTCCACATTCCACCCTCTCATGGTGTCTTCTCCGTGTCTCTGCGAGGTCCATCAGCAGATTCTGTCTCCCATCCAAGCGAGAACCCAGGTCGACCCTGCTTAGCTTCTTCAGGCAGGGCACTGGCTCAACCTCCAGGCCACACCTCCTGCCCACACCTCCATTTTGGGTTGCCACTTTCTCTGTGTTAAGTCACGGGATGCTGCCCTTTGGTGATAGTGGCGACTGTGAGTCACTTCTACTGTACAATGCAGAACACTGACAATTGCCCAACCTCTTTCCCAGCTATAGAAGTGTGGAGTGAATGGAGATCATCCTGGTAGACCACTGCCACCTCCTCAGCTCCAAGGTTGCAAGGACCGTTTGACCACTACATTGACATGGTGCACGGAGCACCTTGCCCACATGGGGTCAAATCAGCAAGTTCTGTGCCTTCCGTGCCCCATCTCAGTTATGGCATCTGAAGGAAGCAGCACCTAAATGGGCTAGCAGTGTTCTGCCATTGCCTGCTCCAGGTCTTGGCCATGTGTGGTGGAGATGCCCTGCTAGTGAGAGAAGGGGCAGGTATCCACAGTTGTGGCTTAGCAGCCAAGGCTAGCCAGCAGTGGTGGACTGCTATACCTGAACATCACTCTTTATTTTCCTCCCCTATTTGGTTATTAAATATCAATGCCATCATTCATAATATTGTCACTTGCCATGGGGGTTCCACCCTGCCTGCAAGAGCTGGAAGTTGGTGAGGCTATTATCTGAACTTCTTTTACAGGGATAATAGGAGTTCCAGACTGTGTGACATTGGGAACTCCTGCTGTTCTTCACGCATCAAGGATTGGTGCCTGCCTGTTTCACTCCGTCATTGTAGCATTAATGACCCTGCTGTGCTGAAGGGCTTTAATTTAGTATTTTGGCCATTCCATGCACACAGAAAATCAAACCCATCAGCATTGTCAATATGTAGGTACCACAATTTAAGGATCCCACAGAGTGATATCCTTACTGCACAAACCTATCATCATATTCAGGATTTTAGTAGAATGCAAGAAGCTCAAATATTTTGGCCACCTAATGCGAAGAGAGGAGTCTCTGGAGAAGACTCTGATGCTGGGAAAGATTGAAGGCAAAAGGAGAAGGGGAAGGCAAAGGATGAGATGGCTAGACAGCATCACCGATGCAACAAACATGAAAATGAGCAAACTCAGGAAGATAGTGAAGGACAGGAAGGCCTGGCGGCATGTGGTTCATGGGATCACGAAGGGTCGGACACGACTTAACGACTGAACAACAACAACAACAACAAGAAACTATTTAGTGAAAGATGGTGAAAGACTATGAATAGAGAAAGACTATTTTGATGTGAAAGACTATGGTATGAATAGTGAAAGGCTATTTAGATTATTCTTCTTTTCTAGAACAGTACTGAGGTTGTAATGTACTGACTGAGATATTGGTACCTAGGAAGTCAGGCCCATGTCTGCATTGTAGAAGTGATCCCCATCATAGTCACACTGCCAGGATCTGATTATTATTGTTACTAAGAATATTTATATACTGCTTAAAAAAAAATTCTTACTAACAATAATATACTGCTTTTTAAAAAAAGAAAAAGGCCAGCGGGTGGTGCAGCGGGTTAAACCGCTGAACCATAAGCTGTCGATCGAAAGGTCGGCAGTTCGAATCCCGCGACGGGGTGAGCGCTCGTTGCTTGGCCAGCTCCTGCCAACCTAGCAGTTCCAAAGCATGTCAATGCGAGTAGATAAATAGGTACCGCTTGCGGGAAGGTAAACAGCGCTCCGTGTTCCAGCTGCATGCAACGCGCTGCGGCAAGGGGAGTCATGCCAGCCACATGACCACGGAGGCGTCTTCGGACAACGCTGGCTCTTCGGCTTTGAAATGGAGATGAGCACCACACCCTAGAGTCGGACACGACTGGACTTAATTGTCAGGGGATACCTTTACCTTTAAAAAAACAACACCAAAAACCTTTTTTTTTGCGTCACCTCGGCACTGCTGTGATGCAAAAGTGCTTTTTCCTTCATCCCTTCCCTTACCAAAAGTCACATTCCCAGGTGCAGGATTCTTACCCTAACCCTAACACAGATCCTATTCACATACTGTAAATACTGTAACACATTACTGTAGCACACTCTTTGAAAAATGTTTTGCATCATCTGCATCATCAGGTGGTCCTGAGCCATTTCAAGGTCCTCAGCCATTTCCACATCTACGTACATGTTCCGTCCCACCCACCCACCTGCTTCTTCCCAGCCTTTTTACTTTTTACTGGAGGGGAGAGGGACGTGCGAAAGCAGCCCACATAGTTCCGCTGCAGTTCCCCAGCCATAATAGAGAAGCATGAGATAAGTTATGTCCAAGTACTGCACTCTCTCCACCAACAGCAGCAAATCCACACTCTTAGCCATTTCAATTCACCAGCTACTAAAAATGTTTCCTGGTCATCCAAAGGAAATGAATGTAAACTTCCTGGACCTCATCCCTAGTTGATGATGTACCCAAAGACATTAGCAGATAGGGAAAAACATCTCTGTGGTTGCTGGGTCTGAAGCTCTCAACTGTAAAGTCCCTAATATGGATGGGTTAGCCACCTTGGATGTAAAAACCTTTATGATGTCCAGCAAGACTTTCCTGGGTGACCTGACAACTGTGCCTCTCCTAATCAAAAGAATAAGGAGGGGCACATTCGTCAGGTGTGAAATCACCCAACGACACACTTCGCAAGAGTGTGATTTCTCTGAGCCGGAATTTGTGGGATATCGTGGACCTGCCCATATCAAGTGTCAGTTTACTGGATACTAGAGTGCCTGATTTGGCAGCTCTTAATTAGCCCAAAGCAATTCTAGTTATTGTTCTGCTCTTGCTGAAGGCTGCTCATATTGATTAGTTTCCATGTTAGCATCTTCTTAGAAGGCTGAGCCATTAGGTCAGTGTTGCTGAACAAATTAGAGAACCCGCAACAGCTGGGATGGCCATTAAAAGGGATTCTACACCAATCCTCTGCAATCTGAGATGGATACAGGACTCAGGGGACTTAGTTAAGTTTCTTCTTTCTGATAGAAAAAAGAATCCGAAATCCCTAAAGGGCAATTTACACAAAGAGCTGCAAGAATGGAAAGTAATAGTATGTGAAGCAAAGTTGGGATGAAACCGCGAAAGGTTGACATCAAGGCGCAAATTTGTATGGTACAAATTCCAAAATGAATCGATTTCAAAGAGAAGACTTCCTTTCAACCAAACTCAAATGTCTTTCCAAAGCTCCTTCCAATTTTACAGATCCAAAGGAGATTCACTAGTTAATTGGAAAGAAGACAATATAGATACCTGAAAATAAATACTATTAAGTGTGTTATTTCATTAACAGCCCGATCTCGCCTAAGATGCGGTGGCCAGCCTAAAGGATCTTTCACTGCATCCTAGGCAGAATGTGGGCTGTGCCGGCATGGTCCGGGCTCACCTCAGGGGAAGGGGACATTTGTCCCCTTCCCCCGGTGTAAGTGGGTTGGGACCCAATGGGCCTCCTCTGATGCGCGCCAACACTGGAGCTAGCGCGCGTCTGGGGTAGCCAAATAAGGCCGACCCAGCCTCAGAAGGGACGTTGAATATAGGTGCAACCCAGCGCCAATATCCCTGCCCCCTCTCTCGCCACCCTGCAAGATGCAGCACTTGCTCTGGCAGTACAGGTGCATCAACCGGGGAGGGAAAGAATAGGATTGGGCTGTTAGAGTCCAAAGGATAATTGTGTTACTATTACTAGGAGCATGCAATATTTTTGTTTGTTTTCCTTTTCAGTTTCTTTTTCCTTATTAAAACTACATTCTTTTTGGGAGTTGTTTTAGTTGATTACCATATTTATCCGCGTATAAAATGCAGCGGCGTATAAGACGCACCTTCCTTTTGGCCCTGGGTTTCAAGAAAAAAAGATCTAAAGCATTTTTGGGCTACTTGGCTACTTACTGCTTGGCTGCTTAATTAGCTAATTTACATAAATTGCACAAAAATACCAGGATCTCTTTTAAAACACACAGCAATAAGACACATGAACAAAATGCACCAGAACATAAATCCCCCCCAAAAAAACCCAGACTCAACTCTTTTCCCCCCACCCCACCCCTGCAGTTTCCACAGTAAAAAACATAAAAGTACAAAAAAAAACCCAGACTCAACTCTTACCACCTTACCACCCCCAGACTCAACTCCTACCAACTCTTAAACAACATAAATCCCAAATACAAAAACCCCAGACTCAACTCTTTTCCCCCAACCCTATGCAGTTTCCAAAGCCTCCCAACTAGGCCCAGTTCAGAAGCTTACCCATGCTGCATTCAAGAGCAGGCCCTCGGCAGCTCAGCTGAACTGAACTGAGCACAGCGCCCTCTGCTGGCTGCTGAGAAGCTCAACTCATGCACGTGCATAAATTAAACCCGACAAACAGCTGTAGATCGGATAGATTAGTTAGGGAAGAAAGCACAAGGGAGCTCTCCGGCTCCAGGAAAAACGCGGTGAGCCCAAAAATGCTTTAAAACGGGCAAGGGGGGAAAAGGGATTTTTTAGTATTGGCGTATAAAACGCACCCTACTATTTTGGGTCACAAATGTAGACAAAAAAGTGCGTCTTATACGCCAATAAATACGGTACATTATTTCCATGTGTTGTCATTTCCCATTGCTTTAAATGGGACTGCCAATCTGTTCTTCTGTTGTCTATATAGCATCTGTGTCTTCCATCCAAATGGCATGAAATGTTTAGGCCTTCTACAACCTGTGCAAGGGATCAGGCCTGCCTAAAATCAGCCAGAGAGGAAAAAAGGATTTCCATTTTATTAGCAATAATTAAAAAAAAAAACGCACAGCCACACAATCTAACAAACAAACTGATAATAGATAGAACTAAAGGCTGTAGGGACAGCGGAGAAGAGACCAGGTGGCAAATGTAGGAGAACGTGGTATGAAATGGACTGCAGATGTTTAAAGGCACCGTAAGAGAGAATTGGGAACTGTTGGAGACCAACAGAGAAGCGTTTGAATACTCCAAGGAGACACAACACAGCAAAAACACTTCCAAGTCCTTTCCTTTGCCACTTTAGTTGGAGAGATCTGTGTGAAAATAAGACCCATCACAATACTGGACACTCTTGCTACAAGGTGTTCGGACTGAAAATTGAACAGTGGTGTGTGTGCAAGCATCGGCGCACGGCTCAAAGATCTCCACCTGTCTTGCGTTTTGTAAGATCGCAGGGCAACGCAGGATAGCTACGTTGCCGAGTGAGCAAAGTTAGGCAAATTCAACTTCGGCCAATGAGAGGCCGCGTTCGGTGCAGTGGGGGCAGGATGCAAAGTGACACGTTGGCCAATCAGAATCAAGACTGAAAAGGAGCCTCCCAGCCTTCTGAATTTCCCCCAGTTTGTCAACCCTGTGTGCTTGCTTGATTGCCCTCCCCCTTCCTAGTCTATCTGTCCCTTATTCTTCCCCTCTCATTATTTATACCGCCCTTCCTCCAAGGAGCTCAGAGTGGTGTACATATTTCCTCCCCTCCCCTCCTTTTTTGTCCTCACAACAACCCTGTGAGGTAGGTAGGTGGGGCTGAGAGATAGTGACTGGCCCAAGGTCACCCAGGAAGCTTCATGGCTGAGCGGGGATTTGAACCTGGATCTTCCAGGTCTAAGTCCAACTCCCAAACCACTACACCATCCTTCTCCACTGGGAGAAGGATATGGGGAGGGTAAGCAAGCGAGCAAATACACCTGTGGATGGGGGGGGAAGAAAGGTGTCTTGCTTGAGTATCAGTCTAAATGAGCCCCTGTTTGCTATAAGACTGACACAGTCCTTTAAGCAGACCTAAAGTGAATAAAGTGAAGAGGAAATTGTCACTGTAATATAATAGGTACTGTCAGGGTCAAGAGAGGAGCTGCCAGAAATTGCACACTGATCCAGGGCAGTAGAGTCTAGTGGTTAGCATGCACACTCCCTTCTCTCCCCTGTTTGGACACACAGCTGAATGGGGAAACATCTTGGTAGATTAAATCCGCTGCCACCAGCCCAGGAGATCAGTTCTAGCCAGAGGGGCTCCCTGGGCAGAACCCCCTTCCTGGAACAATACTGAACCTCAGGGGTCTCGATCAAAATCACTCTCACAGTAGTGCCTGCAGACTGAGGAGATGTGATAATCCACTGTATTTCTAGTACCAGGGACCAGGCAGACTCAAGCTTAAACTAAAGAAGGTTTATTAAAAGTCCAATAAAAGAGAAAGGAGGTGGTAAAACCAAATGAATAAGAAAAAGTGTAAGGGGAATTGAATTTGGAAGAAAAAAGGGTTACTGCAATCATTCAAATGGATAGCAGATGGCAATGAGGTGCTGTGGAATCTCACACACATTTTTTTTATCTCAGGGTTGCTGCCTGTGAATTTCAGTTCAAGGTTTATGACAGGGCTAGAAGGAGACAACCCCCCAAACAACATAAAATGCTGATTTTCTACCTACATGGTTCCTTATCTGATCTTACTGGGGTGATGGAACCACCAACTCTTTACACTCGCATCTAGTGAGAGCTTGGTGGGCTCTCCAACCTGGAGCTGGAGGAAGAGAGCAAGCTTCCGCTGAGAAACCGTGTTTCTTCTCGGCTGGAATGACATCATCTGTCTCTCTGATTGGAGGAATGCCACCTATACGAGTCACTCCATTCCACCTCCTTGAAACAGGTTGAACCAGTGTGGCTGGTGCTGGCTGCTCCAAATCAAATATGCATTTCCTCTCCATTCCTGTTTATAATTTGCATCTCAGCTCTGAATGACACAGATTGCTCATACATAAGAAAAGACCCCCCACACACACATACCTACCTACCTACCTAGAATATAGACATAAATGTCTATACCTCTGTGGTGTGATTGGCGCCTGCATGCTCGATTTTCCAAATGTAAACAGAAGCTGTGCAGGTCCCTGATATGTATTTGGACCATGGTTGTGATGGGAGGGGGGCTTGCCTCTCAATGAGCCCATCCAGGTAGGCCTCCCCTCCACAGCAACTATTTGATAGGGGAATAAAGCTCCTATTAAAGTTGATGGGAGCTTTTTTCCCAGGGCAAGTAACAGCCACAGAAGGGTGTGTGATTTGGATTGGAACAGGGCGGGGGAGAGCGAAGGGTTTGTAAGTCTGAGAAATGCACATAGACTTGTGCTGCACAGCTTTAATGGGCAGCCCAATCCTGTGTAAGGATACCCGGCCTGCCTAAAGGGCCGGCCACAGTATCCTAGGCAGGTCGTGGGCTGCCCTGGGGCAGCCTGGGTGCATCTCGAGAGAAGGGGACGATTGTCCCTTCCCTCGGTGCAACCCGGCCTAGGCCCAATGGGTCTATTTGAATGTAGACAGTCGAGGGTCAGGTGTTAGGCAGACTGGGCTGGAGGAGGGCTGGGGATATCGCCGGAGCTCACTGCCGATATCCCCGCCCTGCCCCCGGTCTGTTTGGCCAGTGGCCGCCCTCCCTCCCTGCCCGGTCCACCCTCCTTCTGCCCCTGCACCGGCGGGCATAAGGATGGTCCCCCAGCGGGCTGCGGGCTGTCGGCTGTTGCCCTGGCGGCCTATACTCTCCGGGTGGCACGAAAGTGCTTTACGGCACTTTCGTGACACCCAGCGCTAGGGGAGTACGCGCTCCCCTGGTGTGTTGTTGCGCAGGATTGCGCTGTAATTAATATACTGATGTAACCAAGTGACACTCACTTAAGATTATTTCCTGAACAATGAGGCCTTTAGTTTGTGTTATTTAAATATCTTCAATCCAAAAATTGCAAGACTACAAGATTTCTTTCAAATAGCTAAATGATCAATTAAAATCAGGATAGTTACTGCTGAAAAAAATCCCTCTAATTTCTTGACAACTGAGTATGACTTGGCACAGAGGCAAAATTGCTTGGCATTTGGCAAAAAGCACACACACAAATTCAGTTCAAAAGCAGATGATAGAAAATGGATTTCATTAAAATCATTGTTGTCACTATGGCAACTAAAAGAGCAATAAAACAATATTGTAAAGAGACTGCATCGGATTATGTAACTTCCTAAAGAAGGGAGAAAATCGCCAGGACTCATTTGCAAGAAGCTTGATGGCAAGATGGACTGTTTTATAAGGAATTCCCAGAGACACTCTTCATTATCTACACGGAATATGTTCCACCTCATTTTTCCTTCTTCTGCCTCAGTAGCTCTCAAGGTCCTTCCGTTGATCACATTGCTATGAATTAGTATTCCAAGTAATTTTCTATCTATTAAATGAAGAGATAACAAGGTCAGCTGTTTTCACATACTGTAAATTGATTTTTTTTGAAGTTTGATAACATGATTTCTAATTCTTAGGGAAAGAAATTCCTCTGTTGAACATCTTTTTGATGATGACAGCATGATTGTATATATGCTTAATCAGAAGTAAGTCCTACTGAGTTCAGTGGCTTTTGCTCTCTGGCAAGTGTGCATAGGATTTTAGTCATTTATTTAGAGCCCGATCCGATCCTCCCCCCCCCCCCGCTGATGCAGCTGCACCAAAATCAAGCACGTTGTATCGGGGGAGGGGCGGATTGGGAGGTTTTGGAGAGGTAAGGGGAATTACTTCCCTTTACCTCTCCATAAGCCTTCCACTCTGTAATGGGTCTCTTTGGACCTGGGGCAGCTCTGTAGCTGATGCAGATTCGAGGATAAGAAAGTGTTGGGGAGGGTTAGGGACCGCCAGCCCGGGAGGCCACACCCCCACAGCGTGACTTATCTCGGAAGCCACGCCCCGGGTAATATCACACGACCCATCAGAGGCCCGTAAACGGCCCCAGGGGCGGGTGGGAGGGCTCAAAAAGCCTCCCCCAGCCTCGTGGAGCCTCGGCAGCGGCACTACGAGGCTCGCTGCCACTGCCGAGGCCCGGAAAAAATTGTGCGAACGGAGCCGCCGCCACTGGCACGATGGGGGGGTGAGTGATGCCCCCTGCTGCTCCCCTGGGCCTGCTGCCCGCCCCCCATTCCTATGCCACTATGGGGAGGCTGTGAAAAGAGGGGATAAGGTCTGGTACATTCTTATTCTTAGAGCAGGGATCCCAATCGCCCAACGTGCTAAATGGAAGACACTTCCTCACCCTCCCCAAAACATTTTCAATGTTCTGGAAGTAATCTAAACATTGTCAGATGTTAATGTTACCGTGCTGAAAAACAATGCGGTGTGTCCCCAGAAGACACATTAGAATTTTGTTTGTACGTTGGTAGCCATATGCTGAGCGCTTAATTGTTTGGAAATTTGCCAGCAGGGTTCAGCATGCACCTGCCAGAAAAGGCCTGTTTTCTGCCATGCTACAGTGTGCAGAATGAGATAGAACATTACTGGGCTGGGCATGGTCCCTACCTACCTGCTTTAGATCTCAGAGTCACGATATGGAAGCCACCATGCAGTGATATGATATAGACTATGCAGGGATAGTCTAATGTGGGGATAGGATACAGCTTTTGCTGCCGAGATCCACCCCTCTAGCTTTTTCCCTGCTCCGGCCCTCCCCCTCTGCACCCTGAACGTTCTATTAGAACAGTTCAAGAGAGGCAAATACACTTGATTTGTATAACCTATTTCACAGAATTAGCAGTTACTGCAGAATTGGTTTTTTTTAATCTTTTTTTTTAGATCAGTTGGTTCTGTTACTGATCTGGCTTTGGGCTTCTGAACACTTTTGGACAATGTTTTCTTTACTGCAGGATATCTATACTGTTTTCTATACTGTTCTTGTTATAAAAGGAAGAGTTCAAGATATGTGATTTAATTCCAACAGGGGAGGCCCACTGCTCAATAAAGACAGGAGTCCTGTTTGATCGTGTTTTTCAAAGAGCAACATTCTATCCTTTAATCCGTTGAGCAAGTAAGGGATAACTCTTTGCTCACATTTGCACCTTTATCCAACATATCAGCATCCCAGATGAATGCGTGATTTGATAAATACCTGTGTACAGTGAAGGAGGAAAGTCATACTGTGCATTTTAAAACCAAGCCCTATGCATCTCTCTAACTCTCTCTCCCTGCCGTCCCATTTACAGAGTGTCATCTCTTATTTGCGTGGAGTGGAAGTAATTAATGCAGCAAACTATGAAAGGCTGGGAGCTTATTTAAAATTAATTCTATCAAAATAGCATCTTGCTGTACCAAGGAGACCAAGTGATTTATTTATTTGTTTAAAATACAGATTAGGAAACTCGTTTGATGAGAGCAAAATTAACTTTTATTAAATGTAGTCGCATAGGACAGAAGGCTGAATTTGTTCCTCATATCATGTTTGATGAAGGCATATTCACAATGAAGGTATATTCACAATGAAGGCATATTCACCATGGTGGGTAAGCAGAGCATAAGAACATAAGAAGAGCCCTGCTGGATCAGGCCAAAGGCCCATCTAGTCCAGCTTCCTGTATCACACAGTGGCCCCACCAGATGCCTCAGGGAGCACACAGCCAACAAGATAACCTGTTTCCTACTGCCACTCCCCCTCACCTGGCACAGAGAAAACCTACTTCCAAAACCAGGAGGTTGCCTATGGCTTGTAACCTGTGATGGTCTTTTCCTCCATGAATAGGAAATAGATGAGAAATAGATGAGAAAGTGTCAGGTGACGTTGACATCAAGGATTGCTTCTTACACAAGGCTTTAATATTAATATTTAATATTAATTATTAATAAATTAAATTCATACCCCGCTTTTCCCCCCATGGGGGGGGGACCCAAAGCGGCTTTCAATAAAAGAAACCATACAATACAAAAGATTAATACATAGAAATCATAAAACCGTGAATACCGTATTGGTCTGAGTATGTTGTTGTTCAGTCGTTAAGTCGTGTCCGACCCTTCGTGATCCCATGAACCATATCCCGCCAGGCCTTCCTGTCCTCCACTATCTTCCTGAGTTCGCTCATTTTCATGTTTGTTGCATCGGTGATGCTGTCTAACCATCTCATCCTTGGCCTTCCCCTTCTCCTTTTGCCTTCAATCCTTCCCAGCATCAGAGTCTTCTCCAGAGAGTCCTCTCTTCGCATTAGGTGGCCAAAATATTTGAGTTTCAGCCTTAGTACCTGTCCTTCCAGGGAACAGTCAGGCTTGATTTCATTTAGAATTGACTGATTTGATCTCCTAGCAGTCCAAGGGACTCTCAGGAGTCTCAGGAGTCTTCTCCAGCACCACAGTTCAAAAGCTAATTTAAGTTTTTTTTTTTTACTTAAATTAGGAGAAAAAAGTGGGTCTGAGTATAAGACTCACTTTTTTCTCCTAATTTAAGTTTTTAAACTAGGGGTGCGTCTTATAATCAGGCTGTTGCAATTTAATGCCAGTGATTTAATTTAATTTTTTTAATAGCGCCAAACTTTAAGGGTGCGTCCTATAATCAGGTGCGTCTTATACTCGGGACAATACGGTATATAATATAAAAATACTTTAAAAGAAATTAATAACCATCTAAAAATAGAGGGGAATAAAACAGAGAGGAATAAAAGCAACAGTAAAAAGCTGTTATGAGAGAGGGCTGGACCTCTAAAACTGGGTCCATACCAGGTGAGGATGTGATGCAGACTGTGACATCTCTTGGGGCGCTGCATCTGGGGTCATGCAGCATCTTGGAAGCTGTAATTCCATCATCCAGCACAATTTAGCGCAGGGGTAGACAGACTCATGCTGCTGAGATCTTGTTTCTGTGGAACCCCCTGCTTGACCAACAGGAGTCACCTACAAAATAGCGGCTCTGGGAGAGAGCCAGACGTAACATGGTAGTTCTGTAGTCAGTACCCAATTATGTATTCATTTTAAAAGAAAGGAAACTCTGCCTTATCCTCTTAAAAAAAATAAGATGCCCTAGGCAGCTTACAACACTTAAAACACAATAATATCCAGTAAAAGCAAATACAATAAAATACATCATAATAAAATCATAATGCAAAAAGTGGCCATCACAAAAAAAATCAGATTCAGAGAGGAGAGGCCAAGCAAAAACACAACTAGAAGGAGAAAGCTTGGTGAAATAAAAAGGTCTTCAATCCCCATCAGAAAACCATCTCATACAGGATCAGGTATCCTGGCTCTGAGTGGTAAAGGGCCTTAAACGTCATCATCGACACTTATGGCTCTGCATGTACTCTATACTGGCATGACCTGCATATGAAAATCTAACAAGCTTTTATTAAAAGGGAATAATAAAAGCTTCTTCAAATATGTTAGAAGCAGGAAACCTGCCAGGGAAACGGTGGGTCCGCTGGATGGTGAGGGAGAGAAAGGGGTGATAAAAGGGGACTTGGAGACTGCAGAGAAATTAAATGAGTTCTTTGCATCTGTCTTCACGGCAGAAGACCTCGGGCAAATACCACTGCCGGAACGGTCTCCCCTGACTAAAGAATTAAGTCAAATAGAGGTTAAAAGAGAAGATGTCTCAGACTTAATTGACAAAATAAAGATCAATAAATCACCAGGCCCGGATGGCATCCACCCAAGAGTTCTGAAGGAACTCAAGAATGAAGTTGCTGACCTCTTGACCCAAATATGCAACTTGTCCCTTAAAACGGCCACTGTGCCAGAGGATTGGAGGATAGCTAATGTCACACCAATCTTTAAAAAAGGAAGGAGGGGGGACCCGGGAAACTACAGGCCGGTCAGCCTAACATCTGTTCCAGGGAAGATGGTGGAAAGTCTCATTAAGGATAAAATCTTAAAATACATAGAAGAACAAGCTCTGCTGAGGGAGAGTCAGCATGGCTTCTGCAAGGGGAAGTCTTGCCTCACAAACCTGTTAGAATTTTTTGAAAAGGTCAACAGGCATGTGGATGCGAGCGAACCCGTGGATATTATATATCTGGATTTTCAGAAGGCGTTTGACACGGTCCCTCATGAAAGGCTCCTGCGAAAACTCCACAGTCAGGGAATAAGAGGGCAGGTCCTCTTGTGGATTAGGAACTGGTTGAAGACCAGGAAACAGCGAGTGGGAGTCAATGGGCAATTTTCACAATGGCGAGAGGTGAAAAGCGGTGTGCCCCAAGGATCGGTCTTGGGACCGGTGCTTTTCAACTTATTCATAAATGACCTGGAGTTGGGGATAGGCAGTGAGGTGGCCAAGTTTGCGGATGACACTAAACTTTTCCGGGTGGTAAAGACCAGCAGGGATTGTGAAGAGCTCCAGAAGGATCTCTCCAAACTGGGAGAATGGGCAGCAAAATGGCAGATGCGCTTCAATGTAAGTAAGCGCAAAGTGATGCACATTGGGGCAAGAAACCAAAATTTCACATATACGCTGATGGGTTCTGAGTTGTCTGTGACGGATCAAGAGAGAGATCTTGGGGTCCTGGTGGACAGGTCGATGAAAGTGTCGACCCAGTGTGCGGCGGCTGTGAAGAAGGCCAATTCCATGCTCGGGATCATTAAAAAGGGGATTGAGAATAAAACGGCCAATATCATTATGCCTTTGTACAAATCGATGGTAAGGCCACATCTGGAGTATTGTGTCCAGTTCTGGTCACCATACCTCAAAAAGGATATAATTGAATTGGAAAAGGTGCAGAAAAGAGCGACCAGAATGATTCGTGGGCTGGAGCACCTCCCTTACGAGGAAAGGCTACAGCGTCTGGGGCTTTTCAGCCTAGAAAAAAGGCGCCTGAGGGGGGACATGATTGAGACTTATAAAATTATGCATGGGATGGAGAGAGTGGATAGAGGGAAATTCTTTTCCCTCTCTCACAACACCAGAACCAGGGGACACACACTAAAATTGAGTGGAGGGAGAGTTAGAACAGACAAAAGAAAATATTTCTTTACCCAGCGTGTGATTCATCTGTGGAACTCCTTGCCACAGGATGTGGTGATGGCACCTGGCCTAGATGCCTTTAAAAGGGGTTTGGACAAATTCATGGAGGAAAAGACCATCACAGGTTACAAGCCATAAGCAACCTCCTGGTTTTTAGAAGTGGGTTTTCTCTGTGCCAGGTGCAAGGGAGTGGCGACTGGACACAGGTATCTTGTTGTCTCGTGTGCTCCCTGAGGCATCTGGTGGGGCCACTGTGTGACACAGGAAGCTGGACTAGATGGGCTTTTGGCCTGATCCAGCAGGGCTCTTCTTATGTTCTTATGTTCTTAACACAGTCCTATGTGTTTACTCAGAAGTTAGCCCCACTGTGTTTGTGTAAATGTCTATAGCATTGCAATCTTATTTTACATCTGAATTACTACAGGTCACAAAACTCTAAAACTGGCCAGCAGAGCTGCATAAAGAGCTAGTCACTCAAAGGCAACCATTTAATACTCCTATTATATGTGCGAGGAGTCAGTGAAGGTATGGCGGGGGGAGGGTTGCATGCTACAATGGGGGGCTAATTCCAGGTCTGCTAATCTCCCCTTCTCCCCATTATTCTTATTTATTTATTTTTCACATTTTTATACCGCCCTTCCTCCAAAGAGCTCAGAGTGGTGTACATATTTCCTCCCCTCCTTTTTGTCCTCACAACAACCCTGTGAGGTAGGTGGGGCTGAGAGATAGTGACTGGCCCAAGGTCACCCAGGAAGCTTCGTGGCTGAGCGGGGATTTGAACCTGGATCTTCCAGGTCTAAGTCCGACTCCCAAACCATACATAGCACCATACATAGCAGGTTTCTCTTGCGAAGACTGCAAAATCAACCTGTGCATGCCAGGTTCTTTCAGTATTGAGCAGCAACCCTATTTTCAATCCAGACCTTGCTTCCAATTAACCTCACTCACTGTCCGCAAGGTTCTCCACTAGGACTGATATTCATGTGACGATATATATATATGAAATCAGAGTGTGGTATGACTGTATGTAAGTAATTGTTATATTTCAGGGGTGACCAAACTGTGGCTCGTGAGCGACATGCGTTTCTTTGACATATAATGTGCGACTCTCGGAAATATGTTGACTGAGCTCCTTTTTGCATCACAATTAATATAAAAGGTAAATAAGAAATTTTCAAGCTTTATAATTATTTACCGGGTATAAACTGAGAGTCCACTGGATTAAAACGTAAGTTTAATGTTCATGGTGAGTAAATATATTTAAGAATTTAAATGCTTCTTAAATATTGTGACTCTCAAACATCTGAAGTGTGTGGCTCCTACGTTAAGCAAGTTTGGCCACCCCTGTATATTTTATATCAGTTTCAGCACAACTAGGCTCGCTCCTTGAGGAGACTGGTATAGAAGTCCTCTCTGAATTCACTTTTCATTTTTCCTCATTAGTCATAAATGTTCTTCCACAAAGTGCAAACTGATTGCAGGCCTGGCTAATGTATATATTTTTTTTAAAAAGGAATGAATGCTAATTGCTTCATCTTCTAGAGGCAGTAATATAAGTGCCTGGCTCTAGAAGCAAGCCCCACTGATCACAATGGGGCTTGCTTCTGAGTAGACATGCCTAGGATTGTGCTCTAAGGTTTAACAAGCTGCACCTGCCCACATTCCTTCTCCTAAAGGTCTAGCACTCTGTCCTGGTTGGAGATCTGGTAAGCCTAGGTATGGACAGGTCTAAATGTGGGGATCTGGCTTAGTTAGCTCCGCAGGAGAGTGGAGGTGGGGCGTGGATGGAGAAAGAGAAGCATGCATAAGATGTGGTGGGTGGAGATTCGTCTAGGCTTGCATTAGAACTTGCTAAGCTCAGAAAATGAGATACTGATTCTAGGGCAGAGCAGAAAACATTTGCATTGCTAGTGGGCCTCCTGCAAGAAGTAAGACAGAGATAGAGTAAAACATACCTTCCTATTGTGCTGAGTGGAGAAGGAAGGTGATCAAAGGGCCTTGCTAATGCGAGTTCCTGGTGAAGACTTGGTGACCAAGCCAGGGGTTCCAGGGGAAGATAAGGGTGTCATGGGCAGCCCAATCCTATGCCAAACTGGGCTGCCGGCCGGAGCGCTTTGCAAAAATGGCTGCTGACTGCCACTTTGGGTGCACTGCTGCAAGAGGTGGCAGTGCTCACCGTCTGTTGCCAGACCCTGCTGCGGCTGCTGGAGCAGGTAAGGCGGAGTGGGGAGCGGGCGAAATGGGGCAGGGAGGGGGAGGAATGGGGGCGGGGAGGCTACAGGAGGGGGTGGATCTGGCAGCAATGGGGTACCCCGGATCCTATCCTCTCTTGGTGGTGGCCATCTCTGCAGTGGTGGCACACCACCCACCCCTTTCTTTTCCTTGGGCTTGCACCAGCTAAAGAGCTGGCACAGGTTTGAGAAGACCCATTGGTGAGCGGCAGGCATATGGTAAAGTAAAATAATTCCTCCACCCTCCCCCAAGCTTCCCAATCTGCCCCACCACTGCTGGATACAGCATGCGCCATTTTGGCATGACTGCATCGGTGGGGGAAAAGGATAGGATTGGGTGGTCAGCAGAGGTTGTATAGCCATCTATCAGGGATGCTGAAACTATGAACAGCCTGCATTGGCAGGAGGTTGGACTCTATGATCTTTTAGGCCCCTTTCAACTCCATGATTCCAAATAATTTAGGGAGTAAATGGTCTTAAATCCAAATATCGCTATGTTACCTACCGGCGGTATGTTACCCAAATATCGCTGTGTTAGGATGGGAGTTTGCAGATTGGATTAGGCTAGGAAGTCTAAAAGAGTAAAGAAATATCGGAAATCCTAAGAGGCAAAAGTGCCCAGCGGCAATGACACACGTTGGATCCTATCCCCTCATTTTGAGGCCTTCCTGCTCTCTTTTCCTACTCATACTTGCGCCAGCTAAAGAGCTGGCACAGGTCCGAGAAGACCCATTACGGAGCAGGAGGCTTATGAAGGGGTGAGGGGATTTAAATCTCCTTTTCCCTGTGAAGCCTCCCGATCCACTACTCCACAGTCCCGCGTACTTCAGCTCATTGCTTATCGGGCAACGCTCTCTCAAGCTCCGTCTCTCCAGTTTCTGGCTATGTGCTGAAGCTAGTAAACAGGCTGTAGAGCCCTTGAAACCAGCAGGGCTCTCAAGAGTGTCAACATCTTTTAGATCCAAAGCCAAGTTGACTCCATAAGTCTTCAAAATCCACTGCTGTGCGTGTATTCATCTCTCGTTTCTTCCGGCTGTTTGATGAGCCAGGCATATTGCAAGGGAGTTTGCAGAGGAAATCAGCATGTTGTGAAAAGAGGAAAGCAAGCAGGCCCTGTGCTGCCACTCTTTTGCCCCAAATGGTGCCTGTGGCATGGTCCTCATGCCCACGTTGTTGTTGCTGTTGCTCAATCGCTCTCTTAGTCTAACCTACTTTGCATGGTGCTTGTATTGCAATAAAAATGCAATAAATCCTGAGCTTCTTGGAGGAGGGGTGGTGGTATACAAATATTATTACAGTATTTACATGGCTAGGGAGGGGCCATAGGTTCAGTGTGCCTTCTTTGTATGCAGAAGGTCCCAGGTTAAATCCCCTGGTAGCATCCCCAGGTAGAGCTGAGAAAGGCCCTTGTTTTAAACCTTGAAGATCTGCTGTCAGTCAGTAGGTAATACTGATCTCGATGGACCAATGGCCTGACTAGATGTAAGGTACAGGTGTGTACACAATGGGGATTTCTTCTACATCAGGAGCTGTGATGTCATCAGCAGGAGTGCTCAGGTGCTGTCTTTGAAACTTTTCAAAAGGACCTTAGCAGAGAAGAAGCGTCTGGCTCAGCAGGACACAAACAGCAAAACATGCCTAGGGGCATATATTCGTGTCTACCAGGCCATCAGTTCTCAATCTGGTGGGTCGCGACCCACCAGGAGAAACGGATGCTGTCCCGTGCCACCTTAAGGGGTGGCGAAAGCATGGCGGGAATCGCCATCGGTGGGATAAAAAGGTAATTTGCACTTAGCTGTCCGAAAATCGGAAGTGTTCGTAATTGCCATTCTGTGACGATCTACAGCTTGGGGAGGCCCACAGAGGGGAGCACAGGCCGCCCGGAACGCTCCGGAGGGCTGCAGGACAGGGTGAGGTGTAAAAATCAGAGAATGTCCCTGATAAACAGAGACAGATGGAATGTATGTGATTGGGAGTAGTGAGAGGACATGGGTTAATTTTTGTGAGGATGTGTTTGCTGCATGGAGGATCCTGTTGTTGTTGTGGGGCAGAAGATCGGACTACTGGGCTCCATGATAGTTTTATCTTTTGTAACAGTTTTAAACACAAAATAATTAATTACAGATGTATGTCACTATTCTGATGCTAGATGGAAGAGGTGAGGGGGGAATTTGGAACAAACCCAACGAGAGGAGCAATTTGATTTGCTTTCTCTAGCGTTCATCTGCTGATTTGGACAGGAATATCCCCAGATCAGTCTTTAAGATGCTGTAAGGCACAGTTGCAGCTGGCAGGTTTTGAATAGCACATGAGAAGGTGGGAAAATGAATAAAGCAGAAAAGAAGAAGAAGTAAACGCAAGAGGCAAGCTTGCAGCTCCTTCCTTTGTCACTAAATAATACATAAAGGAAGGGACAGATTAAACCTGGCAGGATCCATCCTTCTCTTTCTCTCTCTCGTCACATGATAAATGTGTACTGAGTATTCAGCTTCTCGCGGAAGAATTTGCATGACTTTGATTCCTGATTTACCTTTGCTCAAGTTGGTTGCATGCACAAGCAGTTCTAGAGAGGGGTGCGGTGAATATGCACCCGCCGCAGACAATTGCTGAACTTCTGTGGTAGCTGCAATGGTAACTGTGCAGGACACTATTAATTTTCTTTCAGCAATTTCATGTGTGGGACATTGTCATCAGAGATGGAGCTGCGCCCCCTCGTGGGGGGCCCCGCCGACACGACGCCCCCACGTGACGCCGCAAACCATGCCCCCTGGAGCAAAAATAGCAGGCATTTTAGAGCCGAACGGTACCAGGGCAGGCAGGAGGGCCGAAACGCAGCCGTTTTCAGCTGCGACGACCACGGTAAGCGCACCCTGGGGCCCACCGCCCCAACCGCCCCCGTAGGTGCGATGCTTCTGATTGTCATCCTCCTCTCCCACAAATGGACTCTCTCTTTGGTGCACTCCAACATTTTTTTCAAGGGTCACCATTCAGTGTCAACACCAGGTGCTGGAGGTCCTGAGGTAAAGCCCTGTACTGGCCCCCATGTGGTCTCTGTCCACATGACCACCTCTGTTAGCACTGATGCGCTGTAATCTCCCTTACGTTACCTTTCCTCAGCGGGCCAGAAGGTGTTCTAGCAAGGGGGGCTGCATCTCATCACCCCTGAGCGGTACATGTTGAGCTGGTTTTTATTTAACTTCTCACCCAATGCTCCATGGGTGATAGGCTGCAAGGAGAATGTAGCTGCATGTTTTCCTTTGCTGAGTGGAAGAGAGCCCATCGATGCTGCTAGCTATGTTTCTTCACCTCTACTAGTCCTAGTAACAGAAGCACTTGAGGATGATGCTGGTTGACAAAAGGTAATGGTGAAACGTGAGGGAAGGGAAATAGGGAAATTAAGTGAAGCACAAAAATGTCTGGCTTGGAAAAACAGAGCTAAGACAAATTGTCCATTGTGAATTTGCAAACCATATTGGGGATTCATCCAATCAAAAACAGCAATGAAATCCTTTATGACATGGGCAACCCAATCCTCCCTAAGAGAGGGCTGCTGCATTTATTCCTAGGCCCATTGCGAGCCATGCCGGCGTGGCCCGGGCTCACCTTGGGGGAAGGGAACATGGGCCCCAGTGGGCCTCCTCAGATGCTAGCTCTGGAGCTGGCGTGCATCTGGGAAGGCCGTGTAAAGCTGGCCCGGGCTCGGGATATCGGTGCAACTCAGTGTCGATATCCCCATCCCCTCCCAACCCGGGTCGGCCAATGGCCCCTCCCTAGCTGGCCCTGCCCGCCCTCCCCCTTCCCCTATGCCAACCGGCCCGGGACCTACCTGCGTCATCCGGCACAGGTCATGGCGGGCAGTGGACTAAGCAGTGCCAGCCTCTGCGCCAGCACCACTTACACCCAGGGTGTCGGAAATGTGCTTTCCGGCATGTTTATGACACCCTAGGCCGGTGGAGCCCGTACTCCGCCGGCCTATTTCTGCATAAGATTGCGCCGTCAGATACTTCCTTTATGTCACAGTTTTGCCCGTTCAAGGAAATTCCTGTTGCCACATGGAGGACAGCACCAATGATTGCTGCTGCTTTGCTTACTCAGGAATGATGATACCTCCAGGCCTGCAGTAGAAACATGGCAGGCTTTCTATTGTGGGAGAGGATAAAAGGTAGAAGTGGATTTACCGTATTGTCCCGAGTATAAGACGCACCTGATTATAAGACGCACCCTTAAAGTTTGGTGCTATTAAAATTTTTTAATTAAACCACTGGCATTAAATTGCAAAAGCCTGATTATAAGGTGCACCCCTAGTTTAAAAACTTAAATTAGGAGAAAAAAGTGAGTCTTATACTCAGACCAATACGGTATTCTGAGCATTTGTATGGTTGCCAGGCAAGTATGGCATCCATTATCCAAGGCAGAATTCAGCTTTCTAAGAAATGTTGAAATGTTGTAAAAGAAGAGCGACTTGATGCACTTTCTCCCTTGCCTCTTTCTTGCCCATGCCCATTTCTCATAACTCTCTCAGGAATACTTTCATTTGTGCATTGCGCGTCTTGTCCGGTTTCCTTTTCCCTCCCAGCCCTATGTCTATTATATTCTTGCCTTCACCTTCCTCACACTCTGCTAGTGGTTTACGCCAATTTTTACTGCCCTCCTTTCCCCACGGCATATTTCTGTTGGGCTGCAGCAATCAGCTTTTTTCTGTTTTCTTTATGTCACGTGTGTAAAAGCCATCTTAATGATAATAATAATAAAAAACCTTGACACAGAATAGACAATGCAGTAAGCCAACAAATGCAAATTATTTTAATGGGTACAACTGATTTGCATCCTGAAATCTGACATTTCTTGGTGCAGTTTGTGGTTGAACCTAGCATAGTGGGCCCATTCATTTCTGTGCCTCAATTAATACTTCTTCCTTGCCCTGTGGGAGAACAATTTGAATAAATACATTAAAGAATATGAAACACTTAAAAACTGTAGTTGTGATGGCCCTGAAACACTCAGGAGACTTAAGAACCCTTCTGAAGCCATTAATCATAGAGGTTGTCTTAGTTACTTCCTTTTTAATTCTGTTCCCCATTTAACCCACCACGAATACAGTAAGTCCTCACTTAAAGTAGTTCATAGGTTCTTGGAAACTCCAAGTTTAAGTGAAACGACATATAACGAAACCAATTTTACTGTAGCCTAATTGATATACATAAACATATTTCTGGTCACAATAACATCACCAAACTTTTAAATAAAGAACCAAAACACTTCTAATATAAAACATTGAAATATAAATGTGAGCTTTCTGGGCCAGAGAATACCCACACAGACAGTGGCCCCGGCCGGAAATTTTTTTTCCCCCTCAACAACTTTAAAACGAAATAACTTATAAGGAAACGACTTTAAGTGAGGACTTGCTGTACAAAAAACCCCTGATGTACTTCCAAGCCAACCAATGAAGGAGAACAGTTCCAAGAATAAATAATAGATCCTTTTTGTTGCAGCTGTGACCCTTAGGACACAATAAAGCACCTTTAGTGTGCAGTTGTCAAAGCAATAACTGAAGGAGGAAGAAAAAGCATGAAGAAAAATATTATAGAGAGTCACGGATCATTGAAAGATGAACAGGATACCTACTGATGAAAAAGGAGCCCCATAAGAAAATCTCTTACTATTTACTTTTTTAAATTGTACCCAGCCTTTCAATCTAGAAATAGATCCCCTAGTTGTCTAACAATCATAAGAAAACAATATAACACATATTTAATAATGATAGTAAGTAAATTATATATTGCCATCGATGTACAAGGTACTTTACAAAGAATCTGAACGATTCATAAAAATTATCCCAGTGGAGACAACAGAGGAAAGGAAGTGGATTCAGGGATGAACTTTGAAAATAAATATATTTTTTTTTAACCAAAAAGTTCACAAAGCAGTTTACATAGCAAAATAATTTGATTAATTAAGGCTGCAGTCCTATGCACACTTACCTGAGAGTAAGCCCCACAGTGGAACTGAACACAGGCCCACACTGAACACAGTGGAACTTGCTTCTGACTTGCATCTGAGTAAACATGCATATGATTGCATTGTTAAGCTGCCATCCTGTGCACTTACTTTGGAGTAGGCCCCATTGAACTCAGTGGGGCTTACTTCCGAGTAGATTTGCATAGTACAGTACTCCACTGTTAGTTTACATGTTTTTAGACTGAGGGCGCAATCCTGCTTAGCCCTTGCGCCGGTGCAGTGCCTCCTGCATGTGTCTGGAGCCATTGCAAAAGCTGCCATAAGGCAGTTGTGCCGGCTCCAGGCAGGCACAGAGGACTACACCAGCCCCAGAGTGCAGATCTGCACAGCAGGTACCAAGGGCAGGTAAGCGCCGCATCGCTCGGCACGGAGGCATTCCAGGTGGGGGGACAGAGAGAGCGGTGACAGGGCGGACTGTGGAGGGGGGCGGGATCGGTGGCAGCGGTGCACATCGAATCCTACCCCCCCCCCCCGTCCCTGGCCGGTTTGCCCTACACGGGGCTCCTGGACTTATGCCACCCCAAAAGTGGGCGCATATTCAAGGAGACCCATTTCAGGTGGTTCTCCCCCGAGGTGAACTCCCACCCACCTCTTTCCGCCCTGGATGCAGTGTTGACTGCACCAACCTCGCTGCAGTGCTGGTTGTAATGTTAAGGCAGAATTGGGCTGTTATTTACAATGATTGCACAACACTGTAGCAGCCGTCGATTTTTTTTTAAAAATAGAAATAAACAGTAATTAAGCACCTTGGCTCAAAATACTTGGTTCATTCGAACATACATTCCTGATACCAAACCTGAGGCAAACAAACAAACCCAACTGGGGAAAGAGCATCAAAAACATTCAATTAGTTTCTGGATACATTTTATCCTTTACTGTTGCATTTCAGGTCTTAGGGTCTGTCTGTGTGTGCTTAATTATGAACATGAGCCCAGAGGCATTTGGATATCTGGAGCATTTTTAAAGCTCTTATCCCGTATTATTAATGTTAAGGTAATGGTCCTGGTTCTGAAGCATTAGCAAAAGTTTCTTCCACGTCTTCAGGATCTGAATATCTTGCATCTTCCAAGCAGCGGCGTTGTGTCACCGCACCGTAAGTGGTGCAAGGTGCTACCCCACGCCTTGCAAACCGGTGCAACACAGCCCTTCCCACTTGCCCCTGGAGCCATTCCGACAGCGAAGGCAACACTCCAGGGGTGAGTGGGAAGGGCTGTGTTGCACCGGTTTGCAAGGCGTGGGGTAGCACCTTGCACCACTTACGGTGCAGTGATGCCCCCCCTCCAGCAACGCCACTGCTGGTTCACTGCTGGTAGTTCCAAGCTACCTGGCTTATCCCTTTGTCCTCCCATAACGGCTGAGAGCTGGACACTTTTTCCTTTTCTGATTGAGAGTGGCTCAGAAGATTTTGAGAGGATTTTGCTGAGTGTATCTTGGTTTTACTGGGAGTGGGGAAAGCTTTTGCTGATACTGCTTTCTGGCAAGATTTGTGTTGCTACAGATGCAGACCAGTAATACCTGTTCAACACATACATTTGTAAGCAAATCCCTTAAAAAAAGAAAAGAAAATGCTTGCATTTATAGCGCAATCCTAACCAGCTTTCCAGCACCAGTGTAGCTGTGCCAACAGGGCACACAATGCTTTTTGCAGTCATGGAGGCCTCTTCAAGGTGAGTGAACATTTGTTCCCTTACCTCGGGGCTGCATTGAGGCTGCACCGGCGCTGGAAAGCTGGTTAGGATTGCACTGTTAATTAAGGAAACCTCTGCTGCAGTTACCAAAAAAACAGCGAATTGACACATTGCTGTGAAGGTGAATGTGTGACCGTGGTATTGGTCTGTTTACTCAAACCATGGGGCAAGGGGAGGACTGGAAGGGCATCGCAAGGCAGTTGCTGAGGGAAGGGTAACCACTACATGGCTTGTAGGCTGCTGTATGAAATGAGTTTTTGACCCCTCTGCGCTAGCCCAACATGGTGGGGGCCATCTACTGGTGGCTAGGGATATTGCAGGCTCTGCTTTTAAAATCCCCAGTTTAGCGTGCAGGGATTGGAAAGGAGAGGTCTTAAGGCTTGCTGCCCTTAGGTAGGCTTACCAGCGTCCCGGAATCGTCCTGTTCATGCCTCGGCCTAGAGCGGACCCAAGCTGCTCCCAAGGGTGCACCGTGGCTGCCCAATGCGGAAGCGTCATTGATCGGAAGCCCCGGAAGCTGGAACTGCACTTGGGAGCGGCTCGGGTCTGCTCTAGGCCGAAGCATGCCTCGATTCCGGGACGCTGGTAAGCCTACCCTAAGGGTAAAAGCAGGGGTGTGTGTGTGTGGGGGGGGTGAGGGGATAAACCAGCATAGATACTTATTTCTCCTCCCTTACCCCATCTCCAAACCAGCTAGAAGAACCTTATATTGCAGGTATTCTTCCTCCCTTATTCTTCCATGTGGCATTATTATCCTCTGTTTCCTGTGTCATTTGGATTCTTCCTCACCTACCGCTTCCATGGTTGTTTCTTTTGTGTTGCTAATGACTTGATTTATTTATTTATTTTAAAAAATTATACCCTGCCTCCGTCAGGAAGCTCCCAGAATGTGGCTTTCGCTCACAGAGTCAAATATGCCAAGCCAGCAAGATTTGGCCATCCATGGAATTTCCCAAATATACAACAGAGGGGCAAGGCTTAAACCAGCCAGTTAAAGTGCTAGGAGGTGATTGCTGTGACCAACCAAAGTTGTGACCTTCGTTGAGGCCTGTGAGATCTGAGCAGTGGCGTGCCGTCACTGGTGCGGCCAGTGCGGCCCGCACCAGCTGCCACGTTGGGGGGGGTGACGCGGGGTGAACCACCCTCCCTGCGGGTGACAAAGTCCTAGTCTCCCTCCCGGCCCCGCCCCCATGAGTACGCCCTAACGTACTGGCCGACTGCAGTGTTACTATCCGCCGCTCCCGCAGCCAGACCCCGCGAGACTACAGTACCCTCGGAGTGGCCTGGAGCATGTGAGCGAGCATTCCTCTGTTCGCGCATGCACGCCAGGCCGCTCCGACATTACCCAAGGCCTCATGGACCCTGTGGTACTACCGGAACGGCCTGGAGCGTGTGAGTGACACTTTCTCCGTTCGTGCATGGTCCAGGGCGTTCCAACACAGTACCACAGACTCCGCGGAGTCTCAGGTAACGTCAGAGCAGCCTGGTGCGCGTGCACAAACAGGAAAGCTTGTGCACACGCTCCAGGCTGCTCTGAGGGTACCTGGAGTCTCGTGGGGCGGGGCCTGACTGTGGGATGGCCTGACACGCATGTGTGAGCCTTATCGGAGCAGCAGATAGTAACAGTGCAGTCGGCCAGCGTCTTACGGGCAATTTTTTTCATGGGGGCGATGCAGGCCCGGGAGACTCGGAATGGGTTTGGCACTGACCTCCCGCACTGGGTGACGCAAGCCCTAGGAACGCCCCTGGATCTGAGACCTCTTGCCATCGGTCCAGTTCAAATGCCACGAGACTGGCCTGGGTTGTGCTGTCCTAGCAGGCTCTCTGCACCATTTTCCAATCAACGGTCAGCACAAATACAAATAAAAAGCCTGTTGGGTAACAGCTCCCAGCAAGATCAGTTTTACTTGGGAAGAAAGAGGATGTGTTTACGCTGGAATTAATGGACTTCTGTTCTCTCTCGTTCTATTCCTTGAGCACAGAGGAAAGGAACCCAGCTCTTTGTCTCTTCTGCTTTTCCTAGCAAGCACAATACATTTTTCTGGTCCCCTGCTCCTCAAGAGTGACTGGTGGGTCTTGGGCTGAAGGGCTGCTGTGACTTGGCTCCAGAGGTCAGCCACGCTGAGCACTGGCTGTGGACCCTCATTTTTTATTTTTTATTTATTTTTCACATTTTTATACCGCCCTTCCTCCAAGGAGCTCAGAGTGGTGTACATATTTCCTCCCTTCCTTTTTGTCCTCACAACAACCCTGTGAGGTAGGTGGGGCTGAGAGATAGTGACTGGCCCAAGGTCACCCAGGAAGCTTCGTGGCTGAGTGGGGATTTGAACCTGGATCTTCCAGGTCTAAGTCCGAGAAGCCTGCCTAGCTGGGATAACCTCTGAACCCTCTGGACCAGTGAGGGTAGCAGCACTCAGAGCACCATTCAGAGGTTCCATGGAGGACTCTGCTGGGGCGGGGTGGGTGTCTCTGGCAATCTGGTGCTGGCTCTGCTGCTAACTCTTTGAAAGACCATTGCCCACAACAAATGTGCCAGCAAACTAATGGATGAACTGGGGCCTGAAAAAGATGGTGAGAAACTCCAGCACCGGTTGCATCCAGTATGAAGAAGTTAGGGAGGATTGTTTGAACATTTTTTTGTTGGCGTCTGCTCCCAAACACATGTAGAGTGACTAAGGGCTATTTATGTTTTCTCAAACGAGCAATCCAAACTCTATTATTAGAGCAAAAGCACAGTAGTTATGCTGCTGTTGTGCCAAAGCAGCCCTTCCATGTGAGCCGAAGCCCCATGATTTCAGGCTTGTTGCAGCAAGAGTGAGAAGAGGAGGAGGAGGAGAACAGAGACCTTTCGCACAGTGATTCGTTGTGTGAGGTATTTTTAACCCTGCTACTCTCAGAGGAAGTCCTCATCCTTGAAGTCCTCATCCATCCATCTTCTCCTTCTGAAAGTGTAAACACTGCTAGTCCTGCTGCAGCACCAATCTGCTCTGCTGTTCCACGTGTCACTCTTTTGAGAAACCTTGAGCAAATAGTTTATACTGTATTGTGATCCTCACACTGCTTCAGCCAGATTAATTTCATGGGCATAAGAAAAGCTGGTCTTTCTAGGGCCTGATCAGACCCAGCTCTGCAAAGTTCATATACAAAGATGCTGTTGCATGTGTCTTTAGACAGTGGCCTGTGACCAGATGCGAGGAGGCTGCGTCCATCTCCTCGTTCACTTGGTTGCTTTCTTAAGTAGCTCAGGAGCAAGGAAAGGGAGAGGCAGCTGTGGCTGGGTTCTCCCCTCTTATTCCTAGAGCAGGGATTTTCAACAGGTGGTACGTGTGTGGTACTTTGGGGTACATCTGGTGATATGTGGCCGGTCTGGACCCTGAAACCCCCCTCTGACGGCACTCAGGAACAGAGGTTTTGGATGCCGCAGAGCTCGGGAAAGCACCGGCAAGAAACTTGGCCGGCGAGTGGAGATGAAGTGCACGGGTTTCGCGTGCTGCAAAAGACCCTTCTGCCTGCCCCAAGCCTCTTACCGGTGTTTTCCCGAGCTCCGCAGCATTGGAAACCTCCTCTCTTGAGCTCCATCGGTGTCTGATACCCAGAAGTGATGGGCGATGATGTCATCGCCCGTCACTTCCAGTGCTATGCCGAGGGATCCCGCTGGGGTGGTGGTGGTACACTGCTACCAAGGGGTTGAGGACCCCTGTCCAAGACGAAGAAGGGGGCTGCCACTGCCAGGATCCTCTTCCTGCTCAATTTGAGCGAGTGGAATGGGGATCAGGCCACGAACTGGAGTGCTTCCATCCAGTGGGGTCACGAGCCGGCATGTCACCCCGTGTGAGGTCGGACAGCTCAGCGCATCCCCCACCCCCCACTGGTGCGTCACCCCCACCCCCACTGGCACATCACCTCCAGAGCTGGCAGGCAAAGCCGTATCTTCCTCTGCGGCTTGGCCACTTCTGAATAGGCCGGGCAAGACTTTGAGCGGCGCATGCGCACAACGCCGCTCAAAGCCTTGCCCTCAGGAGGGCTGAACGAAGACCCGATTGGGGGAGAAAGAAGATGGTCTGCTGTCCCCCCCCCCCCATCGCTTGGGAAGCATCCTCCTGGTCTTCCCAGCTGGCGGTGGAGAGTAGCAGTACCAGCAGACCCTCTCTTCCTGAGGACTTGGTCAAGAATGGGCGTGGCTCTTGCAATGGGCGTGGCTCTTGCATGGGCGTGGAGCAACCCTGATCATGCGCATCAGAGATGATCTGCAGTCCCTCTGGATTGTGAAGGACTCATTAAGTGACTCACTTGGGTCTGAATTCTTAATTCTGTCATAACATCTGAAGTAGAGATGCTGCAATTCTCGCTTTGTATAAACTCAACTGGAGGAAGAGAGTGTGCAAGCGCTTGTCTGCCTTTGCGTATGGAACAATGT
Source organism: Plestiodon gilberti rubricaudatus (assembly GCA_026170595.1). Taxonomy (NCBI): domain Eukaryota; kingdom Metazoa; phylum Chordata; class Lepidosauria; order Squamata; family Scincidae; genus Plestiodon; species Plestiodon gilberti. The sequence goes on from JANXHW010000003.1 coordinate 222,791,602, forward strand.
TGTTTCCATTGGCTGTGTGCCACCTTCTGGTTGAAACCCGTTGCCTCTGCCACCAGTGTCCCTATTAAATGCTTCTTGACAATCCTGGAGCGCATGTATCTGTTGCAATGTCACTGCGCCTACCTCCTGGGGGTGTAATGAGGCTGAGAACATTATTTGTATATTCAGTCGTGTTTGTGTTATTTGCAGGCATATGGGGAGCTCAAGTTCATGTAGCTCTATTTTTAGCACAAGCTAGAATGAGCAGTTGATCTGGGGATGTGTTATCTTGAGACAGTTTTGCGATTAATGTGAATCCATTTTAGCTACTGCCAATACTCTGCTTTTCTGGATGACAACCGGAGAGAGCTGTTGGAGCAATGAAGTACATGAATCACCCTTCGATGCGTTCTAGGATGCTTTAAGATAGATTTGCCTAAGGGAGGAGCCATTGTTCAGTGGTAGAGATATGCAGCAGGTCCTACGTTCAGTTCCCAGGTCTCCAGTCCACCATTAGGTGCAGGTGATGGGTTAAGGTTAGGGTTAGAGTTAGGTGATGGGAAGGATCTGACCAGGGGTGGAGAGCTGCTACCAGTCAGAGTAGGTCATATTGGGGTAGAGTGACCAATGGCCTGACTCAGTAGAAGGCAGCTTCATATGTTCACCTGAGCATTTCTGTAGAGTTTAGGTTGTGTTCACAGAGCCAAGAGATTCTGATGCTGCACATTTATTTATTTATTTTAAAAAGTCATATCCCGCCTTATATGCCAAAGGCAAATGTCCAAGACATGCAGCCGTCAGGGCCAGTGGTTGGATGAATCACATGATGCTCTTTGGTGGATTCACTTAACCAGGTAATGTTTATTCCACTGGCGTCGCTGGAGGTGGGGCGGAAAGCTAACTTCTGCAGCTTTCCACCCCACCGGCTCCGGTGTAACGAGGCGCCCCGCCCCCTCGTCATAGGAGCCCGTCAGCGGAGAGAAAGCAACGCGCAGGGACTCTCCTGCGCGTTGCTTTCTCTCCGCTGACGGGCTCCTATGATGAGGGGGCGGGGCTCCTCGTAACGGTGGGGCGGAAAGCTGCAGAACCTCTCTTTCCACCCCACCTCCAGTGACGCCAGTGGTTTATTCCATTTGATATGTTACCTACTGGTTATGCTTCCTTTATGAACAATAACTTGTCTGCTTTAAAAAGTTCCATCTTTTTAAAGTCTGCTAAGTCCCTTCAGAGTATATTCAATTTTAAAGAGTATACAGATTGTTTTCTGTCATCAATTCTCTAACAGCAGTGCTAATGTAACTTTCTAGTGAGGACTAGAAACCTTGGCTTAGGGACAGATTGAACAAATATCAAATTATTTGGTAAAACATTATTGTGTATTGGATTTATATCCCACTTTTTCCCCCCATAGAGGGAACCTAAAATATTACTGGACTCTACCATTTCAGATTGCTGATGAGGCATTTTGTGGATGCTCCCCTATCCAAAAATCCTTGCATAACGAAAACTAGTATGTCAGGAAAAAGGCTAGGCTAGAAACTTCCTTCTTGACAGCTAGTTTTCTGTGTGCAGGAGTATATTATATGGGGGAATATTAAATCACATCTACCGTGGCCCCATCCAGGAGCAGTTTCACCATGTGATCTGGTCTTTGTTTAGAGAGTGTTATGCACAACACTGTTGCAGTGTTGGTCGTTGCAAAATCTGTAATGCAAATTTAACGGTTTAGAGTAGAGGCATCTGTGTTAAATATTTTGTTTTTCCATGTCGATTCTATTTCTCTCAAGGAACTCAGGGCAACGTAAATAAGGATTATCCCATTTTATTCCCACAACGACCCTGTGAGGTAGATTAGGCTGAGAGCAAGTCACTAGCACAAGATCTCTCAGAGCTTCATAGCTGAGCAGTGATATGAACCTACCGCCTAAAACCCAGCACACGCTAGCCACTATGCCATGCTATTACGACCTAGCCTGAAAGACAGCTCTGAGTTATGTTTTTCCATGTACACTTCTTAATTTATTAGATAACACTTTTAGAGGAGCTTTCATTTTGGTTTCAAAAGATGAAAGAATTCTTTCCAAGCTCCCTATAAATCAGTTTTTTTTCCCCTTATTACTTCAGTCGTTATGATTTATTTAGCTGGCACTGTGGACTTGCAGCTTTCTGAAACAGTTCCCTTTCCTTAGGTGTTTATAAAATGAGAGCCCAGTTTCTTCTCAGGCAACTTAGTATGTTTTTTAATAATACTTAAGTGGTATTTATGAAGCTCAAGTGCTTCACATGCGTGTTGTTTCTGTAAGCTTTACAATACCTCTGGAAGGGAGGCAGATGTCGTCACCCCCATGTTGCGGATGGGGGCTGAAGCGAAAGGAGGTGGGTTCTGGAAAACCAGTCGTGGAGCTGCAGGCTTTCTGGTTCACACAGCTCATTCTCTGAGCCACAAATGACAAAGAAAAATAAATTATAAATGAAACTGAAAATAAAAAGAATTTTTTTTCCCTTTCATATCCCTACTAACATTTAAGGTTGAGGGAACAGAAGGGGGGCAACGTATGTATGTCATACTTGTTTTGCTATTATTTTCTGGCTCCATCCTAAACTGCAAGGACCAGCCAGGCATTGCTCCCTGTCCCTATTAGGTGCCACCCTGTCCCACCAGGCCCCACCCCCTGACCTATGAAGTCCACCTCTAAGCTTTCAAGTCCCACCTGTTGCGTGTCTAAGCCTCAAGGAATGTGGGAACATTGTGGGAGAACAAGAAGGAATGCAAGAGGGTGAACAAGAGGGAAGAGCGATGCATTCTGGGGCTAGCTTGGGAGGAGAGGGGAACCTTTGCGCAACCCGGAAGTGGGTCTTTCAGCTTCAAAGAGTGCTTCAGAGCTTTGGAAATGTTGCGGTTTGCCCCCGTGAAGGTAGGAACAGCGATTGGGGGACCCTTTTTAACAGGTTTCTACAATGGACTTCATTATACATGGATTGGCGGTATCCGCAGGGGGAGGCTAGAATGGAATCTCTGTCGATACCGAGGTCCGACTGTATTATGTGATATGTTTTGGCTGCTAGAATTTTGGAATTTTTTTGACTGTTGATTGTATTATTGTTTGTTGTTTCAGCTGTGGATTTTAAAACTGTAAACTGTGTATATTTTATGTGGGAAAGCAGTATAAAAATCAATTTAGCAAATACATGAATAATAACTGAGCCGTTTAAATGGGGAGCTAAAGGGGAAAATACCGTATTGTCCCGAGTATAAGACGCACCTGATTATAAGACGCACCCTTAAAGTTTGGTGCTATTAAAATAATTTAATTAAATCACTGGCATTAAATTGCAACAGCCTGATTATAAGACGCACCCCTAGTTTAAAAATATAATTAGGAGAAAAAAGTGAGTCTTATACTCAGACCAATACAGTAATTTTGAACATGGTAACATTGCATGAGTGGCATTTTCTGTCACTGCATCATGTCTACACCAGGGATACATTTACCAAGTTCACATTATGATTACATCATTATTACAAATGTGACACTTTCAGTCTTTTTGTTTTTTATTCTCTAACTACTGTATTTACAAATATCCAATATTTAAATTATGCAAGGGCATCAAAAATCTCATAACTTAAATGCTGAATCCTGGGACTAGAAAATTGTTGAATGTATGGTAAAAAGCAAATGAAATATGAATCACCCTTGGAACTTAATCTCTTTACAGATGAATAAATCTTTTTAATGTGCCTATTAGAAATATGATTTCCCTTTAATGAATTAAAAAGGATTATTTTGATTTTTTCTCACAGAAGGAAAATTAAAATGTTGAAAAGAACTTTTTGAGTTTAATGCACACAGATTTCTCAAGATAATAACTATAACGCCCAAAAATAAAAGCAATTTTTAAAAGTATTTTAAATAAGGATGAGCCAAAAAGGGGCATGTGCTTTTCATTAATAATTTTGATGGCATCCTGTGTAAGGATCCGGCTGGCGGCCCAGGGATGCCCGCCGGATCCTGAGTCCCGGAGGTCTACTCAGGGAAGGGGACACTCGTCCCCTTCCCCGGGTATAAATTCTGGCAGCTGGCGGCCCAGCAGGGACGGGGATATGGCCGAGGCCACCCCCGCCCCCTCCTGGGCTGGCTACACCAATGGCCCCCCTCCCTCGCCCGCCGACCCGCCCCCACACCTGCCGGATCCTTACCTGCCTTCTCCGGCAGCCGCTTGGGTGATCCAGCGACGGAGCAAGGGTGGCCGGCCTCTGGAGTAGTCGTGAACATGCTTTACGGCGCATTCGCAACTGCTGCCGGTGACGGAATGCTCGTTCTGTTGCCAGCGTCCTCTACAGGATTGCGCTGTTAGTAGTCTTTTTAAGATTGCATTGAATGAGGGCAAAAGTCTTTGCGGAGGGCAAAAGTCCATGCGGAGTGAGGGGGATCAGTCTGGCTGGGATCACCCACGTGACAAGCCTCCAGGCTTCCACAAATTCATCTTTGTTTGGTCTTAGTGATGTTGTCGTGACACAAAATCTGATTCGCTATGTACTGCCATGACATAATCTCTCGATATAACTCTTGATTGGTTGCTTGACCACCACACTATACCAGCTCTCACCTAAACATGGAAATGGCCATGGGCAAACAGTCAGTTCAGCCCTAACAAATTATTTTAGTACAAGGTTCTGCCTCTTCCATCAACAGAGTGGCAGGAAATTCATATTGAAAAAAAGATTTTTCACCAGGTGCAAATGTGGAATATTCTTGGAAATGAATTGTTGCTGATAGAATTAAAACTGGTGTTTCTCAGCTTTCCCAAACTCTTTTGTAAACATTCTAAAACGTGCTTATTGCAGTTGTCTCATAAACTCCGGAGGTACTAGAGGCTCTTTTGCCCTAGGGCTACTAGAGGCAAGGGGAAAAACCTCGGGCAACAAGTCCTGTAAGACTCTCTTTGGTCATTCCGCCTTCTTAAATACCCAAAACCCACCGATGTGATGTGTCTGTAAGTCAACTCACTGGGTCACATGATACATTTGGAGTTTGGTTGACCAACAGACATATGAAACTACAGTTGATCCATCTCATTTTTGGGTTGAGAACTTGTGGGTTTATGCTGGAAACCATTTCTTTTGTCTTCCTGGAAGTGGAATTAGGATTGCTAACTCTGACTTGAAGCTATTCCTGGGATTCCCCCCCACCCCCCTACATGATGTAATGTCTTACTACACCAAGGAGACCTGCCTTGTTAACATTTCTCAGATTGCTTTCAGGTTGAGGCTGATTCCTAGAGATTCCAGGTCAATCCTATCCTGGAGGGTTGGTAACCCTAGGTGGGAGATGCCCATATAAAGCAAGGGAGAAAACTCTGAATTTGATTGGGCAGCAGTGTTTGTCGTCCTCAAACAAAAGGGAGCACCAAAGAGAGCAGTTCATTCCTTTCTAACTCTGATCTTACTTTTGTATGAAAAAATGTGATTTTTAATTAAGTCGATAATGCCTACAGAGAATCATGGCCAGCGATGACTTTCAATAAGTCCTCCAGTCTGTTTCTGTCTCTATGGGCTGATATTTCAGTTCATGATACTATATCTGCTACTCAAGTAGGAGAGCTATTCCACATGACTACATCACAAGGATTTTTCTCTCTTTGGGACATGCAATGAAACCGGTAATTGGATTGGGAGCTGATGAGGCCTAACTTGTTTGCCAGTTGTCAGAACATGTAATATTCACTCGTAAGTGTGGAGAGACAGTACTTGCAGTGACCCAGGAAGAACATCTGTAATGAAAGAAGGTGATGGTGTGAGTGAGGATTTCCTCAGCAGTACAGTCACAAGGGAGATGCATATATTAGGGGGAAATTGCTTGGCATTTACAGGCAAGTATTCATGGGTGGGGGAGAGAATGGGTATCTTGGAGACAAAACTGACAACCGAGAAAAGGTGATGAGTGGGAGTTCTTGATGAAGGTCTCCATGGTGATGTCAGGGAGGGAAGCTGTAGAGTCACCTTGTCTCCAAAAGAATCATCACTTCCTATGCAATCCTAAAAAGCCAAACAACACTTACTTCAATCATTCCCTTCCTGAGTGAAGCTAGCTGAGAGTAACAGACTTTCAGTCCTGGAAGGATATTTTCACTTTCAAATCCGCAGAATTTTTTGAAATGTCATTTTTGCTCCGCTCTTAGAAAGCAAAGTCACACTGTCTTCTCCTAGGGTCAAACTGGGCCCGTGATGGCGAACCTATGACACGTGTGTCACTGGTGACACATGGGGTCATTTGGGGTGACACACCAGTGTTTTCCCCAGGGCCCCGATACACCATACATTTTCACAAACGTTTTACAGGCTTGTCTTGAACATTTAGGGCAGGGGTTTTAGCAGACCTCTTTCAAATTATCTAGTAAAACTCAGCAACAAAAAAGTCACTAATTTATGTTAAATAAAATGCAATGTGTTTTCAGTTCAGTTCAGTTCAATTCAAAATTACTATTAAAAGTAGTAATTAATAGTCAAAAGTACTATTAAAAGTTCACACCAGCAGAGTCAAGTTAGGCATTTTCAAAAAATTTGACACACCAAACTCAAATGGTTCGCCATCACTGAACTAGGCACTACTTTTCAGCGCCTTTTTTAGTGTTAAACAGCTGTCAGATTGGGACCCCCTATATATATATATATATATATATATATATATATATATATATATATACACACACACACACACACACACACACACACAGAGGACTGGCTTAAAGTAACATGAAGCTTGACCCTGAGGCCACATTCTCACTGGAGGTGGTAAATATGTGTCTGGGCTGCACTGCTTTGGAGGTGCAGCCCAAACACATGATTGGATGCTTTTTTATTTTTTTTTGGATGCTACTTGTGGATGCTTTTGGTTTGGATTGGATGCTACATGATTGGATGTTTTTCCATACCAAAAATAAATAAATAAATCCCTTCATAGAAAGCATAGCAATCCCACGAAGAAGGGTTCTAGTCTAGTCTTCACCCTGATATTTTAGTTTTCTATGTTCGTCTCCCCATCATCCGCATTATGAAGATAATTAAAACATTTAAGTGATAATTAAAGTGAAATTGCACATTATGTCATTTTCTGGGGCTGCCACTGAAAATGGTATTCTCATGTTACAAGTCACATTTGAATGCCTACTTAATGAAGATTATAAGGATTACAGAGATAATGTATTTGAACACTTGAAATTCAGGGGGGGGGGAAAAGCTGTATTGTTTGTGTTAAATTAGGGTAAGGCTAAATGTGACTGTAGTGGAGTTTTTGATCAATGTGCATGGAGCTGGCCACGTATCTTTCTGTACAAAAAGTAGCTGCAGTGGGTCCTAATCCAGATCAGAACTATAGGTCAGTGGTTCCCAAACTGGGAGGCGCAGCTCCCAGGGGAGCTGCGGAAACTAGCCAGGGTAGCGCGGTGTGCCACGGAATCCTCTCGGAAAACAGTACAATGCCAATTGGCAGGCATCAACATAACATAATGGGGAGCCGCGGCCAATGGTCAAGGGAGCCGCAGGTCGAAAAAGTTTGGGAAACACTGCTATAGCGGGAAAGGGACTCTCAGAAAATCACCCCAAAGCTTTTGTTTTCCTAAATTTTAAAGAATTGCACAATTTTTACAAACATGGGAGGAGGGGCGATTGGCTCCCTGTACTATAGTTCTGATCCAGAAGTGCCACCCCCCCCCTCGTGGCCACTTTTTATACAGACAGGGGGATGTGGCCAGTCCCAAGCACACTCATGAAAATCACCACTATTAAAGTCATGCCTGGTTTGATCCTCAGCATCCAATTTAAAGCATTTTGCTCCTTCCTTAGCAAATACAGAAGGGGAGACTCTGTGCAGACTGAGTTTGGTTGTAACAAGAGTATTGAACTGCGATAAACACCATTTTATTTTTTAAAAAGCTTTTAGTCATCCAGACCTGCTGAGATACTACTGACACTTTGTTCCTGCGAATTTACTGTCAGCAACTTGAACAGGATGTCCTACAAGGTTAAAATGTGTCAGCGAAAATGAGTCCAGAGCGAGGGCAGGGCTAGTGGGGAGGAGGAATCCTGTGGGATTTCAAAGGCCGAGTAGAAAGGATGTCCGAATTCCACAGGTGGTCTCTTTGGCCAGTTAACGTGGTATTCTGCTTACCAGAGGTGAAACTAGACTGGAGCGGAGGCAAGTAGTTCTGCAAGACTCCGTTACACCGGAGTCAGCGGCCCCTCCCCCTTGCTGTTCCTGGCGGCAACAGCAACACACAGGACACACCCCTGTCGCTGCCGGAATGGCTCCAACAGTAAAGGGGAGGGGCCGCTGACTCCGGTGTAACGGAGTCTTGCAGAACTACTTGCCTCCGCTCCAGTCTAGTTACACCACTGCTGCTTACTGAAATGAAAATCAAGAGGAGAGAGTGAATGGTGCAGGGACAATGACTATGTCATGAAATACTTTTCAATCATTGACTGGGAAGTGTTAGTTTGTTACTGTTAACTTGGTAATAAGCACTGGATTAAATTGTGGCAAGAAGGAAGTGTAGGCGGCAAGGGCATCCCAGAAATGGCAATTTCAATAATTTACTGCTCAATCCTATCTCCTACCATTGGCTTCTGCACTGATGGAATGGCTGCCGGTGGCGCACTGCACACGCCACCATATTACCATTTATAACCGCTGAACCACTGTTCCGTGGTTGTAAAGCCCAGTTAGGATTGTGGTGTGATTGTTGCATTGGATTTACCTTACTGGAACCAATGATGAAGATTTCTTCTGAAAACTGATGAAAAAATACAGTACTGATAAATCATAAGTTAATAAATTCATAAATATTATTTGCAGGTAGAGATACCACCAATATGTTGCTTAAAGTGAAATTTCCAGGCCAATGTGGGGATTCTCATTTGAGAGAAACATCCAAAGAATTTTGAGGGAAGCCCCCCCCCCAAAATAATAATCATGAGGACTAGCAAATTTTTCATATGGGGGTTCTGTGCACCCTAGAGTTGAGATGCGTTCAGCCTGACCCTGCTCAGGGGCTTGTGTGTGTGTGTGTGTGTGTGTGTGTGTGTGTGTGTAGGCTTCTGCAGGGAAAGGGGATGTGTAATCCCCTTACCCCTGTGTAAGCCTCATGACCCGAATATACTAGTTTCATTTGAGATCCCTAGGGTCTTCCTTTTCTGAGACTTGGCTGGTTTCCGACTGCTGGGAGAAGATAAGAAGAGCAAAGTTGGCCTTTTTAAACAGATGCCATGTTCATTAGCTGCCATTAATGTCAATCACAGCTCTGACAGGAATTCTCGACTTCTCATTCCGAGTGACCATTGTCTTCCTTAAGGTCTGCTGGTGCTTAGAATCCATTACCTAAAATTAATTTTGGGGACTAGTGAAAAGCCTTGTCTCGATTGATTTCCTTGTGGTAATCTTTCTTTTCCTTTTCTTTTTGAACGCTTAAGCCAATTTCTAGTTTTGTTCGCTGACCTCAGACTTCTGCAATTTCAGACTTCCCTGCATACAGATTGATTCTCCTTTCGGTCCTTTTCCTCCCCCTCCCCCCATCTAGCCATCTTTTTAGTAGTTTCCTCTCAAGGTTAATCTATTTCAGGTTACGGACTGAATACCAAGAGGCGACTCAGCACGTGCATTGTCAGAATAAAGAAATCTGCATCCTTCCTCTGGCGTTTGGAGCTAAATGGAAAGGTCGTAAGGAAGATGAATGTGAAAGCAGTGTGGGCCTCAGAGTCCGGGGTGCCCTCGGACCAGTCTCTGTCCTGGGTCTTTCCAGCACTTGTTTGTGCACAACCCCCCCCCCCCATGGGGCAAATGGTCTTGTCTTGACACTTCTCCGCCATTGAAGAAGGAATTCCCTCCAAGATCACTCTGCCCTCCATTTCTGAATTGATCAGGTTGGAGAAAGAGAGCAGAACAATTAGAGGCTGTTCCTTCCTCGGCACCACTGGAACGCTGAGGCGGGGGGGGGCATCCAGCAGTCTCCTCTCTTTCCTTCCACAACTGGGCTTCCTCTGAGAAGCCCAGTGCTGGATGGCGAAGGTGGGGGAAAGCAGCAGCGATGGCGCAAGTTGCTCAGTTGAGCCATTCACACTGTTGTCTGCTGTATGGGGAACTTTGAAGTTTGACAGTTGGGTCCCCCAGGGCCCTGTGGGCCCTCAGCCGTGACCTGGCTGAACATTGCTGGTCTTGATATCAAGGATGTGTTAATTAACCAATCCTGTAGTTGACTCCAAGGCAGATTCCAGGTTCAAATCCAGGCTCAGCCATGAAGCTTCCTGGGTGACCTTGGGCCAGTCACTATCTCTCAGCCCCACCTACCTCACAGGGTTGTTGTGAGGACAAAAGGAGGGGAGGAAATATGTACACCACTCTGAGCTCCTTGGAGAAAGGGCGGTATAAAAATGTGAAAAATAAATAAATAAATAAATAAATAAATTGCAATGGCTAAAAAGAACTGGGGCTGATTTACAGTCTCTTTTTGTCTTCTTCCCTCAAATGAATTCAGCGACTTCATTGCTATTTACAGTGTTGGAGATTCAGGTCTTCAATACATGTTTGAAAAGAAATGCCAAACAGGCTCAGATTTGTGAAGAATTACAAAATCCTGTTCTTTCCCCCAATATGGTAGCACTGTAAGAGCTGCAAAGCACAGCACTGATAGACAGAATAGTGTCTCAACAGTGCTGGAAAAACAAAATAGCAATGATCATCTATATGTGAACAGTCACACATAGAAGCAAAATTGAAGGTACATTGGGGTCGCCTGCAGGATAATTTCATACTCCTTGAACCCCCTGTTCTGCTGTGAATTTTATATCCTTCCAGTAATGAATTCAATAATTGATAATGTGGTGACCTTGAATGGTACCCTAAAATCTGCTGGTTGAAGCGGATTTCCTTATGGTGCTAACCTATGCTGGAGATACCGTAATATTCTTGCTACGTTGGGGGATGGCGGTATCCAGAGGTGAAACAAGGGTGGAGCGAAGGCAAGTAGTTCTGCAAGACTCCGTTACACCGGAGTCAGCGGCCCCTCCCCCTTGCTGTTGGAGCCATTCTGGCAGCAAAGGCAACACGCAGGACACTCCCCTGTTGCTGCTGGAATGGCTCCAACAGCAAGGGGGAGGGGCCGCTGACTCCGGTGTAACGGAGTCTTGCAGAACTACTTGCCTTCGCTCCACCCTTGTTTCACCTCTGGCGGTATCATATCCTAAGTCTGTCCAGCACAAAGGAAGAAGGGGAGACAAGAGCCCAGGCACCTCCACCAGCATCCATGGAAACTCCATGTAACTCCGCCAGCATCCATGGAAACTCCAACACAGCCCATCAGTCATTGGGTGGTGACCTGAAGTCAGCCTAAAATGGGGGCAATGTGCATGGAGCCAGGGTGAACTGAGCAGGGGACCAGTCCAGTGTGCTGCCACTGCTGGGACAATGACCTCCCCCCAGTGGTCCCCAGGAATGAATAGTACAGCAATAGCCACCGCCATCAACCATGGGGAGATGACTCTCTCTCTCTCTCTCTCTCTCTCTCTCTCTCTCTCACACACACACACACACACACACACACACACACACACACACACACACACACACACACACCGCTCCCCCCCACAAAAGATGCCACCCTGCTCCCCCTGTTGGGGTGATGGAGAGGCGGTTCCACTTGAGTGTTTGTGCTTGGATCCTCCTGGGGCAGGGTACTTCCACTATTCCAGTATTCTGAGAAAGACTAACCACGTATCTTGCCATACAGATTGTGAGGGCAGCAGGCTGTTTGTGCAAAGTGCTCTCTTACTGTGCAAAGTGCTCCTTCTCTGTAGTTGCCATCACCACAAAAACTGTGGGTGCACTCTAAATGCCCATGACCCGAGGCTGGAGGGGGATAGCCACAACCCTGTCCTCTATGTACTGGTCTCTCTCTGGTAGAGGTTTTAGTACTGGTGTTGGTATGCTGTGACTGGCTGCAAAGTTGAGTCTGTGTCATGTGCTCTCCTGTTCTGTTGGGAAGTGGGAGGGTAGGAGTTGAGATTTGCTGGTGTTTTTTTCGTCCCCATTGTTTCCTATCAGTTTTTTTTAAAAAATTCTATGCCAGGTGTGCCATCAGTCTAGCATTTTGCCGACAGTTGGGGTTTGTCCATCTTCTGGAGTGGTTTTGGAATATGGCGTACGTTGACTTCTCATCCTGCCCACACCCCTCCCATGCCCTGCCCACATCTCCATCTTGTTTGGGGGGGGGGGTTACCAGGTGGTAGTTGTGTCAGGGTCAGAGGTGCATCTGCATAGCATTGTGTTGGTGTCTGTGGTGCATTTGTTGGCGGAACAATGATGGGGATGTTATTGTGCTGGTGTCCAAGGGCATATGCCTTATCCCAGTGTTTCTGAAACTGTGGGTCGGGACCCACTTGGTGGGTCGCGACCTGATTTCTGGTGGGTCCTGCAGAGCCTCCAATGAAAACACAGGTGATGGAAAGATCAGATAAGTAATTGCCTCAAGCCCTGAGGCTATTCAAACATCAGATAGCTACTAATTGCCCTGCAAACAGCTGAACTCCTGCAGTATGCAAGTTTGTGTGAATATAGGGAGATAATGTTTGAGTGTCTTATTTCTGGTTCCCCCCCCCTAAGTCTGTCAATGTCAGGTGGGGGCAGGTGAAGGCTGGATTACAAAACTACGCCCATCAAGCCTTGAGGCCATTCATTAGGGCTGCCTCATTATGAGAAATGGTGGATTGAGCTTTTTTGTAAACAAACAATGATTACTTGCAAATAAATAAATAAATAAATAAATTATTTCTTTCGAGATCACCTTTTTAAAAGTCTTGTAAAGCTAGGTGCAGTGGCGTAGCTAGACTGGTGCGGAGGCAAGTAGTTCTGCAAGACTCCGTTACACCAGAGTCAGCGGCCCCTCCCCCTTGCTGTTGGAGCCATTCTGGCGTCAATGGCAACACGCAGGACACTCCCCTGTCGCCGCCGGAATGGCTCCAAGAGCAAAGGGGAGGGGCCGCTGACTCCGGTGTAACGGAGTCTTGCAGAACTACTTGCCTCCGCTCTAGTCTAGTTTCACCTCTGGCTAGGTGGGTCCCAATAGAATGTCATTTTAAGAAGTGGATCCTGGTGCTAAAATGGTTGGGAACCACTATCCTATGCCTCTCACGGCGCAATAATGACTAAAGGATCCGACTGGCTGCCCCCCGGATCCTGTTCCCCAGCGGCAATGTTGCTGCTGGGGTGGAGGTTTCCTCAGGGAAGGAGATGTTTGTCTCCTTCCCTATCGGCCTCCTCGGATTTCCACCAGCAGTTTTGCTGGCGGAAGTAAGAGGAGGCCGTGTAAAGGCCCAGGCGTCCGGCAGGGGACAGAATTCAGTCGAAGCCTTCCCCCCCCCCTCGGCTGGCCGGAATGCCCCTGCGGCCGGCAGCGGACTTACCTTCTGCTGCCGGCCGCGTCCTCGTCTGGTGCCGGAGTGAGGGAGGCTGGCTTTACGCCGGCCTCCCTTACTCTCGAGCAGGGCGTCGCTGGAGCATGGCAGGGGTGCGGGGTGCCCCCGGGTGACGCGCGCCACCTCCGTGACGCGCGACACCCTTCGGACGCTCCGAGGCCGGCCCGGGAGCCGGCCTCGGAGCGTCCGACCCTGTCGGCGCTCCAGGGCCTTCTGAAAGAAAGCCCAGGCAGCGTGTCCATCCGGGTATTTCCCGGATTTTCACGCATGCGCAGACCCGTTTTGAGGGCTTTTTGCCGGAGGGCGACGCGGGGGGGGAGCCGGGTCGCCCCCCCACACCGATATCGTAGCGTCACTAGGGTGACGCGCGCCCCCTGCCCCAGGGTGACGCGCGTCCTAGTGACGCTACTGCTCTCGAGTCATTGCAAACGTGCCTAACGGCATATTTACAATGTCTCCCTGCACCAGAATGAGCGTTCTGGCACCGGGGGACTTAGTCAGGATTGGGCTGCCTGACTGGCATTTCAGAAGTATAGTGTTGCACCATTGGTCTATCCCAGTGTTTCCCAAACTTTTTTGACCTGCGGCTCCCTTGACCATTGAAGACCATTGGCTGCGGCTCCCCATTACATTATGCTGATGCCTGCCGATTTGCATTGCACTGTTTTCCAAGATAATTCAGTGACACTCCGCGGCTCCCATGGATGATTTCCGCAGCTCCCCTGGGAGCCACGCCTCCCAGTTTGGGAACCACTGGCAATGGTTGAGGCATTACAAAAGCAAAACCCTTTTCGTTTTTATGTGCAAATTTCTTAAATACCTTTACCACAGGGATGTACAGTATTCTGCATCGGATCCTGTGGATGATGCAAATTGCTTCATGCGGAAGAATTAGTCCATTAAAATTGAATAGACTGTGATGGTGATGGATGTACCTCTGCTGAAAAAGACTCACAATTCACTGAATATAGATGGGGGACCTTTGACTTTTGGGGACATGAAATATTATAGGGTTCATTCTAGGAACATTTTGCAGTCTAGTCCAAGAAACATAATGGATCAAAGAATACATAGATTGCACCAGAGGCTCCCTCATGCTGCTTTATGAAATGCGGATGGAAACTCATGAATTTTAAGTCAGGACTCTTCTGAAAGGTAGTAATTATGTTGCTAGAGATTGAGTTTTGTTCGTTGTGCTGTTGCAAAATGATGCTGGCTCCCCTTCATATTTTTAGTTCTATTCTTTTGGATGTATTTCCAGTGGTGGTGAGAGAACCAGAGAAATGAAAAATCCAGGGATACACCTTTTTGTTTAGTTATTAACGGCCCAATCCTATTGAACGATTACAGTGGTGTAACGTGTGTCCTACTGGCGTAACCTCCCTTACGGCCGTCACAAATGCGACTAGGCCAGTCCGTGCAGCAGCAAGCTGCCAGTTCCATGCACTGACGGACGCCAGATGCCCGCCAGAGGAGGTAAGCCGGTGAGGGGGGTTGGTGGGAGGTGGGGAGGGGTTTACACTGGGGTGGGAGGAATGGGAGAGGGGCTAGGTGAAATGATCCACCCATCCCCCGCCCCTGTTGCCTCCCTGCTCCCCCTCCCCCTGCTCCCATTCCACCCTCCCCCACACCTTCCGACCTTTCCACCTCCCACGCCATTTTACCTGCCTCGGTGGGTCCTCTGGGATTCACTGGCGCATGCGGAATTGCTCTGACCTTCCCACCGGCCTCCAGAAGCCAGTGCTGCCAGAACACACTTTACGGCTACTTTGCAGCAGCCAGTGCCGGCGGAATTAGGTTAGGCTGAGAGAGTGGGAGTCAATGGGCAATTTTAACAATGGAGAGAGATGAAAAGTGGTGTGCCTCAATGATTGGGCTTGAGACCATTGCCTTTGAATTTGTTCATAAATGACCTGGAGTTGGAGATAAGCAAGGAGGTGGCCAAGTTTGCAGATGGCACTAAATTTTTCTGGGTAGTGAAATCTAGAATGGTTTGTGAAGAGCTCCAGAAGGATCTCTATAAACTGGAGGAATGGACTACAAAATGGCAGATGCTCTTCAATGTAAGTAAGTGAATAGCGATGCATACTGGGGCAACAAATTAACATTTCACACATATGCTGACAGATTCTGAGCTGTCTGTGATGGATCAGGAGAGAGATCTTGGGGTGGATGTGGACAGCTCAATGAAAGTGTCGACCCAGTGTGTGACGGCTGTGAAGAAGGCCAGTTCCATGTTCACAATCATTAAAAAAGGGATTGAGAATAAAACGTCCAATATTATTGAGAATAAAGCAGCCATTGTGAAAATTGATGGTAAGGCCACATCTGGAGTATTGTGTCCAGTTCTGGTTGCCACATCTCAAAAAGGATATAGTGGAACTGAAGAAGGTGCAGAAGAGAGCGACCAAAATGATGAGTGGACTGGGGCACTAAAAAAGCTTTTGTACTAACCTTCCACTAGGCCCCCTCTTCTCCTACAGGTCTCCTCCTATTTTGCTGGCGTAAGTCTGAGAAGAGGAAGGGAGCGGGTTGGGTTTAAAAATAGGGGATGGAATCTGGTGTGCACCTTTGCCACTGAGATTCACCAGATCTACCCCTCCAGGTGGGCTGTTGGTGCATGCGGGGAGCTATCAGCTGCTTCCATGGCCGGCTCCCTCACACTCAGCAGTGGTGCACCATTTGTGGCAGTGCCGCTGATTTTATGATAGTGAAACATAGGTGATAGGACTGGACCGTAATTTTCACATTTCCATGTTTTGCATGGTTGTTAGACAGATGTAATCCCCTCATTGTGTAGATGGCTTTATTTTATTGGGTTGTTTTACGATCTATCTTGCAAGACTTCCGTGTTTGCCACTGAGAGCTGAAATGTTTTTGGCATTGAAATTAACCTCATGTGAACTCTGCTGTAGATAGTGTTTCTTTACTATTGTTTCGTTTTTGCTTAGAAGCACCTGCTGTAGTTAGCTATTTCAAGGCAATGCATGCTGCTAAATGAAACTGCGATCCTGAATGGAAACATGCTGCTTATTTGAGATCTTGCTGTTTCTTTGCTGTCTCCTTTCCCTCCCATAACACTCCTCTTCCCCTCTCCCATTGTCTCCATTGCCACTCTTATTCTGTTTTGGAAAAAATAGGTTAGGGTGGGTAAGTGGATTTCCCCTGCTCCGTACCTTTACTGTTTCTTTGGTATGGTACTATGATCAAATATTGATTAATATTTTGTGCTCTACCACCTGTGGTTTAGGCCAGGAGCAGCCCAAGGGCTTCCAGCCCCAGGAACGGGGGGAGGGCCACCCCTTTGTGAGAGTTCACTCCCTGAAGCCCGAACCAGTGTTGCCAACACTGCTCATTCACACACACATGTGTCCATTCCTACATGTGTCATGCACATACAATAAACTTGGATTGGGGGATTAGCAACACTTATACAGCGGTTGGTCAATTTTTTTCCTGGGCTTGATTAGGTTAAAGTGTGTCCTTTCAGGATGACATGAAGGCTTGATTGCACTCCAGTCAGAGAAGTTCTTGAGGGACAAAAAGATATGGCAGGGTGTGTGCTGCACCCATGCTCAAGTTGTTGATGGGAAAGGCTTCCAGGAGAAGGAATCCTGGAAGTGTCTGTCCAGGACTGGAAGTGGACTGTCCTGGAAGTGGACTGTCCAGGGGACCTAGCCACTGGACCCTTAGAATGTAATTTACTAAGCAGTAGGACTTGTGCTTGCAGCAGAAATTCTATCAGGATGGGGCACTCAAATTTGCAAGTCCTTAAAGCAGAGGTTCCCAAACTGGGGTGTCGCGACAGCCCAGCCGGGAACAAAGCGTTGCTACACCCTTAAGGGGTGTGGCAACCCACGGCGACGACACGTCTAGGATCGCACCGCCACCATCACCATGGATGAAAAGGTCCGTTTTACCTTCATTGGTGGCAGTGGAGGTGTGTGGGGAGCCTGCAGACCCCTCCGCAGGCCTCCCCAAGCGTCAGAGCATCGACCTTTGAAGCCAGTGTTTACTGTTTTAATGTGATCTTTAACAATAAAGGCTTCTTCCCTCCTAAGCATGGCTACTAATCCCGTTGTTACTCCTCATTCAATCTCTGTTATCGCTGGCCATGATAACTTTAATTCATACTTGATAGTTTTATATGTCTGTTTGAATCTAGTCTATCTGTCAACCATTCAGGATGTATCACCCTGAGTAACAGCCACTCTGATAAGACTGTGGTGTTAACACAGAAACCCCTCCTTGTCCCCATCTGATAATGATTTAAAGTGTCTCCTAACAACCAAAGCTGGCATGTGAGTTGGTGAATATTTTTTAATGTCAGTCTTCTTCTCTACAACTTTTTCATACTTCTCATAATATGGCACGATTTGGCCTGCCCAAATTGTAACCTGCATTGTGGGAGAACATCACAACTTACAAGTTCTTGAGTCTTTTTTTCCAATTATACAATGAAGCAGTGACGTTTTCCAATTAATTTGAACGCTCAATAATGAAGGTGGGTGTTCAGGATTCCCAGTAATAGGAATATGTTGCCATAGACACATCTTTTTAAAGTATGTCACGCAACATGTTATTGTGTAATGTTAAAGTAATGCAATGAATGGGTATTTCATAGAGGCCTGAAATTATTACATTGTAATAAGGTAATTATAGGTAATCAGAAATCTTGACTTTTGGGAAAGAATTGGTTTTGATTTTGAAATATTGGCCGAATTGAGGGTACAGGTGAGGCAGAAAAAGCTCTGCTTTCTTATTTTCATGCTGAGTATACGTAGTGAATAAGCAAGCATTCAAAACTATTTCCATGTTACCAGTTAATCCAGTTGCCAGAAATGTAGTCACAATTGTAGAATTTCTAAATGTACATCCCCCCCCCCACAACACACACTCACACATGTACACACACAAGATGCCAAATCCTTTTATTTGATGGGCTGGAGCTGGCCAGGGGGAAGCAAAGGAGGCAATGGCATATTATAATGCAAACAAAGATTGCCAAATTGAGGATTTCTAAAATGTGGATTGTGTATTTTGTGCAAAGGGTCCTATGCAAACATCAGTTTGGCTCCCTGCAAAATGTAGCTTGTAAATCAGGAACCGGTCACGAGAATGCACACTCCTTCTTTGTTGTTGTTGTTCAGTCGTTAAGTCGTGTCCGACCCTTCGTGATCCCATGAACCACATCCCGCCAGGCCTTCCTGTCCTCCACTAACTTCCTGAGTTCGCTCATGTTCATGTTCGTTGCATCGGTGATGCTGTCTAACCATCTCATCCTTTGCCTTCCCCTTCTCCTTTTGCCTTCAATCTTTCCCAGCATCAGAGTCTTCTCCAGAGAGTCCTCTCTTCACATTAGGTGGCCAAAATATTTGAGTTCCACCCTCAGTACCTGTCCTTCCAGGGAACAGTCAGGGTTGATTTCATTTAGGATTGACTGATTTGACCTCCTAGCAGTCCAAGGGACTCTCAGGAGTCTTCTCCAGCACCACCCCTATACCAATCCCACCCCCCTTCCTTTTGCATCTCAGTTTTATCCATGGTTCATCATGGTTTTACCCATGGTTCTATCAGTACCAAGAGTAATTATGTTTAATGCTGAACATGCAAGGATCTCCTCGGACCTGCGCCAGCGATTTCACTGTCCTGACCCCTGGATGCTTGTGAGTGCACATGCACTGCACTCACAGCGATTGGAGGATGCTTCTCTTCCTCAGCATCACCAGGACAACCAACAACCTCCTCCTCTTGACGTCCTCCACCAAAAGGCTTCGTCAGAGGTCCCTGCTGCCTCTTCGCTAGACTGTGGGTGGGGAATGGAGTGACAGTGCAAGTCTCTCGGCTGAACCATTTATGCTGATGCTGCCTGCTGCCTGGGGGACTCCAGGGGATGGCCATTTGGGATCTTGGGTGTCTGGGGGGCCCTTGGCCACTGCCCAATACCAACAACTACCTATGCTGACCCTGTACATCATAAAAACAGTAATAAGAGCAAAAATGCACAGGGTCATTGGCAACAGTTGCTTTCATGACTGTTTTACCTGTTACTAGGTTTTTAAGTATTATGATCTTAAGAACATAAGAAGAATCTGCTGGATCAGGCCAAGGGCCCATCTAGTTTAGCTTCCTGTACTTACAGTGATCCACCAGATGCCACTGGGTGAATGCAAGACAACAAGATACCTGTATCCTGTTGCTGCTCTCTTGCATCTGGCATCCAGAGAGAGGCTACCTCTAAAACTCGGAGGTTGCGTACAGGCATCATGGCTTGTAACCTGTGATGGTCTTTTCCTCCATAAATCTCTCCAATCTCCTTTTAAAGGCATCTAGGCCAGATGCCATCATAGTATCCTGTGGGAAGGAGTTCCACAGATTAATTACGTATTTGGTAAAGAAATATTTCCTTTTGATTTTTCTAATTCCCCCACCAACTAATTTTAGTGGATGTTCCACTAAATGCTGGTTCTGGTGTTGTGCCAGAGGGAAAAGAACTTCCCTCTTTCCATTCTGTCCACCCCATGCATAATTTTTATGTGTCTTACAGCGCGATTCTGTCTATTTTTAGACCAGTGGAGCAATTGCTCTGCCAGTGTAAGGTGTCGTAAATGTGCCGGAAAGGCAAAGCACGGTTGAGGCACCCAGAGGATAAGCGGCACCAGCGGAGAGGCCTGTCCGCTGGCACTGCAGAACAGATGGACGCTGCGGCAGAGTGGTAGGTGCCCGCGGAAGGGAGGGTGGAGGGTGGAACAGGGTTTTTTTGGGGGGTGGGTGGGATTGGTTGGCCAGGCCCGGGAAGGGGAAGAGATCAGCAGCAGCCTCCTCTACCATATCCTAACCCCCCCTCCCTTCCCGGGCCTGTTGGGCCTTACATGGGCCACTCAAATGTGCACCAGCAAAATAGCTGGTGCAAATTCGAGTAGACCCATTGGGGCAGTAACTCAGAGTAACAGGACGATGTGGCCTGCACAGAATGCGGTGGGCGCCTTATGTGCGCCGCCGTGTCGTGCTTGACAGGATTGGGCTGTTAATCTGAAGTAACACCCCCCCCCCCTCAGTACTTGTAGAGTACTTGTTGTGCTGAAAACTTCCTTGAGGATTCTTCTTGTAACGTAGATGAACTGGTGGCTTAATAAACGTGAAGACTAAATCAATACAATGGCAGCTAAATGGAAGTTCGATGTTCAAAGGCCGTTTGCTGCATTTATTCTCTGATTTGTAAGGTTTCCCTGTAGCAGGAAAAGCAGGACAAAATGTTTTTAAATCAACAAACCAACAATCTCTGCGTGAAAAATGCTGCAGACAACCCAGGGAAGGTTACCCCTTTGTGCCTTGCGTCTGAGCTTCCCGGTGCAGCTCATTGGCTGCTGTTGCAGTCAGAACGCTAGATCCGCTTTGGTTTGAGCCAGCCAGGCATTGCTCAGACTTTCAGCTATCCAGCAGCACAGATTATCCTGTTCTTTTCCTGATTTATGATGAACCACAAGAACGAAGAAAGCAGTAATAGGAAGGCTAACTTCAGGCAGAGTATTACCAAGTCTGTACCGCTGATCAGGTCAGGTAAAACAACAGCAAGCGCACAGCTCCTTGCCAAGATGTTTATTTTTGCTGCTGCTTATTTTGGTCTGTGACGCATAGCCCTGAAGAGCAGTTGGCATTGCTGGCTGTATTCTCTCGTTCTTCTCTGTGCGTGGAGCAAACTTACTCTGGTTATGTTTTGGTTTTTTTTGGTTTTTTGTAAGGACTGAATCATCTCTTGCAACAGATTCTCCTTCCCTCCTGCACTGTAAATGGAAAGCTAACCTTTTTGTCGTCCAAATAGCCTTGGCTTTCTGAGCCATTGACCGATGTCCGTTGTCTTCCACAGATTCGAAAACAACCACCACCACCCATGAGGTATAAAGACTTTGGCAGTGCAATTCTGTGTAAGTGTACATGGCCGGTCTAAAGGGCCGGCTGCTGAATCCTATCTGGATTGCGGCCTGCCCCGGGGCTGCTAGGCTGCACCTCCGGAGGACATTCGTCCCCTTCCCTGGTTGTAAGCGACCCCAGGGCCTATGGGCCTCCTCGGATGTACACTGGGTCCAAGCCTGGTGTACATCCGAGGTGGTGGAGTAAGGCCAACCTGGGCTTGGAAAGGGCCTAGGACAGAGGTTCTCTAAGTGTGAGGCGCGACTCCCAAGTGCGTCATCAAAAGCAGCCAGGGGCGTCGCGTTAATCTTTTAATTAACACATATTCTTGCTTGCAAGAGAGAGAGAGAGAGCAAAAAGAAAGATCGGGAAAAGCTGCCTCTTCACATCGGGTCACTCAAAGTTAATTTCAAAACACTTCAGGTTTGTAGGCAGTTTCCACGTCTTGTTTTTAACCACAGCGTGAGCGAAGCCCTTGCTTATCTTATGATAAAGAACGATTAACAACTCTATTGATAAGCTGAGTACCGGTACTTTGGAGCTGGAGCTGCAAAGACAGCATCTCCTTTCTCTCCAAATCCTGAGACATTGCAGGTTTGCAAGTAAAGTATTTTCTTTCTGTTGAATGTTTTTAATAAAGCAAACACAAAACAAATGCAAGAACTGCAATTGAAAATGGTGCAGAGCAGGTTCTGCTTTACATACAGTCTTTGATTTCTATGTTTAGTTTGGTTGATTAATTATTAGGATTTCTCTCCTTCTTCCTTTCTGACCCACCTCTAAGTTAGTTCCCCACTCTGTTTGCTGGGACAACCCCCCCCCCCCCCCCGGAAACTGCCAGGCAGTATAAGAATCTGTTTTTCATCTTGCAAAGATGCTACCAAAAGGAGCTAGCTTTCTCTCTCTTTCTCTCTTGTGCAACTGGGGCTTCCCTCCCATGCTTTGATGTTTCTCTTGCCATGAGTAGGACTAACGCAGACGACATCAGTGCCCTCTACCCAGGCCTGCCAATGGAGGGAGGGCAGCATCCCAACCCCACCCTGCGCACTCCTGGCTTAGCTGCTGCTCAGCATAAGCATGGAAAATCCACTTTAGGGCTCGTTTTGGGAATATACACATACATATACACATACATATAAGAAAGGGTGCCTCTGAGCATGTAAAGAGTGCCTGTTTCTTCCATGCACTGTAATGGGGAGTCACGGCTAACGGCGAGAGAGGTCAAGGGAGCCGCGAGTCAAAAAAGTTTGGGAACCACTGGCCTAGGATATCGGTGGAACGTGCCACCAATATCCCCGCCCTCTCCAATGGCCAATGGCCACCACCCGGATGCCCCTACACGCCCTCCTGCGCCCACCAATGCTGGACATACCGTCATCAGTGGGCACAGTGTATGGAGTGCGGCGGAGTGAGGGCTGCTGGCCTCCACGCCGGCAGCCCTTACTCCCGAGTCGTCGCACACATGCTTTACGGCACACTTGCGATGCTTGGGAGAGGCGGAATGTACACTCTGCTGCTCCAAAGTGACGAAGGATTGCGCCTTTTGTCAAATAGAACTTCCACATTTAGGTTCCTAGAAGCAATTATCAACCAATCTCATAGATTCCAGGTGCCCCTGTTTAGGAGGGGAAGTTCCTATTTTCTGGTAGCTGTCCCTGGTAAATCACTAGGCCTTTGGATAATGCTTTGTTAAAATGTTATTATAAGCATGCACTGCTAGCATTTCTGGATTTCAGTTCCCTTCCTGAGGAAGTCAAATAAATTGGTGGGTGGATGCATTTCGGCCCTGGTGCATCCCTATAGGTAAATGTGTGTGTTGGAACACTGTGGGCCGCCAAACTAGATGTGGCACAGGAGTCTATGACTGAAAGTCCTCATTTTCTTTTGCTATCTCTAAATCAATTGTTGTGGTGGAGGAAGACAGCACATGTAGGCAGAGGGTGAAACAAGCATAGTGCCCTGTGGTTATTGACAGCCAGCGGAACCCTTTCCTCTTTCAACTGATTGTTCTGGAGGTGCTTGGGGAATTTTGGTAGGTCTCAATTGCTACCACCAAAGCGGGGAAAAGTCAGACAGCAAGAGGTCACACTGGAAATTTCCCTCCCTGATCTGTCAAGGAGATGCCCACTTGCACAAAAATCAGAAACAAACCAAAGCAAGCACTGAGTGGTCTGAGAAAGCATGACAGCTCACCATTCGAGTTGTCATTTTCCATGTGGTTTCAGTGATTTCATCTGTGACATTGTAAAAGTCTTATACACACAGACACACAAGGAACATACATATTCTCTTGTATTGTTTGTGTTTTACATACACCATAGACTGAGCTTCCATATACTGCGGCAGGTCTAGAATAATTTTGTGGTAGTGTTAAAAAAATATTAAAACAACCCCGATTCCAGCCGTAGTTTTTCTAAAACATATTTTCACTGCTGTGGGAAATGGACATGCTATCATTGCGCTGGTCATGGGGTGAAAATCTAACCCCACTAAATGCCACAGAAACTTCTCTATTAGTTTCCATGGAGACAACATTTCACTGAGAAGAATTACGTATATATTACAATAGTTTTTATCTCTGACCCAGGAGAGAGAGTCAGACTTCATGAACGAAATATTTGAACATAAGCAATCTTGTACTTTTGGGGTCTTGTATTACTCCATATGTATAGTCTCCAAGCAATCCCTTCCTCTCAGTTTGGATCTATAGGGAAACCCCTCTGCGAGTACAGAGGGGTTTGCACCTACCTCTGTAGGTGCAGACCACCCTCCCAATTTCTCATGCACACTCACTCTTATAGACTCATCTGTTTATATCAGTGGTTCCCAACCTGGGGGTCGGGACCCCCAAAGGGGCTGCGAAGCTGTTTCTGGGGGGTTGCGGGATGTTGGCTGGAAGGCCACACCCAAGATGGTGGCTCATTCCTCTCTCCCCCCCACACACACTGCAGAGAAAGAAGTTTCTGATGCTCCCTTGGGGCTTGTTTGCTCACTTTGTGTTACTTTGCTTATTAACATCTCTGTTAATATTACTGTAGCTCACTCACTCCCTGAATGGGGCTGCTTATGAGTACAACTTTAAAAAATGTGATTTATTCTAAAAAGTGTGATTTATTAAACAATGTATTTTATTAAAACACTAACATCACTTCCTGCTTACTGACATCACTTCCGGCCCTAGATCTTAGGGTGGTCCCGACAGATTTTCATTCTACAAAAGGGGGTCCCAGTGCTAAAAAGGTTGGGAACCGCTGGTTTAGATAATTGAATAGTAGGATAAGAGGCTGGATAAGAAAGTTATTGGCGCTAATACTTTTCTACAATACCTTTCTACAAGCGCTACACCCCAATCACAGAGAAAGGGGTTTTTGCGTGGAAAGAGACTTCAGCACACGTATGGAGAAGTGTAAGCATAAATCGGATGGACATCCAAAGAATCTTCCTATTACATTTTCCGTGGGATGCACATTCAGATGTGCATTGGAATGTACATCCCCATTGACATTTGTTTGTGGATGGGGCTGTATATCCAAGTGTGTATCCCATTAAAAAAAAAACAAGCACAGAGATTATTTCCGAACTCAGATGCCCATCCAGTTTGATCATGAAAGCCTGTTTTGTGTCGAGATGCAAGGGAGTAGGAAATTAAAAACGAATATGGCCAGCCATTAAAAACAAACCAACCTAGAGCCAGTAGCGTCACTGGACATGCGTCACCCGGGAGCAGGAGGGGGGGGAGACGCGCGTCACCCCCCGCCCCCTGGGCGGCGCCCTGCGACGCTCTTCCTCCGGCGTCCGGGGCCTTCTGAGAAGGCCCACTGCGTCGTCGCGCTATTTATTCTTTTTTTACGCATGCGCAGAACGTTTCTGAGGCAAGGGCTGCCTGTTTGCGTTCTGTGCATGCGCGAAAAAAAGAATAAATAGCGCGGCGACGCAGTGGGCCTTCTCAGAAGGCCCTGGACGCTGCCGGTCGTGGCGGACGCTCCGAGGCTTTCTCCGGCTCCGAGGCCTGGAGAAGGCCTCGGAGCGCCCACCCGCGTCACCCGTTCAGAGGCTCCGAGCCCGGGAGTAGGTCTCGGGACGCTCGAGGCCTTTTCCCGGGGGCTTGGAGCCTCCGGATGGTGATGCGGGCGCGCACGCAGGGTTTGGAGCTTCCGGGGCGGGTGGGTGTGTCACCCTTAAGGCGTGCGTGCGGGCGTGCGTCACCCCCTGGCGGCCCACCCCACCCGTCACGCTCCAGCAACGCCGCTACCTAGAGCTCATTACAAACCAGTCAGTCGGCAACCCTCATAAAAAAAAACCTGGGGATTCTGTTGGCAATGAGAGATAATTGTGACATGAGGTGTGTATATGTACTGGATTCGTATTGCTAGAAGCCTGGGACGTTAAATATATGAAGCTGCCTTGTAGTGAGTCAGACCAGTGGTCCATTTCCCTCAATTTTATGAGAAAGATTAGACAACAAAGGAAAGAGATAAGTTGGCGGCAACTTCTTTCAGCTCCTATTACAACTACTGCGTGCTGTCGAGGAGTCACTTCGCAGCTCAATTATCACAAGCCGGATTATCATGTGGGCCGGATAAGGAGCTTCCATGGGCCTGATCAGGCCCGCAGGCCTTATGTTTGACACCCTTGCTGTATCCTATGCTCCTTCTTAGGCAAGTGGGCCAGGCAGGAGATGGTGGGAGGTGTGGTTTTCTGCTGGTTTTTTTATTCCTTCCTACACCAGTTCTGTCATTGGTGTAACATTTTTCCAGTGCTGGGGCATGTCTGTCATCTGAAGGGGGGTCAGGATATGGTGGATGTCTTCCTTGCCTATTCCACATTACACCCCAATCTCCTCCCCATTTTGGCCGGCCCACCGGCAGAGTTGTGCTGGTGTCTGAGCTAGATCAGTGTGGCATTGCACCCGGCATCAATGGTATGCCCGTTGGCATACAGACTTCTGCGCTGGCAGGACTGGCGGTGTATCTTGACGATAGGATTGGGCTCTTAGAAACTGATCAGCTTGTTCTCCCTTCAAACACTCACTCAAAAAGCTTGTAAATAAATACTGGGCTGACCCTAAATCAGGCCAAAGGTAGTTCTCTCATCAGTAACAATCTTAAAGGGGCAACTGAACTCATACTGAAGTGTGTGTGTATTGTGCGTGTGCGTGTGCGTGTGTGTGTGTGTGTGTTGCTCTTTGGATTTTCCACATTTTCCCAACTTTCTTAAAGTTCAGTAACTAGAAGAAGTGGGCACAGCACTCCAGCAAAGGTGATTGTGTGCTGAATAGAGAAAATGCACCTCTCATGGTTCACCTCCATTTTCTCTGTTAACGCAACCCAGTAGGGTGCGTGCTTGCTTTAGAACGGCCCTACTCTGCTGGCTGCTTTTCACTTTGCCATTAGCTGCGACTGCCCCCTGCCCTGGTTCTTTTGTGCGTTGCTACTTGCTGGATAAACATTTCTCTAGTGTCGAACGTCCCTTGCTGTCCTCTTAGCAACACATTTGAATGGTGTCCTATTCAGTAGCTGTGTGTGTCTGGCAAGCTGTGGGCTGCTTGTGTGAGCCCAGTCTGGTGGTAGAGGAGAGGTGGAGATGGGGATAATATTTTAGAGCATGTGGGGAAAGTTGCAAGTTTAAACTCTAGTATTTCTAGTTAAAACATTCCGGGCAGCAGGGCTGGAAAATATCCCAGCCTGAGACGTTGGGGAGCTGCTGCCAGTCCATATGGATCCATATTGTAACTTGGTGTAAAAGGCAGTTCCATATGTTTGTTTGTAGGTGCTTAATCCTGTCTACAGTTTAGACAATTTAGAATTCAGTATCAATGGCTAGGTAACGGCACAATCCTGTGTAATGGTGTTCCAGGGGAACACGTGCTCCTCCGGCGCAGGATGTCGTAAACGCATCATAAGAACATAAGAAGAGCCCTGCTGGATCAGGCCAAAAGCCCATCTAGTCCAGCTTCCTGTGTCACACAGTGGCCCCACCAGATGCCTCAGGGAGCACAAGACAACAAGATACTTGTATCCTGATGCCACTCCCTTGCACCTGGCACAAAGAAAACCTACTCCTACAACCAGGAGGTTGCTTATCCCCATCATGGCTTGTAAGCTGTGATGGACTTTTCCTCCATAAATCTGTCCAATCCCCTTTTAAAGGCATCCAGGCCAGGTGCCATCACCACCTCCTGTGGCAAGGAGTTCCACAAACCAATTACACGCTGGGTAAAGAAATATTTTCTTTTGTCTGTTTTAACACTCTCTCCACTCAATTTGAGTGGATGTCCCTAGTTCTAGTGTTGTGTGAGAGGGAAAAGAACTTCTCTCTATCCACTCTCTCCATCCCATGCATAATTTTATACGTCTCAATCATGTCCCCCCTCAACCGCCTTTTTTCTTCATAACGTCATAAAGCATGTTTATGGCACCCCGTGAATAAGGACCACCGGCGCAGCTGCCGGCGGCCCTTAACCCGGCACCTACCCGGTCCTGTGCCCACTGGAGCAGGTAAGTCCTACACCGGCTGGGGCAGGGGTGGGGGGAGGGTGGACCGGGTGGTGAGGGAGGGTGGCCATGTGCCACGGCGGACCTGGGGAAAGTGGGCATATCGACGATAAGATATGCCAATATCCAAAGCCTTCTCCAGGCCCGGCGTGGCCTTACATGGAGGTCGCAAATGTACGTTAGCTCCGGAGGTTGTGTACATTTGAGGAGGCCCATTGGACCTCCTGCTGCTTGCACCCGGGGATGGGGACGATTGTCCCCTTCCCTCAAGGTACGCCTGGGCTGCCTCGGGGCAGCCTGGATCCTGCATAGGATACGGCATCCGGCCCTTTAGGCCGCCCGCCGTATCTTACACAGGATTGGGCTGTAAATATCACATTTCTTTATTTCTACACATTACCACATTTTTTCTTTTTCTGTGGAAAAAGGGAAAGCATAGTGTGCTACAAGACCTACAAGACCTCCTTGCCCTTTTTCACAGCTTGTCCTTGCATCAGAAGGGAGAGAAAAATGGAATCCTGTGGACAGAAGCATTTCTACCTCTGCATACCAGTTACTGGGGACGTAAAATGCAGTGGGCAGGGAGAGCTGCTGTTTTCATGTCTTGGGCTTTCCGGAGTATCTGCCTGGGAAAGAAGATTCTGAACGAGATGGAATGGATCTAATCCTGTAGCAGGATACTTATATTTTTAGCAAAACACCCCTGGAGACTTGACATCAACGTGACTCAGAAACTCACCTTTGCTAAGTGTCAAATATTGGTGGGATGGTTTTGACCTAATATTTTAAGGTTATTATGTGTAATATTTTCTATATTCTACAGAATTTTTAAAAGCTGTTGCTGATGAAAGAAAACCTAGGTGGATAAATACTCCTGGCTTTTATTCAACAAACATAAAATACAGATTTATTCCACCCATCCGTAGCTGTTCTGGAAACTGGCAAAAATAACAAGCCATGCCAAGATTTTATGTTACTTAATAAAATGATTGTGAATTAACAATTTATTCTCTTGCTTTATGGACTGGAGCACTAAGGCAGTGTTGCTTAAAAGCATAAGATCCATATTTCCATAGTAACAGCGTGAATGGAAAAGCAGTGGACTTCTCACATTCCTCTGCAACAGAACTTACTCTTACATAACAAGATATCTTGCATTCTTTTTGAAAAATTAAGCCAATGTGTTGTATTCCTCCGCCACCCTTATTTTAAAGGTGTGTATGTGTGTGTGTGTGTGTGTGTGTGTGTGCGCGCGCATCAGTGTCTTCTAAACACTTGACACAGAATCAGCCTTTTGTTTGGGGAAAGAGTGTGTGCTTAATGGATATTTTATTCATCAGAGAATGGCTTGTGGGGGACAGCAGGGGGTGAGACATTGATCACTTGAACATTTGAGTCTGGATCGAGAGATTGCTTCTAATCTGGTTGGAGGCATTCCAGGTCTCTCACTGAGTCCCCTCCGCTAGAAGAGCTTCTCCGTTACTGTTCATGGAAGAGCATATTCCACATATATGTTGGCAGGGTCCAGCCATAGAAATTAATAGTGACATTAATTAATTAATTAATTACGTATTTAACTATATTTACACCCTGCTTTTCAGGCAACATTGGCTTCCAAAGTGACTAACAATTAACAGTCACACAAACTTATATCCCTGCAATATATACAATCAGGGATGTGTATGGTGGGGAGGGGGCAGTCTCTCCTGGCCCCTTTTAGCTGGTGTTTCGGTCCAGATTCCAGGCTCTTCCCTCCAAACGGAGGGGTCAGACAGAGGTACAAGCGGATTCACGGACAGAGTGGCGCTTACCATGCCAGCCCACCGAAGCAGCCTTTCCGTTGGTCTGAAGGTGTTTGCACCTGAGCTCACTCAACTCTGAATCGGGATGAGTGAATGCCGTAGAAAGATAAGGATGCTAGAGCCACCAAGAGGCTTGGTGTGTTGTTTACTGCGCCTTTATAGAGCTGCAAGGTTATGCATTCCCAAGGCAATGATGTTCTCACAGGCTCTAGGGTTACTCTACTCATCCAAGCAGCCTGTTGGTCTCCCCTGAGTTAAGGCGGATCCACACCGCACACCTTGGCGTGTACGCATCCAGTGTCCCGCCCCTAGGTTCAAACAATGGGCTCTGATTGGCTGAGCGTAAACGCGAATGCCGGCAAAGTGGACTCCAACTCCACTTTGCCGGCGTGCCATTCGCGTTTAGCCAATCAGAGCCCATTATTTGAACCTGGGGGCGGAACACCAGACGCATACGTGCTGAGATGCGTGCAGTGTGGATCCGCCTTTAAGCACCAAGGATTTTGCCTGGGCAACTCTTTGGCCATTTTGTTCCATTCCTGTTATTCCCCTGCCTGTTACATTCCCCAATCCTGTTCCCCATCCCTCCACCTCTCTATGCTTCCCGTAGCCCAGCATCACAATAGCCACTTAGAAAAGAGAACTTGGGATCATAATGGAAAACTCACTGAAAATATTGAGTCAGTGTGCTGTGGTAGTAAGGACCCCCTCCCCCTAAAAAAAAAATTAATTGCAAGGAATTAAGTCAGAAACGGGATTGACAGTAAAACAACAAGTGCCACAATGCCATTATGCAAATTTAATTTTACATAACGGAGGACCACTGTTTTGAAACTGTTTATTATCCCCTACATATCAATACTGTGTTACTGCAAAGATAGTGACAGGTTGTGCAGGCCCTGGAGAATTCCAGGGATAAACCTTGGACTAAGAAGCATTTGTCCCAGTTTTTACTTGCTTTAAATATCATTAGATACCAATTACAAAATCAGTTCTTGGAAAGTCAGAAATGCAGAGATGCTACTGTGGTGCAATGGACCAAGTTCTTGCAGTTTGTCTAGGGAGGAACTAGTTTCAAATCCCTGCTTAGCTAAGACAGCTGGCGGCTTGAAGAGGAGATTAGACAAATACATGAAGAAGAAACCTGTCAGTGGTAATAGCCATGATGAAGCTCACTGGATGATGTTGGGCCAGCCACTATTTTTTTTACCCCAACCTGCCTCATGGTGGTATTGTGATGAAAATATCTGTGGAGGGCACCATGTGCATCACCTGAGCTCCTTGAAGGAAGGATGAGATATAAATGTAACAAACAAGCAGGATGACACTACCAGTTGCTGGGAGCAGCAGTTAGGGCAGGGGTGGCCAACCTTCCACCATTAGGGCCTCTGTGTTCTTAAGAGTTGTGTAGAACAGTGTTTCTCAACCTTTTTCCGACTGTGACCCCCTTCCAACCTTGTTTCCTTCCTATGGCCCCCCTGTCCTGCAGAGATGCAGACAGCTTGGTGCGTGCGGTGGTGGAGTGCGGGAGGGAGAAGGAAGGGGAAGGGGAAGCGACATTGCTGCCGCATAGGGTGCTTGGTGATTCATCCACTGGGAAGCACGGTCACTTCTCTGTTTTCTTTTTTCCCCCCTTTTTTCTTTTCTTTTCTCGGTCACTTCTCTATATTCTTCGTTTCTCACTTCCCTCCGTGGCAGGATGGATGCTAGCGCAACTCCGCCAGTGCAGGAGGCATTCCGGGGAGTGTCCGAACGCCCCCGGAATTCCCCCTGCACCAGCAACGTTTCTAGGGTGTGTCTGGAAGCATTATAGCAATCTATAGGACTAACAGCCCAATCCTATCAGCTGCCACCAGCGCTGATGCAGCCATGCCTAAAAGGCACGTGCTGCATCTTATGGTGGGGGAGCGACCTGAAAACAAACAGGAGTTAAGTAAAAATATGTTTTGCTTACC
The DNA here is from genome assembly GCA_026170595.1 of Plestiodon gilberti rubricaudatus. Lineage (NCBI taxonomy): Eukaryota > Metazoa > Chordata > Lepidosauria > Squamata > Scincidae > Plestiodon > Plestiodon gilberti. The sequence goes on from JANXHW010000003.1 coordinate 222,823,205, forward strand.
TCCACGTAAGCCCTGAGGCCACCTGTGGCTCTCCTCAGACATGCGCCTTCTATTTTGATGTCCAAGGAGGGATAAGGAGCAGGGAGGTTTCCGAAAGAGGCGCCATTGCCACCGGATCCAGTTCTTCCACCTCCTCCCTACCCCCAATCTCTCCCCTAGAATGCCCGGTTCCATGCCCTGTCCGCCCATGATCTGCCCCCACGCCGGCTTACCAGCTCTGCAGCAGGTTGCCAGCTGCAGCGGTGAGCCGCCAACGCTGTTGTTTGTGATGGTGGCTCCAAAATGGCTGGTGGCAGCGCGCTGTGCGTGTTTCCGTATGGCCTCTTACAACAGCGGAACTCTGTTTCTTTGTTGTAAGTCAGTGGATAGGATTGGGCCATGACTTAACCACAGACCTTGAAAAGTTTAAATTAACTTGTTTACTTTGAGCAATGATAACTGTGTGATATCGCTAACAACGTACAATGTCACCTCTAGGGTCCTGAACCTTTGCCTTCAGTAAAATTCTCATCATTAGTATTAGGAATGAGATTATTTCCTCCAGTCCATTTTTATTATTGTTTTTATTATTATTTATTGTTTTATTATTCCACCATCTATTCCTGGAGAAGAATAGCCACACTAATTCATACTTTGGTCACATCTAAACGAGACTATTGTAACATGCTGTAATGGGAGTATTTGGAGCATATTACACCAATTTTACAACAGCTTTGTATTCAGCTGGGATCTTTGCTGGGGAGGAGGTGAAGGTCAGATGCGAGGATTTATTGGGACCTGAGCGTGGAGAGATAAGTGGAGTAAGGCTGTTAAGACTGATCAAGGTTGCTAAGGACAAGGGCCTTCCGCTGGGTCCAAAGGTAAACAGGAAAACAGAGTAGGGATTGGAGGAGAGGTATGACATGGTCAGAATGACCAGAGGAAGGCATTTTTTAAAATCTTTGTTAGGTACTTTATACTTAGGCTTACCAGATCTCCAACCGGGACAGAGTGCTAGACCTTTAGGAGAAGGAATGTGGGCTGGTGTAGCTTGTTAAACCTTAGAGCACAATCCTAGGCATGTCTACTCAGAAGTAAGCCCCATTGTGTTCAGTGGGACTTGCTTCTGAGTAGACATGCCTAGGATTGTGCTTCAGGACTTAACAAACTACACCTGCCCACATTCCTTCTCTTAAAGGTCTAGCACTCTGTCCCGGTTGGAGATCTGGTAAGCCTATTTATACTTCAATTTTAAGAGTAGACAGGGTAAGTAAGCATCATTAAAAGTTAACCACTTTCCCTTGATTGCATTCAACATGAGTGGACTTTTCAGTGCATTTATGCTTTCCTACCCTTCTCTTGTGAACAACTGAACGGGTATCCAGATTTCAAAGCACACAATATACTTTGAGCGTTTATTTAAAAGCTAGTTGAAGTCATGCATCTCTAAAGGCATAGTCAAGATTGGTTCAATATGCTCATGTGCTAGAAACGTTATCTTGAATTAACAACCTCCAGGAAAAACAAAATGTTTGTGTGAAATCAGATCAGGGTGCAGGATTAGGATTTTTAAAGAGACATACACAATTTGGCAAATGCTTTTTTATTTCTTTGTTATTACTTTAGTTCGTCGTGGTTCGTGTGCCTCAGAGGTCTTCTTGCATTGTTATCTGAAATCCTAGCCTCAAAGACTCCGTTCGTAAAGAATACATACATTTTAAATTGAGAAGGAATTGCTTCTAAGGAAAGTGCATTGCCTTTCCTCAAAATATCCCATCAAACGCTTTTCCTTGCGCACACATCACAAAGAATACAAACCATTTAAAGAGCAACATGATCCAGTGATGGGTGTTAAGTGCCTGACAGAGAAATACGATATTTACAATATTTAGAAAGGAGCGAGCGTGGAAAAGAAGGAAACATAAGGAGGACAAGTTTATTTATTTATTTAAACAAATTATATCCCGCCTTATCCTATGCCGAGGCAAATGCCCAAGTTGCTTTCTAGCCTTTCTTATTTATTGTCCTGAAGTGCAGAAAGAAAATGGATTTACCATAGCAACCTTTGCATTCTAATGCTAGCGTGTTAAGGATGCCTTTGTATACCACAGCAGATAGGAAACATGTAAATAATTTATTCAGCCTGTCTCTGGTAAAAATCAAGATCAACTAAGTTCAAAATCCTTCTTAAGCACTTTTGCCTCTTAGGATTTCCGATATTTCTTTACTCTTTTAGACTTCCTAGCCTAATCCAATCTTCAAACTCCCATCCTAACACAGTGATATTTGGGTAACATACCGCCGGTAGGTAACATAGCGATATTTGGATTTAAGACCATTTACTCCCTAAATTATTTGGAATCATGGAGTTGAAAGGGGCCTAAAAGATCATAGAGTCCAACCTCCTGCCAATGCAGGCTGTTCATAGTTTCAGCATCCCTGATAGATGGCTATACAACCTCTGCTGACCACCCAATCCTATCCTTTTCCCCCACCGATGCAGTCATGCCAAAAAGGCGCATGCTGTATCCAGCAGTGGTGGGGCAGATTGGGAAGCTTGGGGGAGGGTGGAGGAATTATTTTACTTTACCATATGCCTCCCGCTCACCAATGGGTCTTCTCAAACCTGTGCCAGCTCTTTAGCTGGTGCAAGCCCAAGGAAAAGAAAGGGGTGGGTGGTGTGCCACCACTGCAGAGATGGCCACCACCAAGAGAGGATAAGATCCGGGGTACCCCATTGCTGCCAGATCCACCCTCTCCTGCTGCCTCTCCACCCTTGTTCCACCCCATCTGGCACCCTGTTTTTCCCCTTCCCCAGCCACCCCCTACCCCCACCACTACCTTACCTGGTCCAATGGGCATGGTGGGGTCTGGCAGTGGAGTTGCAGTGCTGCAATATTATTATTATTATTAATTAACAGTATTTATATACCGCTTTTCAACAAAAAGTTCACAAAGCGGTTTACACAGACAAAATCAAATGATTAAATGGCTCCCTGTCCCAAAAGGGCTCACAATCTTAAAAAGATGCAGAACACCACCAGCAAACAGCCACCAGAAAAGAGACTGTGCTGGGGTGAAAGGGGGAGCAGTTACTCTCCCCCTGCTAAACATAAGAGGAGCACCAATTGAAAAAGTGCCTCTTGCCCAGTTAGTAGGGGATATCAGTGTGCGCAAAATGTATTCTTCAGTATTTTTCCCTACGCATCAATTTCATTATGCAGGATGAATGACAGCAGTGTGCGCAAAATGGCCACTACCTACTCCATTGGCAGCCATTTTACAACAGCGGAAGTGCCTTCTGATGTTGTAAGAGGCTCCTCATAACACCCCAATCCTGCATAGGATTGGACTGTAAAAGTCTTCCAATGATGGCAAGTCTACCATCTTCTGAGGCAGACTGTTTTACTGCTGAGCAGTTTGTACTGTCAGGAAGTTCTTCCTAACATTTAATTGAAATCTCCCAGGTTGTAATTTAAACCTGTTTACCCTGGTTGTACCCTTTGGAGCCACCAAGAACAAATCTGCTCCATCTTCCACATGAAAGCCCCTCAGATACTTAGGAAGGAAGCCTGATTAAGGTAAGTGGAATTTACTTCCAAGTAATGGGATGGCTACTCTTACGCCTTCAATAAATGAGGGAGAAGCGGGCCATTATTTGTTGGCCATGCTCCTTGTGTCCATTGTCCATGCCCACAACATACATACGTTTAGTGTTGGTATGAAAGCGTTGTATACATGCTGGTCTTCTCTAGGCTTACCAGATCTCCAACTGGGACAGAGTGCTAGACCTTTAGGAGAAGGAATGCGGGCAGGTGTAGCTTGTTAAGTCCTAGAGCACAATCCTAGGCATGTCTACTCAGAAACAAGCCCCACTGAACACTCTCTCCCGGTTGGAGATCTGGTAAGCCTAGTCTTCTCCATGCAGTCAAGAATCCTGGGGTGGTCATGGTTTCCAATTGCATGGAGGAGCACTATGCATGTAGAGCTGTGTACCTATTTATGCTCAGTTGAACATGCAAACATGGGGCCAGTGATCCTACTTCTTCTCCATTAGTTGAGTGAATCCGTAGAGGGGGACTGAACTGCTTGAATCTTAGCCTTAGGTCCGTGATTTCTTTTAGCTCTAAGCACTTAAGGCTGCAGTCCTGTACACACTTCCCTAAGAGTAAGTCACATTAAACTCAATGAGGATTACTTCTGAGTAGACATACATAGGAATGTACTGTAAATCCATCAGTAGTGTTCATTTACACAGAGTAGTAGCTGTTTCCCAGGCCTATGAACAATGAAATTTCACATGGCCATCATGACTGCTCCTCCATGAATTTGTCTAATCCGCTTTTAATTTCCACCTAACCTAATGGGCATTACCGTACCTTGCAATAGTGAAGCATAGTTGCCTTCACCGGTGGTTTGATAGATCTTGCCTGCCAACATACCAAGCTGTAACCCTTTTCATCTTTGAAAATTAATTCAGTATTCTTCCCTACACATCAATTTCACTATGCAAGATGAATGACAATATATCACTTGAGTTTACTAAATAGGGACCAAGATTCACAACGGTGTCTGAGTGATTCTTAAGGGAGGAGCATTATCAATTAGGCATACCACAAAGATGTCTTTTGCTCTCCAGCTGACTAATTCTCGAACACACTGTAAACCAGGATGCAACATCAAAGCAGGGACATATTCATGCATTAGCTCAGGGTGTTAAGACCAGGAAGTGGTGGATGGTGAGGAGCACTTTGTAAGCAATGATGATCAGAAGCGTTGCTCCGGTAGGGGCGGGGCTGTAAGTATCGCTGCGGTCATAGTCTCTTTACCGAGCGAGGAGGAGGCAGCCCCGCCCCCTCACTGTCCGAGCCAGTCCCCTACGGAGAAACTGGCAGGGAAGAGACCCTGCCTGCTGCTTTCTCCGTAGGGGACTGGCTCGGACAGTGAGGGGGCGGGGCTGCCTCCTCCTCGCTCGGTAAAGAGACTATGACCGCAGCGATACTTACAGCCCCGCCCCTACCGGAGCGACGCCTCTGATGATGATAATGTTGGAGGAAGGAAGGTTTCCCTTGGTACCCCCTGAGCACCTGCCCTGTCTCATGCACCACATCAATTACTGAAGAATTTGCGTGTGTGATGTATTGAGAGTATAAGGAGAAGAATATGAACGCAGGGTGGTTTCTGATGTCTAGCAAAATACATCATGTACCATGAGACCAACATAAACCGCAAACAATAAAGCCTTCCGGCACTGGCATCGCTGCAGGGGGGGCGGAGCTCTAAGTTCCGCCGCGATCCGACCTTCCGTTACACAGGTGAACGAAGCGACCCCTCCCCCTTCCTGTGCGTTGTTTTCACCGCCTTGAATGGTTCCGAAGGCGAGGGGGCGGGGCCACTTCGTTCACCCGTGTAACGGAGGGTCAGATCACGGCGGAACTTAGAGCTCCGCCCCCCCCCTGCAGTGACGCCAGTGCCTTCCGGTCTCCTCTTTCTTCCCCTGCACCACTGAAAGGTGCAGACAGCAGTACAGGGAGGTGAAAAATTCATGAGGGAGCTAACCAATAGGTCTTTCAACTTTTCTTTTGGAAACTAGACGGGGACAATCAACAGATAATGAACTGATAAAGATAATATGATCAAATTTGCAACTGAATAGATGAAGAAAATAATAACGAGAAGAAATAATTTCTGTGATCAGAGGAGAGTTCCAGGGATGTGTCGAATCCTCCTCAGCCGTTGCACTGAACTTACAGAAACTCAGTTGACTTCTTTTGAAAATTCTCGCATGTTTCTCCTTGGGAGGAACTCTGATGTTAACTTTGAATTTCACTTTTTTGAATTGTCAGTGCCCATCCTACTAGAGATGCTTACAGAATCGACTTCTGCTGGTTTTACCCTAGTTTTTGAAATTCTGCTTTACCTGAAATGTGTGCACTGGAACTCAGAGGCTCTGTCAGTTTATATGAGTGAGCGATCCAGGTGCTTACTAGGACTGAGCTGAAAGCGGGGTGTGTTTCATTAACACTTTTACTCTTTAATGCACACTTTGTGGTCATAGCCATGGCTGCACCCCTTCCCCACCACGTTCCAACCTAGTTATCTCCTGGTTTGGAGTAATTTCTTTGTTCAAAGTGGACCCAAGAACAATGACATCATCACATAGTCAATCAGATGTCGCTGAGGGCAAGTGAAGCAAATGCCCTCTCTCTGAATTCGCTTTGTTCACTCTCAGTGATGTAATCATGCTGCCAAATCTGTCTGGCTGTGTGATGACATCACTGTTCCTAAGAAGTGTGTTGTTTCCTCCCCTCTCCCAAAATGGCAGCAAAACAGCAGCTGGTTGCGGCCACCAAGAGGAGAAAACACATTGACAGCGCAATCCTGCGTAAGGATCCGGCTGGTGGCCCACAGCCACCTGCTGGATCCTGAGCCCCGGCAGCCAGTCTGCCGCTGGAGGTCTACCCAAGGAAGGGGACGCTCGTCCCCTTCCCCGGGTGTAACTCCAGGCCGGCCTGATCGGCCTCCTGGGATTTCCAACAGCTAAATAGCTGGCGGAAGTAGAGGAGGCCGTGTAATGGCCTAGCTGGCCCGGCGGGGACGGGGATATGGCTGAGGCCATCTCCCGCCCCCTCCCGGGCCGGCTAGGCTAATGGCCCCCCTCCCTCGCCTGCTGAACCGCCCCTGCACCCGCTGGATCCTTACCTGCCTTCTCCGGCGGCTGCTCAGGCGATCCAAAAGCACGTTCACAACTGCTTCCAGCAACGGAACGCTCGTTCTGTCGCCGACGCAATCTTCAGGATTGCGCTGTGAGAAATGGAGGGGGAAAGCTATTCTAGAACAGTTCAACTTCCAAAGACTCCCTTTTGCACTGAAAATGTTTGCCAGAAAACATGTGGTGTATAGACAACTGTAACTAGGGTTGGTACTAAAACAGTATAATTTGAAGTGAATTTCACTTCAGGATAAACATCTGAGAATTTTCAAGAGAAGCTAAATGAGTTGCTGTAAGACAAGTACAATTTCTTGGGAGGTTTCTGCACAGCTCCAGTCTGTAATTCTGCAGACTTTTGCAATTCTTTAAAAATAATAATAATAAAAAAAATCTTGTGCCTCCAATTTGGTTTGTACCTAGCCTACTTTTTGGGAACAGTGACGTGTTTTCCACAGAGCAGCTCTGCCTTATCTTGGGCTCTGGGAGGGAAGGAGCCCTAAGGGCTTCTGTTCCTTTGCTATTTCCAGCAAGTCTGGCAGATTCAGTCCTCGCTCTGGCCTCTAACCTGCCAGAGGCAGTCAAAATAACAAACCATGTGTAGTCGCCTGACTATTGGACTTAGAAAAAAAAATGGTACTCTTTGGGGCAGGAGGAAGGAGATAGTGTTACATGGAGATTTTCATGACTGGATACGATTGCAGTTGTATTGGGAAGTATGGGTTCCATAGCCATGTATACAATTTAATACGAAGAAATAAAATCCTTAAAACCGCAGTGTAGTTCAATTAGTTCTTTAAAAATTTTTTATTTTATTTTAAATTTTTAAAAACTCTTGTTGCACTTTAAGTTTTTTTAAAAAATTGTTTTTTTTAAAAGAACTCATTGAACTACACTGCGGTTTTAAGGATTTTATTTCTTCGTATTAAATTGTATACATGGCTATGGAACCCATACTTCCCAATACAATTGCGAAGGAGATAGTGATGCCGGCTGAAACAATGGGTTGCTAAGCTTCTTGTATGCTGCCTTCTGCATCTGCCCTTGGAATGGCGAGCTTCCTTAGTCTTGGAGAGAGTTCTGGCTTGGGGTGTGCTAAAGAGTTCAGCTTACTTGATTCCCCTTTGCAGGGATTGGCAATGATAAAACTGGAAGAACCGCAGGATGAGCCAGGGCACCTTTGCCCAAAGGAATGCTTTTGGCAGGTTAGACGTCTCCTCCAGGTTAGGGGCCCACACTTAAGGGGTGGATTTTTCACAGACAGACCCCACTGCATTTGCTGATTGACCACCATAGCACATCATAATCAAATGAACATGGCCCTAGTTTGCACCAAGCTCAGTGTCACATGTGTTTTATAGGTGGATACCTGGGCAATTAGATTTCCAAAGCTTTACTGGATATTTAAAAAAAAGAGTGAAAGTGAAGAGTCAAGACATGGAGTGCAATCCTATGCATGTTTACTTAAAACTGGGCCCATTGAGTTGAATGGGACACATGGCTTAATTCTACCTGTCCCCTGGGTTGGTGCAGTGCCTCCAGAGCCGTCGCAAAACCTGCCATAAAGAATTGCACTGGCCCCAGGCTGGTGCAGAGGCCTGCACCGGTCCCAGCATGCTGAATGCAGGCGGTGCGCGGCCCAGCAAAGGTGAGTTTCACACTGCTCGGTGTAAGGGCAGGATGGGCTGGGGGAGGGAGGGGGAAGGGCATAATGGGATGGCGAGGGCGGAGACGGGGGCGAGTGGATTAGGCCCGGGAGGGGCAGGATCGGCGGAGGGGCAGGATCGGCGACGCTGGTGCACGCTGAATCTTATCCCCCTTCCTGGGCCTTTTTTCTCTTCACGGAACTCCCAGATTTGTGCCGCCAACAGAGCGGGCGCAGATCCAAGGAGAACTGTAGTGGAGACGAGGACTTTACCTGCGGTAAGGGAACAGAAGTTCCTTTCCCCCGAGGTGACCTCCCACCTCCCGATTCCTACCCAGGATGCAGCGTTGCCTGCACTGGTCTCTGTGCATCGCTGGGCAGAAAGCTAAGTAGGATTGGGCTGCCCCTCTCATATACATGTGTATAGGATTGCAGCCGCACATTATTGCAGCGCACAATAATTTCCCCTAGCAAATAATGAGAGATTATTGGATCCTCTCAGTTCCATTCTATAATTGTTCTGGAATTTTGAGATCTCTTTGGTTTTGCTCAGCTGAACTCCAGCAGGAGTCCAGATGTTGAAATGTCACAACAGATTTTGCACATGCACCCTAAAAGGGTAAAAAATGAATACAAAAATTAAATTATGAAAAACTTTTCATTCCTAGGTTTCATGTGTGTGTGTGCGTGTGCGCGTTTGTGTGTATGTTAATCTGTTTAAAAAACATTTGTGCAATTACACTACCGTATTTCACAATTATGCAAATAAAAATTAAAAATATATTAAAATTGGGTGCTGAAATGGGAGAGTTAATGCTTTAATATATTATTGATGTGCTTTTATTGTGAAAAGATAGAAAAGTGAGCAAATCCCCCCCCCCCGGCTTAAACGATCCCTGAAATGAACCAACGGGACAACAGTGGATTCTGACATTTTATTTTGGTCCCTACTAAATCCCCTGGTGCCGGAACGAGTGTTCCAGCATCGGAAGCAGTCGCGAATGTGCTGTAAAGCACGTTCGCTACTACGTTCGAGCAGGGAAGGCTGGCACAGAGCTCCCACCGGCCGCCGGACCCAGATAAGACAGGATCCGTCGGGGGGGGGATGGATCGCCGGAGCCGGGAGGGTGGCCATTGGCCCCAGTGGCCTGGGAGGGGGCAGGAGACGGCCTTTGGCCGAATCCTGACCCCCACCGGGCGCCAGAGCCTTTACATGGCCTCCTCTGCTTCTGCCAGCAAAATAGCTGGCAGAAATCCGAGGAGGCCGATAGGGCCTTGCCCCGGTTACACTCGGGGAAGGGGATGAGTGTCCCCTTCCCTGAGTAAACCTCCCGCCCGGCAGCTGCGCTGGCTGCCGGTGTACAGGATCCGGCAGGCGGCCATGGGCTGCCGACCGGATCCTAGGCAGGATTGCGCTGTGTATCTGGTACAGTGGAACTTCATAATCAGAGTCCGATTTGGTAGAGATGAATTTCTTTAACATCCGAACAAGAAGCAAAATGCAAGTCTGAGGTATTGCCTGAATCAGCCTGAAGTGAAGGACTTTGCTCATGTAGTCCCTTTGCTTACATCTCTGGAATTTCTCGATTAATAATTTTTATAATATCCTTTTCAGGCAGTTACTTGGAAGTCATGTCCTATCGGAACAAAGGTTTCAAAAAGCTTTTTTCAAATACTCTAGTAGGAGTCCAATAGGGCTGCCTCAAGTATTTGCCAGTTTTGCTTTTGGGATCAGTGGAACGTTTGTGTGGGCTAGAAACTGTTCCTGACGTGTGTAGTCACGTTTTTCGTGTCTGGTGCCATCATTTCTCCTCAGTGTTGCTGTTTCACTGTCGTTTTCCTCCCTTGGCTGTTGTGGCTTCAATCACATGGATGATTCTTTCCAATCAGGATGAGTGGGATGAGGTCACCGTGCGACATGTGATGTGATGACTACACACAATGTTAATCGATAAAATCACGCCTTGCATTTAGCGAAGTCACTGACGGCAAATGAGATGACTGCTGAGAGGGCAAGTCAAGGTAATTCAAACGAGAATGCAAACATGTTTAAAAAGTTGAAAAAATTTCTGAGAGAGGGAAGCATTTTTCAGCCATTAACAAGTAAGTCAGACCTTTTTATCCGCTGGGGTTCTGTTCCTGGAACCACAGTGGATAAGAAAATCGCATTACCACATTACCTTTTTTCTAGCATCTTCACTGCTTCCCTCCTCCTGAGTTTGTTTAAACTGACTGAAAAAACAAAAGCCACTACTGGAAGCAACCTGTAAATGGAGCCAGAGACTCCCGGCTGCATATTTCAGCGGTTTGGACACGCGCAGGAGGCTGGAAGTGGCTGGCAGGCCCCCGACCACGCTGAAAAAAGAGGTAATGAAGAGCCAGGATGGTGTAGTGGTTTGGGAGTCGGACTTAGACCTGGAAGATCCAGGTTCAAATCCCCGCTCAGCCACAAAGCTTCCTGGGTGACCTTGGGCCAGTCACTATCTCTCAGCCCCACCTACCTCACAGGGTTGTTGTGAGGACAAAAAAAAGGAGGGGAGGAAATATGTACACCACTCTGAGCTCCTTGGAGGAAGGGCAGTATAAAAATGTGAAAAATAAATAAAAGACGAGGAGATTAACGAGTCCCTTCACAACCACCTTCCACTCCTCCTTTTCATTTTGAAATGTTCACAGGATGTTATTGCTAGCTCCTTGGAGGAAGGGCGGTATAAAAATGTGGAAAAAAAATAAAAAAAATAATGTAGTGCGGTTGAGCTCCCTCTTCCACAGTTTTGCCATCCGTGTTGAGTCAAATCCATGGATAAAAAAACTAGATACATCCGACAGTATGTATCCTAGAAGGGAGTGACTTGGGATCAGTCCTGGAATAAATGATACAGAATTTCTTTAGTCTCGGGTTTTGCAGTAGTGTGATGTTTTTTAGTAGGTCTTTCTTCAAGTTGGGAAGAGACTAAGCGAGAAGAATCCAAGTACAATAGTAGAATGCGGGGAGGGGGTACGTGAGAAAATCTAGTATATAGCCATAAAAGGAGGACAGTGTGGAAATCTATCTTCTGGCCATTAGAAACTCCACCTTCAATCCTTCCGGTTGGCAAATACCATCGTCACATTTGGAAACGTCCCCCTTCTTCTCAGGATTTGAGTTTAGTCCTGGAGGTAGCAAACAAGGCATTCGATGGAACAGCTGTGTAACCGTTTTCCCCAAGTTTTATTATATATTTTTTCACGAAAAACAACTATAGAGGGCTGCATGTTTCTGTTCACTATTCATTTATGTTGAATTTCTTTTGCCTGCTCTTGGTTTCATGGCTTATTTGTGTAAATAATCTGCAGTTCTTCCTGCAGGATAGATTTCAAAAAGTAGATGGCATGACCCAGAACACCGTTTCATGCCGCCTGGGGTCCACTGCCTCTGCGCTACCAAAAAAGGACAACCAAAACACTTACCTTGCTCCTCGCGTGCAACTTCACACCCGGAAGTGCAGGTCTTCTGGTTTCACTCTCAAGTCTCACATTTCTGGGCTTGCTGGCGGCATATGAGGAGCACACAGTAAGGCCTGGAATTATCTGCTTCTCGCTTGAATTGAGTGGGAAGCAGATCAGTTTGACTTGCATTGGAAGCAGGGTGGAGGGGATGGTGGCAGACTCGGGGTGAAAAGCACTCCAAATCTGCCAGCCCCTCAGACCCCTCACAAGATGTGGAAGCCCCTCAAATCTGCCAGCCGCTCAGACCCCTCACAAGATGCTGCTAGTGCAGCCCACTTCAGGTGCCTGATGGATGGGCTGGTTCGGTGGTGCTGAAGTTGTGTTGTCCAACCCTTGGTCGTTGGACTGTGATGTTCCTCAGGGCTCTGTTCTGTGCCCTGCGCTTTTAAACATTTACATAAAACCAGTTGGGGATGCCAGCCAGGGTTTGGAGTGGGGTGTCACCTGTATATGGATGACACCCAGTTCCACCACCATTTTCCTTCTTCAGCTGGGGAAGTTCTGGACCTGTGTTTGGTGGCAGTGATGGACTGGATGAGGGCTAAGAAGTTGAAAATAAATCTGGGCATCACAAAGGTGCTACTAATCAGGAGGCCTGTTTAACCCAGTAGTGGAGTATCAGCCTGCTCTGAATGGAGTTGCAGTACTATTGAAGGAACAGGTTTGCTGTATTGGGGTGCTCTTGAACCCACCTCTGCCCCTGGATGAACAAGTGATGCCTTTGCTCAGCTCTGGCCTTTGCACCAGCTGTGCCCACTTCTCACTCCAGGGATGGTGTCCCATGCACTGTTGACATCTGGATTGGATTAATGCAATGCTGTCTACATGGGGCTGCTCTTGCACTGCCAATATACTATGCCCCCTGCTTGGCCTTGCCACACACCCCTTGGGATCCACTTGGTCTTTAGCTGGCGCAAGTCCAAGGAGAGAAAGGGGGTGGGGAGGCTAAAAAAGGGGGGGATAGGATTTGGTGTGCACCATCACTGCCGGATCCACCCCTTTTCGCAGCCTCCCTCTCCCGTTCCTTGCCGCCCAGTTTTGCATCCTCCCCACCCTGTTTTGCCCTTCCCCACCCCACTTCTGCCTTACCTGCTCCAGCAGCCGCGGCGGGGTCTGGCGATGGATGGGGAGTGTTGCCGCCTCTTGTGGCAGCGCTTCCAAAGTGGCCATCGATGCAGCGCTCCGTTCACTTGTCGGCAGCCATTTTGTGACAGCAGAACTCTGTTCCGCTGTCTCAAAGCCCTCTGGCCGGCAGCCCAGTCCGGCATAGGATTGAGCTGTAAGTGCCACTTGCTGACCATTTGGAGACAGTTCTCCTTTAACACAGAGACTCGTATTGAATTGTGAACCCTTTGTAAGTGGGAAGTTGCAAACTTCAGATGGGAATCTTTTCCCCACTTTTTAACTCTTTCTGTTTTGATGTTAAGAAGAATGTAATAAAACCAGGAGAAACATCATGCCTTTGAGTTTAATGTTAATCCTATATAAAGAGAGAAATCCCTTTTTAACTTCTTAATTTGAGATGACAAAACAAAAAAAAAATCCTGATCTGTATATATTGAAAACTGTTGGTCTTTACTATATAAGCAGTTAAGGTGACATTACCGTTCCGCAGAAAAACTGCAGTACCTACAGATCTGATGTTTTCCCCATGGAGCAAAGCTACCAAGGTTTAAAATTTATTGAATTATTTAATTGATTTATTTCATTTTTTGAAATCCAATTTCTATCCTATCTGTCCATCACAGATGCTCGAAGGTAGCTTATAATGAAGATCGGCCTCATAAGAATAAAAATACCAAGTTAAAAATCAAAACCAAGCACCACTGCAGCCAGTCAGAAAAATGATCATAATGTCAATCACATAAATCAAATAAAATACATTTTGTAAAAACATGGAAGACTAAGATTGTCCTCATTTGGCACTGAAAGGAAAGAAGGTGCAGAAGCTCAGTGGGGAAGATATTCTTAAGACACAATGAAAAAGACCACTGCAGTAAATGCTGCACCCCCAGTTTCCACCCACCTGTCCGTTGGGAGGGCACCCAGAGAAGGTTGTCCAAAATGATCTAATTAAATGGGCAGGTACATATGGGAAAAAGTTGCCCTTCCCGTACTCTGCTCCTAGACCATGAGGCTTTATGGGTAAAAGCGAGCAACTTGAATTGTGTGCCTTGAAAATCTTATTGCTTAAGGCACACTTTAATTGATGAGGTTGCAAGATTAGGGCACACTTGTTCGGCATGTGCTAGCATGCTCCCAGTTGGAGTCTCTACAGATGCTGACACGAGGACATAAGAAGAACTCTGCAGGATCAGATAATAGCCCTCTCATTTGCTTCCTACAGTGACCAACCAGATGCCTGTATATATACATTACCTCCAGTGGATGGCTTGGTAAAATGTTGTGGGGGGAAAAATGAGTTGGGAATTGGGAAGCTGTGGTTGACTATGAGAGAGACTCTAATTACCTAGAGTTCTATGTACGACAATGGGAATCATATTAAGTACCGTATTTATCGGCATATAAAACGCACCGGCGTATAAGATGCACCTTCCTTTTGGCCCTGGGTTTCAAGAAAAAAAGATTTAAAGCATTTTTGGGCCACTTGGCCACTTACTGCTTGGCTGCTTAATTAGCTAATGTACATAAATTGCACAAAAATACCAGGATCTCTTTTAAAACACACAGCAATAAGACACATGAACAAAATGCACCAGAACATAAATCCCAAATACAAAAAAACCCCAGACTCAACTCTTTCCCCCCCCACCCCACCCCACCCCACCCCTGCAGTTTCCACAGTAAAAAACATAAAAGTACAAAAAAAAACCCAGACTCAACTCTTACCACCTTACCACCCCCAGACTCAACTCTTACCAACTCTTAAACAACATAAATCCCAAATACAAAAACCCCAGACTCAACTCTTTCCCCCCAACCCAACTCAACTATGCAGTTTCCAAAGCCTCCCAACTAGGCCCAGTTCAGAAGCTTACCCATGCTGCATTCAAGAGCAGGCCCTCGGCAGCTCAGCTGAACTGAACTGAGCACAGCGCCCTCTGCTGGCTGCTGAGAAGCTCAACTCATGCACGTGCATAAATTAAACCCGACAAACAGCTGTAGATCGGATAGATTAGTTAGGAAAGAAAGCACAAGGGAGCTCTCTGGCTCCAGGAAAAACGCGGTAAGCCCAAAAATGCTTTAAAACGGGCAAGGGCGGGAAAGGGATTTTTTAGTATTGGCGTATAAAACGCACCCTACTATTTTGGGTCACAAATGTAGACAAAAAAGTGCGTCTTATACGCTAATAAATACGGTAGCTTTGTTAGGATATAGTATAGGCAACTAGCTTGCTTTAAACGCGAGTCATTTACTCATTTCTCTGTTTTTTTTTAAAAGAAAAGTAGGACCAATGACGGGCTAAAAATAGCTCCTGCCTTGCTCCTGGCAGCATTTTTGGCGTGGAAACCCTTTCATCAGGGAGAAGTTGGAAACTGTGCTTCTCCCTCCCACCTCCATCTCCCCCCTGCCAGTTATTCTGCTTTCAGTCCTGTGCATACAGACTTTCCCCTTCTTTGCAGAGGTTTGTGTAAAAGTTTGGTGTTTCAAGAAGTCACTGGCAGATGTTGTGTTATTAAGTTATGCTTATCCTGCCCAATTTTCTGGTGCTATTAGGAAAGGTTGGAGCAAAATGTCACCACTCTGCTCCTCTTGCAATATTGCTGCTTTGGGAAGGGGGAAATCTTTTTCTGATTTTATTTCTGAAGGCAGCTTCAGATAAATCCACTATGTATACTACTAGCAGTTTCTGACAATGGGAAAAGAAGCATTCCGTATTACTGGTAGTGTTCTTGCTTTGGGCGTTTTGTGGGTTGTTTCTAGTCCCGTGAACAATCAGTTAATTTTGTAGACTTTTGTGGCTGACACAAAAGTGACACCAGTGATCCATGGCATGTTGTTTTTTTCATCCCTGGCCTAATTGACACTGAGGTGGTAAATGTTTGGCTATACCACTTCGGTCTGCAAGTATGGTCTCACATGAAGAAATGCTCCTCCATTAAAAAAACACTGAAGTCCTTTCACATAGAAAGCTAGCAAGCAAGGGAGAAGAATTATAGCCTAGCCTTCTCTCTGACATACTAGTTTTCTGTTTGCAGGAAATCTTTTTTCTAAGAGTGAATGTGAATCATGTGAGCCTCCACCCACAGTCTGAAGTGGTACAGCCAAGACATCGGTGTTCCAATGTATGCACTTGTGAATGAATGGTTTCACTTCTTCTTTGGGCTGTGTGGTTCCCTCTTCCTGGCACACTTTGGAACATGATCCATTCACAGTTTGTAGATCCGGAAACTAGACTTGAATGTGTTCATGGTACCTTCTCCCTTTTACTGTCATTTATGTGTTATCCAGCACCATTCACTCAAAAACTGATCAGTATCAATGACTTATTCTGGAATCTCTTCATTCTGCTGCTGCCTCCCCCCTGCATCAGCATCTTACAACCATCCTGCTGCTTCATCTTGCTGAAGTATAGTGAATAAATAGGGTGCTCCATCTCTCTTTTCCCTTTCAAAATCGATTAGCACAGTGGGGTGAACTTGAGTCCGAAGAAGCGTCCTTACGGCAGCCCAGCATTGTCCCTAATCACATACTGTATTTGTAAGTAGAACATGTTGAATCTGTCATGGGTGATGATGACGTTGCCTCTGTTAAAAGGGATGCTGCATCTTTAGCAAGGCGAGACGGAAACATTGCAGACTGTGCTGTACATCTCAGAATAGAAAGGAGACTCCTTTTGTTTCTACTCCCCCCCCCCCACATATGTAACACTGATTCCACATTGGTAAAATATTTAAAAGAAATGAAAATCAACGCACCTTCCAAAGCCACTTGGAAGTATAAGCAACGTGGCTGGTTACAGTTTTAAATCCTCGCCTTTCCCCCTCTCTGGGTGAGCTTCTCTTCGTCTTTTTCTTCCTCCTCCTCCACTTTCTCCTCCTCCTCTTTGCCCCCACTCCCGGTTTCTTTTTCACTGATTTTAAAATGCTGGAATGAAAAGCAACTGAGGTTTCTTAAGTTGCAGCAGCTGCCGAAATCTCGCCTAATTGCCGTTGTCGGGCATCATGTTCTGTATGGGCAGGAAAGAGGAGACATGTAGCTTTCATTCAGTGCCTTCAAGACATGTCTTTTCAGTAGTCAGGGGGGAGCAAAAAAAGCCCAGAGATCAATGCATTTGAAACTGACAGAGAGAACCGAATGCTTCTTAGTAGCACATGCTGAGGAGTGTGTGTGTGTGGTGTGTGTGTGTATGGTTTGTGCAGAGCAGAGAAGCCGAATCCTGGTCCATATGCTCCTTGTTTACTGCAATGTTTTTTGCATGTTACTGTGCACTCCGGACTAACGTCAAGGTAAGAGGAGACGAGACATTGCAAGCAATGTACATGGTTGTTCCTTTTTTTTCTTTTCTTAAAAAGAAACCAAACCGGCTGCAGAAAATGTCTACCTTGTGTTGCT
Source organism: Plestiodon gilberti rubricaudatus (assembly GCA_026170595.1). Taxonomy (NCBI): domain Eukaryota; kingdom Metazoa; phylum Chordata; class Lepidosauria; order Squamata; family Scincidae; genus Plestiodon; species Plestiodon gilberti. Next base: position 222,840,544 of record JANXHW010000003.1, read on the forward strand.
TGGTACTTTGGAATTGCTGTCTGAGCAGGCATATTATTACAGGTGGTTGTGCAGGCTTTGTTTTATTGTGTCTGTGTGGCTTAATTGGAGAAGCATGTTTTAATGTTTCGCAGTATAATGACCTTCGGTGTGGAACGGTTTGCAGTTCAGACTCGACTTGAGCATAGCAGGATAATGTACTGGATTTTTTTGTTGAAAAGGTCCCAGTAGGCCAGGAACGAGACTCCAAAGGCTCCGGTTTTGTGTCAGTTTGCCGCTTTTGGTTTAAGGCAAATAAATCAGAATGCATCCAGTTTTGCTTCCTCGTCCCCTCCAGTGATGCAAGCTTGCTTGTTTTCTTACTGATGATCTGTCTGGAAAACCAGGGATCTGTCTGCTGTAGCTAGACTCTCACGCTGATCTCTTTCTAACTTGTCACCAAATGCAGATATGCCAAATGCTAAACAATGTCCGGAGATATGAGCAATAAGTGTGTGCGCGTGTGCAGGGTGGTGGTGGTTGGGTCGGAGAGTGTGTGTGTATTAAAAAAAAAAAGCTTAAGGAAGAAATCCTTTTGGTTTTGTCAGTGCTATGGTCTCTGATAGCAAGCTTTTGTCACTCCTGCTAACGTATGTTGACTTTGCTTAATTACCCCCCCCCCCCAAAAAAAAACCTTCAACATAAAAGTTGCTAGATTTATTTCCTCCTCAGCAGACGAGGACAAACCAAGTTGAAAGGATCATTGACATTGCGCTCAGCTGTGAGCCAAGCAAGTGGGCCAGCCAGCTGAGAGAATAGTGTTGCATAATTTAAATGAATTACTGTACAGTCTTCTCCTGTCAACCTACTGGGGAGGTACTGCTGGCGTTCCCATTGTGTCAGGCACGACGGAATGTGTCTGGGAGAAAGAAAACTCACATCAAAGAAAGGCATAAGTTCAATTTGGGAAAAAAATCAACAGGATTTGTAAATAGCCTCTTCTCTAAGGTCCTAGGGTGCTTATTCTAATGTTCATGAAAAAGTTGCATTTTCTACCTACTGTATATGCTAAGCTTGGATGATAATGCTACTATAGCGGAATTCATACGGCTAATGAGATCATCAGAACATTTTGTCAATGGGCATCCTAGATATATTTATTATAGTGAATGTCAGCATGCATAGGGGGATATTTACAATCGCAGGTAAATTTTGTGAATGCCACAAACTCTAAATAAATGAGTGAATGTTATTTGTCACAAAAATGTAATTATAGTCATCATATTTTGAACATTCATGAAACAGTTGAGGTTAATGTAAGTTTATTGACTGCAGCATCATATGCATTCACAGGAAACCATGGAGATGTGCAGAAATAAACAAGGGATTTTACACATTACCTGGGTAATATGCATAATCACCAAGTTCTTCCAGAAAATGTTAATTGATTAGAGAAGTTTTGATCATCACCCTTCATGTATGCATAGCCACCCCAGGAATTCGATACATTGACCAGGCAAAATGCTCAATGACCTAGCAAATTGACCTAGGTGGGAGACTATGGATACTGACTTGCCAATGTATAAATTACCACTTGAGATGGTTTACTAAGTTGTGTGCATTCTCCAATATATAGATATATATAGACTACATATATTGACCCACCAATTGTAAATAAATCTCTTGTTCATGCACTCATTCCCCATGCCCACATGTGAATATGCCCAATCAGCAGTGCATTTAGGTACATTCTCTAAAACGTACACTAAAGGGATGGTTTCAACAACTTGCATCTAGAAAGCTAGCTTCTGTATCCCTTCGTTACTTTCATTGAAAACGATAACATAGTCAAACCTGATAAACATAAAGTTGTACGTACCGTATTGTCCCGAGTATAAGACGCACCTGATTATAAGACGCACCCTTAAAGTTTGGTGCTATTAAACATTTTTAATTAAATCACTGGCATTAAATTGCAACAGCCTGATTATAAGACGCACCCCTAGTTTAAAAACTTAAATTAGGAGAAAAAAGTGAGTCTTATACTCAGACCAATATGGTATTTTACTGTAAATTTCAGAAGTCTAGAAAACGTTTGACGTTTTCCAGTATTGGATTTGAGCATGTGTCAACAAGATTTCTTGACATTTTCACCAGTGGTATGGTACTTGGCATGGTATACCAGTGGCATGGTACATGGTACTCCTTTACCAGTAGACCATTAAGTCTTAAAGTTCACCCCACGAGGCTTTGGGAGGAGGAGGGGGTGGGGCTGGGATCAGCGGCGATGGCGATCCCAGGGATTGCCACTGCTGAAAAAAGAGGACATTTTCTGACTTACAAGGGGTCCTGCAGCCCTCTGGACGGTGGAGAGTGCCGTGGACCTCCCTGCATTGCCCAGAGGGCTGCAGGACCCCTGGTAAATGCAAAATTTTCATTTTTTTTTTCCTGGCGGTGGCAGCGATCCCCGGGAAAAAAAAAAAAAGATATAGTTGAATTGAAAAAGGTGCAGAAAAGAGCGACCAGAATGATTCGTGGGCTGGAGCACCTCCCTTATGAGGAAAGGCTACAGCGTCTGGGGCTTTTCAGCCTAGAAAAAAGGCGCCTGAGGGGGGACATGATTGAGACGTATAAAATTATGCATGGGATGGAGAGAGTGGATAGAGGGAAATTCTTCTCCCTCTCGCACAACACCAGAACCAGGGGACATGTACTAAAATTGAGTGGAGGGAGAGTTAGAACAGACAAAAGAAAATATTTCTTTACCCAGCGTGTAATTCATCTGTGGAACTCCTTGCCACAGGATGTGGTGATGGCATCTGGCCTAGATGCCTTGAAAAGGGGTTTGGACAGATTCATGGAGGAAAAGACCATCACAGGTTACAAGCCATATGCAACCTCCTGGTTTTTAGAAGTGGGTTTTCTCTGTGCCAGGTGCAAGGGAGTGGCGACTGGACACAGGTATCTTGTTGTCTGGTGTGCTCCCTGAGCATCTGGTGGGGCCACTGTGTGACACAGGAAGCTGGACTAGATGGGCTTTTGGCCTGATCCAGCAGGGCTCTTCTTATGTTCTTATGTTCTTATGCCGCCACCATGCTGTCCCCACCCCTTAAGGTGGCAGGGGACAGCATCCGGTTCTCCTGGTGGGTCGCGACCCACCAGTTTGAGAACTGATGCAGTAGACAATGGAAATGTGGTTAGCATTTGAATACAGTTGGACCTTGCTATCCACGGGGTCCATTCTAGACCCCTCCCCCCACGCGGATAGCGATCCACGGATATCGGTCTGCCAGAAATAGCTTTAAAGGGGGGGGAAAGGTAAAAACGCAGGGGGTTAACCTTTTAGCAGCAAACGGCACTGTTTCCACGCCTCTGCAGGGTTTCTCTAAGCTTAACGACCCAATTATGGGGTGCTCAAAGTCTCTTCTGGGGTGCCCAGCATGCATCCTGGGACAAAGCTGGGAGCAGGAGGAACCTTTGCGAGACCCAGAAGTGGGTTGTTCAGCTTGCTGAAGCCCTGTGGAGGCTTGGAAATGGCGCCGTTTGCTGCTAAATGGTGAAAAACCCATGTTTTTTAACCTTTTTTTTCTTTTTAAAGCTATTTTTAGCAGACTCCTGCGGATCTGGGCGGGACCCACATGTAACAAATCCGAGGGTCCCAAATCTGCAGATGGAAAGGGTCTACTGTACATTTAGGGCCTAATCCTATTCACTTTCCAGCATGCCAACGGGGCGTGCGTTGCATCCTGCAACGGAGGAGCAGTCATGGAGGCTTCCACAAGTTCCCTGACCTCAGAACGCTGGAAAGTTGGATAGGATTGGGTCCTTAGTGCAGTCCAATCTTATCTACTTAGGTCCTATTACTCTCTGCTAGGTGTGTATAGGATCGCATCCTTCCTGAACGTCTTCAGTTGGCTTTGCAATTTGCTGGTTAAAAGTCTGAATTTTCTATAATGTCCTCTTGGCTCTTCAAATCTTAAGAATTATTGGTAAGTGCCAACATTCACCAAATTTCTGACATTAGCTGCAACCATAAATATTAAAACCCAGAGAGACAAGATGACATGGCATTATATATGTCAGATATAATTACTAGGGGGAGGTGTGAGACAAAAAGGGAATTAATGTTCAAAACATTTAGGTTTACCATTGCTTCTTTTATTTCCTTACTTAAGCACATAAAGTTATTTCTGTGGTGTAGGGGAATTACCGTAAGAAAAGAAAATGTAATGAAAGAAAGGAAGTTGGTTTCTTTAAATGCAATCGATGCTGTTGCAGGTGTGTACTACAAATTCACAGTTTAACTTTTTACCACTTTCTAATGAACGGCCAGCGGGTGGCGCAGTGGGTTAAACCGCTGAACCATGAGCTGTCGATCGAAAGGTCGGCAGTTCGAATCCGTGACGGGGTGAGCTCTCGTTGCTTGGCCAGCTCCTGCCAACCTAGCAGTTCCAAAGCATGTTAATGTAGATAAATAGGTACCGCTTGCGGGAAGGTAAACAGCGCTCCGTGTTCCAGCTGCATGCTACGTGCTGCGGCAAGGAGAGTCATGCTGGCCACATGACCACGGAGGCGTCTTCGGACAACGCTGGCTCTTCCACTTTGAAATGGGGATGAGCACCACACCCTAGAGTCGGACACGACTGGACTTAATTGTCAGGGGTCACCTTTACCTTTTTTTTTTTTTTACTGTTTGCTCACCTTTTTTAAAAACACAGTTTCTTTTTTTTAGTCATCTTTTGGTCTTTCCTTAAAACTGTACAGGCTGTTTAATTAGGAACAGGGACATTCTGTGATGTGTATGTGATGTACATTGCCAATGCATTTGAGATAAAAACTATTCTGGGACCTTTATTTATTGTTGTTGTGGACCAGAGAGATTCAGGAATTCTTCCTCTAATGAAGAGCTTCTAGCCACTCTTGTCATTACAACTTTTAAAAAATAGCTAAGAACTAATACTGTGGCTGCACCATCATTTAATAGTCCAGATTAAGGAATGAATTTACAAAGCTTTGAGGACCATCTTTAGACATGTGCACTAGTAAGAGCAAAGAGCATAACATAGTATGCACTTCCAAGATATTTTCCCTAACCATACTGGAAGTTGCTGCAACTAATACATCACAGAGTATCGTTTGCCTTCTTCAAGGCATCATCAAGGTGCTGACTTGTAGTCACTTTATCAAGATTTGCATATTTTATCTTCTGTCATTTGCAGCGAATGAGTTCCTAGGTGAGAACAAACTGCTTGTTTCTGATCATCACTTGCTTGATGACATCACTTCCTGCTTAATGACATCACTTCTGGCCCTTAGCAGGTGACCTGAATGCTATTTGGGCTGCTGTATGAAATGAGCTTGACACCCTGGCCTTCTATGTTTTACCTAAGCAGGAAACCTTCAAACTTGTTTTGAAATGTTGCTTTTGGCAGAAATTGGTGGCAGCTCACCTTGTTTCATACATTTGTAGTATTATTGGGGGAATGAGCAACGTTGCAATGATTACCACTTGCGTATACAATAATCCCAGTTTTGTTCTCCTGGCACAGAAAATTGCTTATTAAATAGGGCTATTAAACCCTTGTTAAATACGGTTTTGTAAAGGTTTCCCCTGTTGTCACTCCTGCTCAAGTATAGTGTGCTGAGCTTCTGTGGAAGACTAGGAGTGTTATTATTAATTAGATTGGCACAGAGTGTTCTTGATTACCTGTTGGTCGCCAGTATTTTTTCCTTTCTCTCCATTTTTGGGATGTCTCAGTGACTGTGAAACGAGCAAATGGAAACAAGGGAGGAACCATAGTTCAGTGGTAGTGAACCTGCTGTGTATGCAGAATTCCGTTTTAAATAATATCGAGGACACACATGGGTTGCTTTCCAATATTTACTAGATAGTTCAGTCATACATACATACTACAAAACCAATCACACTCAATATACAGAGCTAGGAAACTTAGATAGAAAAAGACAGAGACTTAGCAGGTTTCCTTGATTTGTACTTGGGTGATAGTTACAATTCCTGGAGAGTTGTCCTGGGATTACAGTACTGGGTGTATTAATAGAGAAAGAGCAGAGGGGGGGGGAGGACATGAGGAGAAGGGGGAGAAACAAAATGGTTCTAAGGTTCTGAACAAGCTAGGTTCAGGAACCAACAGAGTGGCTGAGAAGTAATGCAAAGAGAAGGGGGGGGGTGCAGGAGAGGGGGGCAAGGGGGGAGGAGAACAAGATAGCACAGAGAGCTCACCAGTAAGAGTCCAAAACACAAGAGAGAGACTGGCAGGCAGTCTCTACTTTTTATAGGGATCTAAGCACATGGCCACCAGTGGGTGCCGCAGTGGGTTAAACCGCTGAACCATAAGCTGTCGATCGAAAGGTCGGCAGTTCGATTCCCGTGACGGGGTGAGCTCTTGTTGCTTGGCCAGCTCCTGCCAACCTAGCAGTTCCAAAGCATGTCAATGCGAGTAGATAAATAGGTACCGCTTGCGGGAAGGTAAACAGCGCTCCATGTTCCAGCTGCATGCTACGCGCTGCGGCAAGGAGAGTCATGCCGGCCACATGACCACGGAGGCGTCTTCGGACAACGCTGGCTCTTCGGCTTTGAAGTGGGGATGAGCACCACACCCTAGAGTCGGACACGACTGGACTTAATTGTCAGGGGTCACCTTTACCTTAAGCACATGGCCCCAAAAAAGGGGAGGATACCTTGAGTGGACATCTGGTACACCTCTGGGTAAAACTACACACAAACAATAGGAAGGTGGGAGGGTGGATCTGGTTTGATGGTCCAGCATTAAGGAGCTGACTGATTCAACTGTGAGACAAAGCAGAGGCTCTGGAGAGTCTAGGATGTGTTATTTCAGGTGGCCCTCTGTATTGTCTTCCCCCAGGACCATATTTAGCATATCAGTGTGTGTGTGTGTGGGGGGGGGTGAGGAGTAGAGCTTGTGAGAGTTTGGACTCATGGCACTGAGTGGAATGGTGTCTGCTGTTTAGATTTTTTCCCCCCTCATTGCATCCTGGCTTTGGGGAAATCCTCTTACAGCATGGCTCATGGCGCAGGAACACAAACGCGGCGTGGCCCTCGCATTGTGTCATAATACAGTCCGGTCTGGCACATGTCCCATTCTTGCTCACAACCCATTTCAAAAAGCCTCATGGCAACAAGCATTTTTAAAAGTCTTTTGGCAGCAAAGGTGCCTCTGGGACCGGAGTAATCTCCTACTCTTTCTGGCAGAGATTGGTAGGGCAGGGATGTGTGTGACTGTTCAACCACTGGGTGTCTTGAGTGTTCCTGCAGATCCAAATCTGCCCCACAGCCCCCTGGACGTTGATATTAGTTGCAGGGAGGGAAACTTATAAGCACAAATGTGAAGCTAATAGCATCTGGGGATGGCGTTAAGTCAGGGAATTGAGGCAGAGTCAGAGAGTGAAACTCACCTCTTCCTCCACACCACAGCATCTGCAGATGCTTTGTGAAAGAAGTGTTGGGACTTCTCATTGCAGAACGTTCCTGCCAGTGACGTCGGTGGGGGCTTTGGGGCGGTGGGTTCTCTTTATCTGCAAATTTGCTATCTGCAAGGGGCAGAATTGCCACCTACTGTATCTCTCCGTATCCGCAGTCTGTTCTCGTTATCGGCAATCTCATCAGGGCCGTTGTTCTCTTAGCTTTTTTTCACGGGTCTCCAAGTTGCTCTGGGAGCAAATTTTCCTGCCTTGCTGCATTTACTGTAAAGGGTAATCTGTCTCTTCTGGAGTTTCTCTCTCTCTCTCTGTGTTTTCTGTTGAATGCCATTTGCAACACAATGGGATCTGTTTGTGCTCTCTCTGGGATTCCAGGATACTGTACAATACCTTTTATATTTTCATAATGTTGTTAGGGAGGAATAATAATTAATTTGCTAGAGTTTGGCTCTTTGTTATGGAACAATTCCTATGTGGTATACTGGGTGCTGCCCCCGCTATCACCCAGCCCATAGACTTCAAGGTAAGATTCAGGTTCATATAGTGCATGGTGGGTTCTCTAACCCAATTTTTCCCATAGACTCAATGATTCGGTATCTGCTAATCCACTAGGTTTTCCAGGAACCTAGTGGATAATGAGAACTTACTGCCTTCCTGGTCTGTATTCAAGGCAGTTTACATAGACAGACTCTTCAAAAACCCCGTAGGGGGTTTTATAATAATGTTCTATTCGCATAGAACCCTTTTCATTCTCCAGATATTTCCCTTCAATGATGTGATTATCTCTCTGGCTGCACAGCACACGCCTTCTGAGCTTGCTCGACAGTGACTCCTCTCTCTCACTGAGGGTTAACACAGGTTATCTCAGCTTGTTGGCAACTCCCAGTCATCTCCAATCCAGGGCACGACTGAGCTGTTCTCAAGCACCAGACCACACCTCCTGGCCTGTTACAAATAACATCCTATTTGGAATTCTGTAATTTGTCATATAAGGGGCTGCCCTTGAAGACTATGTGGAAACTTCAGTTGTTATAAAATAGGGCACCTAGTTTACTAATTGGAACTGGCCAAATGGAACATGTTTCTCCGGTCTTGTAACAGCTGCATTGACTTCCAGTCTGTTTGATTTCCAGGTACAAGTCAAAGTGCTGTTTTTTGTTTTTGTTTTAACCTTTAAAACCCCCAACTTAGAACTTGGGTGCTTGAAGGGCTGTCTTCTTCTGCATGAACCTGACATTTGAAATTGGTTTCTTCTTGATTCGAGGACAATGTGCTGACCTCATTTTAAGTAGAAAGGAAAGTTGCTTTGGAATCATATTAGCTGAAGCCCAAGGAACATGAGCGACCATCTGTCCCCTTGCTTTTTTCGAAGGTACTTAAGGTTGGATGCCTTTTCCTTTCTCGTTGTCCTGAGGTCCCATCTGGACTGGAACTGACAGAGAGAGTTCATTATAAGAACGTTTTGAGTGGAGTTTCTTCTCTTGCATGCCTGTCGATCTTCCTCTGTTAAACATGCGTTCTCTCAGTGTAGCACAAGGGACAATGGGGAACAGCCTTGATCATATTGGGCCTCATCGCCGTGGTCAGTTATTTTCTTTTCTCTGCTTCTGCCTGTTAAATTGTTTGACTGCTCTGCATGACCATTTTAAATTTTATGCAGGAAGTGAAAATGCAAAATTAAAGAGGAGTTGAGGGACTCCCGAAAAAATCTTGAGCGGAGAGGTGAATGCATCTTTCTTTCAGCATCCAGAGACACTCTCTGGTCTTCTGCCATTTACTGGCCTATGGCAGCGTTTCTTTAATGGGAAGACTACCACAAAAACGATAGATTAAAGACCACCACAAAAACGATAGATTAAAAGAAATAGAGGTGGGCTAACTCTGTCAAGAGATCATGTCAGTTTGCCTCAGAAATAAGTGCAGCTATTTCCAAATTAGCTTGGAATATATATTTTTTCTGAGGCACTCCAAAATTGTCCTGACTCTGAATCCTGAGGGGAGGAGAAGAACCAATTAGTTGAAACTTCAGGGAAGTAGATTTAGTTTAAACATTAGGAAGAATTTCTTAACTGTCATTGCTGCCCAGCACTGGAATCATCCGCCTTGTGCAGTTGTGGGCGTTCCTGTGTTGGAGGGTTTCAAGCAGAGGCCTGGCGGCCATCTGTCAGGGATGCGGTAGCAGGTGCCTGCACTGAACAGGGGGTTGGACTAGATGACCTCCATGGTTCCTTCCAACTCTAACACTCTAGGATTCAGTAGCTCATCAGTGGCAATGTGTCAGTACAAGGATGGGGCTTGCTTATGTGCTGTTACTGTTTCCCCCCCCCCCCCCATGTGATTTGGTATGTTGTTGTTCAGTCGTTAAGTCGTGTCCGACCCTTTGTGATCCCATGAACCATATCCCGCCAGGCCTTCCTGTCCTCCACTATCTTCCTGAGTTCACTCATTTTCATGTTTGTTGCATCGGTGATGCTGTCTAACCATCTCATCCTTGGCCTTCCCCTTCTCCTTTTGCCTTCAATTTTTCCCAGCATCAGAGTCTTCTCCAGAGAGTCCTCTCTTCGCATTAGGTGGCCAAAATATTTGAGTTTCAGCCTTAGTACCTGTCCTTCCAGGGAACAGTCAGGGTTGATTTCCTTTAGGATTGACTGATTTGATCTCCTAGCAGTCCAAGGGACTCTCAGGAGTCTTCTCCAGCACCACAGTTCGAAAGCATCTATTCTTCGGCGCTCAGCCTTCCTTATGGTCCAACTCTCGCAACCATACATTGCTACTGGGAACACCATCGCCCTGACTATGCGAACTTTTGTTGGCATGGTGATATCTCTGCTTTTTATTATGCTGTCTAAGTTTGCCATAGCTTTCCTTCCAAGGAGTAAACGTCTTTTAATTTCATGGCTGCTGTCTCCGTCTGCAGTGATCTTGGAGCCTAGAAAAGTAAAATCTGTTACTGCTTCCATTTCTGCCCCTTCTATTTGCCAGGAATTGATGGGACCAGATGCCATGATCTTAGTTTTATTAATGTTGAGTTTCAAGCCAACTTTTGCACTCTCCTCTTTCACTCTCATCAAGAGGCTCTTTAGTTCTTCTTCACTTTCTGCCATTAGGGTGGTATCGTCTGCATATCTGAGGTTGTTGATATTTCTCCCGGCAATCTTGATTCCGGCTTGTGATTCATTCAGCCCTGCATTTCTCATAATGTACTCTGCATATAAGTTAAATAAGCAGGGTGACAATATACAGCCTTGCCGTACTCCCTTCCCAATTTTGTACCAATCAGTTGTTCCATGGCCGGTTCGAACTGTTGCTTCTTGACCCGCATACAGGTTTCTCAGGAGACAGGTAAGGTGGTCTGGTACCCCCATCTCTTTAAGAATTTGCCACAGTTTGTTGTGATCCACACAATCAAAGGCTTTTGCATAGTCAATGAAGCAGAAGTAGGTGTTTTTTTGGAACTCTCGTGCTTTCTCCATGATCCAGCGCATGTTGGCAATTTGATCTCTAGTTCCTCTGCCTCTTCGAAACCCAGCTTGTACGTCCGGTAGTTCTCGGTCCACGTACTGCTGAAGCCTAGCTTGTAGGATTTTGAGCATAACCTTGCTAGCATGTGAAATGAGTGCAATTGTACGGTAGTTTGAACACTCTTTGGCACTGCCCTTCTTTGGAATTGGAACGTAAACTGACCTTTTCCAATCCGTTGGCCACTGCTGAGTTTTCCAAATTTGTTGGCATATTGAGTGCAGCACTTTCACAGCATCATCATTTAGGATTTTAAGTAGCTCAGCTGGGATATTATCATCTCCACTAGCTTTGTTGTTAGTGATGCTACCTAAGGCCCACTTGACTTCACTCTCTAGGATGTCCGGCTCTGGGTCAGTGACCACACCAGCGTGGTCATCAGGAACATTAAGATCTTTCTTGTATAGTTCTTCTGTGTATTCTTGCCATCTCTTCTTAATCTCTTCTGCTTCTGTTAGGTCCTTGCCTTTTTTGTCCTTTATCATGCCCATCTTTGCACAAAACGTTCCCTTGATATCTCCAATTTTCTTGAAGAGATCTCTAGTCCTCCCCATTCTGTTGTTTTCCTCGATTTCCTTGCATTGTTCATTTAAGAAGGCCTTCTTATCTCTCCTTGCTATTCTCTGGAACTCTGCATTCAGTTGTTTATATCTTTCCCTTTCACCTTTACTTTTTGCATTCCTTCTTTGCACAGCTATTTGTAAAGCCTCATCTGACAGCCACTTTGCTTTCTTGCATTTCTTTTTCTTTGGGATGGTTTTAGTTGCTGCCTCCTGTACAATGTTACGAACTTCCGTCCATAGTTCTTCAGGCACTCTGTCTACCAGGTCTAATGCCCTAAATCTATTCTTCACCTCCACTGTATACTCATAAGGGATATGGTTTAGGTCATATCTGACTGGTCTAGTGGTGTTCCCTACATTCTTCAGTTTAAGTCTGAATTTTGCAATAAGAAGCTCATGATCACCACAGTCAGCTCCAGGTCTTGTTTTTACTGATTGTATAGAGCTTCTCCATCTTTGGCTGCAAAGCACATAATCTATCTGGTTTCGGTATTGACCATCTGGTGATGTCCATGTGTAGAGTCGCCTCTTGTGTTGTTGGAGTGATTTGGTATACATATATGTATATGTATACATATACATATATGAGTGGAGGGAGAGTTAGAACGGACAAAAGAAAATATTTCTTCACCCAGCGTGTAATTCATATGTGGAACTCCTTGCCACAGGATGTGGTGATGGCACCTGGCCTAGATGCCTTTAAAAGGGGTTTGGACAGATTCATGGAGGAAAAGACCATCACAGGTTACAAGCCATAGGCAACCTCCTGGCTTTAGGAGTAGGTTTTCTCTGTGCCAGGTGCAGGGGAGTGACAACAGGAAACAGGTTATCTTGTTGGCTGTGTGCTCTCGGAGGCATCTGGTGGGGCCACTGTGAGATACAGGAAGCTGGTCTAGAGGGGCCTTTGGCCTGATCCAGCAAGGCTCTTCTTATCTTCTTATGTTCTTATATATAACTTCTGAAGATGGCTGTGGTTTGCATTCTGTACCTGTCCAGTACATTCTCCTTGTTGGAAGACTCCCCCTCTACAAATGTGGAAGAAGCTGGTCTACTGGAGGATGGAAAATCCAAAAGTAGGAAGCAACCCATGAGAATGGTGAGATGTTCTATAGAAGTTTCGGTGTCTTTCAGCAAACTTATCCCAAAGGTTCTTTATTCAGTCCATCACCTTTTGACTGGTGGCTTGCCAGAAAGAATACTTGGTATTTTCAGAGGGAGGAAATAAGAATGGAATACAGATAACAGATGTGTGCGCCTTTTCATTTGAGGAGTTTATTTGGAGAAAGTCTATCCCTGCAGATGGTTGGGGCAAGGGCCAAGAAAAGCATTAACATATTCCATGTAATCAATGGCAGGGTTAGGAGAATGTTTGCAGTTTCTAAGCAAAGGAAGCTGACTCACTTCGTGGAGTTTCAGTCAAGACTAATAAAATCATGGATGTGCACATAATTATTATTTATCTGCCGCATAGCACTGTTGAAATATGCAAAGTGCACTGCAGCTTTTAGCTCCTTCATGTCTTCAAGCGACCTATCACATGTGTCTCATATTACAGAAGGGAAACTGAGGCTGAGACGGATTTGCCCAAGGCCACCCATCATAACCATAATTGTGGGGGAATTGGTGCCGAGTTCCAGGTCAGGTGTTCTGCAAGAAATATATGGCCTGTCCTGATGGTGAAGAAATGGCAGTCGGTTAAGGCTGTTAACCCTAGGGGCCAAATGTGATGGAATTGTTCCGGGACAGGAATTCCCAGTATCTTTTTCTTTTCAAACAGGAACTCCGGAGGCTAATTTGAATTGGGGCTTCAGTGCAGGAGGAGGGCACCAGTCCAAATCATGCCCCCTCCCAGGCTGCTATTAGCAATGGGGAGGAAAATTAATAGGCAGTGTAATGCCCATAAATTTTTCCTTGTATGACTAATGGAAGCTGGTGTGTGTGTGTGTGTGTGTGTGTGTGTGTGTGTGTGTGTGTGTGTGTGTGCGCGCCCAGTCCTAACAGGGCCTTCTGCTGACGCAACTTGTGTACCATCAGCAGAAGGCCCTGTCTGACAACACTGAATACCCAGCAACAGCTCGTGGGCCTGGGCTTCCAGTGTGAATGTCCGGCAGCCCCGGGCACATGTAATGGAGTACCCAGCCTTTGCTGATGAAAGTAAGTTAGCGGAGGAGGCATTCCTGGGCTTGGGGGGGGGGGAAATTGGGGCTGGTTGGGGCATTCCAAGGGCAGAACAATATTGAGCAATATTCCTTTGGATTACAGCTCCAATTCAAATTAAGCATTTCTGCTTACAGCAGCTGTCAGACAGTGCAGACAATACTAGGCTGGACACAAACTAGATTACTGCCATGTGTTGTACATGGGGCGCCCTTTGAAGACTTTTCAGAAACTTCAAATAGTCCAAACTACAATTTCTAGACTGTTGACTAGGTCTGACTGAAAGGAATAGCTTTCTCTCGCTCGGGGGTGTCAAACTCATTTCATACAGCTGGCTGAATAGCATTCATGACACCTGCTGAGGGCTGGAAGTGACATCATTAAGCAGATGATGGCCAGAAATAAGCACTTTGTTCTCACATAGGAACTCATTAGCTGCAAATGACACAAGAGGAAAATGTGCAAATCTTGATCATACTTTCAAGATATGGGAGAGCCCAATGGGCCACTTTTGCAGAAGCATCACTTCACTGCTCAGCAGCCACAGGATGGATGCCACAGGATGTGGTGATGACACCTGGCCTAGATGCCTTTAAAAGGGAATTAGATAGATTCATGGAGGAAAGTCCATCACAAGTTACAAGCCATAAGCAACCTCCTGGCTTTAGAAGTAGGTTTTCTCTGTGCCAGGTGCAAGAGAGTGGCAACAGGTTACAGGTACAGGTGTGCTCCCTGAAGCATCTCGATGGCTCCACCTTTTATGAACCTGGACTAGATGGGCCATTGGCCTGATCCAGCAGGGCTCTTACGTTCTTATGAGGTGGTCTGTGAAGTGATGCCTTGGCAGAAGCGATGCTACTGAAAGGGCAGACCGCATGATAATTGGGCTGTCCCAGCACCTCAGCAGCATCTCCCTCTCTCCTCCCTCTTGGTCCCCTGTAGTATTCCTTGCCTTCTGAGTCCTTACGTCTCCCTCTCAGAGCCTCAGCAGAAGCGGCGCTGCTGAAAGGGTGGTGCTGGGAGAGCCTAATTATCATGTGGGCCGGATAAAGAGCTTTCACAGGCCATATCCGGCCCACAGGCCTTATGACTGACACCCCTGCTTTAATTCTTGTGTAGATTAACTGTGCTGGCCAATTTCCAAGCACAATTCAAAGTGCTGGTGTTACTTATTTTTAAAAGTCCTGTTTACTTGGAACCCAAGTATCTGAAGGGCTGCCGAAACTTACATATTAGTACGTCAACATATCATGTTAAGATAATCTACTAATGCCATTCTCCAAGTGCCCCCCCCCGCCTTCAGAGTTTAGGCAGCCAATAACCACAGAAAAGGCATTTTCAGATGTGACGTCTCCTCTTATGTCTTTTTGACACCAGACAAAAGCCTTCTACTTATTCACCCAGATCGTTCTAAATATTGGTTTAACTGTTTTTTATTTTAAATACACTTACAGCCCGATTCTGCCTAACTGGCTGGCGGAGTGAGTGCTCCGCCAGCCTAGGGTGTCGTAAACGTGTTGGAAAGCATAAGAACATAAGACGAGCCCTGCTGGATCAGGCCAAAGGCCCATCTAGTCCAGCTTCCTGTATCTCAGAGTGGCCCCATCAGATGCCTCAGGGAGCACACAGCCAACAAGATAACCTGTTTCCTGCTGCCACTCCCCTGCACCTGGCACAGATAAAACCTACTTCTAAAGCCAGGAGGTTGCTTATGGCTTGTATTCTGTGATGGTCGTTTCCTCCATGAATCTGTCGAAAACCCCTTTTAAAGGCATCTAGGCCAGGTGCCATCACCACAACTCTGTGGCAAGGAGTTCCACAGTTGAATTACACGCTGGGTAAAGAAATATTTTCTTTTGTCCGTTCTAACTCTTCCTCCACTCAATTTCAGTGCCTGTCCCCTGGTTCTGGTGTTGTGCGAGAGGGAGAAGAATTTCCCTCTATCCACTCTCTCCATCCCATGCATAATTTTATAAGTCTCAATCATGTCCCTCCTCAGGCGCCTTTTTTCTAGACTGAAAAGCCTCAAACGCTGTAGCCTTTCCTCATAAGGGAGGTGCTCCAGCCCACGAATCATTCTGGTCGCTCTTTTCTGCACCTTTTCCAATTCAACTATATCCTTTTTGAGGTGTGGTTTTTGGCACCCAGAGAGTAAGTGGTGCTGGCGCAAAGGCCGGCACCATTTACTCCGCCACCTACCTGGACCCATGCCAGCCGCTGCAGATGAGTGCTGTGCCGGTTGGTGCAGGGGGATGGGTTGTGAGGGAGGTGGGCCATTGGCTGGGAGGGGATGGAAATATCAGCGCTGGGTTGCGCTGATATTCTATGCCCTGTCGCAGCCTGGGTCGGCCTTACACAGCCTCTTCGGAAGCATGCCAGCTTCAGAGCTGGCATGCATCCGAGGAGGCCCATTGCGACCCGTGCTGCTTACACCGGGGGACGGGGACGAACAGGATGTAGCAGATGGCCATTTAGGCCAGCCGGGCATATTTGCGCAGGATTGCGCCATTAATTACATTAATCAGATTTTATCGAAGAGGGTAAAACGGGTAACAAGGTCATATTCACGGCTGAAACCGTGATCCAGCTGACTAAAACAATGACGATTTAATCTAGGTTTGACAGCAGCCAGTCCCAGACAAAACAGAGATTATTAAAAGTCAGTACTGATAGAGAAAAGCCCGACGTTTCGTGTCTTAAACCAGACACATCCTCGCGGTTTTAGCTGTGAATATGACCTTGTTACCCATTTTACCCTCTTCGATAAGTTTAACTGCCGGTCATAACAGCCTTAGATCGAAATTGAAGCACCTTTACGGGGAGGTAGCTGTACGGAGACTGAAGGAGTTGGAAAAGTGGCGTCTTCGAAGAACTAAAGGAAGAAATACCCTGACTTTCTTAATACGATGTAGAGATGCGGGGATAACACCTAACTTCCTTAAGCACCATCGAAAGTTCAACAGACAAAAAACAGAAAACATTTACAAACAAATGGAACAAGCCTTGCTGAGAGACCAGATCCGGAAGACAAGAATTGCCTTGTTAAAAGAAGAAGCAGGACACGAAGAATTCTAACATCTGCCAATTCGCTTTGGACTGCCCCAGAGGATGTGTCTGGTTTAAGACACGAAACGTCGGGCTTTTCTCTATCAGTACTGACTTTTAATAATCTCTGTTTTGTCTGGGACTGGCTGCTGTCAAACCTAGATTAAATCGTCATTGTTTTAGTCAGCTGGATTGCGGTTTTAGCCGTGAATATGACCTTGTTACCCGTTTTACCCTCTTCGATAAGTTTAACTGCCGGTCATAACAGCCTTAGATCGAAATAATCAGATTTTATTCTACACCTGATACATTTTTCAATACTGTGGTAAGTGTTGCTGTTCTTTAACTGTTGATTTTATTGTTTTATTTTGATTTTAAGCCGCCCTGGGAGTGGTAATATAAATCTTCTAGTCAGACCAGTAGTTCGAATCACTGTTCTGACTGAATAGGATCCTCATCATACCGTCCATGTACGTGGTGTTTTACAAAGAATGAGAGCACAGATCCCTGCCCCTAAGGGCTTATAATCTATGTTTTAAAATTGTTTTTATGGTTAGTTTTTATAAAATTGTTTTGTAAGCTGCCTGGAGAAGACTCTGATGCTGGGAAAGATTGAAGGCAAAAGGAGAAGGGGAAGGCAAAGGATGAGATGGTTAGACAGCATCACCGATGCAACGAACATGAAAATGAGCGCACTCAGGAAGATAGTGGAGAACAGGAAGGCCTGGCGGGATATGGTTCATGGGATCACGAAGGGTCGGACACGACTTAACGACTGAACAACAACAACAAGCTGCCTTGGGCATTTGCCTTGGCAAGGGAAAGGTGGGATAGACATTTTTAAATAAATATAGAAACCACACAAGAGAGACAACAAAGAAAAGGGAAGGAAATGGAGGCAGGGGTGAACAGACAAATAATATAAGTTTAAGTTTCACATATGTAGGTTTAGGTATCAGAGGGTATGGAGACCATGGGGTTGAGTCAAAGACTTCATGAAAAATATAAAACGACTTCATAGATCTTCAAGCAAATATCTTGGATACATTTCATAAGAACTTAAGAACATAAGAAGAGCCCTGCTGGATCAGGCCAAAGGCCCATCTAGTCCAGCTTCCTGTATCTCACAGGGGCCCCACCAGATGTCTCCGAGAGCACACAGCCAACAAGATAACCTGTTTCCCGTTGACACTCCCTTGCACCTGGCACAGAGAAAACCTACTTCTAAAGCCAGGAGGTTGCTTATGGCTTGTAACCTGTGATGGTCTTTTCCTCCATGAATCTGTCCAAACCCCTTTTAAAGGCATCTAGGGCAGGTGCCACCACCACATCCTGTGGCAAGGAGTTCCACAGATGGATTACATGTTGGGTGAAGAAATATTTCAGTGGAAGAAATGCTGTCTTGCAAAATATCACATACCCCTAAATTGAAACCTGCTCCAATCCTGCTGGGATTTCTTCCAGTGACCCCAATTCCTAAGGTTCCCCTCAGCCTCCTGCTGACATGACATCAGAACCAGGTCCATAGCTTTTCAGCTAAATCCCATTTGTTCTAACAGAAGGCGGTATTTTAACGATGACATTTAAAGCAATTAGTTCCCTAATTAGTTTGCTGTCAGAAAGATTTTGGGTTGCTTTCCGGAATCGGCACATGTAGGTTGTGTCTATGCATGCAAATTTTGAATTATTGATCTTCTCCACCTGCACAACCTGAGTTTTGCTTTGGAAACAAAATGATGTTCTTAACACGCGGAATTGAAAAGGGACGGAGGTGAATGATCATCACACAGGGCGAGTGGTTAGAGACAACCATGTGGGTTTGGCTAAGGAGGCCAGTGCTTAATGCAGATTAATATTTCAATGGTGCCGTGTGCAAGGTGCATGGTGCAGATATAGCTTTATAAATGCCACATGATTAATCTATTTTAGCGGAGAGAAAAAAAAGATATACTCGTTTCATTTTGTTTCTTAAATATGCCTGTCTGAAAAGCTACTGCAGGTTGAGGGGGGTTGATAAGAAATGAAGGGCCATACATCTGGAGTGCATGAAAGGAAAGAGATGTAGAAACAGCACAAAGGCAGAGGCAGGGTGCCATTTTTTTATGAGCATGGAAGTAGATGGTGGTGTCACAGTCTGGTCATGCACTTTAACAGCCCAATCCTGTGGAACAGTAGATCCACCGGTGTAAGTGCACTTATGCCAGTGTAACTTGCTGTACGCCGACAGACGCAGGATGGAGACGACATGCACAGGGCAATGGCGTAACCCCCTCGGATGCCACACATGCACAGTTTGGACATTGGATGGCTGCAGCTCCGCCAGTGCAGGGGGCATTCCAGGGACATTTGGACACCCCCGGAATGCCCCCTGTGCCGGCAGAGTTGCACCGGCATCTGTCCCGCGTCCGAACTGCGCATGTGCAGCGTCTGAGGGGGGTTATGTCGGTGTCTGTCCTGTGTCTGTCGGCATACAGCAAGTTACACTGGCATAAGTGCACTTGCACCGGTGGATCTACACCGGTGCTAGAGTTACACAGGATTTGGCTGTATGGCTGCTTCTTGCATGACACTTCCGTGTTTTTCCTGTTAAAATGAGTTGGAGGGACTAACCAGAAAATAGCCATGGACTGACATGCCCCATTAATACGTGCAAATGTGTTGTCATGAGTCTGAAAGCCATAAACAGTAGGAGAGAGAGTCTGCTGGCTTTGCTAGATTCCCCCCTCCCCCCGATTCATACACTTGCCTCTTAGTGAGGGGTGCATTCCATTTCAGCCCTAAAAGAAATAGCATTTATGCAGCATTTTGTTTTTAATTTTCCAAGATAACTCACATATATTATCACCGCAATCCTTATAGCAACCCTTTAGGCTGGTGTTATTTATTCACATCTTATGTGTTGGAGGGTCACTTCCAAGGTAGCACAAGGAACAAGGGTCGTCTGGCTGCCGACGTCCCAGGTTTGAGACCCCTTGTGTCCTGTGTACATTTTCTCAGCTCTTTTGGCTTGTATGTTGAGGTTTTTTTTTTTTTTTAAATCCTTGCTTATATTTACGTAGTAGTAGTTTGATATAACAACTGAATATGCCAATAAACATGAGAGATCGTGATTATGTTGCTCTAATCCACCTAGCCCTACTAGATCATATTATTGGCATGAGTGTAGTTTTAAAAGCTGAGGGATAAATTAATCTTGTATCGCTTCAGCTTGCTTTTTCAGAGCTTAGTATGTATGTAAATTTGCATCATAAATTTATATCATCATTTTAAAAACTCTTTTAATATCTGTGTTTGCTGAATGGTCTTTTATAATTATTTTCCTAAACGAAACCTTTAATAGCACTTAACAGCCGCTTATGGAAGTAGTGTCATAGAATAGCAGAGTTGGAGACGTTATTGTGTATTTTGCATGTTGCAATTGCACCGTTAATTTTAAATAAGAATCATTTGTTGGGGGGATCGAGAAGGTCTGAGCTAAAAGCATTTACCTTGTAGCGTGCTCATCAGCATGTCAAAATCCGATTCCCATTTTCAGTGCATTTCGGTATGTGCTGCAAACATATTTGTGTCGTTTCACTGCTCTTTCTCTTAGCTCCAATTTCTCCTTCTTTGCTTTTGTTGCCCTCATTTGCCCACATTGCCATTTCATCCTGTTGGCTGTGGTGACCCAGGCCTGGATAAAGCTTGATTCTGCTGCCTCTCCATGGGTTTAGTGGGTACTTCCCCCCCCCCACATCTCCCCCAGCCTGCTGCTGCCCAAAGGGAGTCCTTCAGCCTCATGGCTGGGCTGCCCCGAGGTGACCTCAGTGATTTTGTCCATGACGTCTGATGTGATATTGACCAAAAACACTCATCACAAAACGAACAAAACGAGCTTGGGCAAATGTCTGAGCCCCCCTGACAATGAGATAAAGGGAGAGAAAATGGGTACTAAGAGACAGCAACAGCCAGGAAGAACAAAAGGACAGCTGACATCATCAAAATGCTGTGAACGTTTGGTGAACTATGTATTATTTCAGCAATTTGCTTGAGACTGGAGAGTATTTGGCACAGCCTTAGTAGTAGTGGCAACTTTTAATCAGTTTAATTGCCAGATTAATCCACTAAAGGTTGGTGAGGGCCAATTGTAATTGATTAGGTAATTTTTTAATTGGTAGGTAGATGTGTACTTAAGCAGACATGTTTGATTGCTTGACGCTAAAAAGTTCTGCTTTCATTTTTCGGTTCTGTGGCATTTTTTTTTTGCGTTTGGTTTTGAGAGAGTGGGAGTTCTGGTCCTTTGGCATTAAAGAGGGATGGAGCAGAAATATACTGCAGGAGCAGAGCTGGCTAAAGCCAGTTAAACAGCTTTGACACCGGCTGACTTTCTAATGCTTGCAGTGAAGAATTAGCTGTTGTTTCATGGCCACAGAGGACCCCTGAAAAGGTCAATTCTAAAATGTTGCAAGACTTACATTCTGAAACTACCAAGTCAGATAAATGACTACAGGCTTGTTTCTCTATCCTGAACCTGCATTCATTGCTTTAGATTCCCCGATGGTAACTCCCTGCACAAGCCGTTCTGGCAGAACAGACTCCATCTGAAGTGTTTGCAGATACCAGAGATGGGACATTTTCCCCACATCTGTCTGCAGTCACACAGTCTGCATTTGATGTGGCCGAAACAGGAAGTACAGAAACCCTGCAATAAAGGCTGATTTATACTGATTCAGACTACAGGTGTGTGTGTGGGGTGGGTGGGTGGGCGGGCTGCAGTCTGAATATGTGAATGCTTCTTCCTACAAAGCATTCCCTCTGTATATAACTCCACATTTTAGACAGGAAGCTTCTAGTCCGCACTGCTCCCTGATATGCTAGTTTTCTGTGTGCAGGAGAATTTTCATTTTTAGGGAGGAACATTGAATAAGGTGAGCCTCACCTGCAGTCTGAAGTGATACAGCCCAGATACAGATTTACCACTTCACCCTACTTGTCTTGGTTGACCATAATGGTGCATGACATGAATAGAGTTGGCTAGCATAATGATAACTTCCAGCTGCCCACTCCAGTCACCCCAATGCCTTACATAATTACATTATGCAATGTGTGTACAGGTGGGCCCCCATATCCGCTGGGGATATGTTTCAGGCCCCTCCGTGGATATTTGAAACCGTGGATAAGAGCGAACACCCCCTCCATGGTTTCCTGAGGGCCCCCCCACCCTGCCTCCTTTGCAGACAGGCATGCTTGCCTCCCCCCAGCTCTTATTTTTCTTTCAGCAAGCTTTTTTCTTCCTTAAAACAAACAGAGAAGCAGCCTCCATTGCAGGCAAGTAGAATGAGACTAAGTCCTAGAGAGGCTCTGTAAGGTTTCTGTTAACCTTGCAGAGCCTCTCCAGTACTTAGTCTCATTCTACTTGCCTGTAATAAGCAGCCAGAGGCTGCTTCTCCTGTTTGTTTAAGGAAGAAACGAATCTTACTGGGGGAAAAAGTAAAAGCCTGGGGGGTCCCCATGATCCGTGGATAACTGAAACCGTGGATAGTGAATCAGTGGATATGGAGGCCCACCTGTATTCATTTCTAAGACTGAGCCACCACCATCCCATTTTCACCACCCCATTCACAAGTGGTGAAAATGGGGGGGGGGTGTTTCCCAGTTATATCCTATAACTCGATATCCTATTTTCAATGGAAAATTGGAGGGGGGCAGAAATTACCATCTTCTCAGTGGCCTCCAACTGGCAGCTTTGTCTACAGAGGAGCCCTGCTGCCATTGCCAGTGAAAAACACAGGCAGTGACGAGTGAGAAAGACCAAAAGGGAACATAGTTTTGAAACCCTGTTTGCCTTTGAAACAACCCCAAATTTCAGCCAAAAGTTCTTGGAGACCGTTTTGCTTGCTCCCAGTCTTAGTGGCCCCACCCACTTTATCAGGAAACTCCTCCCCTCCTTACGTTGTATGGTGCAATTATGTCATACATTGCATTGGTCAGAGCTGCAGCCAAGTATGCAGGTGCTTTTAAAGAATCTGTTTATATGAATAATTCACTTCTCAACTCACATAAGTTCCCAAAGCAGAGAACAATATGTTAAAAACCTAAAAATATACATTAAACAGCCAAACAAATAATTAAAACTGAATCAGCAGTATTATCTTAACAGCAGGGAGAATAAAACAAGCCCAATTAGATGCCATCACACTTGGCAGTTAAAAGCTTGCCTCAAAAAAAGTTTTAACTGCCATTTGCACAGGCCAGACTCTCAGATCTGGCGAATCTCAAGTGTGGCCATCAGTCCCAGTTGGAGAGGAGATCAGAGGTGGAGACCCACAAAAGAGACCAATTGCTGGACCTTAATGATTGGGGAGGCACCTTTGTTTATTTTCAAAGCATTTATATTAACATTAAAACCTGATGAGAGTAAACACTCCTTAAATTATCTTGGATTCAGACTGTGTAGTGTTTAAAGGTAAGGACACCTGCTTTGTAAGGACACCTGCTTTGTTAGTCAGATTGTTCCCTGCGTTTTCCTGGTTGCCTGAAAAGAGGCACCCTGATCCGATAGGACCTTTTCAAAAAGGTCCGACTGGTGCAAAATGCAAAGCTACTGACAGGCGCTGGGGCCTTTGACTGTATCTTGCTGGTGTGCAGTGGTGTCGCTAGGGCGTGGCAGGGGGCAGGTCGCCAGGAGGGGGTGACGCGCCAGGAGGGGGTGACGCGCCAAGCAGGTATCTTCTTCAGCGGCTTGGCCGCTTCTAACTAGACCAGACAAGGCTGAAAGCAGCATGCGCACAACGCCGCTTGAAGCCTTGACCTCAGAAGGGCCGAACGAAGATACAATCGTGTCTTCGTTCAGCCCTTCTGAGGGCAAGGCTTCAAGCGGCGTTGTGTGCATGCACCATTTTCAGCCTTGCCCGGCCTAGTTAGAAGTGGCCGAGCTGCCGAAGAGGATGCGGCTCGCCGAGCGGGCCTTGGGAGCATCGCCCTCCCAGCGCGTCATCCCCTCCCGGCGCAAGCGGTAAGTACCGGGGTGTGACGTGGCAGCGGGGTGTGTGATGTGGCAGTAGGGGGGTGGGGGTGACGCGCTAAGCCGGCTGACCTCCCGCCACGGGTGACGTGTTGGTGCGTCCAACAGTTGCCACTGTTGGTGCGGCAACTACTGCTTCCATTTTGTTTCTGGGCCCAATTCAAGGTGCTAGTACTTACCTTTAAGAACCTAAACAGCTTGGGACCAGAATATTTGAAGGATCGTCTCCTCCCATTTCAACCTACCTGCATACTGGTGTCATACTGTGGCCTTGTCATGTGTCCTTTTGTCTGGTGTTCAGTGAACATGCTTTGAAGATGTGAACAGGGCTTTAGTGTCCATGCTTTTATATGCAGGGGCTCTAGAGACAGGATGCATCCACCTCGCACTCAGACACAACTTCCAG
The DNA here is from genome assembly GCA_026170595.1 of Plestiodon gilberti rubricaudatus. NCBI lineage: Eukaryota > Metazoa > Chordata > Lepidosauria > Squamata > Scincidae > Plestiodon > Plestiodon gilberti. The sequence continues at coordinate 222,864,653 of JANXHW010000003.1, forward strand.
AGACCCCGAGGAGGGAACTGAATGCTGAAGAATGCCATCCAGGCATCCCTCAAGAAGCAAAAATTGGGACAAAATAAGAGGCAGTCATTTGCCAGGGACAAAAAGCAGAAAATAGGGACTGTCCCTGTTTGGAGTGCATTATGCCATTCTTGTCATTAATGGGAAGAACGTTTTTTCCACAGTGGTGATTTTACGTGTGCATGATCTGCCGTTTCAGTGTAGCTCTACTAAAAAGAGGGGGTGAACCTTGAGAGACATTTCAAGACAACTCACACAAAATAAGTTGATTTCTGTCTTGAAAGCAGTGAATTCCAGAAGGCCAAAGTAAGGAAGCTGACGTCTAAATTGGCAGCTGAACAATACGTTTTCACTCAGTCTATGGCAAAGTCAAAGGCAGGAAGACCAGCTTCATTTCTGGAAAGGAAGTCGCATTCTTCCCCGACATAAAAAAGCCGTTGGAGGATGGAGAGATGACTCAAGGTGCATTCCTTGTTGTGGACAATGCATTATCCGAGAACAGGAAATACGCTTCTCATGTCACAGAGAACTCTCCTAGGGAACATAGCGACCATGAGTTCTAGGCTTACCAGATTTCCCCGGCTGTAAACCGGGACACCCCCCCTCCCCAACAATTAATTAAATAACTAGTTAAAATAAAGTCAAAAAATACACAAGGAGTGGCTGAAATTTTTATTTACTTATTTAATTTTTAATGAATTAATTTATTTTCAAGGAAATAGGATATATGGGTTTGACAGCCATGTATGATTTAGAAATAAAGGTCCTTACAAATTATTGCCGTTGTCTGGCAAATTTTCTTTTAAAAGAACACACCATTAAGACATATACAGAGAAGATTTCCAGGAACAGGCAAATAAAAATAAAGTATTTAAGTCTTGTTGCCAACGTTTCTTCCCTCCCTCGGGATTTTGTCACAGCTATAGAGCTGTTAGATGACATTTTCTCCAAAGAAATGCATGGAACGTTTTATGCCCTGCTGACCGCTGAAAAGTGCGGGAAGGCTATTAAAAGAGAGACTTATCTTTAATCTTTATTAAAAGAGAGACTTATCATTACGGACTCTCTAAGAGCTAATGATTACACATTAAAGCAAATTGATGGATGCTGGGAAAAGCAGCTTCAAAAGAAAAAATCATATTTCCAGACCGGGTGAAAATAATGAAGTAGAAGATGGGGAAACGAATGGACAACGATGGCTATTTTTGCCATTTATAAAAGGAACCACAGATAAAATAGCTCGAGTTTTCAGAAAACATGATGTCAAAACTTTATTTCAACCTACGATAAAAATAGAACAGTTACTGCGAAACCCTAAAGACAGGAGACCCCCACTGAACAACCCTGGGGTCTATGAGATACCTTGTGAAGGTGGATGTAGCTATAGCGGAAATACGAAAAGATCCATCAGTGTTAGGTTACAGGAGCATGAAAGAGCTGCCAGACTTTCACAAGGAGAAAAATCTGCGGTTTCAGCACACGTTCTGGAAACTGGGCATACGATCGCCTTTAATCAAGCCCGTTCTGTCTTCAACGAACCGAAACATAAACAAAGATTAAACCTGGAGGCGATTGTGATTTCTCAAAAGAAGCCTTCAAATTTAATTAACAGGCAACAGGAACTTTCATTTGCCAATAAGATATGGCTTCCGATTTTAAATGGACCGCGGTCTCATTCATGAAAGAGACAGACGATCGAGATTAGCGCTTCCGCTTCCAGTTAGCCTTCCCATGCTTTTCAGCGGGGCGGGGCATAAAAAGTTCTTCACGGTCGTCTTCTTCGTCTCTTTACGGTCGTTGTTGTATTCGTGGTGGTGGCAGTGGCACCATTGCCGCTTCACTGCTGCTATTGCCGCTTCACTGCTGCCGCCAGTCCATTGCCGCTTCCATCGGAGCCGGCCAGGACTCCTGCTGCCCCCGAAGCCTCCGCTCCCACTTTTAAAATGCGCCTTTTTTCCGGCAGCGCCATCTTGGTTCTTGCAAAATGTCGCGAGATCCAAGATGGCGGCGCCCAAATCTCGTGAGGTCACATGAGGCAGTACTACTGCCTTATGTGCCCTCACAAGATTTTGGCACTGCCATCTTGGATCTCGCGAGATTTCGTAAGTTCCAAGATGGTGGCACCGGAAAAAAGGTGAGTTTTTACACTTTAAAAGTGGCTGCGGCAGAGGCTTCCACCGGGCCCAGAAATTCTGGGACCAATCCTGGAACGGAGCCCGGAACCGGGATGGTCCCGGGGTTACCGGGACAGTCCCGGGGTTTCCGGGACAGATGGTAAGCCTAATGAGTTCTGATGTGACTGAAGACCAAACTAGACATGTCTTAGGAGTTCCAGGTTTGGAATTCTAAGACAGCACAATCCAATGCATGTCTATGTGGAGGTAAGGCTCATTGAATTCAGTGGGATTCTCAGAGCAATCGTTTGCATTTCTGTTCAGCAGGAAGTCCCATCGTAGTCAATGGGGCTTTCTCCCAGGAAAATGTGTATAGGACTGCAGCCTAATTTTTTTCTGACTCAGAAAGCAGCCACAGGTTGGATTTGGATCTGGGTGGCAGTCTAGGGAGAGTCCAGGCTGAGGGGGGGTCCAACAATTTGCCCCGCATCAGGACCCCAGTCCAACCTCCAAGATGCTATTAGCCATGGAGGGAAAAACGTATGGGCAAAAGTTGTACCCCAGGGGTTTCCCTCTGTGGCTAATAATAGCTTCAGGGTACAGACCTAGAGTAGCAGATTGGTCAAGATTTAAAATCTTCCTTTCTCGCGCTATGGACGTGATTCAAACCACCCTTGGCTGCTTTTTGAGATAGGAAAAAAAGAGATTATCAATTATGGAGCTCCCATGTCACATCTGGTTTGGTCCTTGGCAGTTGCAAAATGACATGTAGATGTGCGACTGCTGCTCTCCGCTCAAACTTGATAAGTCCAGAGATATGATTGACACCTCTCAGCTGTGCATCTTCAGCACAATAGATTTCAATTTTAAAAATATTAAAAATGATTCCTTTATCGGGGAAAACTCATGGGGGAGAATTAAAGAGACATTTGTCAATTAATCAAATGAGTTTTAACTGGTTAATTAACCGTTAAACCTGCATAAACTGGCATAAATTTGCATATGACTGAAAACGATATTGTTAAAGAAAAAGAGCATACTTTATTTTTAGATAGTTACTTATGTTATGGGTGCCTACTTAGAAGAGGCATGTCATTCTGTGGGAGAGTGAAGGAGGGAAAAGAGGAGAGTGCCTCTTCTATGATGACATCTGCAATTTTTATATGTGCTTAAAAGCGATTAACTTAAAAACATGCCTGATTAAACTGCGTGGGTTGTTTATTTCTTGGTCAAGTTTTAAAATTTAATAATCTGCCTGATTATTCAATTCAGGTTGAAGTTCTATTTTAATCAGTTCAAATAGCAAGGTGACCATAGTAAACTGGTCCCCATGGATGAGAGGCTTCCATTATTGACTGTAAAAATGGGTCTCTTGCTCTTTGCAAGTGCAAAATCCATCAGTAGGCTTTGTATGGGTAAAATACTAGTCAAGAACGATGTATGGATATCATTAGCCAGGATGGTGTAGTGGTTTGGGAGTCGGACTTAGACCTGGAAGATCCTGGTTCAAATCCCCGCTCAGCCACGAAGCTTCCTGGGTGACCTTTGGCCAGTCACTATCTCTCAGCCCCACCTACCTCACAGGGTTGTTGTGAGGACAAAAAGGAGGGGAGGAAATATGTACACCACTCTGAGCTCCTTGGAGGGAGGGCGGTATAAAAATGTGAAAAATAAATAAATAAATAAAATTAGACAAATAAGTAATTTCATCAGAGCTATAAGTTTGTGAAGGCAACTAACTAGGTTACAATGTGAATTAAAAAAAAAAGTTGCACTCTGTCCTAGACCCGTTTACAAGCCGGCAGGAGGTGGCCCCTTGCCCCTTGCCGTCGGAGCCATTCCGTGCAGAGAAGGCAGCAGGCAAGGGGGCAGGGCCACCTCGTGCCGGCTTGTAAACGGGACTAGGACGGGGCACAACTTACGGTACCGCCCCCCACCGTAGCGACGCCTCTGCAAAACTTTTTTTTTAAATCTCCACAATGTTTTTTTGAAAGGTTTTGCAAGACTTGAACCAGTAGTTACACTGATGTGATATCCCTTTGAGAACATTGTGGAAGAGAGGCCATGGGAGGAGAGGGGCTAAAGAGCACATGCTTTGCATGCAGAAGGTCCCAGATTCAGTCCTGGCATCTCCAGTTAAAAAAGATCTCAGAGAACAGGGCTGTGGAGACCTCTGCCCGATACCCTTGAGAGGTGCTATTTATCAGAATAGACAATACTGAACTAGCTGAACCAATGGTCTGATGTAGTATGTTGCGTTCATGCGTCAGAAAATTGTGCCTTGTATTTAACATGCGATTCTACTTACCTTTGTGAATCTTCATTTTCTGCTGTGAATATAATCAAGTCCAAGTAAAGAAATCTGACAACTTGATGAAAATAATATTTTACATTAATAGCTGATTGCTAGTTTCTGATTGAGTATTATTTACAGCTGTCAACCATTTAAAGAATTCCTATTTGATTAATCACCTGACTTTTATCCAATTAATCAATTAGATTTAAATGAATGTGTGTACTTCCAAAACCTATCCCTTTTTGAGATAATAACAAGTGTAAGGTAACAATATAATAAACCAAACCTATCATTCATAGGAAAAGTTCTAATACTGTATATTCTTTTCTATTCTGTATTAAAGGGACACAATACAACCATAACGTCCGTTTAACCCAGTGTTGGCCAACCCGTGGCACGTCATGTGCCACATTTTATGTAGATCAGAGGTTCTCAACCTGTGGTATGGGTACCCCTAGGGGTACGCGGACCTCTTGCTGGGGGTATACCAAGCCCTGCCCCTTATCTGCCCCATCAGCAGCTAATTAAGTGTTAAAATGGATTTTAAATTGTAATTATTTTGGAGACTTTCCGTCTCTCTGATTTTGGTTTGAGACTTATTTTTGTACTTTGGAAAATGTACTTTGGTGGGGTGGGGAAGGGAGGAGCTTATTTTGGGAAGTGTGACATGGAGGAAAAAAGAGATCCTCATCTGTCTGTGTCTGTCTGTCTGTCTGTCTCTCTCTCTCGCTCTGTATGTGTGTGTGTGTGTGTGAGAGAGAGAGAGAGAGTTAAATAAGGCATTTTTCACATTTAAAATTGTTTTAGTACATTTTTTATTTAACAATTAATTAATTAATTGATTAATCAGCAGTTAATTAGCAGGGGGTACTTCAGAAAATTGGACCATGATAGGGGGTACCCGGGCCTCCAAAGGTTGAGAACCCCTGATGTTTCAAAGGTTGAGAACCCCTGATAATCTTGAGCGAGACCCCTCTAGTGTCACAGGCTTGAAAAGGTGCGCTGGGGTCGAGAAAGAGAGAGGGGGACTTCAGCCCTCAGCTCGAGCAGGAACGGCAGTTCGTGCCACTTCAAAAGGCTCGGCGTGTCACTAAGTGGCACCCGTGTCGTGGGTTGGCCACCATTCTGCCCCATTGATTAAAATTGGCTTCCACCAATTAACTAAAAACTTAGGCTGCAATACCTGGGAGTGAGCCCCATTGGACACAAAACATTTTTTTTTTAAATTTTGTATAGCGTTTAATTGATGGTTTTTGAGTTGGGCCTCCTGTACCTGCATATTGGATGCTATTTGCTGCTCCTTTAGCTTTTCCACAGATGCTATTACCGGTATATCGTTGCACTCCTGGTTATATTGCTAAACTGATTCTGCAGACCCCTGATTGGATTCTTTTTTAATCTATTGTATGTTTTAAGTTTTTCATATTTTGTATGTTTTATATATATTTTTATAAATGTTTCTTTTATAATTTTTTTAATAAATGTTCATAAATGTTTTTATGAACATTTTTGTAAGCTGCCTTGGGCATTTGCCTTGGCCAGGGAAAGACGAGCTAGATATTTTTAAAACAAATAAATACAGTGAGACTTACTTTTGAGTAAACATGCGTAGGATTGCAGTGTTTGTTGACTGCTGTACCAATTAAACTAATTAAAGCTTGAGGCTTCATTTTTGTTCTTAATCTTTTCATTCTCCAACCATATTTTCTCACTTGGTGTTGTGTGTGTGTGTGTGTGTGTGTGTGTGTGTGTGTGTGTCTAGGTTGATATTTTTATTCTCTTGTTCTGGGCTAACTGGCCACACTGTCAAACCTGGTTCCTGTTCAACTTTCCATCCTAAATGTAATAAGTTTAGTGGTTTCACCATAGCCTCAAGTGAAGAGAAGACTGCTGAATAAGCCAGCACACATAATTCTGCTAAATTTGGACTGTAAGGTGGCCCCAGCTCTGTGTCACCATGGAAACAGTAGCCTTCTTTTCTTTAGAAATATTCCCTCTAGGTCTACCAGTGTAGAAAAAAAAATCCCCATTCTTAGAGCTATGCAGTGTTTCCTTCCTGTTCCTTCCCTCAGGCTCTGGCCTGCAGAAATGGGAGTAAAGGCAACTCTTTTTGGCTTCATCTACACACAATTGTTCAGTTTTGTCACTGAAATTTTCATTGAGATGTGGCGTAATAGTGTTAAGGATCTTATTTGTGCCAGCATTAACTGAGAATAATTGCTTGGGGTACTGGTGTCCCCCAGATTTGATGGGCAGGGCATCTAACCCCTTTCTGCCCATACCAGTATTGTAGTGCCTTTGCTCCACCACCTCCCGAAGACCCAGTTTCTTTCCATAACCTCCCAACTCCCATAACCTCCAGTTGGTTCACCTCCTGAAAGCACATGCCTACTGAATGGTAGGTGAGGTTCAGGCTAAGGAATATCAATCGCCAGTGCGATGTGAAACAAAATGCTTTATTTCCCCATCCATCCCTATTGTCCAACTGACTCAAGTGGGCTAAACGAACCCCATCTGCTGTGAATTCCTTTCCAATAGGCACCTTAAGGGTTCATGGCTCCCGGGGGCTACTCAGCAGTCTCACTGCACATCAAACAAGAGAGGCCTGCAACAAAACGTTGCATCTCCCTAATCCGAATGCCCACCCCTAGCTGTTAAAGGCTCGTGCAGACCAATTCCCGTCCTCTCATGATCTATTGTCCTTTTTGCTTTTTTCCAACTACCACCTCAGCATTCAAGGCTCCTGGGGCTACCAAGTATACTCAGGCAATTTTGGGTAAGACATCTGTCTTACCCTTTTTCTCTTGATGTACAAATGTACGTGCTTCTCCATACAGTGGCAGTCCCCCAAGTATGTAGAAACCAATATCTTATTTTGGGGTAGCCCCATTTGGCTTGCAATCTGTTTGGTGTGTCACAGCCTTTCGATTGCTGGGTTGGCTTCATCCAAAACTTGAGATTTGTAAGGTAGGGCCTGGTGATGTCCCAAGACTGCCAACCCTTGAAAAACTGGAGAAAATCTGGTACCAGCTAGAGACCAGCTGTAAGGGCAGAGCCGCACCTCAGCTTCAGAATAGGTTTGGGTTAACTTTTGCTGCCCCTCCGTCTGAGAGAAAAGGAAAAAGATGGAGGAACAGGGTCATTTTTGGCAAGCTGGCAACCCTAGCACTGGTATCTATATGCCCTCAAACTAAGTAATGGCAGAGGTGTGTTTTTTTTCCTTCAGTAACAACATTAAACATTGCCTTGGTTGTTTAAAGTCTCATGTATATCAAATTGCCTTTTGAAATTAATTTCAGGGATATTAACTTCCACTAAGCACATAATGTCATTTTTGATTCAAGTGACATCAGTGTCACCAGTGAGAAGGGTGTATTGGATTTCGTATAACTGCATGAAATGCATCAAAGCTTTCAAGAGTTAAAAGAAATACCAAATAGCATGCAATTTCCCAGATTTTGAATTACCAGTTCCAAAAGAGTAATCATAATTCCCATTATTCCCTATTTTCTGCCCCATTACATATACCGTATTGTCCCCGAGTATAAGACGCACCTGATTATAAGACGCACCCTTAAAGTTTGGTGCTATTAAAAAAAATTAATTAAATCACTGGCATTAAATTGCAACAGCCTGATTATAAGACGCACCCCTACTTTAAAAACTTAAATTAGGAGAAAAAAAGTGAGTCAAATACTCAGACCAATACGGTACAATGTACATGCATGATCCGGGGTTGGACAGGGGCTGAGGGCCCACCAGGCTAGGCCGCCAGCTCCTAAACCTTCAGTACTGGTGAGGTGACTCAGATGGATGGGGTGCCTTGGGGGGACCCAGTGCAGGAGGCCCACAATCTGATGCTGACACCCATGAAAGATAAGGCACCATGTTGTTCATTGTAACCTGTCAATTCACACAGTGTGGGGAGGCTTATTTTGAACTGTTGATAACGGTTTGTAGGACAAACACCTTTTTGGCTTTTAAAACAGTGCAGGACCTACTATTTCAGAGTAAATGAATGCAGCAGATAGAGTTGAACACCAGCAATGTATTGGTGGGCGGGGGGGGGGGGAGGTGGGGAGGCCTGGGCAGTGATCCTTGATATGAGAATACCGTGTCTTGAAAGTGTTTTCATCTGTGAAATGTTGGAGAGTAAGTATGACGTTCCATTCTGAAGTAATGAGGGGGCAGATCTGGACCAGCTCTGTGGAGCCACTGTTGGACTGGAAATCTTTTAATGGTTGTTTCGTCTTTTCAGGTCTTGGAGGAGTAACTATATAGCATGCAGTGTGCCACATGCTGAATCACTTCAAATGTATTAATGAGATTTTGAGTATTTGTGTTGATTCATCAGGAAGCCAAGCTTGGATTTAAGATGCTTGAAAATTCATTAACTCCAGTCATCTGGTACAGGTGGGCCTCCATATCCATGGATTCGCTATCCACGGTTTCAGTTATTCACGGATCGCAGGGTCCCCCCCCCCCCCGGCATTTACTTTTTTCCCAGTAAGCTTCGTTTCTTCCTTAAACAAACAGGAGAAGCAGCCTCTGGCTACTTATTGCAGGCAAGTAGAACGAGACTAAGTCCTAGAGAGGCTCTGCAAGGTTAACAGAAACCTTGCAGAGCCTCTCTAGGACTTAGTCTCGTTCTACTTGCCTGCAATGTAGGCTGCTTCTCTGTTTGTTTTAGGGAAGAAACAAAGCTTGCTGAAAGAAAGAGCTGGGGGGGTGCGCACACCTACCCGCAGGGGAGGCAGGGTGGGGGCCCCTCAGGAAACCATGGAAGGGGGGTTCGCTCTTATCCACGGTTTCAAGTATCCACGGAGTGACCTGGAACATATCCCCAGCGGATATGGGGGGAGTACTATACTTGGTTGTCCCCTTTAAACAGGTGACATGGATTAACTTGTTCCAAACTCCAGAACTATCTAAATAACGAAACTATTTGTGCATGCATTTTTAAATCTAGCAAAGCAAAAGTTGTCTGTAGCCAAACCAATACACGAATTTGGAAAATTAATTGAGTTCACAATATATGCTAGTTTTGGCAAAGTAAAACAGAAGCAAGCAGTATCATCTAAACTTTGATTATACAAATGCCTTGATTAGTTTAGACTGTAGTTTTATTTTTACAATGTACATTCTGCCTTTTGCAAAAAAAAAAGCACTAATCCCAAATACATAGCCAAGCGCTTCCCTCCAGCCATGTAACCTTACATGTAACCTTACATGTATCTTATGGTACCTTAAAGGCTAACAGATTTCTTGTGGCATAAACGTTTGTGAATTAGAGTTCTCTTTATCAGATACATGAAATGTATTTTAGATCTATAAGTACAATACACAGATAAAAAAGTATAAGCAGTGGGGCCAAAAGACCATGAAATGTAAGAGGTCCAGTCTGATGTTTCTTTGCAAAACTTGAATACATTGAATGCACACTAAGCACAGTGACCACTCTCTTTCTATCTTTATTATGTAAATGGAGCAACCTGTAGTGGGAGAGAAATGTTTCACCTTGATTGTGCCCTAAGCAAATACAGTCAAAGTTACGGATGCATTTTAGTTCAGAAATGGCAACGTTCAAATCTGTCTGTGACGCACCAGCAGAGATTCCTGGGAAACGGAAAGACAAATGTGATGACTCTGGTTGGATGGAACTTTTAGGGAATTTCAAATGAAGCAATAAATGTTATCTACCTCCTTGTCTCTGGATAAGAGTAGTAACGTTTCTTGGCAGGGGGTGGGTGGGTGGGTCCACACACACCCATGCTTGAGATTCCTGGGTGCCCCAAGATTTTGTAAGAACTCAGAAATGTTGCTTGGTGGTTCTTCTTGCAAGGAATGTGGACTCCCACACTAAGAGCGACAGTAATGGGCCACCTGTTCCCGCTGTGTCTCCACACAACCCCCCCACAATCTGTCTTTTAAAAGTCATCAATAAATAGCAGGAGCACTTGGTGTTTGCTCTTTTTGTGCCTTTGATACACCCACATGCAGAGTGTTTTTTTTTTAAATAAAACATCTCAAGTAACATCTGGCCCTTTTGTCTCTGATCTTCCCTGGAAGCAAAATATTGTGAGCTGTTGTTTGCAAAGATGTACAGCAGTTTGTCCTTATGTGTATAAGCCTGTTCTCTAAGTACCATTTGCCAGAGATTGTGTTCCTTGAAATCTTTGTCTTCTCTGTTTTCAGTGCAAGCAGCTCCAGCATGCCAGTCTGCCATAACTTTCTTTGCTTTTAAAACTGACTTTAGTAGCGTGTGCAAGCTAAAAACTCTTCTCATTGTTTTTAACTCATTTCATATTCTATTAGTTTTTCATGGCTGTAATTTGTTTTTGTTTTTTCCAGTCCTTTTCTTTTTTTGCCTTGTTTACGTAGCAATAAAGTGTAGCATTTTAATTATTACTGTAACTGCCAGCAGGAGATCCAATACACAGCCACTTCCTTGTGGCAGCCTTTTTATTAACACTTCTACCTGGGTCATATGTAGGCTTACCATCTGTCTCGGAAAAACCAGGACTGCCCCGGTTTCCAGATCCCGGTCCCGGCTAGCAGGTCCCGGTCCTGGGTCTGTCCTGGTTTTCCGGGTTTGCTCCTCCCACCGCCGCTTCCACGATTTAAAATGTTTTCCTCGGCGCTGCCATCTTGGATCTCGTAAAATCTCACGAGATCCAAGATGGTGGCGCCCATTTCTCACGAGATTTGGGCACCACCATCTTGGATCTCATGAGATTTCGTGAATTCCAAGATGGCAGCGCCGAGGAAAACATTCTAAATCGTGGAAGTGGCAGTGGCGGGAGGGGGTAGTCGACTGGCTCGGGGACTGGAGGGGAGTCCTGGCTGGACCGATGCTGCTGGCCAGCTAGGAATCAGGCGGCAGCAGCAGCAGGGAAAAGACAAGCAAAAATTGGTGGGTTAAATAATTAAATAATTGAAAAATTCAGCCTGCCCACTTGCCCCCCCCAAAAAAAAACCAGAAGCAAAAAGGCCTGAAAATAAAAATATTTTTTTTAAAAATCTGGAGGGGAAAAAAAGTAGGGGGGGGGTTCCCCAGTTTGGGCACCTCAAAATCTGGTAAGCCTAGTCATATGTGTATCATGGGGCATTGTGGGTTAAAAAAGCAGCTGCTGTCATGAAAAAGTATACATGACTATCTGCTAGGGCTACTGGGTCAGATTTTTTTGAAGAGAGATAGCAGTGACATTGTATTGGATCAATCAACTGAAGCTTTAGTTGATTGATCCGTTGGGCAGCAAGTGGAATCAATGAGGCAGCGAGTTAATAGGATTCTTGTCTGTTTTGAGAGACTATTTTAATTCTAATAAGATTTTGGATTTTCATGGCCAGCAACGATTAACGATGAATGAATGATATATATGGGATTGAAAGCCATGATGGTGACGATTTTTATTGATTAAAACACGACTGATAAAGATGTATTCTAAGGCAATACAATCTGGTTTAAGGATCAAAGTAAAAACAATGTTTCGCTAGGTAGTATTCCTAGCATCTTTTATGTTACTGTAAAAGAGTGTGAAAAACAAAACGTTGAACTGCTAGGAATGGTACCTTTTGTTTATTAACTTGTAAGTTATCTCTTGTTTCTTTCAATATCATAAAAGAGGCACGTATGTTGAGATCGGACAGATTTTAAGAGTAGTACAGTGTGATTTTGTGTGCAGCTGCTGGCCGCTCCGGAATGTCATTAAACGTACCATAAGGCACATTTTTTTACACCCAGAGAGTAAGCAGCACTAGTGGTGAGGCTGGTGCTACTCACTCTCCGCTAGGAAGAGGCAGCTTTTAAGTGTCCACATGTTTTTAATGTTTTTTTTTAAACAGCTTTTAATGTTTTTATGTGTCCACATTCTCATCGTCTCAGTTTTTGGGTTCGAGATCATGTCAATTAAAACACCCACGTCTATTATTTTACATTTCGCCTTATACTTTGTAAGGCTTCATCAGCAGTTCCATGCTTCTGATTTTCCTGAAGCCTTACAAAGTATAAGCTGAAATGTCAAGTAATAGCTTTTGGTGTTTTAACAGACACGATCTCAAACCCGAAAACTGAGACGATGCGAATTTTTGACCCTTAAAAACATTCACGATGTGCATAGGGAACACTCACAACTCGAAACGAGGACTTAGTTTGTGAAGTACATGATCTTTATGAAAAGCATTAGCCTCCTGCCCAAATCCTTCCATTTAGACAGTGTGAGTTCTAGTTATGTTATTAAATTTGGCCATGTATATCCTCATTAATTACATTGAACTAGGACTCATTTGTAAGGAAACCCCACAACACTTTTGAAGATACAGCGCTAAAACAGTGGGATGTTAATTTGATAGAAACCCATTGAGAAGCTTTTGGTTAATTCTTGGTGTAATTCTTAATTATTTGCAAGGATTTGTTAATCTTATGTGTAAAAGTGCTCCACTGTCTTTTCAAATAAAGATTTGAAAAACACACAGGTATTCCTTGGTATATTTTTTGCTTATGTAATTGCTGTAAGATCTGTGGCTTTTCAGTCTAGAAAAAAGGTGCCTGAGGGGGGGGGGACATGATTGAGACGTATAAAATTATGCATGGGATGGAGAGAGTGGATAGAGGGAACTTCTCCCTCTCGCACAACACCAGAACCAGGGGACATGCACTAAAATTGAGTGGAGGGAGAGTTAGAACAGACAAAAGAAAATATTTATTTACCCAGCGTGTAATTCATCTGTGGAACTCCTTGCCACAGGAGGTGGTGATGGCATCTGGCCTAGATGCCTTTAAAAGGGGTTTGGACAGATTCATGGAGGAAAAGACCATCACAGGTTACAAGCCATAAGCAACCTCCTGGTTTTAGAAGTGGGTTTTCTCTGTGCCAGGTGCAAGGGAGTGACAACGGGAAACAGGTTATCTTGTTGTCTTGTGCTCCCTGAGGCATCTGGCGGGGCCACTGTGTGATACAGGAAGCTGGACTAGATGGGCCTTTGGCCTGATCCACCAGGGCTTTTCTTATGTTCTTATGTTCTTATGTAAGATAATTTTGGTTTGTCCACGTACCATCTGCTTGTAACTTTGACGACTGCAGGCCCAATCCTATCCAACTTTCCAATGCTGATGCAGCTGTGCCAATGGGGCATGTGCTCCATCCTGTGGTCGGGGGGGGGGGCAGTTACAAGTAAGGGATCATTTATTCACTTACCTTGGGGGTGAATTGTGGCTGCATCGGCGCTGGAAAGTTGGATAGGATTGGACTCTGCCTCTCAAATGAACCCCAAAGGTAAAACAATGTGATTAACAACCACCCAATCCTTTTGGCTCTGCTGCTGGAACTAGCATTCTGGCGGCAGAGCACACTTTACAGCATCATAAACAGTGTTAGGGAAGTGTGCGTATCCACACACTTCTGGACTGCCACCACAGATGCTGAGGAGCACCCCATGTGCAGCAGTGGTGGTGAGAAGACGCCCCGCCAATGTCGGTAAGTTGGCGGGAGGGCGGATTGAAGGGAGGGACGGCTGATCGTTTCGGAGGTGGGAGGGGGTGTATCCCGGCACAAGTGAGTTGTGCTGGATGCTATTCCCTCCGGAGTCTCCCAACACATTCCCTTTGTCTCCTTGGACTTGCGCCAGCTATAGAGCTAGTGCAGATCTGAGGAGACCCATTGGCGATTGAGGGGCTTACGGAGTGGTAAGGAAAAATATTTTCCCTTACCTCTCCCATGTGTCTCTCTCTCTCTCTCTCTCTCTCTCTCTCTCACACACACACACACACACACACACATACACACACACACACACACACACACACACACACACAGAACATGCAGTGCAGCCTGTTTTGACACAGCTGCATGCTGTGGCGGGGAAAAGGATAGGATTGGCTGTAAAAATGGCTCTGGAGATGGCCATATCCAAAGCTGCACACAAGATGCTCCTGTAGATCAGTTGCTGCAATGTCTAAATTATGTTGGCTTCACCATCACTAGTACCATCCCCGTTCCATCAGGTAGCCTGAAGCAGATGGGGCATCACCTGAGAGGGGATATTTTGCTTGGAAGGAAAAGCAAAGGATTGATGCTGAGCCTTTCTTGATTCAAATAGGTGGGATGGTGTGGACATCTGTTTGTTTTCTCTCTCTGGGCAAGTCAGCAAAGAGAGAGGGCAGAGATGCAGCAACAAGAATTGTTTTGAGCCTCCAAGTGGAGAAAATGCTCTGTGACCATCAAAACTAATGTGGTTACTTTGCAGCATGCCGCGGAAAGACAGGGCAGCTGCCTTGCTGACTGGTGAGTTTTGGTTCTCAGCTATCTTTTTTTTTTTTTTTAAGTGTTCCCCTCCCTTGTTGTTTGAGAGAAAAGGATGAAAACATGTGGGAAAGGAGCCTTCCTTGAGATGGAGTAGGCGGGAAGGGAGAACAGCTTTCATGTCTCCGGGAAACAGCAGAACATGTGGAAAACTCTCCATCAGTTTGTGGGTGGATGAACCAAACTAACAGTGACTTGCAGTTTTCTGCCCAGAATCCAACCATTCTGAGCAGAAATATGCCCCCGACCCAGAAGCACCTAGAGCAGTGTTTCCCAAACATTTTCAACCTGCGGCTCCCTTGACCATTGGTGACCATTGGCCACGGCTCCCCATTACATTATGTTAATGCCTGCCAGTTGGCATTGCATTGCATTACGAGAGGATTCCGTGGCACTCTGCGGCTCCCCTGGCTGGTATCCGCGGCTCCCCTGGGAGCCACGCCTCCCAGTTTGGGAACCACTGACCTAGAGAATACTAATACTTAGAAGATCATCATTTTGGATGGCATCACCCACAGGCAGGATGCCCTGCCTGCCCATCATTTAGCCAGCACTGCCACCAGGTAAGCTTCTTAATGACAGATTTAGGGCGCAATCCTATCCAATTTATCCTATCCAATCCTATCCACAGTGGTATACCAGTGACAGCGCAGTCCTATCCAACTTATGCCACCGGCTGAGCTCTGCTCAATCTTATCCAATTTATGCCACCGGTGTAACCAACGAGAACAGGAGGCCTCAGAATGGAAAGGGGATTCAAATCCCCTTTGAATTCCCCTTTTGGAGGGGATTTGAATACCCTTTCCATTCTGGGGCCTCCTGTTCTCGCTGCACCACTGGTTACACCACTGGCATAAATTGGATAGGATTGAGCAGAGCTCAGCCAGTGGCATAAGTTGGATAGGACTGCGCTGTCACTGGTGTAAATCTGCTGTGGAGGAACTGCAATAACAGAGATGGTAGTCTGGAGACAAGGAAGGACCATTCAAGTTGGTCCGTCCCTAGAGTGTTTGGCCTATTGGCTGTGTGGCTTCTCTTCACCCCATCGCCTATGGACGAGAGAGAGTCGAAGAGCTTTAAAACTAAGCCTTAGCAGGGCCATTGAAAAACACAATGCTGTGTTAGTTGTCCATTTCTTGTCTTACCAGTAAATCAGAAATGTCTCCCACTACTTGACTGCATCAGAACTGTAAATTAGATACAACTTTGGATCAAAACACTCCCTACAGATAGCACCACATTCTCTAATGCAAATGCTCTCTTTGCATTCAAAAATTCATCACAGTTCCCAGGGAAACCTCTTGTAAGTCTGTTTTTTATGGATGTTCTTGAAAAGATTAGGAATCGCATGAAGGACTCTTGAAAAGCTTTTCTTTGGACTTTCCTATTGAATTAGCACTTCACTGATTTAATACTTATGCTGTGTTAGAATTGCAGGTAGACAGTGTTCACAGTTGAAGTGGAAACAGCAGGCTCTACAATAAAGTCTGTCTCAGATTATTCATTAGCCGGAGTCACCTGAAAAGCAAGAATGAAACTGTGAAGTTCAGTTACCTTACTTGGTCATTTATGCTGGAAGCATGAAACTTTGGATTTCAGCTGTCTTCATTTTTTTTTTCTTCAATGGCAAGATTCACGGTGGTATCTGGTTTTGGCTGGAACTAGATTTTACGACCAGCACGTGGCTGCTTCCAAAATGGCAGCCATGTGTCTAGTTTCCATGTGTGTCCCCGCTTAACATAAGAACATAAGAAGAGCCCTGCTGGATCAGGCCAAAAGCCCATCTAGTCCAGCTTCCTGTGTCACACAGTGGCCCCACCAGATGCCTCAGGGAGCACACGAGACAACAAGATACCTGTGTCCAGTCGCCACTCCCTTGCACCTGGCACAGAGAAAACCCACTTCTAAAAAACAAACAAACAAACAAACAAAAAAAAACACCAGGAGGTTGCTTATGGCTTGTAACGCTTCTGCTTCACTTCATTGGCTGACAGGAAGGACAGGGAGCTGCACAACATCATAATGTCAAAACACAAGTAAATTGTACGTGACATTACAGAAGGGGAGGTAAGGGAACTAGGCACATGACTGCTTTCTGACTGCAGCAGTTCTATACAGTACTTATTGAAACAGCTACTGGTAGTTCCATCCTTAGTCTTTGA
This sequence comes from Plestiodon gilberti rubricaudatus, assembly GCA_026170595.1. Classification (NCBI taxonomy): domain Eukaryota; kingdom Metazoa; phylum Chordata; class Lepidosauria; order Squamata; family Scincidae; genus Plestiodon; species Plestiodon gilberti. The sequence goes on from JANXHW010000003.1 coordinate 222,881,544, forward strand.
TGAAAATACCATCTGCAAGGTGATTTTCACTGGCTGTAAAATCAGAGCCAAACTAGACCTTATGATGGTCACATCATTAGCCTTGGTGTGCTTGTTCTTTCTTTGTGTGTAAACAGCACACACAGATGGGTCCAATGTGAACTCAGACTGTGGCAGAGGATAGGGGGACATGGCCAGCGGGTGTTGCAGTGGGTTAAACTGCTGAACCATGAGCTGTCGATCGAAAGGTCGGCAGTTCGAATCCGCGACGGGGTGAGCTCTCGTTGCTTGGCCAGCTCCTGCCAACCTAGCAGTTCCAAAGCATGTTAATGCGAGTAGATAAATAGGTACCACTTGCGGGAAGGTAAACAGCGCTCCGTGTTCCAGCCGCATGCTACACGCTGCGGCAAGGAGAGTCACGCCGGCCACATGACCACGGAAGCGTCTTCGGACAACGCTGACTCTTCGGCTTTGAAATGGGGATGAGCACCACACCCTAGAGTCGGACGTGACTGGACTTAATTGTCAGGGGTCACCTTTACCTTTTTTAACGCTACAGTCTTGATGCAGGAAAAGTCCTATTGTGCTATTTACTCAAGGTAGACAGCTTACACTGGAGTGAATGGAAGTTTTTTTCCTGTGTCAATAGCGCTAGGGGAAGGGGGTCTGATGAATCGGGACTGTGGTGGGTGTACTGTGGTGGGTTGGATTAAAGCCCTCCTGTCTCCTTGTGGCTGCAAGGATGTCTAAACTTACGGAATGTTCCTTGGCCTTCAGGGGCTTCTGTGTCGTCCTCCTCTCCTGTCCTCAGGGGACAACTCAACACCATAGGGGCTCAAGAAGGACATGCTGCCATTTATAAGAACATAAGTCCTGCTGGATCAGGCCCAAGGCCCATCTAGTCCAGCTAACCTATGAGCACTAACCTATGGTGAGGGGATGTAGCTACGTGGTATAGGACACAGCATTTTGTGTGGACAGTACTGAGCTAGATGGACTGATGGGTTGAGTTTGTACCAGGCAGCTACATACGCTACACGTGCACTGTCACTTCTTGACATCCTACTGCTGTGGTAGGCGTTGTAAGGGGCGCGTTGCTGCCGCCCTGCCACTTGCAGGGAGTATTGCAGCCCCGAGGTACTGCAGCGAGAGGTCCACACCATTGAGGGAGTGTTGCCCCTTCAGGACTAAGCAATTGTGGGGGTGATAGGTAAACCACTGTGGGGGGCAGACCCTTAAGGCTGATCTACACCGCACGTATCCCAGCGTGTCCCAGGCGTGTGCGGTGTGTGCGGAGCAGTGTGGCTGCCTTTTTAACCGATCGCCATGGAACGCAGGAGAGCTGTGCTTTCCCGAGTTCCGTTGTGATCGGTCGTGGACCATGCTTATGTTTGAGAGAGGGCGGGACGCGGAGCAAAATGTTTCACCAATGGGATGAGAGGGGGCTTTCAGCCAACCGGAGCACACTTGTGTTTCAGCCAATCAGCGTTGAGCTTTATTATAAGGCGGGACAATCAGGAGGGAGAAGCGCGTTGAAGAAACTGGTGGAGCCCAGGGCAGCGTTTCGGGGCGGGGCGTCCTGTCCCCTACGCTTGCGAGCCTGCAAACGCAACACAAACGGAGTTGGTGTAGATCAGCCTTAAGTGCTGCCTCAAAGCTGGGAAGGGGGCTGGAGTACCCTGTCTCCTGCTCTACCCTGGAGATTCAAGAGGCCTCCCAGGGAGGTTGTGGCTGGTGCCCAGCAAGTCAGGCCTCCTTGCCTCCCTCAGCTCCTTCCTCAGCACAGGCTCTTCTGCAGCTTCCCCACCAGCTGGCCAATCCTTGTCTCCTGCATGCTCTCCCAGGTATTCCCCTTGTGCTCGTTTGAGGCAAGTCCAGGCAGCTAGCTGCCTGCTCAGCTTCTCTTCAAGCCTGTGAGCTTCCCAGCTTCTGGCCTTGCCGTGAGTCCCTTCTAGCCCCCCTCCCTGGATAAGTCCGCAGATGGACATGCATGCGTATTTAAAGAGCAGTCATTGTGCATTTCTCAGGTGGCTGCAGCAGTGCTCAGAAGCATGTTTGCTGCAGCCATGTGGACTCTTTTAGGGAATGCTGTGGTAACTAGCCACATATGGTAGCGTGTCAATACGCTGCGCCAGAGTTGAATATCTTGTCACAAGCCCAAGTGCAGCGTCCTTTTTCTTAATCATTGCTGCACTGCTGGCTGGGCGTTCGTGAGGAGGAATTGTAATGAGCTGCTCATATACCGTACACTTTTCTGTGTCTTACTGCCCTACGCCTTGGGAGGGCTACATCTCTGAATCACTGGGAAGAATGCTAAAAATTTGACCACAAGAAGAAAAACAGGGTGCCTCTCTGTCATCTGAATTGATTGACTTCTGAGGAGAAAGAGTCACATATTTCGTGAAGTGCAAAGGAAGCGCTTTTCTCCCACACACTTTCTGTAGCATTTCTATTATTATGTACTGTATTTAGATTTCTTCCAGGCAGTATCTCCTCCTCCTCCACCCCACCCCCACTCATGCTCTCAGCTTTGGGAAAATCTACACAGCTACCCCCATGAATTATTTTCAAGCGAAAGGCAGAAATTAACCCTAAACAATAACAATGCAACATTTTAGTACAGAACATGTAAACTCTATTCTCAAGTGATGTCCCTCAAGTTCACTGAATGTGGGGGAAGGGAAATAAGATTGCATCTAGTAGTCCTGCCCCCAATGCCAACCAAACTGCTGACCATGCTCTCCCCCCCCCCCCCCCCCGGTTATGAATTTGGTGTTCTTGAGAAAGGGGCGATATGTGCATTGACCCTGCTGGTGGTGGGAACTGTTTTCTCAAAAATGCCAACATATAGCTAGCAGAGGGCATGGCCAATGGGCATGTCGGTGTCTGGCAGCAGACTGCAGTCCCACTCCCACTCACCATATTTAGTGAACTTGAGTGTTGCTTGAGAAGAAGGTTTGAGATTTGCGATGCAGCTATGGTATGGCCAATTTGTTCCTCATGCCACTTAAGAACATAAGAAGAGCCCTGCTGCCAAGGGCCCATCTAGTCCAGCTTCCTTCTAAAACCCGAAGGTTGCATATAGTCATCATGGTTTATAAGCTGTGATGGACTTTTCCTCCATCAATCTTTGCAATCCCCTTTTAAAGGCATCTAGAGGCCAGACACCATCACAACGTCCTGTGGCAAGGAGTTCCACAGATTAACGACTTAACAGCCCCCTCCCTGAAAATGGAGGTTCTAGCCTTTAAAACCTCTTTAGTTAGTCACTGCAACTAACTTTCTCATTTTAATGGATATGAACCTTCCTTCCCATCTAACCATGGGCAAAGATGCTGTTGTATGCTGTTGGAGGAATGGCATGTGCAAAGCAGCATGAAGACATTTATAACTGCAGCAATGATTAAGAACATAAGAAGAGCCCTGCTGGATCAGGCCAAAGGCCCATCTAGTCCAGCTTCCTGTATCACACAGTGGCCCCACCAGATGCCTCAGGGAGCACAAGACAACAAGATAACCTGTTTCCTGTTGTCACTCCCCTGCACCTGGCACAGAGAAAACCTACTTCTAAAACCAGGAGGTTGCTTATGGCTTATAACCTGTGATGGACTTTTCCTCCATGAATCTATCCAAACCCCTTTTAAAGGCATCTAGGCCAGGTGCCATGATGTGAATTTAGTGTGCACCATCCCCTTAAGTACATCCCAGCCTCCAGGCTCCTCCTTCCCTCCCTCCCTCCCTCCCTCCCCTTGGCCTGGGGGATATCCTGCTGCAGGCCCGCTTCCACTGCTGTGATGTCACGATGGATATCCACTTGATCAAGTCACCACCGTCCAATTTTTAATTGGAATGTTGTTGCTGTTGTGGCCTTATAGGCTGTTTATGTTGTTGATGCAGGGCTGAATGAATCACAAGCCGGAATCAAGATTGCTGGGAGAAATATCAACAACCTCAGATATGCAGACGATACCACCCTAATGGCAGAAAGTGAAGAAGAACTAAAGAGCCTCTTGATGAGAGTGAAAGAGGAGAGTGCAAAAGTTGGCTTGAAACTTAACATTAATAAAACTAAGATCATGGCATCGGGTCCCATCAATTCTTGGCAAATAGAAGGGGCAGAAATGGAAGCAGTAACAGATTTTACTTTTCTGGGTTCCAAGATCACTGCAGACGGAGACAGCAGCCATGAAATTAAAAGACGCTTACTCCTTGGAAGGAAAGCTATGGCAAACTTAGACAGCATAATAAAAAGCAGAGATATCACCATGCCAACAAAAGTTCGTATAGTCAGGGCGATGGTGTTCCCAGTAGCAATGTATGGCTGCGAGAGTTGGACCATAAGGAAGGCTGAGCGCCGAAGAATAGATGCTTTTGAACTGTGGTGCTGGAGAAGACTCCTGAGAGTCCCTTGGACTGCTAGGAGATCAAATCAGTCAATTCTAAATGAAATCAAGCCTGACTGTTCCCTGGAAGGACAGGTACTAAGGCTGAAACTCAAATATTTTGGCCACCTAATGCGAAGAGAGGACTCTCTGGAGAAGACTCTGATGCTGGGAAAGATTGAAGGCAAAAGGAGAAGGGGAAGGCCAAGGATGAGATGGTTAGACAGCATCACCGATGCAACAAACATGAAAATGAGCGAACTCAGGAAGATAGTGGAGGACAGGAAGGCCTGGCGGGATATGGTTCATGGGATCACGAAGGGTCGGACACGACTTAACGACTGAACAACAACAACAACAACATGTTGTTGATGTGAGTCACTTGGAGCTTTTCCCACAGGGTCATTCCGTGTCAAATCAACCAATGAAAAATCCTTGACGTCATGGATTTTGTTCATTTTCGGTACATTTGTAGCTTACTATGAGATGTTTAAAAATTATTTTTTTCAGATTTTTTTGTCCATCCGTTTTTGAAATATTGAATGTTCAAAATTGCCAAAAAAAGGCCAAAATCCACTTGTCACCATACATTCAAACGCCAGTTACAGGATAACGATGAACGCTACAGACATAGACAGGGGTCATTTTAAAGCTTATGAATAGGGCTTTCATTTGATATACAATATGACAAAATTGTTAATTTTCAAGAAATTCAAAAATATTCAATTAATATTAATTTTGAAATTTTGAAAAATTGAACTTTTGTAAAATTTTCAAAAAAATCACACTTAAAGGTATATGTCTTGTAGTCAATCAGTCAAAATTTCAAGATGGTATCTCAATGGTATCATACAAAAATTAAATTTTCTTGTTGGCAGTGACCAGGAGTTAAACCCCTCAAGTCCATTTTTCTAGTTTACATTGATAAAATTAGGTGGTAAACTGAAATGAATCCAAAAATTTATAACAGGACTTATAGAGATTGATTTATAGAGCATGAATTCACTTTCTATTCTTTTACAGGATCAGCTTTTTGGTGAAACTATCAAAATCATGAGCTTTTTACTTCTGTTCGTAGTTTTAAAATTTTCCTTTAGTTGCTGAATAATTTCTGAATCAGCACAGTGACATTTTTCCTCATCTAAATCATCTTCAGAAGTAAAAAATAATAATTATTTGTAGGTCCTTTTAATCTTCCTCATCTTTTCTTTGCACTTTAGATACTTTCTTCTTGACTCACCAAGGGAGGTCAAAGAGGCATTTAAGTGGCTTAAAGCTGTATCAGGGTCCAAATACTCAGACTCCTTTATATGACTAAGACCAGGAATCTCATAATTCTCAGGAGGAATTTCCTTTTCAAGTATATTGTTTTCCATCTGACAAGGCTTCTATTCATGTGTGGTTTGATTTCACATCCAAAACATTCCTCAAGTCTTTACTAACCCAGTGCCCCCCCTTTTTTAAAAGGGCTGCAACAGTTTTTTGACGACTTATTCTCCTCCATATTTCAAATCATGTAATTATCAAAGAGTTAATGAATTAAACTTAATAAAGACTAATAAAGCAGCTTCACAACAAAAATGTCCTAGAAACCTTCACTAAAAACACACTGTCCAAACCCACTTAAATGCCTCTTTGACCTCCCTTCGTGAGTCTCCAGTGTGCAAGAAGAAAGTATCTAAAGTGCAAAGAAAAGATGGGGAAGATTAAAAGGACCTACAAATAATTATTATTTTACTTCTGAAGATGATTTAGATGAGGAAAAATGTCACTGTGCTGATTTGAAAATTTTAAAAAAGTTCAATTTTTCAAAATTTCAAAATTAATATTATTTGAATATTTTTGAATTTCTTGAAAATTTACAATTTTGTCATGTTGTATATCAAATGAAAGCCCTATTCATAAGCTTTAAAACGACACCTGTCTCATGTCTGTAGCATTCATCGTTATCCTGTAACTGGCGTTTGAATGTATGGTGACAAGTGGATTTTGGCCTTTTTTGGCAATTTTGAACATTCAATATCTCAAAAATGGATGGACAAAAAAATCTGAAAAAAATAATTTTTAAACATTTCATGGTAAGCTACAAATGTACCAAAAATGAGCAAAATCCGTGACATCAAGTTCCAAAATGTATTTTTTATTGGTTGATTTGACACGGAATGACCCCACAGGGATTGGACAGGCAGGATATAAATGCTTTTAAATAAATGGATAATTTAATGACAGGGCAATGACCTCACATCCTTTTCAGAGTGACGTAAGGTTCATGCTAATGTACATCTTCTCAAAAAACACTTTAGTGAGTAAAATTGCTGGAAATTTGATCTCAGTACAGCAGTGATGTAGAACTCGAGTCGGACTCAAGTCACATCAATGACTTGACTTGGACTTGACTCGGCGATTCTAAGACTCGAAAGACTCAACTCGAGACTTGGAGCCTTTTAGAACAGGTTTAAACCCATTTTCCCCATTAAATAGATAGGGACTTGCAACTCGCTACGAAAGACTCGGGACTTGGGGGCAAAGACTTGGGACTTGACTTGAGACTTGGACCCAGAGACTTGGAACTTGACTTATATATATATAAGGTATCCCTTGACAATTGAGTCCAGTCGTGTCCGACTCTAGGGTGCGGTGCTCATCTCCGTTTCAAAGCCGAAGAGACAGTGCTGTCCGAAGACGTTTCCATGGTCATGTGGCCGGCATGACTCAACACTGAGGCGCATGGAACGCTGTTACCGTCCCGCTGACGCGGTACCTATTATTAATCTACTTGCAATTTCTTGCTTTCGAACTGCTAGGTTGGCAGGAGCCGTCGCACGGATTCGAACTGCCGACCTTTCAATCGACAGCTCAGTGGTTTAACCCACTGCGCCACCCGCTGGCTACAATATATATAATGCTCCTCACCCCCCAGGAAGTTCTTTTTATGTACAAAAATACAAGGCTGACACCCAGCAGCAATAATCTGTGTTGAGCTCTCTCCCCTCCCCTTCTGCAAGGTGGAGTAAAGCGTACCCTGTATACTGTACTAACATAATCACACAGTATGTTTCCCCGTCTCCACCTCCGTGGTGGTGGTTGCTACTGCTGCTGGCGGCAAGGAAATGCACAATGTCAATACCCAGGGCGGGCCTCAGGGGTTGGCAATGTTGAGCAGTCACTGAGGCCCACATCGCAGCAAGAGGACCGCTGCCCTTCCCAGACCTCCTGGCCTAACTGCTGTGTCTCTTGCCATTGTCACCCATTCACCTGTAGCCCAGGTGTGCAGGCAAGGGGGGGGAGCAGAATGGGCAGGGGACAGCGCCCAGACTTAGAAGCAGAACAAGTGAGCAATGATGGGGAGGAGGGAAAGGGTATCTGTTTTGGACTAGGAACCGGCATGGCCCATGGGACATGGGTTAGTTTCAGTATGTTGCATAAACAAAGGAGGGAGAACTCAGCATGAGGTCACTGTGTTAGGTCATTTCAGAGGCTGTAACTCTCAGCCAACCTAGCAGTTCGAAAGCATGTTAATGCGAGTAGATAAATAGGTACCGCTTGCAGGAAGGTAAACAGCGTTCCGTATTGTCATGCTGCTGGCCAAATGACCATGGAAGCGTCTTCGGACAGCACTGGCTCTTCGGCTTCGAAATGGGGATGAGCACCTTAGAGTTGGACACGACTGGACTTAAATGTCAAGGGACACCTTTACCTTTAACTCTCAGAAGTGCCAACGGGCAAACCAAGCATCCTTTCAGTGCGTGGGTGTTTATTGTCAGGTTGAACTGGAGTTCAACTTTGTGAACTTTAAGCTCAAAATCTGGGGGAGGGTAATAGGGGAGACCAGGGGAGAAGGTTTGCAAGACATTTTCGGAAGACTCACGTGAATGGCAAGAGTAGCAACTTTTGCCCCTTGTTTCCTCTTTTTCCCCCTAATTTGTTAATTGCTACAAGCAGCAGCAGTAGAAACAAGTTACAAAAAGGGGAAAGGAGGGAAACCTTGCTGCTACCTCCAAATATCAAGCTATCTAAAGTTTTGCAATCTTTCAACAACCCCCCCCCCCATGAAAAAAAAAACACTGAAATTGGCCTCTGAATTCACCAATGGGGTATCAAATTGGGGGCAGACTTTTATTTCAACCCAATTTTATTCCACTATCTCATTTTGCCCTGAACAAGGTCTTATTTTTCTTAATCCTATAATAAAGACAGATGGAAATTATCTGGCCATTGGCTACATCCAGACAACTCTCCATGGCACGCAGCAGGCGTGAATTTGATGATCATTGGTGTATTACTTACAAGATTCTGATGGAAGTCAAAACAAATGAAACATGAACTTATGAAAGGAAGGACTGCAATAAAGCTATGGCTTGAATACTGACTAATTAGCAAATACGATAAGGAAAAATTGCGAAGTCTTTTTCTCTTTGTCTACTTTTAACATTGAACATTTCTTTTTGTATCAAAGCCGTTCTTAAAAACGCTCCTTCCAATGCATTGAAAAGATGCTCGGTTTGCCCTTTGGCGCTTCTGATAGTTACAGCCTCTGAAATGACCTAAATTAATTGAACTGAACTGTCAGTGTTGCGCATGGAATAATCATCTGATTTAGCACACTTCATTACCATTGATGGATACGTATAGAACCTTTTTCAAAGGTTTTTCAAAGTCCAAGCGGGATTAACAACATCAGTGTATTTAGGCTGGTTTAGACTATTTTTTGAAAACTGGGTATTTATAATTGCATTTGTATTATTCATTTGATGGATTTTAAACCCTGCCTTTTCTCAGTGTTTATGGAGTTTTATTTTATTTATGCAGTTCTATCTGTGTACACTGTATGATGCACACAGATCACAAATCGCAAAAACATGTTCCCCAAGCAGCTTGCAGTCTCTGGCATATTTTGGACCTGATTCCCCCAAAGCAGCTTGTGTATGTTTCTTTACACAAAGATGAATGGAGGAATGTTTCACATCGTACAGATTTATTCTGGTCACAGACACACCAATGTAGCAAACGGGGTGATCTGTACGTTTTCAGCTAGAACTGCAGTGTTCGCATCATGATGTTCATCTGATGTCTGCTGAACTGTTCATATATGTGTTTTAATGTGGAGGCCATATTCAGCCCAATACTATTCTCCCCCCCCCCCGCTGACGCAGCGACACCAAAATGGCTACCGCTGCATCTTGGGGGGGGCAGTTGAGGAGGTCTCCTCTGGGTAAGGGAACATTTGTTCCCTTACTCAGGAGTAAGCCTCTACAGCGTGGAGGGGTCTACTCAGACCTGCGCTAATGAATTTGCTGGCGTAGGTCCGCGTGGACCCATGCCAAGAGATCAGGTCCAGGAAGGGGGCTAGGATTTGGCAGCCGTTGCTGCTGCCGAACCCATCCCCTTCCTTCCCCACCTGTCGCCGCCTCATTCTGCCTTCCCCCAACCCTGTTCCACCCTCTTTTGCCATCTTACCTGCCTCAGCTGGTGGTCGGCGATCCTCTGGTGCATGGGGCAAAGGTCTGGCCTGTCTGTCAGCGTCCCAGCAGTGTGCGAGCAAAGTCGTGACTTGTGCAAACATCCTGATGCCATTTTGCACGATGGAGCTGCCAGCAGAAATGACTGGAGGAGGCTGCATGTGTGTGCCAGAACCGCCCGGATGCTCTGCTGGTGCATGTAAGGTGGTGGTGGTGGGTAGTTTGTGGGTGGGGAGTGGGACGAACCAGGGAGGCATTTCAAGGGAGAATCTCAGAGGCAGTCACGCTGGAACCTATCCCCCTTTCCCAGCCCGGACCTGCCCCCTTCCACCAGCAAAATAGCTGGCATGGGTCCGAGGAGACTCATTGGCAATTCGGAAGCCTACCAGGACGTAGGTAAAAGCTATTTTTACTTACTTCTTGCTGCCTGTCTGATCGCGCCCGTCCCCCCCACCATAGCATGCAGCACACACACTCCGTGTTTGGCACGGCTGCATGCTATGAAGTGGCAGGACATAGGATTGGAGTGTTAGTGAACCATGTGTAAGTATGGATTTGATCCCAAATGTCTCTGGTCATACATCCCAATCCTAATTAAGCCCCCCCCCCTCCAAAGCAGCCGTGCCAATGGAGCGTGTGCTTCATCCTGCAGGAGAGGGGGTAGTTGCAGAAGTCTACTCAAGGCAAGAGAACCTTTATTCCCTTACCGTGGAGCAAGCCTCCACTGCCCAACTGGATCTCCTCAGATCTGTGCCAGCCATTTTACTGGTGCAAAACTGCAGACAGTCAGGGAGAGGGAAGGGGAGAGGGAACAGGGATAGGACCCTGGTGCATGTCGCTGCTGTCAGAATCCACCCTTCCTTCCCCATTTCTCTCCCTCCCTGCCCTGTTCCTCCCTCCGCCCACACCAGCTTGCCTGTGCTCCTGCCAATAGCTGGCTGTGTCAGCGGGCCGTCAACACCGCTGCCGCCATTGGTGGCGGCTGTTCCGAAATGGCCAGCAGTGGCACACACAGTGTGCTGCCGTATGGCCGTTTACGACAATGGGGCTGTGTTCCGCTGTCGTACAGTGTTAGTTAGGATTGGGTTGCTAGTCTGCCATCTTGGTATATGATTAGTAATGAACTCTTTACATCAGGGTTCTCAACCCCTGACCGGCCGTGTCCCACCTCCGGTGCTGCTCGACCTTCGTGCACAACCGGAAGTGACTGGTGATGGCATCATTGCCAGTTAGTTCTGGTGTTTTCCCATTTTCAGAGCCAGAAAACACAGGTAGAAAGGTCAGGGCAGGGAAGAGAGCCCTTCCCAGTCCTCCCAAGAGGCTCAGCCAAAGACAGGAGCCTCTCGGGAGTGAAAACATGGTGCGAAAACGCAGCCGAGAATGCCGCGTTGGAGTGGGGCTCCAGCAGACCGGCAGTTCACCTACTACCTCCAGTCGGCTGGAGTACCACCGGTTGAGAACCCCTGCTTTACCTAATACTAAGTCAGCTAAGGTGCTTGTTGGAAAATTCATTGTTTGTAAACCTGATAGATGCATAATGAAATGTGCCAAAGATCCACTAACCTTTGGCCAATTTAAAGGAAACCAATTATGGATGGCACTGATAAAGTCTACTGTAATGATCACTGAACTATACTGGCATCCTGTTCTGTACAAAGCAGCTGCCATCTAGCGTCAGGAAGAACGGGAAGGAATTTGACAAGATGAGAACCACAGAGAATTTCGGCACTGTGCCTCTCAGCAACGAGTCAAAACACAAGACAGTGCAGGAGAATAACAAAGCAGAATAACACATTATTCTTTAACATTTGATTGGGGATTTAAAACATAGCTTGCATGGGATTGAAATCTGTACTTAGTGTACATTTGAATCACAGAGTGAAAATGAATATTCAGTACAGTATTAGCTAAATTAATTTCCTCTGTATACGTTTGGTGCAGTGTAAGATGTGTGTAATTGAAAGAATGCCTGGTGGAGAGAGAGGGTGATGATGTAGAAAGTCATACATAGCCAGGGTTCCTTGTACCTAAAACACCGTCTGCATAATTTAAGATCAAGTGGAAGCTCACTTTTCAGTATCCTAAGTACTGTCAGGACTGCTGGGGTGCACAGAAGAGTGTTATTCTTGTAAAGTCTGATCTACACCTACCCCTGTTGCGTTGCGCTTGCGTTGGGAGGTGCGTGAGCGTTGGGGACAGGACGCCTCGCCCGAAACGCTGCCCTGGGCTCCACCAGTTTCTTCAATGCAAATAGTCCCTCCTGATTGTTCCGCCTTCTAATAAAGCTCAATGCTGATTGGCTGAAAAACCCCTCTCATCCCATTGGTCTAACAATTAGCTCCACGTCCCGCCCTCTCAAATCATTAGCATGGTCCACGGCCGCTCGCAACGGAACTTGGGAGAGCGCGGCTCCCGGGACGTGCCAGAATTTGTGCGGTGGAGATCAGCCTTTCCTGCCCAAACCTGAGTCTGAGCACCTTCTGGAAGCCGTATTTTGTTTTCTTTTTCAATCAAGCTGATTGTCAGGGGATGGCAATTAACATAATGTTACCTGCCCTGAGCCCGTGGAATGGGTCACAGCTCCTACGTCTGTTCAAAACAAAACAGGCTAGTGAAATAAGCAGCCATTATTCCTATGCTCTGACTGTCCCCTATATACTGGGTCAGTCTGTTTTTTCTGGTACAACGTCTTGGAAGAACATTTCCCCTACCATGCCTTGTGGGAAAATGTTTGGGTTATCTGTTACAAATATACTTTGTGAGCACATACATGTGCTGCTGTTCTTCATGTTTTTGCCCTGTTACGCGCTGTTGCATATCTGTCTAGCAGGATGGGGTGGCGCAAAAAAGGCGCCTGCTGCATCATGTGCAGAATGGGGCTTGCGCAGGAGGAGCCGGAGGCCTCCTCAAGGTAAAGGGACATTTTGTCCCTTTACCCCGAATGGAGCCTTAGGCACCCCAATGAGTCTACTCAAATGTGCGCCAGCTATTTTGCTGGCGCGCATTCGAGAGGTCCGTGTAAGGTCCAACAGGCCCAGGAAAGGGGGTAGGATATGGTGGTGGAGGCCTCTGCCGATCCCTCCCCCTTCTTGGGCCCAGTCAACCAATTCCCCCCCCCCGAAAATGCCCCATTCCCCCCCACCCCTCCACCGCGCCACGGCACCTACCTTTCCGCCATGGTAGGTAAGCATGGTAAGCCTAGAAAAGGGATGCCACTGCCATAGTCCCAGCCTGAAGTAACACCCCCCCCCCCAGACATAGCTACTCAATTGGAGCTATTTCCCTGTGGCAAATAGCAACAGGGCAGCCCAGACTGGATTGGGACAAAGGGTTGATTCCCCCATCAATGGTCCAACACTGGGTTGCTCCCCCACATGTGTTATTTACCTTGCAAAAATCAAGTGTGTAGGACCCAATCACGCAATAGGTACATTGTTTAGTATGATTCTGATAGGGTTCCTATTTTCATGTGCAGAATGCCATGAAAGTGAAGCCAGGATGGTGTAGTGGTTTGGGAGTCGGACTCAGACCTGGAAGATCCAGGTTCAAAACCCCGCTCAGCCACGAAGCTTCCTGGGTGACCTTGGGCCAGTCACTATCTCTCAGCCCCACCTACCTCACAGGGTTGTTGTGAGGACAAAAAGGAAGGGAGGAAATATGTACACCACTCTGAGCTCCTTGGAGGAAGGGCGGTATAAAAATGTGAAAAATAAATACATAAAATTTATGAAATGTATTTCTTAGTATTTGCTTACTACATTTATATATTGCCTTTCTGCCACGGTACTCAAAGTTGTTCAAATATAAAGACTTTGGTCTAATAGGCAGCATGATACAAAAGAAAAAAAGGATAGAGCGGTACAGGAATAAAGCAAAATTCTGACCACAGCAGAAAACAGTTCTGGGAGGGGAGAGGCCACTTGGCACTGATCCCAACAAAGTAGGTAAGGCCAGGGACACCTTTCTATCTCACCTTTCTTTTAGATGCAGCCAGGTCGAATGGCTGCTGATGGAGGCAGTTCTGGGAGAGGAGGAGCTATGTGGTTGATGGAGCCTTACTGCCTCGCCTCTCCTTGTCTGTCGATTGAGACAATTATGAGAGGACAAAATCCCAGTGGTTTCCCCATATAAAATGGCTGCTAATGGAAAGAGTTGTGAGAGAGGATGAGCCAAGTGGCAGCTAGACCCAGTTAAGCTGATGGAGTGGGCCTTGCTGTTGAGTCTCTTCGTCTGATGCAGCCTGATGGAATTGCCACTGATGGAGAGAGTTCAGCTTCTGGGGGTGGAGAAGCCAAATGGTGTTGGTCCCTGCCAGGTCAATGGAGGGAATGCCCTTTTTTACAAGTGGGTAAGAAAAGCAGAGGCCAGCGGGTGGCGCAGTGGGTTAAACCGCTGAACCATGAGCTGTCGATCGAAAGGTCAGCAGTTCAAATCCGCGACGGGGTGAGCTCTCGTTGCTTGGCCAGCTCCTGCCAACCTAGCAGTTCCAGAGCATGTTAATGCGAGTAGATAAATAGGTACCACTTGCAGGAAGGTAAACTGCGCTTCATGTTCCAGCTGCATGCTACGCGCTGCGGCAAGGAGAGTCATGCCAGCCACATGACCACAGAGGCGTCTTCGGACAACGCTGGCTCTTCGGCTTTGAAATGGGGATGAGCACCACACCCTAGAGTCGGACACGACTGGAAAGCAGGGCCTAACAACTTGCCCAATGGAAACCCAAGTTACACAAGCCCCCACACCAGTTTTCTATTTCAGCACCCAATGCCTCTTATGCAAAAGACATTATTAAACGTGATGCAACAGCACAGACAGAAGGTATTTTGGAACACTGCAAAAATATAGCCACATTTTAAGGCTCTCATTACCATCAAATAGGAGCAGATGGTTCACAAATACTGTACAGAAATCTCAAAGTTTAAAATATATAAAAGCCACTAGCGGCAGCTATAGCTTCTGAAATAAAGTTTGTAGCACTTTCATAGGAACTAGACTAAAAAAAATTGGCAAGCAGAGCCCAAAGACATCATTGAAGGAGAGAGACAGAGTTATGATCTAAGAAAGGGTATGCTCTGCAAATGTCAGAGAGATGGGAAAATACACTTTACTGCTGTTTTAATAGGAAAGGGAAACGAGAGGTTATTTCTAAACTATGAAGCAGGAGACAATGTGATGGTTGAAGGGATACAATATGCAAGGAGGGACGGTGGGCACTTTTCAGACTACCTGCTAAACTGGTACGATCTGTTCCCATTAGGAGCTAGTAACTACATCCCAAATGTCTTTTTATACTGCCAAATCTTGCCTATATTTTTTTCATTTAATTTTTTTTTCAGTTAAAGAATCAGAGTTTCTGTTCTGTAGACTTGGGGAGTGTACACTTTGCACTTATTAATTAAATACAACAAAAAGCATGACCTGCTTATTCCAACATAGTTTAAATATTGCGTACAGAGCTGCCTTTATATTGTCAGACTATTGGTCTAGACTTGGGGAGTTTATTTCATAAATTTATTCTAAAAAATAACCCACCTTACAATTACAACAGTTTCCAGGATGGGTTACAAACTATGGTAATAGACAATGTTATAGCAACTCACAAAACCGATAACTCTGAAAGCCAATGATAACTCTTTAAAACAGTAAAAGCAACAGAGAGTACTAAAAATGACAATCAAGGTTCAGAAATCGGACTAACTCTGCACCCCAAAATAGCAGAAATTTGGTTATACACAAAAAGCCTAAGCAAATAAAAAGATAGATCCCAACTAGACGTAACTTTACTTGTGCTATTGGCTAGGGGGTGCTTGCCTGTAAAGGGGCACGGAAAAGGTCCCCGTTATCTGTTTACACTGGGCAAGGAGGGTTCTTTGTCTCATAGGTGTGCCTCGCTTTTGGAAACTCCTGAGGTCATTTGCATGAGAAACGTAGCTCAAGAGGGCAAACTGTTGCTTATGTTAGCCACATGTGCTTTGCACAAGCAAACACAAACATTCAAAATTGTTTGAATATTGTAACAGTTATGCTGACAGGCCTATCCAATAGGCAAATTCATATCAAAGCAGGTGGTCATTAGATCAGTTTTGGTGAGAGATTGCTGGGGTCCCCTGGACAAAGCTTCCTTGGGCACCCCTTGCCTGCCCTTATAGCACATTGGGCTCTTCCACGGCTGCCAGCACTGAGGAGTCAGTGGTCAGCCCACCCAGATATGATCCTGCCACCAGCTCTGCTTTAGAGACATGGTTCCCAAGTTGTTCAGAGCCTTAAAGTTCCCTATTTTGTAAGGCACTTTTTTAAAATGAAAAACAGCCCTAAGAAGTAGAGAGGTGACAGTGCCAGAATACAGGATCCAGTGTGACTCTTCTACTCAGTAGTGCACCATGGGCAGGGGGGGAGCAGTCCACTCCGGGTACATGGTGTAAGGGGTGCCAGTCCATTATGGGCAATCTTGAGGCAGAGGCCTGGTCTACCCAGAATCTGAATGATGAATAGACCTGGCCTCCCCCAAGGGATTTCAAGATGGAGGCCAGGTCTATCTGCTGTTTAGAATTTGGGGTACACCTGGCCTCTCTTGGGGGGGGGAAATCTCAAGGTGGAGGCCAGGCTTACCTACGGCTTCTAGCAGCCTAGTGAAGGGCTGTGGGAGCGATAACGTAGCTGGGCTGGCTGGTACCCGGGGCCACCCCACCCCCGCATCATCCTGCCCCCCCCCCCCGCTTCCAGAATGGTTCCAATATAGAGTCAAATGGAGGCTGAGGGCAGGTGGGAGGGCCAAACGTCGCTCCACTTGCCGTCCAACTGCTCAGAGTGGCGAGTGCTGTGCACTCCCACAAACAGCGCGACGTCCCCCTCTGGCTTGCCATCCGGGGTGGTGGCCCCCCCCCCAGGTATGCCACTGTGTGGGAGCAGTCCACCCTGGGTACCAGTGGCGCTATGTATGCCACTGCTGCTATCTCTTCATATAAACATAAACCATAGATGATGCCCTGAACTATTTGAATGCACCCTAATATCACAACATCTCTACCGACCATAACTTAGCATCCGACAGTCATTGAAAAGTGACAAGCCAATTGGGTTAACTGCGTGCAACTAAAATATGAAAATGAGTGATGGCGGTGGACCTCTGGCTTGCTTGTGATGTATTTGGAGTCTGGCCTGTGGTATTGAAGTTGTCTTCCCACTTCTGTTAGAGCTAATAATTGGATGCCTGAATGTCTCGCTACTTGCCCATATGCTAACACTTGAGCTGAGGTGTTGACAGCTGGCTGGCTGCCTGCTACGTGCAAACAGCAGGGTTACAGATAGTCCAGCTCGTTGCACAGTCATCCTTCTTGGTCACTGGCTGCATATATAGGATGGGGGGGAATGGCCAGTATCCATCTACATATTATTTTGAAAGTGTAGATGCCGTCTTTCAGTGTAAATGTTTGCAGGACCACTTATAAGAGGGGAGGGGCTGCCATTCACCTGCTTTTCATGCAGAAGGTTCCTGGTTCAGTCCCTGGCATCTCTAAGTAGGGCTGGGAAGGACCCCAGGCAGAGACCTTGGAAAGCTGCTGTCAGTCCATGTAGACAGTATTAAGCTAGACGGAACATGGGTCTGGCGCAGTAGAAGGCAGCTTCATAGGTAAGTTAAATATGATATATTTTTTAAAAAAAAACAGCTTAAAAAGAAGCACTGAAACAACTCAGCCTAGATTATAATGTTTGGGAAAATAAAACCGTCTTTCTCTCATGCCAAAAACACCAGAGTAGGTGTCATCTTCCCTGCAGAGAGCATCCTCTTTATTTTTGGTCCCATTTCTATACTGCCTTTTCTCCAAGGAGCTCATGGGGTGCACATGGCTCCCCCCCTCCTTTTAGCCTCACTACAACCCTGTGAGGTAGGTTAGGCTGAGAGATGGTGACTGGTCCAAGGAAGGTCATCCATTAAGTTCATGGCTGAGTGGGGACTTGAACCTTGGTTTTCTTGGCCCAAGCTCAAAATTCTAATAAGCATTAATAGATGGAGCTATGAGTCTGGAAAGCCCTTGTGTGACTCTCACCTCTGTCATCATGATCTAACAAGGTCTGGAATCCCTCCAGCGCTACGTTTTCACGCTGTATGGCCCAGTTCAAATGATCCAACAAATTGTACAGTAGTTTGTTAGATCAAGGAGCTCTACAGCCCAATCGGCCCACGCTGATTGGATGCGGCCCATGCCGGCGGGGTTGGGGCTCACCTCGGGGGAAGGGGATTTGTCCCTTCCCCTGATGTAAGCCCTGGGGTGGCCCCAATGGGCCTCCTTGGATGACTGGCCAGGCCTGGGGTTAGGATATTGGAGCAACGTGGCACTGATATCCCTGCTCCCTCCCAGGTCTTGACCCCCTCCCCATCACCCCAACCCTCCCTCCCCACGCCCTTCCGCTGCAGGACTTACTCGTATCCGGTGGCACGGGTGTCAGGCGCCGGCCTCCATATTGGTGCCACTTACTCACTTGGTAGCGCAAAAGGACTTTACAGCCCTTTTGTGACACCGAAGGCCGGCGGATCACTCACTCTGCCGGCCTAAACATAGGCAGGATTGTGCCCCTAGTGTGTGGTGTTCCTTCCTCCCCCTCCCCTTGCATGCCCAGCTGAATTCAAAATTGCCTGGTTTGCTGAAACAGTTTACCATGATGACTGAATTGGAAAACTGTGGTGTAAGCACTCTCTCTGCAAGTCAGTTTACCTAAGACTGCTGCAGGAAAAGGTGAATTGTGGGCTCTGTTGAGATTACTAGATCTTTTGTGGCTGTCACTTACTAGGAAGTGATTCGTGTCAAATGATTCAAAAGTGCAGTCTTTAGGTTCTACCAAGATGAGCCGAAAGTGCAATAAATACCATAACAGCCACTTTCCCCATAAAATGCTGCCTTTGTTTACTTCTTATGTCATCTATGACTATTTCCTTCCATTCCTGCCACCCACTGCCCAATCCTATCCCCCACCATTACTGACAATGCATGCTAATGGAGTGTGCGCTGCATTCAATGGGGGGACGACACAATCAGGGGCCTGCTAGAGGTAAGTAAAAGTATTTTGTGCTTGTCATTGTGTAGGCCTCCTGGTGGCCTATGGGTAGGCTTACCAGATCTCCAACCGGGACAGAGTGCTAGACCTTTAGGAGAAGGAATGTGGGCAGGTGTAGCTTGTTAAACCCTTAGAGCACAATCCTAGGCATGTCTACTCAGAAGCAAGGCCCATTGTGTTCAGTGGGGCTTGAGTAGACATGCCTAGGACTGTGCTCTAAGGTTTAACAAGCTACACCTGCCCACATTCCTTCTCCTAAAAGTCTAGCGCTCTGTCCCGGTTGGAGATCTGGTAAGCCTACCTATGGGTATCCTCGGACCCATGCCAGCTATATAGCTGACATAAGTCCGAGGAGAGAAAAAGGGCTGGGTGGGTTGGAAAAGAGGGGATAGGATCCTGGCGCACACTGGTACCACCCAGATCCACCCCCTCCTTCCCCGCCCATGGCATGGCACCGCCAACTTACCGGCACCAGTGGAGCCTTCAGGAGCCACTGCTGCATTTGCCATGCGTCTCACCATTTGCAGCAGCGGCACAGAAACTCGCGATAGCGGCCTGGCTTTTGTGCCACCATAAAAGGCCTTGTTCTGCTGGAATGGGAGTTCCAGCAGCGCAAGGTCCAGATAGGATTGGGCCCTCAGTCTGTGTGTTGTAGCTTATTTTGTGGAAATGGAACTTGTTGGACTTTTCCTGAGCAATATGGAAGTCCTAATGGGACCTGAAGCTTTGACGTTGAGAGAGGGCTGCTAACTTCCACCAGCCGCGAAGAGCAGCTTGCCGTACAGACATGAGCAAGTATTCATGTTAATCTCAGTGCTCTGAAAAGCTTTCCCGCCCTGCTGGCTTCTCCATATCAACTTGCTGTTCAAAGCAGAAGACTAAGCCTGGCCATTTTGTTGTGCCTGTTGTTTTTGTTTGGCTTGTTGGCAACCCTAATTTGGACAAACTAGAATTCTGGAAGTCTCTTCCCTGCTGTGCTTTTAGATATGCCAGAGTCTGGAAAACTTCCAATCCAGGCTTTCATAATTGCTCTGGGCCAAGCTACACATTACACTGAGGAGGCAATTACAGCTGACATGCTTTCCTTTTCTTGATCTTATAGGATTGATGTGGGCCCCAGTCTGGTTGGGGAAAGCAGCTGGACAGACAAGGAGGGTGAGATGATCCGGTCAGCACCCCCTTCCCTTGAGGCTGCTCCAGCATCACCTCCTTCCTCCATGCCTTTCTCTTTGAAATAAACAGGATGAGCAGCTCCTGCTGGGAGCTTGTTGGTTCTTCCTTCCTCCAGCAGCACTAGAGGGGGAGGTGGGCTGCTGGGCTCTGCTGCTGCTCTTCTCCTTTCATGAAGCAGAAAGAGGATCAGAGAGCAGAGTGAAGTTGCTTGGTGGAGGACCCGAGGGCAGCATGGGGAAGATGCAGGGTGCAGGGGACCCCTCCTCAGTTCATTGTGCTCCCCCAACTTGATGCTCAACATCAACAGCATTATGTGAGCGGCCCTGAGAGGGAGGCTTGATGTATCACCCCATCACAGTTCAAATCCAGATCACCCCTCAGTGGCTATATCCCCCCCAGGAAAAAAAAGCTTCCAGTTGACCACTGCTCAAGGAAGAAGGGGGGGGGGACACCATGCTGCAGCTGCCTCTGCTTCTCTGCCCCTGAGAAAGCTACAGAGCTAGGCTTACCAGATCTCCAACCAGGACAGAGTGCTAGACCTTTAGGAGAAGGAATGTGGGCAGGTGTAGCTTGTTAAACCATAGAGCACAATCCCACTGAACACAATGGGGCTTGCTTCTGAGTAGACATGCCTAGGATTGTGCTCTAAGGTTTAACAAGCTACACCTGCCTACATTCCTTCTCCTAAAGTTCTAGCACTCTGGCCCGGTTGGAGATCTGGTAAGCCTATACAGAGCCAAATTGAGCCATGGAGCCCCCCAGCCTTTTCCTTTACTTCCAGCTTTGGCTGCCCTACGCATAGCCTCCTCATTCCACCCGGCGCCCAAGGGAGCCAAAGCTGTAGGTGAGGGAAAGGGGCAGGGGCTCCTTGGCTCGACTCCCCCCCAGCCATCTGGTGGTGGGAGCTTGAGCATGTGACATGTTTTATTCTTTATGGGGGGCGGTAGAAAGGTCGCATCTCTTAGCTGGCTCGGGAGGTGTGGAGAGATAGATGATGGATGACTAGATATTGGATGTGGAATTAAGAATTGTGTCCTGAATTTGCATCCCAAGTTTTATTTCTTAGGGAGATATCAGATCATATAAAAACCAACAGAAAATGCTAAACTCTGGGTAATTAATTGGGCCTGTTTTAGGGATGAATATATTCCCCCAGTTCCACTCCATTATTATTCCACTGTCCCATAATGCCATACGGTTTCTGTTCTGATTGTCTTCCACCAAGAAAAGAGAAATGTTGGAACATTGGTAATGGATTTGCATATAAAGAGAGAAAAAAGAGATCCCCTGTCAAGTGTCTTTATTCCTTTGAGTTTTTTTTTCTAAAAAACCTGGAAGAATTGCAGATTTTCACATTATCAGTGACCATGCATTAAGAAGCTCCAGTCACTTGAAACCCTCCAAACTGGGGAGAAGTTTGGCAGGTGAGAATAGTGTAAAAATCTTTGGCAGGTGAGAATAGTGTAAACATCTCTACATTTTTCTGGCGGCAGAACTTGGGCAGTTTAATAAAAAGCTGTACCTCAAACACTTTCTGAAAAAGGATTGAATGCTGGTTTCCTATTTGCATCTCCCTGTCTTGGGTCTTTGTCTCCCACCTGGCTGCTGCTATTAAAGTTCACCATTCCATGGTTCCCTTATTATTGCTGCTTATGATTCTAGTGTATTGGAGCTTGCTAGCAGCTTTCCCCTCTACTGCTGTATTGCCTTCATCTAAAGAGATGTAGAATCCTTGTGTTCTCCTGAGATTCCCATCCTGCAAATACCGAAGGGAACACTTTGCACTGAGCAATAATTTGTAAGAAGAATTCATTTGAAAGAAGAAGAATGTGGTTTTTCAGGTCTCTCTATTAAGCACCCATCTGTGATCATTTGTGTAGCTTTAGCTCCTTCACCTGGATGAAAATGTAATAGACTGAAAGGGACACTGCAGCTGTTTTATCCTCTTGGCAGAATAGGTACAGATATTTGTGGCTCTCATTTCAGCAACATGATAACAGGCAGCTCTTTGGGGGAAAATAAGATTTAAGGCTTTTATTAGGAACTCAGAGAGGAAGAAAACAAAATTATAGATACAACTGGGAGTTTGGGACTTCTGTGATCATGGGACATGTGTTATTGGACAAGAGTTCCAAACAAGTATAAAGGCGGTGCTCAACCAAGTCACAGTTACGCTCTGTTATATATCATTTATTGCAATGGCAGAAACTTAAGCTGCAATCCTGTGTACACTTACATTGAAGTAAGCCCATTGAACTCAATGGGATTTACTTCTGAGTAAGCATACACAGGATTGAGTTGCACAGCCCTTACCGTTTCTGTTTAAATCAATGGGGCATAAAAATACCTTCATCTGGATTGGTCTCCAGGATTGCTATCTTCAAAGGAGGCCTGCTTTTGCAGCTTTAACAGTTTCTCAACATTCCAAAAATAGACAGAGGGAGCTTTTCCTGGAATGATGGCATCCATCTATTAAAAACATGTATACAGTGCCCTTCTTCTAATATTCAAGGTAGCTTATTATATTAACAATTAAAACCACAAACATCAATATTAAAATAAACAGTAGCAAAAACAAACAAAACCAGAACTCCAAAAAAACAAAACAGGCAGCTAGCATATCATGACACCTAGTAGCATCTCCATGAACTGAGGTCAAGCACTGGGAAAAGCTTCACCTACATGATTTCTGCCTGTCAGCCAGCACTTGTATTCACACAGCAGCTAGGGTTGTCTCCCTACTCAGTTAAAGGGGGTATGAAAGAGGCATCTGTACACTGCAGAGATATGGCGGTATTACGGTATATTGAGGGGGTATACTCTGAGTAGGCTTACCAGATCTCCTACTGGGACAGAGTGCTAGACCTTTAGGAGAAGGAATGTAGGCAGGTGTAGCTTGTTAAACCTTAGAGCACAATCCTAGGCATGTCTACTCAGAAGCAAGCCCCATTGTGTTCAGTGGGGCTTGCTTCTGAGTAGACATGCCTAGGATTGTGCTCTAAGGGTTTAACAAGCTACAGGTGCCCACATTCCTTCTCCTAAAGGTCTAGCACTCTGTCCCGGTTGGAGATCTGGTAAGCCTAGAGACTCTGCATGCCATGCATGCTTACTCAGATAAGTCCTTCTGCATTCAGTGGGCTCACTTCCAAGTAACAGTCTGATCTTATGTAGAGCTTTGCACATCAGTGGACTTAGGTGGGTCTCACTCTGTCTTTGAGGTTAGATGTGTGCATAGGATTATAGAATAAGAATGTGAATTGTGAATGCAAGGCTTGTTTTGAATTGC
Source organism: Plestiodon gilberti rubricaudatus (assembly GCA_026170595.1). Lineage (NCBI taxonomy): Eukaryota > Metazoa > Chordata > Lepidosauria > Squamata > Scincidae > Plestiodon > Plestiodon gilberti. Next base: position 222,904,877 of record JANXHW010000003.1, read on the forward strand.
GCTGCTTTTGACCTATATAAAGACCTAAACAGTTTGGGACTAGTAACCTGAAGATCTACCTGGTCTTCTGTTGTACTGAGATCTACCGGAGAATATCTTCCACATGTCCCCCCAATATCAGAAGGATGTTTGGTGAGGACTTGGGAGAGGGCCTTCTGGGTAGCTATACCCAAGCTATGAAACCCCTTCCCTTGTAAGGCATATGGTATCTGTCTTCCCTTTCTGTGGGCCTTCTGCCATCAACTAAATGCTTGCTTGTTCTGTAGGTATTTGGGATGAAATGGGCTGACTCTTATGTCTATGGATATGAAAGTGGAAGGGAAAAGGAAGAGGGGTCGACCAAGGGCAAAATGGATGGATGTTATGCTGGAGATGACAGACTTGACCTTGTCCTTGGGGGAGGCGAAGGCCGACAGGAAGCTCTGGCATGGGCATTTATGGTTGTAGTGAAGTCCATGAAGTCACGAAGAGTTGGAAGAGACTAAACAAATAAACAACAAAAGAACATTGTTTTATTGTATTAATAATGTTTGAACAGTTATTTGAGGGCATGGGGGAAGGGACTTCAACCCTTTGCCCTGCAACAGGAATCCCCACCCCTTTCCGTATTTTCCCCTGGGAGAAATAGTCCAATATGCCCAAACAGTCAAATATATTTATATGCAAATTTATGCAGTTAATCAGTGGTTTAATTGGCAGAACAAGTGGCAATTCATTAAGTTGATTAAAAAAAATGGCATGCAAACCTAGTTTTCTACCTTTAACTAGTTGTGTGTCCCTCTGAAATAATTTTTGCAAATTGTAGTTTAGTAAAGCTAGGCTTACCATATTGCCAACCGGGACGCTCCATTTTGCCCTCAAGGGAGGGGCCGGGGGGAAGGGAACGAGAGCGCGCCCGGGCGCTCTCTTGTTCCTCTCCCCCGCCCCGCCCCTTAAGGGCAAAACGGAGCGTCCCGGTCGGTGATATGGTAAGCCTAAGTAAAGCTGTTGAGAATGCTCTGCAAGAGATCCTAAATCCCCTTCACCGAATCACCTGGAAGAAGAAAAGACTGTTAAGCCACTTTAAGGCTCTAATGCTGAACACACTTTGAAGGGAGTGGATCTCACCGAAGTCAGGTGGGGCTTCTGAATAAGATAATCCTGAATAAGATAAATCCATATTCAGATAATCCTATCTGAATATGCAGATAGGATACATATGCCCTTGGGGTTTTATGCATGTGACATTTATGGTCGTAGTGAAGTACTTGAATTAATACTGTATGTTTGTACTGAAGTACTTGAATTAAATGGAGATGCAGAGGGAGCCTATCCCATTAGCCAATGTTTTAGGCCAGAGGTTCTCAACCTGTGGTACGGGTACCCCTAGGGGTACATGGACCTCTTGCTGGGGTACGCCAAGCACTGCCCTTTATCTGTCCCATCAGCAGCTAATTAAGTGTTAATTAACATGGATTTTAAATTTTAATTATTTTCTCTCTGATTTTGGTTTTGGGCTTATTTTTGTACTTTGGAAAATGTACTTTGGTGGGGTGGGGGAGGGAGGAGCTGATTTTGGGAAGTGTGACGTGGAGAAAAAAGAGATCCTTGCATCTCTCTCACTCACTCACAGACAGACAGACAGAGTTAAATAAGACATTTTTTCACATTTAAATTTGTTTTAGTACTTTTTTATTTAACAATTAATTAACTAATTAATTGATTGATTAATCCAATTAATTAGCATTTAATTAGCAGGGGGTACTTCAGAAAATTGGACCGTGATAGGGGGTACCCGAGCCTCCAAAGGTTGAGAACCCCTGTTTTAGGCCAAGAGAGAGGATTTGGAAAAATTGAAGCAAGTCAGTAGGTAAGACTTCTGTATTTCTTTAGTGGTGGTCCCTACCCCCACCCCCTTAGCAGAGTACCATTATAATGCCTGTGTAAAAGCTGCACTGATCAGAATGCTGATTTGAATGTGAAAGTGTCACCCCTGCATTTCCATCTCAAGTTGTCCCTTCCCAATGCTGTTGCTTTGCAGCAAGGCAGTGGTCCATTAAGCTTCTCTTGCACACCTGTGCATGTGCATTACATAGCTATGTTTAGGCTTACCAGATCTTCAACCCATTGTGTTCACTGTGGCTTGCTTCTGTGTAGACATGCCTAGGATTGTGCTTTAGGACTTAACAAGCTACACCTGCCCACATTCCTTCTCCTAAAGGTATAGCACTCTGTCCCGGTTGAAGATCTGGTAAGCCTAGCTATGTTTAGCGCTGATTTGTGACAGCCATTCTAGCCAATGGGAACAGTGCATTCTGGGTCAATCACCATCTGTTTCCTTGCTGTTAGATTAATGATGTAGTGTCTGTAGCAGGGGTGGCCAACCTTCTACCATTAGGGCGTCTGTGTTCTTAAGAGTTGTGTAGAAGACAGAATCTTGGCAGCTGCAATTGCTGATAAATATAAGAACATAAGAAGAGCCCTGCTGGATCAGGCCAAAAGCCCATCTAGTCCAGCTTCCTGTGTCACACAGTGGCCCCACCAGATGCCTCAGGGAGCACACAAGACAACAAGATACCTGTGTCCAGTCGCCACTCCCTTGCACCTGGCACAGAGAAAACCCACTTCTAAAACCAGGAGGTTGCTTATGGCTTGTAACCTGTGATGGTCTTTTCCTCCATGAATCTGTCCAAACCCCTTTTAAAGGCATCTGGGCCAGGTGCCATCACCACATCCTGTGGCAAGGAGTTCCACAGATGAATTACACGCTGGGTAAAGAAATATTTTCTTTTGTCTGTTCTAACTCTCCCTCCACTCAATTTTAGTGCATGTCCCTTGGTTCTGGTGTTGTGCGAGAGGGAGAAGAATTTCCCTCTATCCACTCTCTCCATCCCATGCATAATTTTATAAGTCTCAATCATGTCCCCCCTCAGGCGCCTTTTTTCTAGGCTGAAAAGCCCCAGACGCTGTAGCCTTTCCTCATAAGTGAGGTGCTCCAGCCCACGAATCATTCTGGTCGTTCTTTTCTGCACCTTTTCTGATGGTGCTGCTAAAGCAGCTGCACCTGCTGAAATGCCCTCACCTAGACAACCATTCAAGGGCCAGCATTCATGTTGAAAGGTTGGCCACCGCTGCTCTATAGTGCTGTTTCATGTAGCTTGCCTTTGGGAGAATGGCTCTTCCATGCTGTTGGAGGTACTGGACTGATTTTTTTTTTTTACTATAACATTTCTCTTTTGCCACATGGTTTCAATGCAGTTTACAATAATAATGTGTAGTTGAATCCTCAAATGCTAACTAAAAACTAAAGTGTGATATTGGGCTGTCTTATTTCTTAGAAGTCTTCTCCCAGGTGAGCTAGCATGTACTGTCCAGGATTGTAGCCTAGCAGTGTAATCCTATACATGTTGACTCAGAAGTTAACCCCATTGTGTTCAATGGCAGGTACTCTGAGGAAAGAGTGTATGTATAAGTCCGTGTGATGAATCCCTGTGCTTCCCCAAGTTCCCCTGTTTCGTTCTGTGTGTGTTCTATCTATTTTCCTGTGTTTTTGAGCAGTTTTGGCTCCCCAGCAGCTTCTGTGCCTACAATGCTGGGAGGGAGCGGCAGGCTTGCAGCCTTGTCCCTTGTTTTGCATAACACCATAAGCCATTCTCTTCCATTTGAGTCAAATTCTCACCAGAGTCAGGAATGAGCTTGCTGTTTGGCTCATGTTCCCACCAGTTCTCCTCCTGGGAGCGGGGAGGCAGATGCACAGCTGGGCTCCCTTCCCCAATCAGGTAGGCAGATGATGTCATTACATAGGCTTACCATAGTCCTGGTTCCGGCCGGGACAATCCCGGTTCAGGAGCCCAAATCCAGGACTCCTGGCCGGAATCCTCTTTGTCCCGGCCGACTGGGACATGCCCCCAGCTGGCTGGGACATGGCCCTGACGCAGCACTAGTGTGCTGCATCTTCTTCCAGGCTCGCATGCCTGCGCGAGGCTAGAAGCTCTCCGAAACAGCCCGAGTTCACTCGAGTTCGCTTTTCAACTGAGCCGGTTCACATATTCAGCTGTTGGGCATAATGTTTAGAACAGTCAGGAGATACGCTGGCACCCAATCTTGGCAGGCTCTCATTACTAGAAAGTGTTATCGGGATCACGGATGCTCCAAAGAATCCTGAGAATTGTAGATTGGGGAAGATACTATGCATGTATCTGCCAGCCAACAGAGTTTGACCTGCAGATTATATTTATACAGTTTCATTTTTATTCCCTGACTGGGCTCTTGGTCATCTTAACAGCTGTGGGGAGTTGCAAGCACCTTGTAGAGGTGCAGCCACGCCAGGCTTGACGATGCAGTGTTGGTTGAATTTTTCTGTATTGAATTTCTGCTTGTCATGCAAATGTTGTTGATGTATAAGAACCTTGCCAGAAAAAAAGGGGCAATACTATAAGTTTAAACCTGTGCTGAGTGGCATTTCCCCATCTTCAGTATCTGGTTGCATTTGATTCCGTTGCATATGGCTGGTTTGGCCAATTAAGAACATAAGAACATAAGAAGAGCCCTGCTGGATCAGGCCAAAAGCCCATCTAGTCCAGCTTCCTGTGTCACACAGTGGCCCCACCAGATGCCTCAGGGAGCACAAGACAACAAGATAACCTGTTTCTCGTTGACACTCCCTTGCACCTGGCACAGAGAAAACCCACTTCTAAAAACCAGGAGGTTGCTTATGGCTTGTACCCTGTGATGGTCTTTTCCTCCATGAATCTGTCCAAACCCCTTTTAAAGGCATCAAGGCCAGATGCCATCACCACATCCTGTGGCAAGGAGTTCCACAGATGAATTACACGCTGGGTAAAGAAATATTTTCTTTTGTCCGTTCTAACTTTCCCTCCACTCAATTTTAGTACATGTCCCCTGGTTCTGGTGTTGTGCGAGAGGGAGAAGAATTTCCCTCTATCCACTCTCTCCATCCCATGCATAATTTTATAATTTTATAAGCAGCTAGTGTGGTATAGGGGTTTCTATGCAGGACTAGGGCTGCGGAAACCTGGGTTGAAAACCCATGAAGCTTACTGTGGATCGGTCACTCTCAGACTGAGCTACCTTTGGAAGTTGTAGTGAGGATAAAAGTGGGGGGGGGGGAGCAACGTGCATTGCTTCAAGAGCCCTGAAGAAAGAGTAGCATAAAAATGAAATCTAAGAAGTAGGGCTGTGCTGCCAACTGGTCAGACAAATATTCTGGCTTCCCTCCTGTGTAGGCTTCCCTGATCTCCAACTCTTCAGTAATCCACAGGTGACGCTTTTCATGGGATGGAGAGTAACAGGATCCTCCTGGGTAGGCATGCCTAGGAGTGTGCTGTGAATCCCCTTTTGTGCAACTATTCCAAAGCTCCAAACAAACTGTTGCAAATGTTCCAAAGTAAGTCAAAGCAACATTCTGTGACAGCTCCAATGCAAGTCAAGGGGACCCCTCAAAGTCCCAGAGTAGTGAAAACGCATCCTATTTTTTCAGGTATATGGAAACACCTGGATTTTTTTCTGGTGGCATAAAACTCTTGCTTGAGGTCCCCTGACAAGGATTCCACACAAAAAAACCTGGAATATTTTACATTTTTTCTATCCTTGGGCGTTCATTAACTGCATGATAATAGAGTTCCATTCTATTTGGAAATCTCATACCCACCCACCCCACTGCCCTATTATTTTATATGAAGTCCTTTCTGTAATCCTAGGGGGCTTTTTATTCCTGATAAAGTGCCGGAGCAATTTCTGCCACATTTCCAAGATCCCTACTGAAAGCAGAAGATTAATGAACAAAAACAGCCATTTTGGGCATGTGTTCATTTTTATTTCAGCACTTCTACCAGAGCAAGAAATTGGTAATAAGGTCGAATTGTTCTGTATTCATGTTTTGTTTCATGCATTAATTTACAGTGATGGTTTCTCACCAAATTAACCACAGTAAGGGCACAATCCTATCTGGCTGCTAGGCCAGCATAGGACCTTTGCGACGGCCCAGGACTGTCACAAAAGCTGCGGTAAAGCAGTTGTGCCGGCCCTAAGCCAGTGCAGGGACCTGCAACGGCCTCTACAGGCCGGATCTGGATGGCATGCGACCCAGGTAAGCTGCAGCTGGGCTGGGCGGTATGGGGTGGGGGGAGGGCGTTCCAGGCGCATTTCGGGGCGGGTGTGGGTGGGCAGATCGGGTCTGGGAGGGAGGCAGGATCGGTGGCAGCGGCATACGCCCATCTCCCTCTCAAGCCCATTTCCCTGGACACGGGCAGCCTTGATTTGCGCTGCCAAAATGGCAGGCGCAGATCCGAGGAGGCCCATTGCGGGGACTGGGTCTTTACCGGGGTAAGGGAACAAAAGTTCCCTTACCTTAAGGAGACTTCCAACCCTGCCTGCTCTGCTCAGGATATAGCACTGGATCGCTGAGCAGATCATAGGATAGTGTTAGATTGTAAATCTTCCAACCATATTCCAAGATATCTAGTCGTGGTGTATTTCCATTTAATCAATGTTATCTTCCCTCTCTAACACTCTCTGACATGTTTAATCTTCACTATTGTAATTACTTAAAATTAACACCGTACTCTGAGTTCTTCTCCATATCTTGTCAGGAGCTCCATGCTTCTCTTATCTTATATGACCTTGTAAGGTCTGATTATAAGGATGATACCTACATACAAAACTATTCTAGATTCAAAAGTGCCCATCTGAATCCTAAAATCTCAAATCAGATAAGCCAGAATCAGATAAATTAGGCAGCTGGAGGTATGTTGAATTGGGTATTCCCTGCTGATGGGATTACAGACAGTACTTTCAACAGATGTGGGGCAAGGGGAGGGAGCTAGTACTGAGGAATGAGTGCTGCTGCTGCTGCCGCCTTTTCTCCTATCAGAATGAAGGGTTAAAGGGAGGCTTAGCAGCGTCCCGGAATCGATGCTGGCTTCGGCCTAGAGTGGACCCGAGCCACTGCCAAGGGTGCACTGCGGCTGCCCAACAGGGTTCCGGCTTCTGTCGCGTCGTTGACCGGAAGTTCCAGAAGCCGGAAGCCCATTGGGCAGCTGCGGTGCACCCTTGGGAGCGGCTCGGGTCCGCTCTAGGCCGAAGCCAGCGTCGATTCCGGGACGCTTGTAAGGCTAGTTAAAGGCAGGAACTGATCTCCAGCTGTCTAACTTGGCAACCTGAATTCCAGGGAGAAAATTTAAACTAAAGTGTAGTGCAACAAAGTGGCTTTTAGTGTTCGGTGTGAGATGCTAAGCAAGAAGGGTCCAACCGCATAAGGAGTTCTACAACCTGGGCACCACCACTGAAAAGGCTCTGTCACAGAAGCAGCAATGGTGGGATGCAGAGCAGAGCCTCCCTTGTTGGCCTCAGTGAGTGGGCAAAAGGCTTTTTAATTATCCTGGTTCCACAGCCATCGGTGTGTTGAGTGAGAGGTTAATTGCTAAATGCTTGAGAAAGTTTTCTGTGCAGACTTTCAGCTCTTGAAAAATCTTCTTCAGGGGGTGGAGGCGAGTTTGCTGCTATGGGGATTTAAAATCCCTGTAAGTAGATGGGAGCCAGGGCTTGGCCAGGGTGGTTACACCACCAGCCCTTTTCTCCCATCGTAATGAGAATAGAAGGCTGTGGCCAAATCCCTGCCTGAGCATCTGGCAGCCTCTGTGAGAGAGCCACTTTTGAAGGGGATCGTTTTGTGTTCTCTAAAATGAAGTGAAGGAGGAAACCTCAGGAGACCACCAACAACACTAATGTAGTTCTCGCAGCACAGCACAGCTAGCTATTCTTTTATTTTCATTACAAAACGGAACTCTCTCTCTCTCTCTCTCTCTCTCTCTCTCTCTGAGCACGCTGCTTGGCCAGGCACAGCAAAAGTGTGGACCGTTGTTGGGATGTTCATTTATTATTTATTTTTTCAATTTGCAGTAATGCATTGGTCAGCAGACTCCAGGAGTGCATGTGAGAGAAAACAATTTATCAGTTAAATAGCCATGCTTGCATTTATTGGCGCAATAGGCAACTCCCATTCCTCTCTCCCACCCACTGCCCTTGAAAACAAGGGAGCTGGTACTTACTACATAGACGGTACATACAGTATAATGTTACTACAGGCAAAATCCAATCAAGACAAGAAAGTTTCTGTTTGCACGGGCAAGACTAGTCTCAGCCTCTGTTTTTGCAGAAGGTGAACCCTATCCCTCCGCATTGCTGTGAACAAGTCAAAGCATTGCCATCTTCTTTTACTTACCCTGCTCCTGTTCCTTTAACAACAGCCTGACACACAGAAATTTTGTGGGTGAAGTTTTGTCTGGAATGGTGAGAATGGGATGAGGAAGTGCCGTATTGGTCTGAGTATAAGACTCACTTTTTTCTCCTTATTTAAGTTTTTAAACTAGGGGTGGTATTTGCTTAATTCAGAGGGGTACCCAGCCGATTTGGCATGTGGGGCCGTATCCTCGCCGCCCCCCTATAAAACTAATTAGCATTTAGTTTAGTTTGCCCCTGGAGACGCAAACCCACGGCATCTCCAGGGAAGCTCCAGGGAGTAGTTTGCGCATGCCCAGAACGTCCCTGGAGACTCCGTGGGTTTGCGCATGCGCAAACTACGAAGATTGTACAGAGACCCGGGCCGGGTGCACGGAGAAGCTGCGCACCCGGGAGAAGGCTTAAAATCGTCGAGGGAGCGTCCAGTATCACAAAAGTGCCGGTAAAAGCATACATACTTACTAAAAACCCCAGTTCTAGGCTTAAAATCGCCGAAAATCGGCGAAAAAAAGCGGGAAAAATTCAAATTTTTCCCGCTCGCCCCCAGAGCCTCCCGCCCCCCCAGGAGCCTCTGCGCCCTGGGGCCCACCGCCCCAGGGCACCACATCAGGGGACGCCCCTGGCTTAATTTTGGTGTGTCGTTATGTTCTTCAAGGCACAGGAGCAAGGCTAGTAAAAAAGTTAGCAACCCTACTTCTTTGAGACAAAGGTTCATTTTTTTTACCTCCAGGAATAGACTTGTCCCTTTGAGCAAGCAATTTATAGTTGGGGTTCCATTTCCCCTCCCGCCTTGTCGTGGCTCCTTTTCCTTTAGGATTCAGAAGTACATGACAGGCAGAAATCTAACAAATACAGTTCCCTTCATTTGGCATGTCTGTGTCGGGAATACAGCTGCATGGCATGTTCATTTCTAGCTGCCATTCAGTTGCTAAAGGCACAGGAGCCCTCTCAGGGAAAATTTTTTGGCAACCTTAGTAATGGCTTCCAGCTGTTATGCATTCTCATATGTTGGCTGCTTCTGGTAATCACTGTTTACCATTGCTGTTTCTGCATCTTCTGAATACAGATAATATTTAACTCCTATGATGTCAGCATATACAATGACATATTAATCCATTCATCGTAGCTGGTGCTGCCAGGTCTTTGCTGGGAAATGATGCATGTCTGTACCTTTTTAAATACCCCAAGGCACCGACCTTGCCTTTAAATGCTCTGCAGTTGCCATTGCTCCTCCTGCTGGCCCTGGTCTTCCACTGGTTCATGCATCTTCTTTTGTTGCCTCGGAGCCATTTAAAGACAGAGGTGCAGATTCCCAGCATGTACCTGATTGCTCTCTTAATAGGAGTTTTGTTACCGATTTCAGTTCGGGATGTGGTTTGTAACCTAAGGACACGGGGAGGGGAAGCTGGACTATGTGCATGTTTATTCAAAAGCAAGCCCCATGGTGTTTGTGCGGATAAAATGGGACAGAAACCTTTCTGCAAGAAAGGGTGGGCTAAAAATGTAACCAAGTAATTAACAGACTGAGTTGTGAACAAGGAGGGCTACTACCAGATGAAATGTTGCCACCTCTCTAGGTGGCCTCGGCAAGCTGCTCTCTCCTAGCCTCTCTGCACAATGTAGGCCATGTTGGGATATTAGCAGTGTTTGTCTGCTAGGACCTTGGAGGGCTGTGGGTGTGTTCCGGTCACCTGCAAGGACCTTCACCTGGCCCCTCCTGTCTGACCTGGAAGGGGCGTGACCCTGACCTTTATCCCAACATTCTCTCTCTGACCACATGGGTTCTCTCTCTTCGCATCTGACTCTACATGGGGAAGGACGTGCTTTCCTGGGCTCCTAGCCTGGAAGCCATTTTCCCAACATGGGTGTGCCAGCTCCTTAGGGGCACACTGTCCGTTTATGTATAGTGTACCTCTAGTCATAACTAGATGAATGTAGAATATGAAACTGAACTGTAAGTAAACTATTTTTCTTCTTTTACTATACAAGCCTCAGACTCCGTGTCTCATTTCAATGCTAATGATAGCTAGCTAGCCTGGGTGCTGGGATAACTCTACTGGTTAAATAAGAATAAGGTCTTCTTCCGTTGCATACTCTGCTTACTTGAACCCCCTAAAGTTTATGATATAACCCCAACAGGCCACTCACCTTGTGGAGTCAGTGGATTTCTGAGAAGGGATGAGGTGCCACTGCCAAATGACTGCTGATGTGGGAGGCTCCCAGCACAAAGTCGGACCTTGCCCCTACCCACCCAGGTGTGCACTCATCATGCACATGTGAACATACTACACAAACACACATGTACTCTTCCCCTCCCTTCCCACTGTTTCCTCCCATCCATTTGGTCTGCTCATGGAAGCTCTGCTTGGTGCTGAGGGAGGGAGGAAGAGGCAGTGTTCGCAAGAGGAGAGGGAGGTGCTCTGCTTTCCATTCTCCTCTGCTCCCCACACGGCCTGTTTCGTAGTCGAAGCTCACAGAGTTGGCAGATCGGAGGCCAGGTGGCAACAACGGCAGCAGCACTAGCTGGGTGCTGCCTGGCACCTCCAGGGGCCCACATGCTCCCAAGGGCACCACTTTGGTGACCCCAATATATATAGAATAATCATACACTGGGATGTGGTGTAATATACAGGAAGAACTTTGAGCATTCAGTGCTACATAAATGCAGAGTAGTATCACTGAGGTCACTGAGATACCACCCTAATGGCAGAAAGTGAAGAAGAACTAAAGAGCCTCTTGATGAGGGTGAAAGAGGAGAGTGCAAAAGTTGGCTTGAAACTCAACATTAATAAAACTAAGATCATGGCATCTGGGCCCATCAATTCCTGGCAAATAGAAGGGGCAGAAATGGAAGCAGTAACAGATTTTACTTTTCTGGGCTCCAAGATCACTGCAGACGGAGACAGCAGCCATGAAATTAAAAGACGCTTACTCCTTGGAAGGAAAGCTATGGCAAACTTAGACAGCATAATAAAAAGCAGAGATATCACCATGCCAACAAAAGTTCGCATAGTCAGGGCGATGGTGTTCCCAGTAGCAATGTATGGTTGCGAGAGTTGGACCATAAGGAAGGCTGAGCGCCGAAGAATAGATGCTTTTGAACTGTGGTGCTGGAGAAGACTCCTGAGAGTCCCTTGGACTGCTAGGAGATCAAATCAGTCAATCCTAAATGAAATCAACCCTGACTGTTCCCTGGAAGGACAGGTACTAAGGCTGAAACTCAAATATTTTGGCCACCTAATGCGAAGAGAGGACTCTCTGGAGAAGACTCTGATGCTGGGAAAAATTGAAGGCAAAAGGAGAAGGGGAAGGCCAAGGATGAGATGGTTAGACAGCATCACCGATGCAACGAACATGAAAATGAGCGAACTCAGGAAGATAGTGGAGGATAGGAAGGCCTGGCGGGATATGGTTCATGGGATCACGAAGGGTCGGACACGACTTAACGACTGAACAACAAAATCACTGAGGTCCCTAACGTTTGTTTATTTTTTTTTAGAGTGGCATGCAGGTTTTAATGACTTATTTTCTGTACAGACATGGGTTCTATGGGATTTTCAGCCATGTTAAATTGTTAGAAATTGAAGAATGAAGAATAAAGAAATATATCGTCCAAAACTTGCCTGAAGAAATTCCTTTTCTACTCGATCCCCAGTGATATGGGTGCCGCTTTCAAGGATTATCCAGAACAGACAGGCACAAATAATTCTTTAATCCTCTGCTTTACGTTTCCTCCCACCTTGGGACATTGTCAAAAGCTAAAAAGAAGAACACTCAGCAACTCGCTGGTAGATGTACATGAACCAGAGATTCCTGTTATTTTTATTTATTTTTCACATTTTTATACCACCCTTCCTCCAAGGAGCTCAGAGTGGTGTACATATTTTCTCCCCTCCTTTTTGTCCTCACAACAACCCTGTGAGGTAGGTGGGGCTGAGAGATAGTTAACCATTAGTTCCCAAGTTATCATCATCCTGCTGCATTTGTGGTCATGTGAAAGAAAAAGAGAGTTCTACCTCCAACTTCTGTTGCCACCTTTTTCTGATTGTGGTCTTGTGCCTGCTATGCAGAAATAAGTCACATGACACTTTCCCGGCGGGCCTGGCTTAAAGAGAGAGGTAACATTTCTTTGCTTAATTTAATTCCTGTGTGTTAGACTGACTTTTTGACTTAAGAGTGAAAGCCAGTATGGACTAGGGCAGTGTTTTTCAATTGGTGGTACCCATACCACCAGTGGTATGTGAGGTGTTGTCCAGTGGTATGGCTGGCTTGGGTGTCGCCTTACGAGCAGGAGCTGTGCACAGAGCATATGTGCACCACAGAGCCGTTGGAGGGCATGTCGGGTAGAAGCTGGCGCTGTGAGAGAGCCTTTTGCCATGGCCGCCCGTGCGCCTTTGCAGAGCCGTCCTCTTCTCCGCCTCCCCTTTTGCCCGCCCTCTTTCCTTCCCTCCCAGCCATCCCTATTGCTGTGTCTGCAACCATGGCACTATTGGCTCCAGAAGAGGCAGCAGGCACTGTAGGAGGGGCCACAGGATTATCGGCTCAAGGCTGCTCCTTGGCAACGCCCTGCCACCCCCCCTCCCAGCAGAGTGGAATTTTAGGTATTGGTGGTACTTAAGATAATTAGAACCTGAGAAGTGGCACATCAGAAGGAAAAGGTTGAAAAACAGGGGCCTAGGGCTAGAATGCTGAACCATGAGCTGTCGATTGAAAGTGGAGGATAGTTCGAATCCAGTTCGAATCCGCAACAGGGTGAGCTCTCGTTGCTTGGCCACCTCCTGCCAACCTAGCAGTTCCAAAGCATGTTAATGCGAGTAGATAAATAGGTACTGCTTGCGGGAAGGTAAACAGCGCTCCGTGTTCCAGCTGCATGCTACGCGCTGCGGCAAGGAGAGTCATGCCGGCCACATAACCACGGAGGTGTCTTCGGACAACGCTTCGGACCTTTCGATCGACAGCTCATGGTTCAGCGGTTTAACCCACTGCGCCACCCGCTGGCCTGATAGATGGAGTGATAGAGGACAGCAAAGGCAGGTGCCCCCTTCCAATCCACCCGCTGGGGTGAATCCCCCCCCCCCGTCAGCTTAGTGAACAGGGTTGCAAGCCAGCAGTGGTGATCAGCAGCCACAGCCACCATTTCCCCCCTACAATGCTACCCCAACATAGCGTTGTCCCCGGATGATGCTACTTCAGAGGGTGGGGTGGGGGGATGCAGCTGGCAGGCACCAAAAGGAGCCACACTGATGGTGGTGGTGGTGGGCCCTATTATCGACTGCCACTCCGGAATGCTGGGCAGAGGCACATTTTGAACTGTTGATAACCCATTACAGGAAATGATCTTTTCTAGTATATCTTTAATTGAAACAACAATCGCCTCCATTTCAGTCTGGGGTCTTTCCCACCCCTGCCTGGGGAGATGAGGGATTGAACCGGGGATCGTCTGCATTTAAGCAGATGCTCTGCCACAGACCTGCGTCTCCTCCCTCCTGTCGAATGTAGTAATTTGCCACTCAGTAATACAGAGCAAACAACTGGATGTCTTGGCATTTTCAGCCATAAACCTCTGATCAAATATACGATTTGGAAGCAAGACCCATTGATTGGAAGGCAACTCCGTTCCAAGCAATCTGCTTCGTAATGCAAATGCACGTGTCTGCTTAAGTGGTATGTGTATTGCAGCCATAATGGAGAAGGGTGGGGAGGGAGTTGGGGATTGCTGAGCACGGAGAGTGCCACTTATTGTGGTGGTGGTGGTGGTGGTGGTGGAGTAATAGTAATAGTAGTGTTACCCTGCTTGGTAGGAGTGCTGTGACTTTAAAAAGGGGAGCTGGTCCGAGCTCTCTTTTTCCTCCACTGGATCTAAGATGGATGCTTCTGCAGCAGCACAGCCCACGAGCAGACTTTGTCCTGCCTGGTTGTTTTGCTTCTCCTGGAACCTTGCTCCAGACAAGCCATCTGCACTGCAGAAAGGAGAGGGCAGCTCCCCCCAGGTAAGGCTGCTGTCACGAATGCCAAGCTGTTCTTTCCTGCACACCTGCTCGGGAGGGGAAACTCTGAGGATGTTTAGATGTTGAGAATGATATGGTACTCTTGAGAGTTTTCAGTTTTCTTTCTTTTTGAAATAAACCGAATACATTTCTCAGTGGAAGGATAAAGAGTCTTCTGTCCAGTGGCTTTTAACACTTATTTCTTTCCTTGGCTTCACCGGGGGGGGGGGGGGGGGAGAAGAGTATGTTGAGAGGGGGTGTCTGTCTCTTTCTGGAGGAGCTAATTAAATATGACTGAAATGAGTTATAGTCCCACTTTTCTGTCTCGTGTGGCCACCTTCTGGCCTTGCAGGACTTATTTGAGTCTTATGATCAGAATTATGAGCCCAGAGGATGTCATTAAAAGAAGTGTGACAGGCAAAGGTTCAACAGGTACAGTATTTCCCTTTGTATAGATGGGGGAGAAGTGTGCTGCATCTGTTATGTCTCTGCATGTCATAAATCTTTAGTTGATGAGGAAGATTATTACATATTTATCCCAGCCTTTTTTCCTGGTGCCAGGCAACATAAATGGATTTTCTTCCCCTCAGCATATCCTCACAGCAATCTTGAGAGATACTGGCTAGCCTCAAATCGTCCAGTGAATGGAAAATGTAGGGTCCAATAAGAGGCAACCAAAATGATTTGAGGAAAGAATAAGCACTACACCAGGATGGTGTAGTGGTTTGGGAGTTGGACTTAGACCTGGAAGATGGTTCAAATCCCCGCTCAGCCACGAAGCTTCCTGGGTGACCTTGGCCAGTCACTATCTCTCAGCCTCACCTACCTCACCGGGTTGTTGTGAGGACAAAAAGGAGGGGAGGAAATATGTACACCACTCTGAGCTCCTTGGAGGAAGGATGGTATAAAAATGTGAAAAATAAATACATAAATAAATTTTATTTTATTTTACTTTTTAGTTTTTCGAAAATATGCCTAAGGAAGAAGGGGCAATATGATAGAGTTTTTTTTTTAAACTTATATATGGTATGGGGAAAGTTGATAGGCAGAAGTTTTCTCCTGTCACAGGCCTGGTCCAAAGTCTTCAGACCAACGCCTCCCTCCATTTTCTCCCTTATCCTTTGGTGCACAAAGCACTCTGAGACCGAGAGCCCGTCCCCAGCTTCCTGCGCCCCCTCGCCTTTTTCTCTTCCCTCCCTCACTGATGGTGGCAGCAGCTGCTTCTTTGGCTGTGACAACGGTGGTCAGTGCTCTGTCTACCCCACATTTTCTGAACAGGCAGCCAAAAAGGCAGACCAAGGTCCAGACAGGAAGCACGGGGTCCTCCCATTTCCTTTTCCTGACTGGATGCAGCAGCGAGCCTGCTGCGCCCTCAAATACATGATAATAAAAAGCAGGGATGGGGACTCGAGTCAAATGACTCGACTCGCAAGTGCGTCTGAGTCACTTTTTCCCTGACTCGTACTCATTCTCATACTCGTGACCCACTGACTTGCACTCGCACTCGCACTCATGACCCACGGGACTCTCACTAGACTTGCACTCGTGGGGGTAACGACTTGCCATTTCCAAGTCATTTTCCAAGTCATAGAGGAAGCCAAGTGGGTGCTTTAAAAGCCTCAGAGGTCCCCCCCCCACCCACAGACACCCACCCACCCCATTTTCAGGGAAAAAAACCATTTTCCCCAAAGTGACTAGACTCGTGACTTGTGACTCATGGTTTTTGGCCTTACTCTTACTCGACTCGCACTCGTGCAAAAATGACTTGCATTTGACTCGTACTTGCCCAAAAATTTTGACACTGACTCACACTCGCACTTGCACTCGTGCAAAAATGACTCATACTCGCACTCGTGACCTAGTTACTTAGATACATCACAAGGTCAAGGTGACCCCCTGACAATTAAGTCCAGTCGTATCCGACTCTAGGGTGTGGTGCTCATCCCCATTTCAAAGCCGAAGAGCCAGCATTGTCCAAAGACGCCTCCATGGTCATGTGGCCGGCATGACTCTCCTTGCCGCAGCGCGTAGCATGCAGCTGGAACACGGAGCGTTGTTTACCTTCCCGCAAGCAGTACCTATTTATCTACTCGCATTGACATGCTTTGGAACTGCTAGGTTGGCAGGAGCTGGCCAAGCAACGAGAGCTCACCCTGTCGCAGATTCGAACTGCCGACCTTTCGATCGACAGCTCATGGTTCAGCAGTTTAACCCACTGCGCCAGATTTTGCTGCCATAGCCTGTGGTGTTGGCCACTGGCTTAAACAGCTGTACATAGGAAGAACACAAGTCAATGGAGAATGGGTCTACGAGCAGCTGTTAGCTAGACGGAGCCTCTGTGGTCACCAGCATTTTGCCAGTTGCTGGGGAGCAACAGCGGAAGAGAAGAGGTCAACAGGCATGTGGATATGAGTGAACCCCATGATATTGTATATCTGGGCTTTCTGAAAAAAATTGACCCAGCCCAAAATATTGTTGGAACAAACTGTAGCCTATGATTCTGGCTTGGCTGCTTGCAACGCTTCCTATGGTGTGATGTCTGAATTGGGCTATTGTGTTGACATTTTTGATAGGGGTGGAACAGAAATTACATGCAAAGTGAAATTTAAAGCAAATGTCATGGTTCCGTTCCTCCCAAGGGGAAACATCTGTGAATATACAAGGGAAGCCTAATGAGCTTCCATAAGACAAATGGAATTTCTCGGGGGAGTCCTGTACATCTTTCTTGTTAGCAAGATAAATATTTTCTGTGCCTTCACTGAAACAAAAATGATCCAATTTTTTCCTCCTTTCTATACATCCTCTAATTTCCAAAGCAGCAATTCCCATCATGCTGTTTCCATGCTTTCTTGTCACCTGGTCTGTCGTATGACAAGGAAAAATGGAAACAGGACTGCCTTCAGTGGTGTAGACTGGAGTCTATTGACTCGGACTGGAGTCGGACTCAAGTTGCGTCAATGACTCGACTCGGACTTGACTCGGTGATTGTAAAAGACTTGACTTGAGACTTGGAGTCTTTTACGACATGTCCAGTTTTATTCCGGTTTAAATCCGTTTTCCCCATTAAATAGTTAGGGACTCGCAATTCGCTACCAAAGACTCAGGATTTGGGGGCAAAGACTTGGGACTTGACTTGAGACTTGGACCCAGAGACTTGGGACTTGACTCAAAAATTGGAGTCAGAAACTTGATCCACATCCCTGATTGCTCTTACAAGATCCTGGACCATGTAATGTTTTCTCCTAGAATCTTGTAGCCTACAGCACAAGGAAATGCAAATTGGCATCTATAAATGTTCGTATGTCAAACTTTTTATGGTGCTGCTAGTAGAAATTTACTAGAAGACCCCTTTTTCTTTAACTGTATTTACAGAACAATGCAATGTGTGTTTCCTTGGAAGTAAGTTCTATTTCATTCAATGGAATCTATTTCCAAATATATGAGTATAGGAATAGGACTGCTGCTTTGCATATCTCAGCATTTTTGTTGGACCACCCAAAATTTGTTCCATCCTGTGTAGTTTATACATAGAATAGGAATACAGTACTTGGGTTTGGTTATTTTGCAAGGAAAGTCCTATGCTCTTAAAAATATAAAATATATACAGTATTTATATAGCGCCTTTCTTGGTCATTGGATTTTGCTGGCGTACATTTGAGAGGCCCGTGTCAAGCCCAACAGGACCAGGAAGGGGGATAAGATATGGCGGAGGAGCTCTCCATTGATCCCTCCCACTTCCTGGGCCCAATCCTCCAATCCCACCCGCCATTCCGCCCTCCCACTGCTGCCCAGCAGGGACTTACCTCTCTGCCGCAGAACTGCTGTTTGTGGCGCCGGAGGAGCGACGCAAGCCCCTCCACTGGCACCACTTACTCTCTCCGGGTGATGCAAACATGCCTTATGGCATGTTTGTGACACCCTAGACCAGCAGAGCGACTGCTTTGCCATTCTCAACTTAGACAGGATTGCACCGACAATGTTTTAATACCACTTGGGAATTCCATTCCACCCCCTGACATGCCCAGGTGTGCTTGGATTTGCGGTCCGTGGGCATGAGCTACAGGCTATTGTTCTTGCTAGTTCCAGATGTTTGAGGATTCCCAATCCACAAAACAACTTGTCTGCTTGGTCACACAGTCCTGCTGTCATTGTAAAGTATCTCAATGAGGTCTCTTTTCTAGTTGTGGCTTCCCTTCAGGGACAAAGGACCCATCGATCATCGCACTGATGTATTCTCAAAGACATGGCCCTGAACATCATTTTTTGACCATTGTGCTGCTACGTGTGGAAATTTTGAACCACTAGTAACATACACATGACTGCAGTGAAGCTCCTGTGTGTATAGTTGGTGAAAATCTTACGCTGTGCGTGTTGGGTCATCCCATTGTTTTGAACAGGTTATGAAGTCTCTTTCATCAAAATATGGCAGAAAATCACTTTTAATAACATCTTTCCTAAAGAGGCTCATATATAGGTGTAGCTTTTCAGCACATACTGCAATAAAAGTGAAATCATTGATTGGGTGTACCTTTTTTCTTTTTCTGTTTCTCCAAGAAAGATTGTGGCCTCACTGTTGTGCATTCTGAATTACCGGTATGTTCTAGGTTTCTAGGCTAGAATGATTAATTGCATTAAATGAAAGATGTACCTTTTGAAAATCAACAAATTAGCTGCTGATTCCGTATGGAACCCAGGTAGTACAATTAAAGCAGTTGTACCTGGGTTCCATAGAGACGGTTATGAAGTTTTGGGTATTTTTTGTGTGTGGCTTAGTCAGCATAAATTATTTGCAACCAGCTAGCAATACTAACCGCGCAATCCGACGTAACTTTTTTGCCTGTGTAACCAGCGGCCCAGTGAGAACGGGAGGCCCCAGAACGGAAAAGGGATTCAAATCCCCTTTGAATTCTTCTTTTGTGGGAGGGGATTTGAATCCCTTTTCCGTTCTGGGGCCTCCCATTCTCGCTGGGCCACTGGTTACATAGGCAAAAAAGTTAAGTCGGATTGCGCTGTAAAACATGCTTTTTCTGCATGCTTAAACTATAGAACAAGTAAACAAATGTAGTATGGATAGACTGTCTGTGTCTCCTCTCTCTGGATATAAGAAGATGCCTTAGCTGGAGTTGGGACAGTGGTTCATCTAACTTGTTGGTTTTAAAACTTTCTACCTTAAATAAGTCTTTCCCCATATCACTTCTTCCAGCAAGGAATGCCTTGCATTTCTTCAGTGAAAACTCCTGTGAATTGTAGAAGATTCTGGGGAGGTAGAGTTCATGTGCAACGATGCCCAGCCTTATTGGGAATTGGGCATCTCTGTTCCCTTATGAGAATTACTGTATTGTTCTGTGTATAAGTTGCACTTTCCCCCCTAAGGTAAGCCTTTAAACTAGGGGTGCGGTCTACAACCAGGATGTTGTGTAACACACACACACACACACACCAATTAAAATACAGTACTTCTGAAACTGAAAGCGTTAGCATTTTCAAGCCTCCCTGATTGCAGTTTCAAAGGTAAAGGGTAATTTCCCCCCCCCCCCTTTTTCTTAACTGCAAAGTGCCTTGTTTTCAAACCTTTTCATTCTGGCCTAATGCAGTGATCTCTTATCAGTAGCCTGCTGATATGGTAATTAAATCCTCAGCAAGCAGTGGAAAAAATTAACCCTTAAGTTCCAGCCCCAGGTCGCTGTGGAAACTAAGATATTTATTGATCCTGCAGCTTGAAAGTTGAGAGTGCTATATCTTTAGGCTTACCAGATCTCCAACCGGGACAGAGTGCTAGACCTTTAGGAGAAGGAATGTGGGCAGGTGTAGCATGTTAAACCTTAAGAGCACAATCCTAGGCATGTCTACTCAGAAGCAAGCCCCATTGTGTTCAGTGGGGCTTGCTTCTGAGTAGACATGCCTAGGATGGTGCTCTAAGGGTTTAACAAGCTACACCTGCCCACATTCCTTCTCCTAAAGGTCTAGCTCTCTGTCCCGGTTGGAGATCTGGTAAACCTATATATCTTGCTCCTGCATAGGCTTACCATATCCAAAGGGGGACAGAGTGCCTACCTTTAACAATTGGAATTTGGGCAGGTGCAGCTCATCATCATGGAAGGGTGCAACAAGCTGCACCTGCCCAAATTCCAATTGTTAAAGGTAGGCACTCTGTCCTCCTTTGGATCTGGGAAGGCTACTTATACATTATTATACTGTTGTTGCTATTTTGTTATAGTAAACATTATTTCAATGTTTAATATTAGAAGTATTTTGAGTTTTTATTGTGACCAGTAATATGCCTAACCCTTGTTTACCTACGGTAAAATTTTAGCCTATGGTAAAATTGGTTTCGTTATAAGTTCTTTCACTTAACGTTGCCGTTTCCAGGAACCTGTCTACAACTTTAAGTGAGGACTTCCTGTACTGTTTTACTGTTCTACTAATGTGTATATTTTCTTTAAGTTAAAAAAAAAAAGTTAAATTTTATTTTTTTTTAAAATAGCACCAAACTTTAAGGGTGCGCCTTATAATCAGGAGTGGCCTATACTCGGAACAATACGGTAAGCGCACACCCTAAAACCAATCCAGTGCTCTTTTGCCACAGCATATTGTCGGGGAAGATTGGTAATGGTGATCAAGCTCCCTTCCAGGGAGTCTTTAAGCTACCTTGACATCTGGGGGCAAGGAACCACTGCCAAATTTCCAAAGAACTGTAGAGTTCCCTGAAACACAGTTTGAAAGCTATATATAACAACATATAACAACATCAGAAATATCAACCTTGATGTTGATATTGATATCAGAAATATCAACCTTGATGTCACCATGTTCTCAAGTACTGTATTAGTCTTTCCTAATGGGATCTCCTAACGGGAAATGCTGATGAATGAACTTCCTGCATGCAGATTCTGAGTCCTCTTACTGAGTTATGGCCCTATCTCTTGATCTGTTACGTTTAACCTTTCTGCATCCTCCATAGGACCCTGTATGTCATAACTCCCAGTGGAATGCTGATTCCATAGGAAATAGCCATGCAGCCAGCCCATGGTTGGCTCATTCAAAAGGTCTCCCACCTGCATCAGAGCCACTCGTGGTTCCTTTGGGCTAAGCAGAACGTCTAAGAGGCACCTGCAACCTGACTGTCTGCTTGGTCCCTTTGAATTGTAGAATAAAAACCTTCCTCTTGTCTGAGTTGATATAACGTGCTGAGTTTTTAGGGGTTCCCTTCATTCTGGTTTTGTGGGTCGGTTGTTGCTATGTATGTTGTTGTTGTTGTTGGCTTTTATTGTGGTTCTGTTTCATTATTTGTGAATTGCCTTGGACACCTGGAAGGGAAAGGTGGGACAAAAATGTTTTTAAAATAAGACTCAACTAAGGAGCATGCTAAATTATACTTTGGAAAAAACTGTGCAATGCCACTGGAAACCAAGTATTGTATCTTCCTCAGAAAGGAAGGGATGCTTGAAAATTGAAGGCTTTTCAAAATGGGTGACTGGCGCGTATTTTCTATAGGAAACGGCTGGGTTGATGGCCTTCCTAACTTTCCAGAATCTAGAGGTTTAATAGCTTCACCTGCTTCTTCTAAGAATTTGTTTTCTTTCTTCCAAAGCTTAGGAAAGCTACTATAAAAAGGTGAGTTTAGAAAATACAGTTAGAAGTTTTGGATTCAAAACTGCAGAAACTCTTAAGAAGTGCATTCCAGTAGTCTACAGTGCTGCTAAGAAGGGCTAAGTGGAGTCTGTTTGGCTTTCAGCAAATGAGCTCTTTCTTTCCTTCCATTTGTTTTTTGTTTGTTTTATTCAGCATGACTTGCTGTGGCAAGACTTCTTTTAATCTGTGTTGAGGCTGTTTGGTTGGGGTGGTTCTCTTTGATTAATGCTCAGGGAAGAATGGTAGAAGCAATTAGCAGACTGGGAAATCTTGCGCACTGTAGCCGAAGATAAATAGAATATCTTCTGCAGCGTGTACCAAAGATGCTGCTAATAGCCTGTAGTGATGGATGGACACCATTTCACAGTCTGGTTCATAATTAAATTGAGAAAACTGGATTGATTCCTTGGATGTCCAATGGATATTGAAAGACTAGCCTAGGTTGGTTCCCCCAGGATTACTTAAGAACTCACTTCTAGACATTCTTTGTGTGCTCAATGACTTCATCAGATGATCAGAAGAGGCAGAATCATGACAAGATTCCGTACCTTTCAGGTGTGAACTGGACTGTTCCGCCATCCTCTTTTCTGCTACTGGCTAGAGGTAGGGATGGTGGAGGGGGAGTAACCCTTGCCGAGAAGGATCTTGTGGGGCTTTGGACAGTTCTATTCATGGGCAGTCCAGCTGGGGAGGAGGAGTGCTAGACATCATGGGAAGTACAACTCCTCCCATCTCCTTGAATGACTGAAAGCAGATAATTGAAGCAGAGGATGGAGGAGGGTATGATCTATTCTAGAAGGAGAACATAGATCTGTCTGAAGCTCATTACTCAATGATCCTTGGCTGAAAGTGTTACTTGTTACTATTTAAAGCTTGGGGGGAGGGGGAAAGATGATATAACGCCTGTGCTTATGATTCTTAGACTATGGTGGCTGATTCACTCAAAGAGTAACTGCTCAAAGCTTGCATACCTTGACTGAATAGTGTGTGTGTTTTAACAAACCTGTTCAAGCAAGGTGAAGAGGGAAAAAATAAGTGATGTCTCCCATTCATACCTGCCTGGCTCTAAATATGAACTTGGTCACCTTATGAGGTTACCTGCTTTGTGAGGCAGCCCCACCCCCAAATTATTCTCTGGTTTGGATCCTCATCGAAGCCAATGCATCTCCCACTCTCTGGTGCCCTGAATGCTGCAGTAGTAGCATCCTAGGTATTGGCAACACTAGCGGAAAAAAAGATTATTATTTTTCAGATTGCCCATGGGTGTCGGGCAACTTGGAAAGCTACATGTCCTAGGGCACCTTTTTGTGTTTGCTTCTGCTGCTGCAACATTCAGAGAAGAAAAGAGTAAGGAATAGAAGTCTCTGAGGAGGTAGAACTTTCTGTTTCCGTCACCAGACCATGTAAGTAGAACAGGTTACAAGGAGTTGGAGGGTTGAGGAAAGGCATTTGGATTTGTTCATATACTGTTTTTCAATAAAAAGTACTTCACAAAGTGGTTTACATAGGGAAGCATTTACTGTATTTAACTATCTCCAAAGGATTGGCAAATCTAAAATCTATTGCATGTGTGATGCTACCATTGGAAACATAACGGGGGTCTGAATTTTGGAGTAGTGCTCAGAATAGTCAGTTTTATTCTGATGTGCAGGGTATTGTTTGATTTGAGGATATGAATTAAGGGGAGTTCACCGATCACTTGAGAGAAGGCATACCCTTAGGTGGCAAGAGAGGTGAGAAATCTGAAATAATTCTGTCTATTCACATGTAAGTTTTTGTTCAACATTTCGGTTACCACTTTTTATTTATTTATTTATTTATTTATTTATTTATTTATTTATTTTATCTGGCAAAACAACACAAACCACCACCACCCTGTCAGTCTGGCCCTTCAACATCGAAGCAAAACGAATATATTAGGACTTGCAACTGTACTTTACTCATGAAGTGTCTAAGCGCATTACTGTACTTTAATTTTTTTAGACGTTAAATAAAGAAAAAGTAATGCGTGTCATTTAAGATCATAAGGAGCTTTCCTGAATGACTAGGCAGCCTTGGTTTGGGGCAGGCCAAGCAAATGGAATGATGCTATATGTTATTATAATAGATTGATATTTGTTTTTAAAAGCTTGTGCTGTTGCCATCTTCCTTCATTTTCAGACTGAAGGCAGGACTGATTGCTGTCTTTGCGGCCTGTACAAAAAGCCAACAACCTCCATTGACACGTTTCCTACTTACTTTGGACAGATTGTGGAACATAAACAATCCATACAATCCACAAGTACTCGTATGTCAGCCAGCCCGTAGTCAAAGATGGAACACGTTGGCTTCACCAACCTTAGTTTGTTTTTTAGATGGTCTCTAATTTGAAAATTGATATAAAACTATATATTCAGTTTCCTTCTCTGACTTTGAATTACTGCAACTCTGTCTTTGGGTGAAATTAGGGGTAGGCTATGTCGGGCACAGGCCAGCGGGTGGCACAGTGGGTTAAACCGCTGAACCATGAGCTGTCGATCGAAAGGTCGGCAGTTCGAATCTGTGACGGGGTGAGCTGTCATTGTTTGGCCAGCTCCTGCCAACCTAGCAGTTCCAAAGCATGTTAATGCGAGTAGGTACTGTACCAACTTGTGTGTGCGAAACCCATAACACGTTAAGTGAAAGTAGAGTGTACTTTGGAAAGAATGGTCACATACTTTTCATTTTTGGAATGACTGCAAGGGGTTATTGAAAAGATTGAAAAGGATTCAAAGCCTGGATTGAAAAGCCAGGATGGTGTAGTGGTTTGGGAGTTGGACTTAGACCTGGAAGATCCAGGTTCAAATCCCCGCTCAGCCACGAAGCTTCCTGGGTGACCTTGGGCCAGTCACTATCTCTCAGCCCCACCTACCTCACAGGGTTGTTGTGAGGACAAAAAGGAGGGGAGGAAATATGTACACCACTCTGAGCTCCTTGAAGGAAGGGCGGTATAAAAATGTGAAAAATAAATAAAAGACGAGGAGATTAACGAGTCCCTTCACAACCACCTTCCACTCCTCCTTTTCATTTTGAAATGTTCACAGGATGTTATTGCTCGCCTGATAGTGGGTTCACTCAAAATAGAAATCTCACATAAAACTTGTGAATGGTGAATGGATCTGCTGTAATGGATCTACTTAACGGAAAAAAGTCATCTTAAGAAGGACAAACAGCAATTTTGTCTGTCAGATACATATTTTAGTTTGAGGGAAATGTTAAAAACCAAATGCATCTCTCTTTCCCCCTGGCATTTTAGAGGAATGTCTCTTCCTAAAAATATTGTAATTCCGCCCCCATTCCAAATTGCTGCTGGTTGGGCCAGTAATGCTGTGTGCTCTCACCTCTAAGGTAACTGAATGATTCATTTTTTAATGATAGTGGCTGCTGGCTTGTAACTATGGAATGGATTGTCATGGAAACCACACTTTTTCTAAATTTACACCAGTGCTTGTTATAAGGGATAGAGTACCAACTTGAAAGAGAATCTGTTTTAATAAATAGCTTTATAATGAGGTGGTTAGACTTGGATGCAGATATATGGTGTTACCTGTATGCATGCATTGCTTTAATGTCATGTGCGCTTCTAAGCACTATCATCTAATGCTTTCATCACGACTATAGGCTGAACACATTGCACTTTTTAGATATATGCCCAAAATGTTCTCAGTGTGGAAGGTGTGAATGTACCACAAAGACTGCCTTCTCCTTCAAGCTTCTCCCTGCCCAATCAACACCAGGGATTCTGCTCCAGTTTTTATTAGTTTATATCCCACTTTTTATATATTATATCACCCTTTATCGGCATAACTGAGAGAGAGAGAGAGAGAGAGAGAGAGAGAGAGAGATTAAAATAAATAGTGCATAATACAGAAAACAGATCAAGGGAGAGGGAAGGAGGTTATAAGGGAATAGGCAATCAGCATCCATTCTGATTAGATTTTTACTAAATTGGTCACCATGGAAGTTCTTCGTTGGATAATTAGATGGAGAAAGTTAGCTAGCCGATTAATGGACCATTTATTAACAGATGAAAGTAGACTCAAAATAATTTCCGAATCAGATTTCCCTTGCAGATTTACCAGCAATGGATTAGGAATGTCTTGGCATAAGTCGTTATACCATGAACAGTATAAAAGTGCATGTGGTAATCTGTCATATTGCATGGACAGCGACCCTGGGCCTTGGAGGCTCTATCAAATCTGTAATCCATCAAGCTGGACGGTAAAATATCACATCTGGCTAAGGTTAATGCACGTCTTGCTTGAGGGTTATCAAGCAGGCAAAGATACTGTGGGGTTTTACTGAGAGTACAGTGCAGTTGTAGATGTAAAGGCGAGCAACTTTTGGCAGCTGCCTCAAAAACTTCCTGTCTCTCGATATCAATAGGTCTGTACAGCGCGATCCTAATGGCAGAGGTTATCCCACTTTTGAATGATGCATTTCAGTTGGTGTACTAATATAGATGTTAAAATACAATGCATTTGAGGTTATAATTTTATCTGAAACCCACTCCCCACCTCTAATACAACTAGGTGGGGAGTCAGTTTAAGAAAATTTTAACATCAAATTAATATTTGATAATAATAGCAGCAGAGGATCATGGAGACAGCAATGGTTATTTCACTCCTGGTTAAAATACAGATGTCAAGGAGCTCATCAAAATCTCTGCCCTTTTTAAAGTTAGGAAGTTGAAATCCAGTCCCTGTATACACCTTAGAAAGGGAAGGATGAGTTGAAGGAAATATACACTTGTTTTGGAGAGCAGAGCCCACTGCCAAGATGACCTGCCTCTCCTGTGATGGAGGTGATTCTATGCTTTGTCCTATATAAGTGGATTTCTTAGTGCTGGGAAGGTGTCGTTAGGAACTGCATTTGATTTCTTTTGTATTACTTGACTTCTGACTACAAGTCTCTTATTTTCCCCTTGTTTTTACTTCCCCTCTCTAAGAGTACATTACATGTCGGGGCTAAAGAGCTTCTTGTGAGCTCTCTGATAGACTGCTTCAGCCAATGCTGTGAGTGTGTGTGTGGGGGGGGGGGCAGGGGGGAGGGCATCCCTCTTAGCTAACCCTAAAGGGCTGTGGGGGAGGGAAACAAACAAGGAACATTTGGCACTCCCCTCCTTGCCTCCAACAATGACAGACAACACCTAGGTTACAGGCTATCCTCTGGCTGGATAGAAGGTGGGGCTATCAAATCCATCTCTAGTGACAGTGAATCTACCCCGGGGTGTGTGTGTGAGGTTGGGGTGCAGCAACAACAGCCGGGTCTGGTTGTCGTGGCATGCCTCTGCCTGCCCTGGGGGAACCCATGAGCGAATGAGAAGCAAGTTCCATGGAGAGTACGCCTATCTTCTCATCAGCACAATTGCAAAATGTATAGACTGGCTTTCTGTGCAATATATCCAAAGCATTGTAGCATCCTAACATAAACAAAGATTTAGGTAGAAGCAGGTAGGGCACTTAGCAGAGTTCCTGAGGGCTTTTATTGGTAGCTCACAGATGGGGGCATTTCTTATACCTCAAATAACTGGGTTTCCCCCTTGATTGGGGGGGCAAAAAGCAGCAGCTCTGAACATGCCAACACTACAGTTGGGAGGGAAGGACTACAGTTTGAGGGTTAGAGTGTCCAGCACCAGGATTCACAAGCTTTTATCAGAGTGCGCTGTGAGTAACCTGTGATGGTCTTTTCCTCCATGAATCTATCCAAACCCCTTTTAAAAGGCATCTAGGCGGTGCCATCACCACATCCTGTGGCAAGGAGTTCCACAGATGAATTACACGCTGGGTGAAGAAATATTTTCTTTTGTCTGTTCTAACTCTCCCTCCACTCAATTTTAGTGCATGTCCCCTGGTTCTGGTGTTGTGCGAGAGGGAGAAGAATTTCCCTCTATCCACTCTCTCCATCCCATGCATAATTTTATATGTCTCAATCATGTCCCCCCTCAGGCGCCTTTTTTCCAGACTGAAAAGCCCCAAACGCTGTAGCCTTTCCTCATAAGGGAGGTGCTCCAGCCCACGAATCATTTTGGTTGCTCTTTTCTGCACCTTTTCCAATTCAACTATATCCTGGGGCTGCTCGTGCGCTTGGGCAGGGAGTCGGACGCCGCACCTTGTCGTGAGTGGCCCAAAATGGCGAGGGAGGATAGCTGGTTTTCATCAAGATAAATCTGTTGGGGTTCAAGGAGAGGTTGCCAGCAGTGTCAAGCCCGACCCAAACCGCACGACATCCAGCGCGGAGGCGAGTGAGCGTAGGTGCCTGGACGCTCGCCTCCCAGCGCTGACCTCGTCTCCAGAAGTGTCTTCCCGCAAATAGTCCCTCCTGTTGTCCCGCCTTCTAATCGCCGATTGGCTCAAACATATGTCAATTATGTTTGGCGCTCCAATTGGCTGAAACCCCCTCTCATTCCATTGGTTAACAAACTAGCTCTGCGTCCCGCCTCCTAGCTCTGCATCCCCGCCCCCTCAAAACATGGGCAACAAACTATTCTGCTCGCGCCAGAACTCGCGCCAGATCAGAGCTGTGCTCTCCCGTGTTCAGCTGCTCGCGTCAGAACTCGCGCCAGAACAGAGCTGTGCTCTCCCGTGTTCAGCTGCACTCTCTCGAAATGGTGACCACACAGCTCCGCACAAGTCTGGGACGTGCCGGAACTCGTGAAGTGTGGGTTGGGCTTCAGCCTTTCCAAAGTATTTCTAGGGGGGACTAGGACCTGCTTTTTCAGTGACCCCAAATGTGAGGAGCTGTTTGAGGGGAAGCAAAGCCAATGAAAGAGGAACAACTGTCCTGTCGATAATGTTGCCACTTTAAAGGGCTGGTCTTTCCTTGTCAAAGGCAGAAGTTCTACAGGTGCAGTTCCCCATTGCTGTGCTGGGGGTGGACAGCACTTGTTTAAGAGCTTGTAAATGCCATTCCCAAAAGGGACGTGGCCTTGGACACCTCTTGATGGGGAGGAGAAAGCTGGGATATAAATACCTCAAAGAAATAAATAACCCCACACCTTTTAATCTTAATTTAATCATGAAGTAGAACTAATAAAAGGCTCTGGCTGCCACCTGCTGGGCAAGTTGGGAAACTGACCACCTGATGATAAACTCTCTACTTTTCTTGATGATTTCCATATCAAAGATTCCACAAAGTATCCTTTTGGATTAAAAATACTATCCAAAGGTATGTTTGTGGAGACTTGGGGAGCTTCAGCTTTATAAGGGGTGTAAGCCTTTTCTTTCGCGACCTCCCTGACTTGTCGCAGTCTGCAAAAATGGCCTTGCTGAGCTAGATAGGCTTAGTGGGTCTTATCAATCTACTTCAAAATTCTGTGACCACCTCTGTTCCCTCCGGTGAGCTCATGTAGGGATTGAAGGCAGAATACCTCTCTCGTTCTCGTTCTCGTTCTCTCAACTGATGACTCAGCTGTCATTCTTTAAGACTTCTGTGATGGTGTGCCTGTGGGGTTCTCAGCTGTTAGTTAAAATTTGCATTCATCAGTTGTTGTGCAAATTTAATTAGTAATTTTGCCATTGAAATGTTTAAAGAATTCTGTGGGGATAGAATTATGAGTCGTAGTTGTAGAGGAACAGTCAAACTTTGGTGTTGTTTTTTCTTGTTCTTTAAGTCCCCATGCAGTTTAATATCGCTTTTCAGTTTAGTATCCTCCCCAATGCAGTAGCCGTTTCCAGTTGATGATGTTTCCTAGAGGTATAAATTACAGAGACTGACGAGGACAAAGGTAGAAGTTTGCAAGAAAGTAGAGAATACTATTGCCATGATGTAAAACATGCATGGGACGCTTTAAACTAGTAATTTTGTATGTGTAAGAAGACTGAGAGGAAGGTTTGGGCTTACATGAATGGGAGATGTGGACATTTTTCTCTGGTGCAAATGTTAGTCCAAAAAGAACCTTTGTGTGGTGATAATAACACTACAGTGCAATCTGACTTAACTTCAAATCCCCTTTGAATTCCTCTTGTGGAGGGGACTTGAATTCCCTTTCCGTTCTGGGGCCTCCCGTTCTTGCTGGGCCGCTGGTTACTCCGGCACAAATGTTAAGTCGGATTGCGCTGCCTGCTAGTCCCTCTTCTCAGGCAAGCCTTATGAGTGCCCTGGGCTTATATCTAGACCCAGGTTCACACAGCATTGCCCTGAGCATATGAAGTAGCCTTTTACTGAACCAGCCCCTAATCCAGTACTTCCTAAAACTGCTTTCCGGGGCCTCTAGGTCAGAGTTCTTTTGTTACCCAAGGTCCTTTTTCACCAGTGATTCCAGAGATTGAGACCTTCCGTGTGCAAAGCACGTGCCACTGAGTTATGCACCACCTGCCACGGAAAATGAAGCAGGAAGCAGGTGATATTGATATGTAGCAGACCTACAGTGCTGTTCTTGATTGTTCAGAGCACCTCACATGAGCGTAGTCAAAAAACAAATCTGTAAGCACTTTCGAAGGTAGTTCCAGTATTAGCTCCATATCCAAGATGGAGGTCTTTCTCAAAGCCACTTAGTGAGTTCACTGCAGAGACAAGTTGATGGCACAGCCTACTCTCTTAACTACTCTGCTAAGCTAGATCTCAGCTTTAAATTGGGAGCCTCTTTCCAGACCTGTGTGATGCTGAAGTGGCACCCAAAGTGATGCCTACATTCCCCCCCCCCTTTTGGCATGTAGTAGCATTGTCTCTCTCTCTCCCCCCCCCCCCATTCACTTCCACCTCTGCTGCCTCCTGCCTCTTCAAAACTGACCAGGCAGGGAGGGGGGGTCCTACAAGCTTTAGGATCCTCCCTGCCCAACCTGAAAAAATAGAGGAAGGATATTCAGGAGAAGTTGGTGATCATGAGACGTATAAAATTATGCATGGGATGAGAGAGTGGATAGAGAGAAGTTCTTTTCCCTCTCACACAACACTAGAACTAGGGGACATCCACTCAAATTGAGTGGAGGGAGGATTAAAACAGACAAAAGAAAATATTTCTTTACCCAGCGTGTAATTCATCTGTGGAACTCCTTGCCACAGGATGTATGGTGATGGCACCTGGCTTGGATGCCTTTAAAAGGGGATTGGACA
This sequence comes from Plestiodon gilberti rubricaudatus, assembly GCA_026170595.1. Taxonomy (NCBI): domain Eukaryota; kingdom Metazoa; phylum Chordata; class Lepidosauria; order Squamata; family Scincidae; genus Plestiodon; species Plestiodon gilberti. The sequence continues at coordinate 222,935,806 of JANXHW010000003.1, forward strand.
GATTGATGGAGGAAAACTCCATCACAGCTTACAAGCCATGATGGGGATAAGCAACCTCCTGGTTGGAGGAGTAGGTTTTCTCTGTGCCAGGTACAAGGGAGTGGCGACAGGATGCAGGTATCTTGTTGTCGCTTGTGCTCCCTGAGGCATCTGGTGGGGCCACTGTGTGGTACAGGAAGCTGGACTAGATGGGTCTTTGGCCTGATCCAGCAGCCAGGCTCTTCTGATGTTTCCCCAATGCTTCTTCCAAACAGGTCAAATGTGGAGGGTCCATCCTTGCTGTGTGGGCTGCTTTGAAGAAGTGGCAGTGGAGGGGGAGGTGGTAAGCCTACCTCCTCCCCTCAGTCACTCTCCAGGTGAGGTGCTGGCAGGGTGTCTCCTCCAGCCCACTCTCAAAGTAACCGCTTCACCCAACCCCATGGTTCAGCTGACCCTGCCCCGCTTAAAGAAACAAATGTACTTGTAGTTAATTGGTACGTGTACGTACACACACACACACACACACACACACACACACACACACACACACACACACACACACACACACACACACCATATAATCACACAGCTAACCATATAATCTCATATGCTTAACTGAACTATGCTGAAGTTTCCTGCTGGTAACATTTAAACGTAAAGGTATATTATTCAACGTCCTTTCAAACCGCAAGCTCATCCGCTTGTAAATTGGTGCTTGGGGATAGCCCCCATGTGTCGGATGAGGATTACTGGGATGTTACTTGCAACTGTGTAGAGTTGCTACCTCTCTCCATGCAAATTCAACCCCCCAGTATTTTCAGCCTCAGTTGGTTTCAAGCTGCTGGGATTCCTCCTTTGGCCAAAGGGCAGACTGTTCAGTGCTTCGGAGTTCCACTGGATTGATCCCTCTTCTTTCCTGGGAGTGATGGGTTAGGGGCGAATTCTTCTGAAATACAGATGGATAAGGGGCTGGAGGCTTCTGAGGCAAGCAAGGTTTGACTCTTCCTCCCTTCCACAATGACTATGTATTGCAGCACGGCACTGGCTTTTTACCAAATCGGGAGCTGCAGTATTTTTCTTCCGACAGCAAAATTTTCAGCCCACTTGAGCTAGCATGACAATCTTATGTGATTATTACGAGTAGGCGTTGGCATCCTTTTACATGTTAATGCTCTTGCACCTGCTATTCCACCTTCATTTCCATTTTTTGTTCAATGCAAGGGGGAGAAATTTTATTAATTCCCTGAGTGGAAGGGGGAAGCCCTGACACTTCCTGACTGCTGCTGCTGCTGCTCCTGCTGCAACACTGATCATCTACAGGGAAAGGGGATGGTTGAATTGGGGGCACAGGTGGAGGAGTCTCTCGGATGCTGCTTCTAACCGGCAAGAGAGAGAATCGTTGCTGCTCCATGTGCTGTGTGAGCTGCTTGTTTGTGATCCCCGGGCTGGTTGCTTCTACTGCAGCCCTCAAGGAATGTGCCGTATTGTTAACTATTCTGACCGCGTTACACCAATGATTTGCCACTGCAAAGTTGCCTGTACCAACAACACTTTGTCGTTGATGTTTGGATGCAAGGTAGGACACGGTTGGCGGGCTTCTGTATGTGTTTGCTCTTTTTGAATAGCAATTACCGATGGGGATTTTGGTTAATACTGAGAGTGGTTTGTATGTGGTCTGTCAGAAAGAGCTTTTCGGAATCTGTGCAAGTGCAGCTGTTTAGAAATGAAATTAGCACAGAAATGTTTTTTCTTATTGTTCAGAACAGTACAGATGGAGATGGAGATCTATAAGGATCTGGAAGATTTTTTTCCACGTCTCGGATGCAGTTAAATACTTGATTTCAAAAAATGAAGATTGCTTAATCAGTACAGTGCTATTTCTGTGCTCCGAGTTTGACATCCATGCTTCTCCTCCTAAAATCCCTGAAGTAGCAGGAATGGACCTACTTGTCGGTCTTGATTAATAGCTGTTGCTTCTAATTAGACTAGAAATGCTGGAGAATGCAGCCTTGCATTTTTTTTAAATACTTCTATGTAAGTCAAATAAGTTCACAGGATCATTAAGATGTCTGCAAAAGATGGTGGGAAAACAGCACAATTTGGAAGAGGTTTTTTGGACTACAGTTTTAATTTAGCTAGAGATCCAGTCTCATGGTGGCGCACTCTTCCAGACAAGGTCAGATTGGGTTGTTGGAAGCAATTCTACCCTGTAAGGTTGGCTGAGAGAAATGCTTCCACACTCGAACAACGTTAGATTTCTTATTTTGTTGCTGTTGCAGCTTTTCATTGTCTTACTGGGGCAACTGAAGTTTGGGTGCGGAGCATGTGATCTCTGCTTCTAGTTTCTTAGCACCAATTGTAATGGTGTCTCCACTTTATATTCATATTGGTGGTAGCATTTCTTCCCCAAGTTCATATGTTTGGGTGAAGGAAAGTCTTGGTTCACCTGTCCTGTTGTAAACTGTTTACCCAAAGTTGTCCTTCAAAGTTTGGGAAGTTATTGTCAATTACCCTCCTCGAGAGATGTGTATCTTTTTTTTCTGTTTAGTAATGATATGATTGATGCTCATGCAAGTTGATCTCTAGTATTTGTTATACGTTAATGCAGTGATTTAAGAGATTAGGAAAAATTCAGCACTAGCGAGAGTAGAGTTGATTACAACTACAGATGTACCGTATTGTCCTGAGTATAAGACGCACCTGATTATAAGTCGCACCCTTAAAGTTTGGTGCTATTAAAAAAATTTAATTAAATCACTGGCATTAAATTGCAACAGCCTGATTATAAGACGCACCCCTAGTTAAAAAACTTAAATTAGGAGAAAAAAGTGAGTCTTATACTCAGACCAATACGGTATTATCAAGACTGCTGAATAAAAGATTCCTTGACTCGGAACACAGATCCCCACCCTTTTATGTCTACAGTTGGTGTAGTTAGCAGTGACAAAATGGGTATATGTGGACCAAGGGGTTGTAGATACTTTCATTCCAGATTATGCATTCAAAGGCCAACAAAAGTGATACCTACTTAAATTCGATATGCAAAGATCTCCCATGTCCATCATACCAAACCTCTTGATACTGACTACTGACATAAATGCTGATGGTGCTTATGTATCATTTTTTCCTGAGCGTTCAGAGCATTTTCTAAGGAATCTTCACAATAATTCAGTAAGTTAGGCCAGCGGTATTATCCCTCCCTGGGTTACAGATGAGAAAGATGAAGTTGAAAGAAGGGTGGCGGGTTTCCAAAGGCCACCTCTAGTGTGTGAGACTGAGGTGAGATGAACTTATTTCCATCTGCTTTTTTCAGCCCTCTCTTTTTCAGATAGTACTCAAAGAAATGTCCAACTAAAACAAAACTTTAAACTCAAACCATACAATCACATCTGTTGCCTCTCTGCTGTTTTAATGAACTGGATTGCCAATTTTTAGGTGACGGTGGAGGCTGTACGGGGGGGGGGGGCAGAGCCAATGCCAAGTGGTCCCTTGGCAAAGCATGGATGTTGCTCCTCCTGAAAATCAGTGAGTTTCTGGGTCAAACTACACAATGCTTTTGTTTAATTGCATCACCAGGCCTGACCTGCTTACTTTTTCCGCACATGTGGGCGTGGGGGGAATTCAGACTGAGACGGTAGAGTGGGAAGGTGGGGTATGGGGTTTAATCCTGCCATGATCCTGATTTGGACTCTCCCTTGGCACATGTAAATTACAGGGGGAAAGAGCCAAAAACATGAGTCAAGCTGTGGCCGCTATGCTCTAGGAGCCCTGGTTGAGGAATGAGCGTCTTGACTTCTATACACCAAAGCATGCTTCTTATGGACACATCTCTTGCCTCTACTGTGCACATTTATTCCTTCCCCTAGTCTTCAAGGGCTGTGCACCCCCACCCCAGTATGTCCAATAAGAGGTGTTGGAAAGGAGAGAGACCACAGCAAGTTTGTTCTCTTCTAGATGCAAAAGGATTCCAGTCCACAAATAGGTGATTTAATCTATCCTTTCTCCAAGGAGTTCAGCTACTACTCCCCACACCATTTCATTCTCACAAGAAACCTATGAGGTAGGTTAGGCTGACAGAGTATGACTGGCCTAAGGTCACAACAGTGAGCTCCTGGCTGGCTGAGATTTGTATCTGATCTCATCACTCCTCATGCAACTAATATAGCTCTAATCGCTATATCACACAGGTTGGTCTAAACAATCTTAACATTTTGTGTTACTTACAGTAACTGGCCTGATTTTTGCTATTTGCATCTATTGCCTAACATCAGTGCTACATAATTTCACATTTGCCTTACAAGCTTTCTGAATAATTTGAAGAAGGTGCTAAGTCAGCCCTCTTAATATTTGTGTCGGAACACCGCTAATGACATGGGAAGCATTGATTAATCTCATTTTATAAGTGCAATTAATATGTTAGGTTATGAAACCTATGCATCTGTTCCTGAATATTAAGAGAAACAAATTATTAGTCACGAGAAATTAAATGCAAGTTGCCAATCAAGTTGCCAGATAGGTCAGTTGTCCTGGGGACTAGTATCCAATTTGTATTCGTGCCTGAAGCATGCTTCTGCTGTAGAAAGATCTTCTTTGATGCAGTTTGTCTCTTTTCCTGGTTTATGTGTGAAAACTTTGACTAAGAAGCAAGAGATTGAAATGAATATACAGTATTTTTTTTTTAAAAAAACTTGTAACCGTGTTTCTAGGGCTTCAGGCTTTTGATCTGTAGTGTCATGGCCTATCATGATGAATGAAATACCCCTGTTGGGAAGCGTCCTTCCCCTTGGCCTCTGTGTGTACAGCACAGAGCCTCGCTGCTTGTCTGTTCCTTCTCTTTCACCTGCGTTGAACTTCCCTGGAAGTTCCAGAGGTCAAGCAGAAAAACGTTCCTAAGGAATTGCATGAGTTGCATGCAGACTGTCTCTGGTTCGGTCACTGGCATCTCCAATTAAAGGATCAGGTAGCAGATTCAGGAACATACCTCTGCTTGAGTACCACGTCTGTCAATGCCCGTAGGCAATATTGGGCTAGACTCAGTGTTTCCCAAATGTTTTCGACCGGTGGCTCCCTTGACCATTGGCGACCATTGGCCGCGGCTCCCCTTTACATTATGTTGATGCCTGCCAATTGGCATTGCACTGTTTTCCACAAGGATTCTGTGGCACTCCGTGGCTCCTCTGGCTGGGGAGCCACGCCTCCCACTTTGGGAACCACTGATGGACCAAGGATCTGACTCGGGATAAAGCAATTTCATGTGTCGATGGTAAGGCCACATCTGGAGTATTGCATCCAGTTCTGGTCACCACATCTCAAAAAGGATATAGTGGAACTGGAAAAGGTGCAAAAGAGAGTGACCAAAATGATTAGTGGATGGGGCATCTCCCTTATGAGGAAAGGCTACAGCGTTTGGGGCCCTTCAGTATAGAAAAAGGGCTCCTGAGGGGGGCGGGATGATTAAGATGTATAAAATTATGCACGGGATGGAGAGAGTGGATAGAGAGAACTTCTTTGCCCTCTCACACAACACCACAACTAGGGGACATCCACTCAAATTGAGTGGAGGGAGAGTTAGAACGGACAAAAGAAAATATTTATTTTCCCAGTGTGTTATTAATCTGTGGAACTCCTTGCCACAGGATGTGGTGATGGCACCTGGCCTAGATGCCTTTAAAAAGGGAATTGGATAGATTTATGAAGGAAAAGTTCATCACAGGTTGCAAGCCATGATGGGGATAAGCAACCTCCAGGTTTTAGTAATAGGCTATCTCTTAGTGCCAGATGTAAGGGAGTGATGACAGGATACAGGTATCTTGTTGTCTTGCGTGCGCCCTGAGGCATCTGGTGGGCCACTGTGAGATACGGAAAGCTGGACTAGATGGGCCTTTGGCCTGATCCAGCAGGGCTCTTCTTACGTTCTTTTCTGGGATTTACATAATATCCGTAGCATAACCAGAGGGGGCCGCACACTAAGTGGCGCAAGACGCTGCAACTCACCATGTAAGTGGCCCCTCCCACTTGCCATCGTAGTAAATTCTGGCCAGCAATAGCAATGCGCAGGAGACTCAGTTTGGTTCGGTGAGTGTCTGTGTGTTGCCGCACTGCCTGGAATGGCTCTGACGGCGAGTGGGAGGGTCCGCTTACACGGTGAGTTGCAGCATCTTGCACCACTTAGTGTGCAACACCCCCCCCCCTTCTAGCTATGCTATAGCATAATATTTACATGGAATTTAGTGATTAAATCGTAATCGCCTATGCGTACAGCTTCCAGGGTACTTTAAGGAGTCTTTCCCTATTTCTGTTAAGGACTTTCTGTTAAACTTGTCGAGTAGATGTGGCCCACGTTGTTTTATATTATTTGACGCTTCAGTCCTATCTTCCAGGGTTTGGTCCTTGAAAAGGAAGTGACTGCTCCTGTCCCATGTGGTCATAAAAATGCCGTATGGAGAGTCCCTGGGTGACAGCTGGGATTTCCCCATGGAGGGAGTTAGTGTCATGGCCCACACATTCTCCTTAGAAATATGTACTTTCAAAAGAAAAAGGGCTATCTTTAGTCCTTATATTTTTCTAGATATTGCTCTTCCAAGAAATAGTACGTTTAAAATATCGAGAAATGTCTTCTTTAAATCTTACCCTGTTGTGCCATGTTGCTGCTTCATGGTTGGAAGTTGAGCTTGGGCTCCCATGAAGCTTAAGAGACCGGCTTATTTTTTACACCCGAGTGGTCTCGCTTAACTCGGCCGAGGCCTTGGGGCTTGTCTGTACAGATTTCAGCTACATCAATGCAAATGCTTCATGTAGGGAGCTCTTGAGATTTCCACTCTGATGTCTTTCAACATTACCTGTTCTTAATTTCATCTGTCTGTATTCTTGTCTTTTCTCCATTGGCTTTTATTATTCTTCAGTTTAACAGGTCAATTCTCCTTTTTATGTTTGGCTAAGTTGAAGTTCTGTTACTTTCTTTTTGCTTGTGTAATGCTAAATCTTGATGCGCATATGTTGGTTATCATCTTTTTAAAGGTTTGCGAGCAAGGTGTTTAAAGGACTGCTTTCTGCTGCAAAAACCTGCCCACTGGGCTCCTCAGTGGAGGTCCTGCTTTGTGTCCCGCCACTATCAGCGGTGGTGTTGGTGGGGAGAGGGCCTCGCTGATAATTTGGAAAGAAAATATTTCTTCACCCAGTGTGTAATTAATCTGTGGAACTCCCTGCCACAAGATGTGGTGATGGCACCTGGCCTAGATGTCATTAAAAGGGGATTGTATAGATTCATGGAGGAAAAATCCCTCGCAAGTTACAAGCCATAAGTAACCTCCTGGTTATCTCTATATGCCAGGTGCAAGGGAGTGGCAACAGGATACAGGCATCTCGTTGTCTTGTGTGCTCCCTGAGGCATCTGGTGGAGCCACTGTGAGATACAGGAAGCTGGACTAGATGGACCTTTGCCCCGATCCAGCAGGGCTTATGTTCTTAGGGTAGTGGTGCCTAAACTTTGGGACACCTATCTGACCTCACTTCGCAAGGATTCCAGCACTCGGTTAAGATCATTTTGTTTAGACAAATCTTTTGATCATTTAATTTTTCCCCCGGTTGTCTGTTCCGATACTGTGCTTGTTCTGTTTCTTCTGTTTGGGTGTTTTTTTTTTTGCCGCTTGTATATCTCTGATCACCCTGCTGCCTAATAGACTCTTTAGCTGTAGTGGTGGAGGGGGTCTCTGATATTATGCTGGGAACCTCTCGCTTAGTTTTGTTGAGTCTCTACATCCATGTCTGCTCCACCTTGAGTTTAGTTGTTTGGGGCATCACGGGGCTGTTCGGGGGACATTTTACCAGATTTGTGTTGCATTGGCTTGGATAAAGAGGGTCTGAAGAAAGATGATGAGGCTTTAATGCTTTTGTTATGGTCATCTTTATGAAGATGTGGTTTAAGGTTGCTGCTGGAAGGGCCATAAGACACATTGCACCTCTCATAATTGGCTTCAGCTGAAACATGGAAAAAAAAATTTTTTTTTGCCTGCTGGCTCTTTTTTCTGCCTGATGAAATTCATGGGAAATGAATGACACATTGCAGCTTTAATTGTGTTTGAACTGGTTTTGTTTAAACTTTTTGTAACTTGTTTTTAACTTCAATTATATTTTAGTATGGCTTTTAACCCTGAAGATTTGCCTCGTTCTTGCTATATTGTTGCTGGCCATAAAATCTTTCGATTCTACCTTTTGACCATTCGGCAGTGTTCTTCCTTTGTTCATCCAGATGTTCTGCCCATTTAATTTCTGATTCACAAGACAGTACTTGATTTTTGCAAGTACAGGTAGTCCCCAACTTACGTCCTGGTTCCGTTCTAGAGGTTTGTCCGGAAGTTGGAACCAAAGTAAGTTGGAAGAATGCTTTTGCGCCTGCGCGAAAACACAAGGCTGAATGGACTGCGCCTAAGCGAAAGTGCTGATGGAGCTTTCCGTAAGTCAGATCGTCCGTAAGTCGGGGTCTACCTGTAATTACCATATAGCATTTCTGATGACTGTCTTTATAGTCTCCTTTTGATAGGTGTTGAATCCCTGTGTAATGTTGTGTATAGCATGGAGAAATGAATGTAGCTGTCAGTCTATATGCTGAACTGTTTGGTGATTAATTTGCTTGGCCAAAGTTGGGTTGCTAGTGTCAAGAGAAATTAAGTATTGATTTAGAAGCAAAAGTATAACTTGGGGTTAATTTTTGAAGGTTTTTGTTCTTCCCTCTTCTACTCTAGTACCTTTTGCCTCTTTCCACACCAGTGCCACTTAACACGACTGAGGGATTGCTCCCCTTCAATCAGCCAGAAACACAGTTGGAGTTCTGGTTTCACAAGCACGTGACTTCATGTTATATATACTGTATTCCCCTATTACAAATGTGCAGTGCCTGTTCCATGTTCAACGTTGTAATTATTTTTGCGCAGAAGTGTAAGCCCCATGTGGTTGAGTAGAACGTTCGATCTAAAAAGTGTGTTTAGGATTGCTGCCTTCAGTACAGCAAACTTTGCCATGAAGTACTGAGAAGGGGCTCCAGGATTTCAGCTCCCCATGCTTTTAAAAATGGCCTTTTTGCCTCCTCCCTGAATTGGTTTCCTCCCAGCTGCCAGCGTCTGGTGCTATAGCTACTCTCAATTCCCACTATTTCAGGGTGGTTCAACATTTCGTACCTCGAGGGCCGCATGTGAACTTCGACATGAAACCCGGGGGCCGTACAATAAATTAAATAATTAATAAATAATAATAATGACCGATGCATGCCCCGCCCCGCTGTCTAGCATGCCCTGCCCACGCTCCCCTGAAGATCGAAAAAGCGGTCAGCTCCTGACCGCCTTTCCGATCATCAGGGGAGCGTGGGTGACTGCGGGGGAGGGGAGCTCCAAAAGCAGCCGGGGGCCGCAGCAGAGGCCTTCGGGGGCCGCATGCGGCCCACGGGCCATGCGTTGGACCACCATGCACTAGTTCCTCATTCTTCTTGTGAAAAACGAACACATTTTTTTTAAAACAAAAATGGCATCAAGCACCTACCCCAACACACAGGGACTGTTTCCCTGTGGAAACTGGATTTGGGATTGGGGTGCCAACAGCCCCTGGGTTTAGAAGAGTTTCAAAGAAGCCTGCAGGTGTTTGGGATGCAAGGACCTGAAATGGCAGCCCAAAGGGTTCCTCAACCTCTCCTGTTCAAAGCATATAGGAGGAGAAGCAAAGGACCTGTAATGGGGATGCGCACATGTAGCCAACGTTTCTGGCCACCTGCTCCCCAGTTGTGCCTTTGTGCAATAGCAGCAGAAGCTCATGGCAGCTAGGGAGAGATGGTGGTGAAGAACATAAGAAGAGCCCAACTGCTGGATCAGGCCAAAGACCCATCTAGTCCAGCTTCCTGTATCTCACAGTGGCCCCACCAGATGCCTCAGGGAGCACAAGACAAATATGATTCATGTTTGTCACTCCCTTGCACCTGGCACAGAGAAAACCCACTTCTAAAACCAGGAGGTTGCTTATGGCTTGTAACCTGTGATGGTCTTTTCCTCCATGAATCTGTCCAAACCCCTTTTAAAGGCATCTAGGCTCCTGCTGCTGGGTGGCCAGATCAAGCTCCTGGGTTCCTTCTTCATTCCTACAAAGTCTCCAAGAAAGCCGATTCCCAGAGGCATCATGGCACTGGGGGAGGTTGGGGCGGTGGGCCCCGGGGTGCGGGTCGCAGGGGGGCAGCGCTTACAGGATGATTTGTTGCCCTGCTGCCTCCGCCGCCCTGTCGCTTCCTCTTCGCAGCCAAGAACAGCTGTGTTTTGGCCCTCCCTGGTGCGGTTTTGCTCCAAAACGGAGCCAAAAAGCGCCAGGGGTTGTTTCCTCCCGCGTGGTAGCGCACTACGCTGCTGCCACATGCCCCAGGGGCGGGACATGTAGTGGGGTGGGGTGTGGCGGCCCCCACCCATGGGGGAGACATGGATCTGCTACTGCCGATTCCTACCTGCTGCTCTCTTTATGGCTCTGGCTCCTCCTCTTCTTCCTCTGCACTCATCCAAGAGCACCAGAAAATACATGTATGGTTAGCCTTCTGCCTGCCTACACGGAATGGCTAGCACTGCAGTTCTGTTTATATAGTAATAAAAAGTCCCCCTAGATCTGATCCGAAAAAACACAGGGGAGGAGTACTGTACAGAAAAACCCTAGAATGCAATGAACTGACAATGTTATTGTTTTGATGCTACTTTAAAAGTGAGTGAACAAAGGATGGCAATTCCAGACAAAACTCTGCTATGGAAGCAACATCCATTACTCACTAGTGAACCTGATTAGAACGGGGCTGCTATTCATTGTCTATATAGTATTTTACTCCCAGCATTCTCCAAGCTCATGCTTGCGGTGGCATAGATTTCTCTCCCCTTTGCAGTCCCCTTTGCATAGAAAAGTTTCTCTCCCCTTTGCAGTCCTGTGAAGTAGGTTAGGCTGAGAGATCTGTAGTTAGTAAGATTTGTGGCTGAGTAGGGATGTGAACCTTGGTCTTCCTGGTGCAAGTCTTGACACTCTCTCAGCATCAAACCACACTGGCTAGTTACTCTGGCTTTACTGTCAAGAATAAAGCCACCCTAAAAACCACAGCATAAATCATTATTTGCCACTGCCTGCTGAATCTGTTCTTTATCTCAAGCATCAGGTCTGAGACTAATGACTGCTATTAATTACACTGGATCAGAGATCTGTCTCTGACTTATGGAGTTTCAACTCTATTGGCTTTCCAGCCTGACAGCTTCCTGCCCTTGTTATGCTGCCTTTTTGGAGATTTATAGTACTTTTTCAGTAGCTCAACCAAACAACTGGACTGGAATGTGAGGTAAACTGTTTTACTTAAAATCATGCCATGGTAGAGAACAGAGAGTTAGAAGCAGAATATGCAACAGGTCATAAACATTAGTCTGTAAAGGGAGATACCAAAATGTAGTTATAGACCAGAGGTGGCCAACCTTCCACCATTAAGGCTACTGTGTTCTTAAGAGGTGTGTACAAGACAGAATCTTGGCAGCTGCCAGTGCTGATGGTGCTGCTACAGCAGCTGCACCTGCTGAAATGCCCTCACCTATACTACCATTTAAAGGGCCAGCATTCATGTTGAAAGGTTGGCCACCACTGTTATAGACAATACTGGTTTGGCTTAGAAAGCAAAACTCCAACCCTACAACCTGGCAGGCTGGCAGTGTGTCTGAATGAGACGTGGAATTTCAGCCAAGAACAATAGTCTAAAACCTGACTTATGATTAAACGTATACATTAATTGACACAAATCTGGCAGCACTGAACATCATCAGAGTTGCTTCTGACTGGTGCTGAGCCCAAACATGTGCTTGCTTGTTTCTTTTTTTTTGTCAAAGTTTTCATCAGCTTGAAAAAGCATCCCCTGTTCTTTGAGATGGGAACAACGGGGGCTTCAAAAGGGAATGAAAACCATTGCCTATTCAGAGTGAAGGCAGGAAGCATTGTGCCTAACTCTGCATTGGCTTTGTGACATTGTCTCTTAGCTAAGTGGTATCATAGTAACTTCACAATGACAACATGATCCCTGATGCAAAGGGGGAAAAGTGGCACTGACGTAGCTGCGTTCAGGCAACATAATGCCCTTTCCGGCTGTCGCAAATGCTACACATTGGAGAGCGTAGCCTGGCTGCCGCCAGAACCAACGAGCGACTGGGTCCGTGCAGTGATGGATTAGGGAACCTGCCACTGCAGGTAAGACTGGGTGGCAGGGAGGGGTGGGCATAACAGAAAGACAACGGGGTGGGGAGGAGGGCGGATTGGGGCTAGGAAGGGGGTGGGTTCAGTGGCAGTGCCGTCCACTGAATCCTAGTCCCCTTCCTGGGACCAATTTGCCTTCACGAATATATAGCTGGCCCAGGTCTGAGTAGACCCACTGAGCTGGCAGGGGCCTTCCCTGGGGGAAGGGAACAAATGTTCCCTTGCTCTGAGAAGACCACTGCAGGCCAAAACTCCCTCACAGGATACAGCGGACGCCCCGTTGGCACTGCTGCATCGCTGCGCAGGAGGTTAAGGTAGAATTGGGCTGTTTGTGACTTTGCTGAGGAAGACCACGGGAAAATCCCCCATTTAAACTATCTCTGGGAAAGTCCTCTGCCTACCACCTTTTGAGAACTGCTACCAGTCAGAACAGGCCGTGCTGGGCTAGGTGTACTCTTGACCGGACTCTGTAAGGCAGCATCATATATTCATTCATGAATGCACTGTTTGCTCTGGGAAGCAGTCAAGAAACCCTGCTGGGATAGTGGCAGCTCTTGTCCTCTGCTGCTTTCATCCATCCCTTTAACATTCCTGTTGGCCTTTTCCCCCGGTCCTTTTCTTTTCCTCCAGAGCTAAGGAGAAGGGGGAGTTTTTACACAGCTCCTCTACTTCCTCTAGGGTTGGCATGACCTGCATCACAGCCGCTTGAAGGCCATCTTGCCTGCCCCCAGGTACTTCACACAGCCGCATATGACGCAACTCCGTAAATATCCAGTAGAAGCCACTACAAAGTGCTTGACCCCCATTGACGGAGGATGCTTTGCTTCGGAGTTCCATCACAACAGTGGCAATACCTCATTTCCCCTGCTAAGTGGGCAAAGAGGCACTTTTTCCAGTACTGTAGTGCTTCACTTATACTCATCAGGGAGAGAGCAGCAACTGTCTCTATTTACCCCAGCAGAGCATCTTTTTAGTGGCTGTTTGTTGGTGTTTCTTCTGAATCTTTTTTGCTGTGAGGGGCAGGGAACCATTTGTTTATCTACTTACCTATGCAAGCCACTCTGAAACATTTTTTGTTGGAAAGTGGAACATAAGTATTCTTATTAATAATGGACGAATCTATTTTGAGCTCTTAACATCTTTTTTCAGGGGTGTTTTTCCCTTTTCAACTCTTTCAATGGAGAATAGCCTTTTTTTCCCCTCACTCCCTGGCCCTTCACCAGTCTTCTCTCCTCACTGCTCTAAGCACATTCTCCCATCTTTGTCTTTTACCCCACTTTGCCTGTTTATAGTTGCCAGGCACCAATTCTGTGTGCAATCCAGGATGGAGGCAGTGCAGAGGAAGTGTGTTAAACAGAGGAAGTGTTTAAAAAAAGGACAAAAGGATGGGTCCTTTTGTCTTTTTTTAACACACTTCAGTTTCAAACGTTTTGCTTCTCTGTGTTCACAGATGTATAGGATTACCATTCTTCGCGGAAAATCCGGGACTGTCTGGTTTCTGGAGCCCGTTCCTGGCGAACTGGGCCCGGAACCGGGTCAGTTCCGGTTTTTCCGAATCTGCCGCCACTGCCGCCACTTCCACAATGTATTTTTTTCAGTGGCGCCATCTTGGATCTTGCGAAATCTCGTGAGATCCAAGTTGGCGGCACCCAAATCTCGTGAGGGCACATGAGGCAGTACTAATTATTCCGGGGGGTGGGGAGGGTGTCCCGGTTCGGAACCTGGAAAATATGGTAACCCTACAGAGGTAGGTAGCTTGCCTCCTACCTTAAACCACGTAGGGGACCCTATGCGGTCTTGCTTTTTTTCCTCTCATTCCATTACAGGTGGACTTGGGAGAATTCTTGATGGCTTCTAAGCAAGCAGGAGGTCTTTGGGTTCAATCATCTGATCAGACCTTTCAAGTCCATGGAGTATCTTTGTTCATACCACACAGATTCGCTCCCTCTCCCCTTCCTTAAGACCTGTCAGTACTACATACAGGAGAATCCCAGTGTCAGTGCAGGTAAAACAGTCATCCTGGTGAAAGCAGGCCAGGTAAAATCAGGACAAAATCCTGTATGGCTGGTCTGAACTATTGACTGAATTTTCTATCATGTTCTTTCCAGTATGCGAGAGATAGACATTTGGTGTGGGTTCTTTTTAAAGTCAAGGATGCTTAAATGAGGGATTGCTTCTCATGCTGTATGTCAGGGGTTCTCAACCTGTGGTACGCATACCCCCAGGTTAAGACTGGGGGTACGCGGAGGACCGGAGGACCGCCTAGGAGGTACGCGGGCCTCCCAACGTTGAGAACCCCTGCTGTATATGCTAATCCCACTTTCACATCTGCTAAACCGGTTGGGCAGGCTTTTGTGTTGTCAAATGAGGTTTTGCAAGTTTCTGAAACAACTATCAGATGCACAAAACATGACTGTACATTATGGGAAGTGATGCTTCTCTCAAACCACTTCCAGCTTCTCAACTATTATCTGTCTCTAGCTTGATTTCCCTCAAGGCTTCTAATTGCTGTTTGAAATCAATTATGGGCTCTTCAATAAACTCTTAGAATTTTGTCTAAAAACCCCAAGAGCCATTGGGATTGTTTATTTCCTGGCATTGGCAGCATTTTAGTGGATGAGATTCCATCCATTTTATTTCTCTATTTAACATTCAAAATTATCAACTCTTTGCTAGGGGGAGGGGGAGGAATATGTGCCTGTGTGTGCCAGATGTGCCGCGCTTCTATTCTTAGCGCCATCACAGTTTCCCTTTGTGGCTTTGGATGCTAAAGCTGATGCCTCTATGGCTTTCTCTTATTATTTAATGCTTGTATTGAGACAGATACTTAAAGACATCTGTGTTGTTTTTTGTGAACGTTGAGGTCAAAAGCATTAAGCAAATATTGCAAAGGGCATAGAGCTGAGCAAGGAGTCTAATTTGGAGGCAGAAAGACATCTGGCAGAGCACAACAGTGGCCGAGTAGGGTCCCTCCTCCGATCCTCCAGCTTCTGAGACAGTTGGACCCCCCCAGCTGGACCTGGCTGCCTAGTTTCCCTCCTGAGGATGAATCAGGAAGGCCCACCTGTCCAGACTGGCACCTGAGCTTTCAGTCCCAGTGGTACTAGTAATGCTCAGTGCAATACCTGGGGGCAGATGGAGGGGGCACCACAGTCGGTGGCAGTGCAGTGATTTGCCACCCAGTCTGCAGCAGTCGGGGGCATACTTTTCGTACCCTTCTTCTGGTACCAAAGATTACTGCGCAAGCCACCCCCATCCCCATTACATGTTCCTGAAAGCTCTACCTTTTGTATTAGTGCTCTTCAACCAGTGTTATATTTTTTCAAGATCAGTGAGATGCTTAACCCAGCCTTGTTGCATGGCAAACGGGGTCACTTATAACAAATGTCTCTACTTGTGGGAACAACACTTGTCTTCCCTGTGTCCACTGGAAAACATTCTCCAGGCAGTCAAGGAAGAACAGGGAGTTTCACCTCAACTCTGTGCTTTGGAAGATGGTCCTCACTCCCACAGAAACCATGTTGGCACCTCACTCACCATCATCACCATCAGCAGACTGCTTAGATGGCGCATAAATCCTCTGCATAAAGTTGTCAGGACTCGGGACTAAGCCAGTGCCTGCAAGGGGCATAAGGTAAAGTAAAGGTGACCCCTGACAATTAAGTCCAGTCGTGTCCAACTCTAGGGTGAGGTGCTCATCTCCATTTCAAAGCCGAAGAGCCAGTGCTGTCCGAAGACGCCTCCGTGGTCATGTGGCCGGCATGACTCTCCTTGCCACAGCGCGTAGCATGCGGCTGGAACACGGAGCACTGTTTACCTTCCCGCAAGCGGTAGCTATTTATCTACTCGCATTAACATGCTTTGGAACTGCTAGGTTGGCAGGAGCTGGCCAAGCAACGAGAGCTCACCCCGTTGCGGATTCAAACTGCCGACCTTTCGATCGACAGCTCATGGTTCAGCGGTTTAACCGACTGCACCACCCACAAGGGGCATAGCAAGCTCCATAAGTTCCATGCTTGGCAGCCAATACTGGTTGCGTCCCTGCCCCTGCTGCGTCATGGCAAAACACACACACACACCTCTGGCATTTCTCCCCGCTATTTTTCAGCTCCTAGGAGCCCGGGTGGACAGCTGGGCCAATCCTCTGCGCAGCGCGGCCGTTTTTCAGCTGCCTCCGTGGCGCGATTAACTCCCCCTGGCTGCTTTGTTGACCTCTGAGGATGGGCCGCCCCCCGCCCCATCCCTTCCTCTGCCTCAGGTTCTACCACTTTGTTTTCAGGCTCCAAGGCTCTTATAGGACACCTCCCCTTTGACTGGGGGGAGCCACATACATCTTAGTGCCAATGCAGCTGGGGTGGGGGTTGGAAACCGGGGACAAGGGCTCACAAAGGGGCTCACACGATTCTGTGTCTCAGAATGCTGTGCAACTTGGTACCAGCCCTAGGCAGGAATCTCCTCTGGCTCTTGCACAGGCTCGGCACTATGGTTTGGATTTGAGAGGTTTAGGAAGACGCAAAAAAATCGCTGGGCCTGGTTATCGCTTAGAGGGAGATGCATTAATATCCATGATTTAATTACTGCACCTCAGTCAAAGCTTATACGCCTACAGCACCTTTTTACATAACCCAAACACTGGAGCCCTCATTATTCCATTATGCATCTGAACGTTTCGCTAAATGCTCTGTCGCTCTTTGTCTAGGAGGGTCTCTTTGCCGTGCTCATTATACCATCAGCCATTATATGCCAAACAGAGCAATAAAAAAAAAAGCTCCTTCCTAGAGTTACTGCAAAGTTTGATTTCTGCTCTTTCTCAGCAGGGGAAATCGGAAATCCTTCAAGTGGAGTGATGCCTAAAGGATAGCACAGTGTTGAAAACCCCACTGTGTCTATCTGGGTAGCTGGAACTGGGGAGCGGAATCTAGGACCCTGATCTTTCTTTCCCTTCCCTGATAACTGAGACATGATGGGGTTGGTATGAGATGAGCAGATTTCTCTGGTTCTATAATTATTCTATGGGTTCCCTTTGCCCCCTCCCCCTCCACCTGCCTCCATGACCAGCCGTGAGCAATTCAGAATGAGTAATTATTTAACTTCTCTGCATAGGAGTGATGGGATCATTCAGTCATACTTGATGCAGAGAAGTGGCAGAACTGTCCAGCTCCAGTGGAGTGGAGCTGTTTGGAACGGGAACTCATTCAGAGGCTTGGCAAACAACCTCCTCTATAGGAGAGCAGCTTCTGGCTCACTGGAGCCTTTACGCTCACAGCTTGGAAATTACTGCTTTAGAAGATGAAATGGCAATACAGTTTTTTAAAGGCATTGTAGCTATCACTAGAATTGTCAGTGTAATGAGATAATGTGATCTCTCTCTTTACGGAAGTACAGTACTGTACACATGATGAACTTCACAGGGAGACCGGTGGAAATAGGCTTCTGCCCTAAAATGGCAATAATGTTTCGTGCTATAATGTCATGTTGTAGTTGGACAAATTCAAGCAGGCCAGGCCTAGATGCCAGGTTCTGCAAGAGTCTGCCTCTGGATACCAGTTGTAGAGGAGCCATGACAGGAGAGGTGTATGGTTTCCTCTCCTGCTGGTGTGCTTTCCTAAGACAGCTGGATCCATGTTGGAAATGGACTGTGGATGGGCCCTTCCAATGACCCAGCAGGGCTTTTCTCATGTTGTA
Source organism: Plestiodon gilberti rubricaudatus (assembly GCA_026170595.1). NCBI lineage: Eukaryota > Metazoa > Chordata > Lepidosauria > Squamata > Scincidae > Plestiodon > Plestiodon gilberti. The sequence continues at coordinate 222,953,704 of JANXHW010000003.1, forward strand.
ATGTTCTGTGTTTTGTGGTGTTTGTTCTTGCCTGTTGGTCTCCATAGTAAAGCATTTTACATAGTCATTAATAAAAACTCAAACAAGTAGCAGGAGCCAAGTGAGCAAAAGCTATTCAATCGCTCACTTAACTCGGCATGGGTGGAACCCTGGAGCACCTGACAAAAAAGCCAAGACTTGGCCAGATGCCGAAATGATAACAGTGAAGAGGCAGACAACCCTCCAGGAGCAGAGAGTTCCAAAGTCTAAGGCACAGGGCTGGCCCCTCCCTGACGCCAACCGAAGCAGCCACTTGCCTCCTGTGCTCTTCCACTCCCTGGGCTGCAAAAGGAAGATGAAGTGTGGAGGAGAGTCGTGGGCTAGACTAGAGCATAGCCTATTGCTCTCCTCCCTGTCACACTTCTTCTTCTGCTCCACCCCCGCTTTCTTTTCTAATCCAGGGTGTGGGGGGAGCAGAGGCTGGCACATCACCGATGGATGCTCAACCTGGCTGTCCCTTGGTGCTCCCCCTGGAAGCAGCAGTTTTCGCCAGGCTGTCTCTTAATTCCTCTTGGGGAAAATTACCGTATTGGTCTGAGTATAAGACTCACTTTTTTCTCCTAATTTAAGTTTTTAAACTAGGGGTGCATCTTATAATCAGGCTGTTGCAATTAAATGCCAGTGATTTAATTAAATAGCACCAAACTTTAAGGGTGCGTCTTATAATCAGGTGCGTCTTATACTCGGGACAATACGGATATTTCTTGACTAGTTTTCAAGCGTACAGGAAATTGTAGATAATCATGTTGGTCCATTAGGAAAAAAAATCCAAACACCGCAGGAGGGCAACAATTTTATTAGATCAAGTGACACCTCCCCCCCATCTTTGCATGTTCTCTCTCTCACACTCACACTCGCACCCTGGAAAAAATGCCTTTCCCATTCAGCGTGCAAACAGGGTGGGGAGAAAACTTGAGAAGGGCACTAGCAGTTCAGCTCTGTAGTAGTTCTGAGTGGCCCAGACAGGGTTTGAGGGCCTGGGTTTTGTGGCAGGATTGGGGCCTTGCCTTCCTTGAAAGGAAGTCCATCGTCCATTTAAAAGTGTCATTCATAGTGGATGGTGCCATATGTGGACATACAGGCCACTTAAACTCAGGGACCTTCTTGTTCCAAGTTTACTTTTTCAAAGTAGGAAACCATCCTTGGTCGGAATGGTCTTTGGAGTCGTCAGGCACGTTCCCTGCCCAGCCCTGCCATTGCGTAACTCTCTGACTTCTGAACAAGAAGAGTGTGTCCGTTCATATGCATTATGGGAGACAATTGTTAGCAAGCATTTTGGTTTAATTCCCCTCATTTCTTCACTCAGCAGATAACGCTGTATTATGGTGCCTGAATCAATGCTAACTCAATTAATTATATGGTGAAGTAAAATTAATGCAGTATTACGGTTGTGATATTTTTAATTATCCAAAATCCAGAACATTTTGGGTTGTGGTTTCTGTGGAAATCTTGATTCTTCCTCTTCTTCCCTGCTCAGGGAAATAAATAGGATCGGATACTGCAAGAGACAAACTATGTGTTGTGCGCAAATGCGCATAACTAAAGGCTAACAGTTTTGGTTTTTCTTAAAATGAAAAACAACTTTGGGAGGCAGAAATGTGGATACAGAATTTGGATCCGTTGAGGGTCCTGAAGTGCAACTCCCCCTAAAGCCTGCAGGAGCACACTCAAGAAAGGTATTCTGGACCTCTCTCCTATCAGGGGGAAAAAATCCAAAATTCAGTCCAACCTCCTGGAACTCCTTCCTGTGCATGCAAGGCAAATGTGTCCCCTTCTCTGTTGCCAGAGCTCAAAGTGGAGGGAAGGACTGGGTAAAATGGGAGGTAGACCATACCTCTACATGGAGTTGGGTGTGTTTTTTACCCACCATTCCTGGACCTGGCTCTAGAGCAGTGGTGGCCAACCTTTCAACATGAATGCTGGCCCTTTTAATGGTTGCATAGGGGAAGGCATTTCAGCAGGTGCAGCTGCTTTAGCAGCACCATCAGCACTTGCAGCTGCCAAGATTCTGTCTTCTACACAACTCTTAAGAACACAGTAGCCCTAATGGTGGAAGGTTGGCCACCCCTGCTCTAGAGGATCAGTGAGAGCCTGGGGGACCAGGCTCTAGAGGACCGGCGAGACTAGGTGCTAGAGAGGCTGTGCAAGATTGCAGCCAGTCTTGCTGGGCCTCATGGTGGCTGCTCACGATCTGAGGCCTGGGGGTGCACGAAGCTTAAAGTAAGTGCTGATTTTGCCGCCATTGGCCCTGCGCCGCCAAATTTTCCCCCGTGCACCCACTGGTTCATGCACCCCCCTCGGTGTTTTTTTCGGCCGTCTTTTGGCCAGCAGCAGCGCAGGGAGGCAGGCGGGCGAGCGACTTCTGTTGCCAGCAGGAGTCGCCTGGCCGCGCCGCTAGTGGCCGAAAAACTACCGTGGTGTATTTCTTATTTTCCTTGGCGTGGGGGCGGGGCATGTGACATCACATGCTGTAGACGGGGCTTGTGATATCACATGGGGGGTGTCACAGCCTGTGTTGAGTGCCAAGATCCCCCTCCCCCCCGTGGAGGCTGGCTATGCCTCTGCTTGGTATGGATAAAGCGGAATGGTCTTAATATGTATAGTATGGATTGAAAAGCTATATAGTGGAAGTTCTTATAAAGAGGGAAGAGTGTAGTTCACAACACCACAGCTCACCTCTGAAGAGTCTGGGGGAAGTGTGAGAACCACTTCTCCAGAAATTGCACTGTCTGCATCATTGAGGACCCAAGTCAAGCGGTTGGTGCTAATTTTCCTAGTGATGACTTTCATGTGGAAACAGGCTACCACAGACTGAACTTTCTTGCCACCTGATGTCCCCCTCCAATGCATTTGCTTTCTGTCAAGGCCGCTCAGGTATTCAGCTGTTTCTTTTCAAATGGAATTCAGTTGTGAACCATGTCTTCTCTCCCACAACACCATAAAGCGATGCCACACCAAAGAAAAATGGTTGACTTGGGGGCTGGATGAGGTTTCCTAGACTGACCACGAATTCTTGTTTTGGTTGTGATTTAAGTGGGACACACATCAACCTTTCTGTGTTATTGAAAAAGTTTTTCCCTGTCCGTGCATTTCCCCCATCTCAACATTTCTCAGTTTGTATAGAGTAATAGGTTTCCTTCCTGGTGTGTAGAAAAGCTTGCCAGAAGACTTATGTGTTTCAGATGCAGGATTTTGTAAATGCCTTCCAGAGTGAATGATTAATTAGGCTGAGATTATTGCTTATCTCCCTTGCCGAAACTTAAATAATACACTTTGCAGAAAAATGAACAAAATAAGAAGTCAATCCACTCCCCCCCCCATTTACCATGAAATGCTAATCTGTGGTCTAAGAAGAATTAATTACTAAAGCTTTCTTTGGTGCATATGATATGACGCTGCCTTGTACAAAGTCAGTCAGACCATTGATCCATCTTGTCTGGGTTTTGTCCATTATGTTTGACAACAGTTCTCCTTAATCTTGGAGAGGAGCCTTTATTACCTAGATACCGTATTGGTCTGAGTATAAGACTCACTTTTTTCCTCCTAATTTAAGTTTTTAAAGTAGGGGTGCGTCTTATAATCAGGCTGTTGCAATTTAATGACAGTGATTTAATTAAATAGCACCAAACTTTAAGGGTGCGTCTTATAATCAGGTGCGTCTTATACTCGGGCCAATACGGTAACTAGGAAGGCTACTCCTTCCAATCGGGGCCTTCAGACTGGGTGATCCTGGCTTATTCTAAGCAGAGTTTACAAATAAGCCAGGCTAACCAAGTATTCTTCTAGCACTAACAGGACAACCAAGTTGGCACCACCCAAGAGTCCAGGGACAAGCATTCCACAGCTGAGGCCGTTCGAGAGCTGCTGCCAGACCGAGGAGGCCATACTGGGCTTGGTGGGCCAATGTTTTGACTCCGTAGAACTGCCAGCGTCATGTGTTCTTATGCAAAATCTAGTGCAGTGGTTCTCAAATGTTTTAGCACCAGGACCCGCTTTTTAAAATGACACTCTATCGGGACCCACCTAGCTTTACAAGACTTTAAAAAAAAATGTGATCTAGAAATAAATAAATAAATTTTATTTACAAGTAAAGACTGGGTAATTAGCAGCTATCTTGCAAACTGCAAAAGCTCAGCTCTTTGCAGGGCAATTAGCAGCTATCTGATTTTTTTAAATAGCTTCAGGGCTTGTGGCAATTACTTATCTGATCTCTCCATCACCTGGAACCCACCAGAAATCAGGTGGTGACCCACCGAGTGGGTCCCGACCCACAGTTTGAGAAACACTGATCTAGTGCATTTCTCCCAAGCTTTGATCTTATGCTGCTTTTATTTCTCCATAACCACCACCTCATTTACCTCCCGTTCTTTTGATTCCTCTTTGCTATTTTTCTCTCTGCTTCCCTGCAATGCTGTGTGGGCAGGTGAATTCCAGCTTTTTGCAAATGTCACCCACACAAGCGACTGTTCTTTATGTCTCTGGAATGGTGTGATGCACAGTAGGTGACGCGGGGAGTGTGACTTTTCTTGCATCTGACACTCAAACCTGCCAGATCTAATTGGTATAAACCTGGCAATGTACGCAGGCTTTACATTCAGGCGAGATGCCGTTGGCAGAGCTGTGCTTCTGCAGCTGCAGCTCCTGTGTTAATTCAAAGAACCGGTGACTTAACCACTGGTGTCGCTCATTTGACGCTAAGGATATGTCTAAATGTGTACCCAGAGAGGCATGTAGCCTGTGGACCAGATTTGACCTGGAACCCAATTTATATAGCCCTTGGTGACATAACCAAATTTTAATTAAGGTGTTGGAAAAACGTTGCTCAGTATTTCACTCGTAAAGCAAAGAAACAATGAGCTGACGCAAATATTTAACATAATAAAACGTGTGTTATATTGTGCTTGTGGTGGCAAAGCCTCTGGCACTAATTGGCGGCGCTGGTCAGAATGTTCCCTTGCTCAGGGAACTCAGCAGATTGCAGCCCAGCTTCTGTGACAGAAGCAAAAATGGTCAGATTATAATCCAGGATGACAATCTTTCATGGGGCACAAAGGAATGGAAGACAGTCTTGGGACGTGGAAACCAGAAGCCTGAAGGAAGGGTATGAAGTAGGTAACAGGCTGAGAGAGGGATGCCGGTGAGAATGGAACGGGAGGTGGAAAAGGAGGCTTGAGAAGATGAGAGGAGGAATTGCGCATCAATCTAAGAAGTGCCCTGCTGGACCGGCCCAAACGGGACACAGCTAGTTCAGCATCTTGTCCCCAACACTAGCCTGACATGATGAGCAGGAGAGAAAGGCATACAGGTCTCGATTTGGAGACAGACTGCCGTGGAACCTGGAAGGTAGCACACAGCCTTCATGACTAGTAGCCGTGGACAGATCTGTCCTCCGTGAATTGGTTCATACCTCTTTTAAAGCCATCCAAGGGAGTGGCCTTGACCACATTTCGTGGGTAGAATGTTCACGGGCTAATTACATGCTACGTGAAGAAGTCCCTCCTTTTGTCTGTCCCGAATCTCCTGCCACTCGGTTTCATGGAATGATCCCTGGTTCTAGCATTGCGAGAAAAACTTCTCTCTCTCTCTCTCTCTCTGTGTGTGTGTGTGTGTGTGTGTGTGTGTGTGTGTGTGTGTGTGTGTGTACACCATGCATACTTTCTCACACCCTAATCCAAATAGCAGGTTAATGACCGTGGAATATATTTATTATTATCATTATCATCATTATCATTATCATTATCATCAGTATTTATATACTGCTTTTCAACAAAAAGTTCACAAAGTGGTTTACAGACAAAATCAAATGATTAAATGGCTCCCTGTCCCAAAAAGGGCTCACAATCTAAAAAAGATGCTGAACGTCACCAGAAAAGACACTGTGCTGAGGTGAAAGGGGGCAGTTACTCTCCCCCTGCTAAATATAAGAGGAGCACCAATTGAAAAAGTGCCTCTTGCCCAGTTAGCAGGGGTGGAATGCAGTTCCACTGTTGTAAGTGGCTATAAATTGTTGCACACAGCCTGCTGCCAGCGGCCACTTTGGAGCCACTGCCACGACCGGCAGCTTCTCCCCCACCCTAAAAATGGCTATTCTTGACCTTTTGGTATACGAATTATCCAGCACAGCATTAATGAATAGAAGTGTCATATAAACATGTCTCTTTCCAAATTTAACAACTACTGAAGTTCTCTGCATTTCTGATACAGTACTTAGCGCTAAAACAAAATGTCCTTGGAAACAGTTCCACATCTAACAGTAGTCAGGCCCATCTGTTCGTCTTCTGAATGGTTGTTCTATGTATTAAGTGTTTGTTTTAAAAATGGTAGACTTTCTTTTTTCTTTTTGGGTAGCCCTCGCACCAGTGCATTCATATTAACCATTTTTGTTAATTGAATCAGGCCGAATTCTCAGGATGCAGCCCGTCAATGATGTCAGCAGTGCATAGACACCAATGGGGAACATTTTGAGCACTGGGTCTAATTAATTGACTCATTAATTAACTGTATGTATATGTTGTATATGTGTGAATTATAGCATAATAAATTGGACACTATAAAGTGTGCGTACATTTTCGTGAGATGCCATGTAAGTGAGCAGAGTCTCTGTCTCTGTGTGACTGTTTGTGTGAAGTTTGAACCCCAGGAGGTGAGGAGTCTAGCCCTATGCAGTCATAACAGGTATAAGCCCTTTTCAGGCAATCTAAAACTGTACACTGTGTGTGGTTAGGATGCCAATGGGGGTACACCAGCTGTCTCTAACACTGTGACGTTCCTACACTGGTGCAGGGGGTGCGGACCGCACCATGTGACATTGTCAGGGGGTGCCATCACTAGTGGCCAAAATTGTGAAAATCGTTGTCTTTAAGAATTCTGCCATCATGTTATATCATTCGATGCGTAATCCCATGTAGAATGCAGTGGAACAAACCGTTTCAAAATATATATATCCAAGCAAATGATATGACCAAATAACAGGAAACAGAAAACACAACTTCCTTGTGTAACAAAAAGTGGATTTCCTTAACTCAAAACAGGCCAATGAGACTGATTGTTCTGAGAGCCGAGTTGGTTACTGTTACTGTTACCTGTACTGTTATATATTTAAAAAAAAGTTAATGCTTTCACACTAGGTGACGCAAACCCTTGTGATTCCTCTGTTTAGGCTGCAATCATACATTAGGCTGTGCGAATAATATTGTAAATTTAAATGTGTAATTTTGATTAAGCAGGAGGTGGGGCAACGGCATGGGGGCGGGGCGATGATGCGTTTTCCCCACCCACTGCATGGAGAAGGTTCATCATGGGGGTGACGCACTGACCTCCCGCACCGGGTGACGCAAACCCTAGGAACACCCCTGCTCTAACACACTGTGTAGCTCTGCCTGCTCACTCTGGTGATAGCATTTGTCTTCAGAGACAATGCTGTACTTGGGGAGGTTTCTACCTCATGATTTGGAAAACTGGGCACTATTTGAGAAGGCCTCTCTGCTGGGACAACTTGTTTGGGTCAGCTTGAGTTCATCTTAGCATCCAGTACAGTCTACTGCATATTAAACATGAAGGAGATCTTCCATTTTTTTCCAGAGTGTCTTTACCTGCCTTTCTACTCATTGGATTAGAAACTTGAGTGGGTTAGAAAACTGAAATCTATCCAAACAGGTGTCGTCTTGAACCATTTTGCATCCCATCTGCTTTGGCATTCAGTGCTACCAGTGAAGCATCTTACAGTTGCCTTATGCCGCTATAAAACCCATACTAATTTGGGTGCAGTCGGTGACATTCTTCATCATATTTGTTAATAAAGTTGCGTTGTTAAGAGCCAGTCTGGTACAATGTGCAGTTTTAGTACACACAGTTCCTCCTAGTCTGTTTCTCTGTCAGTTGCAGTCTAGATACAAGGCCAGATGTCCTTTTCCTCCCCCATGGCACAATGCAAGACTGAAAGGTGGTTTCTTTCAGAACTCAGGATGAGCATACTTTGTTTTATATGCCGTTAGTAGGCACATGTTGATACTGGCATAACGGTATGACTTGTCATCTGGAATCCTGCAACCAGATTGTTGTGGGGTTGCTTGTTCCTTAAAGACCACAAACTCATAAACAAGAAGAAATGACTATTCTTGTTGTCTGTTTGTTGTTGTTCAGTCGTTAAGTCGTGTCCGACCCTTCGTGATCCCATGAACCATATCCCGCCAGGCCTTCCTGTCCTCCACTATCTTCCTGAGTTCGCTCATTTTCATGTTCATTGCATCGGTGATGCTGTCTAACCATCTCATCCTTTGCCTTCCCCTTCTCCCTTTGCCTTCAATCTTTCCCAGCATCAGAGTCTTCTCCAGAGAGTCCTCTCTTCGCATTAGGTGGCCAAAATATTTGAGTTTCAGCCTTCGTACCTGTCCTTCCAGGGCACAGTCAGGGTTGATTTCATTTAGGATAGGTTGTCTGTTTAGGGACAAACAAATGTTGAGATGCAGGACATCTGTTATTCAAGTGTCCTTTGTTTCCATCTTAAAAGCAGCAGTTCTCCCTATTGAATCAAATTAGAGCAGTACCAAAGGGGGTGAGGGTTTAATCCTTTTCCCGTGTGCTGCTTCTCCAGGCTAAGCCTCCCTTGCCCCAAACCCCTTCTGTTTTCTCAATTAGCAAAAAATGTACAGGTACATTTCCCAATATACCCCAAATATATCTCCCAAACTGATGTATTTCTGATACATTTAGGCCACTTCCCCATCTGCTCTCCACTCCTGCTTTTAAACTACACTATCTTCTGTGCTACATCTGATTTCCTGTACCAATCTAGTGATTTTGGGGTCACTAGGAATTTTGCTGTGGACTTGTCTGAAACATTGGCTGCATTTTCAAGACATGTTCGAGCATGTGGATGTCCCCCCCCCCCCTTCAAACACACACCTTTGGAATGTGATTAATAAATAAATAAAGGAAACAGCCACTTTTACTTTGAATGACAGGCGTTAGGTGTATAGCTGTTCATCATCTGGTGTCTGTGCATTGCCCTGAGCAGACCCAGATTTATAGATGAACAGGGCCAGCCCATCTCTGATGCTAACTGAGGGAGTTGCCTTAAACAGTGGGTTGGCTGAGGGTGCCAGCCTGCCCCCATTGGACCTCCTGCTCCCTGGGTTTGAAAAGGAATGGGGGAACAGAACAGAGGAACACATCTGGAGCATCTTTGCCACTCTGAGAAGGGGAGGAGAAGCAGAGGAGGAAGGGACTGATAACCCAATCCTACGTAAGGATCCGGTGGGCGGCCCATGGCCGCGCTCTGGATCCTGTTCCCCGGCGGCTATGCCACCACTAGAGCGGAGGTCTACTCGGGGAAGGGGATGCTCGTCCCCTTCCCTGGGTGTAAACACAGGCCACCTTGACCGGCCTCCTCAGATTTCCACCAGCAAAATTGCTGGCGGAAGTCGAGGAGGCCGTGTAACTGCTCAGCTGCCCAGCGGGGGCTAGGATATGGTGGGAGCCATCCCCCCCCCGGGCTGGCTGGGCCAGTGGGTCCCCTCCCTCCCTCCCTCGCCAAACCTCCCCCCATTCACTGGATCCGTACTTACGTGTTCCGCCGGCCGCAGGGGAGCTCCGGCGGCGCTGGAGCAGGGGAGGCTGGCCCTGTGCCGGCCTTCCCTGCTCTCGAGTAGTTGCAAGTCTGCCTAACGGCATGTTTGCGACTGCTTCGGGCGACGGAACACTCGTTCCGTCGCTTGCCTGAAGAAGAGGATTGCGCCGCGACTAGTGCGCTGCTGGGTGGGAGTGGTGGCATTCAGTACGCTGCCTTAGGCACCCGGAAGTCTTGGGCAGAGCCCTGAAGATGAGCATTGATTGGTTCCAGTTGCTACTTGAACAATATGGAAGCATGGGGCACCTGGTGGTTTTTTCTTTAAGGTTTAATCTTCACTTGTGCAACGTGCCCTTGGGCCAGATTTCATTTTAGGTGCTAAAGTCTTTAGAGTATGCGTTTGTAAAACAATGCCATAAACATTCAGGATCCTCATATGTCAAAGTAGCAACTGGAACAGAGGATCATTTCGTAGCAAATGAAAACACATTTTTACATTTTTTTTAAAGCCAGCATGCTAGAGGTGAGACTAAAAAGTGAGGACTACTAAGAGAATCTAATGAACTCTTGTAGAGCCAACTGGGCCAGGTTTCACACAATTACTTTGATGGGGCTTGCAAGTTTATTGCTGTTCATTATCGCCAGTTTGTTTGTGTGAAACTGTGTCAAAAAGATGTGAGCACATTTTTTTAATTCTTCGCATATTTGCACATTTAGAGTGAAGATGAGATACCATAACTTCTAAAAAAAATGATCTGTTGTTGTGGGTGACCCACAAGAGGTATAACGATAATGTCAGTATAATCCTGTAGAAACGTATAGCTCTCATCTTTTGTGGATTTGCCCTCTGTAATATTAATAAAAGAATCAATAGTGTTTGCTTTAGCAGAGTGCATAATTGGCTCCCATGTCCAGTCTCCATGTCTTTACTTTCAGGATGTAGCTATATCCAGGGATACACCAAGTCATACAGAGATGTGTAATACTTTGGAGTAGTTCTTTGCATGATGTTCCTTTTGGAATATCTGTGGATTTATTACACACACACACACACACACACACACACACACACACACACACACACACACACACACACACACACGGCAACATGTGGCAGCCTTCACATACATTCTGGCTGCTTATTGTAGAAATATTTCTAATTGGCTACGATGCTGTTCATCCTTAATTCTCCCCATTTCCCTGCAATGTTTTAAAAAGTGGCAAATAGAATTGTGCAGCTTCTGTAGCACTTTTTTGTGCCTCAAAAGTAATGCTGTTTGTATTGTTGTGCACAGGTTACAAAGCAAAGTGTTTGTGGGTTAAAACAATCCATCAATCAATAAACCTTTATTGGCATAACATAACAGAACATAAAAAATATAACACAATAAACAGGCAAAAACAAAAGCATGAGGAAAAAGGAAGGCATGACAGAATAAACAGTTGTGGGTTAAAACTATGAACTGGAAATGAGTTTGTTCTGATTTTAACTGATGGCATGACCTACTTTTACTATACACACACACACACACACACACACACACACACACACACACACACACACACACACCGTACTCCCTGCAAAATTCTACAGACACTTGTCAGTGAAGTCCCCTGTTAATTGTGTGTTCCAGTACTGGGTTACTTGTCACTTCCATTATATAATGCACTAGGACTACTAGAGTGAATTTCTTGTGAACAGAGGTAGCTGCATGAACTGTCCTCTTTTCTTCACGTAAAATGAAGATACATTCATTGTTAAGACTAGAAATACTGTATCTGTCTTTGTGGCATGGGCACAATTTTGGAAAGTCCACCATGTTTCAGACCAGGAATGATTATTCCATTGGAGCATGGTTTGAGGAGAGACACTTTGAACTTTGCATGTCACTTGTAGACCTCTCCTCCATTGCTTCCTGGCTGTAGTCTTGGCCAACTCTTGCCTTCTTCCACAGAAGAGGAGGTTGTTGGAGGAACACTAGTTGCCAATTATTTCCATCTGTAGACCTCAGGAGCATCTTACCGCTACTTATTTTTATGAGCACAACTTTGGTGTGTGTGGGGGGGGGGGGAGAGGGGGGTGTTTCACACATAAGACATGAAGTAATAGAGCACTAACCACAGCAGAAATTCTGCTGAACTCACGCTGGAACAACCATCAGCTGCCGTCTACCAGAGGATAAGATTTGGGAGATAATGGTTTTGGAGAAGGTCAAAGTGCAGGTCAAAACCACTTTTGAGCAGAATTTCAAAGGTAACGTTTTGAAAAGTTGGTTTCCCTTTGTAACCACCCTTAAAAGAAATGCACAAAAGACATTTTTTTATTTAATCGTGTGACATGATCTGTAAATTGCCATAAAGCTGCTGAAAATGACTTAGTTTATGAGGCAAAAACAACAAAGTTTCTCGGGGTCCGTTAACAACTACCAAACTTATTTCTATATGAGCTTTTGTGAACAACAGTCAGTGAACCCTGCACAGTCCATTAAGGTTTATGCTGAAATAAATTGGGTAGACTTTTAAGGTGCCACAAGACACTTCGTTGTGTTTGCTGCCACAGCTTAGCATGGCAACCCTCTGGGAGTTTGTATATGAGGGAGAGGGATTTGTTAGCAATTGTTCCAACTTCTGGATTTCGTATGTGCAGTTGATGCAATTGTGGCTTATTCCATTCTGTACCCGAGGGAAGGAAAGACATGTTGGTTGTTGCATTGTTGCTTTTTGAATGAAGAATGATTTTTAAGTAAATGTAGACATAATCACAGCACAAATGAGGTCAACGTTTGGCCAGATGTAGAACTTGGTGATGGCACCTGGCCTAGATGCCTTTTAAAAGGGGTTTGGATAGATTCATGGAGGAAAAGACCATCACAGGTTACAAGCCATAAGCAACCTCCTGGTTTTCGAAGTAGGTTTTCTCTGTGCCAGGTGCAAGGGAGTGACAACAGGAAACAGGTTATCTTGTTGGCTGTGTGCTCTTGAGGGCGTCTTGGTGGGACCACTGTGAAGATACAGGAAGCTGGACTAGATGGGCCTTTGGCCTGATCCAGCAGGGCTCTTCTGATGTTCTTAAATTTAAATCTTGTCTCCCGATCACTGAAATCCAAAATGATGCCCCTAGTATTTGCATTTTTTGTTGCAGGTATTTGCTTGCTGGTGCTGTAAACTTACTTGGTAAAGGTATCCCCTGACAATTAAGTCCAGTCATGTCCGACTCTAGGGTGTGGTGCTCATCCCCATTTCTAAGCCGAAGAGCCAGCGTTGTCCGAAGACGCCTCCGTGGTCATGTGGCCGGCATGACTCTCCTTGCCGCAGCGCGTAGCATGCAGCTGAAACACGGAGCTCTGTTTACCTTCCCGCAAGCGGTACCTGTTTATCTACTCACATTGACATGCTTTGGAACTGGTAGGTTGGCAGGAGCTGGCCAAGCAACGAGAGCTCACCCCGTTGCGGGAATCGAACTGCCGACCTTTCAATCGACAACTCATGGTTCAGCGGTTTAGCCCCAGTTTAATGGGAGCTTTGCAGATGTGGTTGGGATTACCAACCCTTCATGACACTGCTGAAATTCAAGTGTGCCGTTCTTGAATTTTACAAATGACAGCATGTGCAGCCGTGTGATTTAGAATACTATCTGATATCATTAACTGAAATCTTTCAGAAGTGTAGCAGAGCCACTGACAGTGAGTTTACACCGTCACGTTACATAACTCTTAACCGAGGTTAAAAAAAAAAGGTGAAACTGCACCTGAATTTGGGTGTCTTGATAATCCCAAAGTGTTTCGATATAAGATGAAATAGTAAATCAAGTTAAGGGGAGTGACCCTTAGAATAAAGCATGGAATTAATTGTAGACACACAGACACACACACACACACACACACACACACACACACACACACACACACAGAGTAACATAAAAACATTTTGTAAGCTATTAAGTTCTACTGCCACTTGGTAAACGAGGCTGCATATATTTTATACACATACAGTCTGTCTGCTCCGAAACAAACACCCAAAACTCACTTTGTTAGCATTGTCTCATGCAAAATGCACTCTTTGGCCCCATAGGACTGCGCAAAGCAAATCTGCCTGAAGAAGCCCTTGTTTGTCTTGGGCAATGGCAACAAGCCAAAATTAGAAGCATTATGTGCACTGTTCCATGTGGTTGTGCGGCTTGAAGCCAATCTCTGTGCACCTTGGAGCTCGGTAATCTGGAAGTTCAGCGATGACATCCGAAGTCATTGCTGCACGTCCAGAGATGACATTGTGCAGCCATGGAAGCGGTGCGCACGCAGTAGTGCGACAGTGTTAGAGGAAACACTGATTTTGTGCCCTTCCTTTATTTGAAATGTGATTGTATCCATTTCCAAGAGTGTCTGCTAGGTTGCAGAGCTGAAAAAAAAATGGATTAGGTCCCTTCAAAAGTTCTTAGAGCACTTTTATGTCATTGCAAAGGCCCGAGGCTTAGAAATGCAGATTAGGTAGGTATCCAGAAATGTCAGCTAATTGTCTATTGATGTCTCTGAATGATGTCTCATGATCCTTGATGTTAGAGTCTTGAAGCAGCCATTATAACCTCTCAGGTTCATTTTGAGTTGAGAAAGGCAGAAAACAAATCCGCATTGGGGTGGAGGGGAGGTGGAGAGGGGGTGAAACATGTCAGGGAGGCGAGGGAGTATATGGGGTGGAACAGGGGGTGGAAGGAGGGTGTTGGTGGACAGCAGTGCTCCTGCTGCTATCCCATCCCCCTTCCAGGCCTCAATCCATCTTTCCAGGTCCACTCACTCATTCTGCACAGACCCATTCTGGGTCCAGAGGCTTACAAATGTTCCCTTACCTAGAGGAGACCTCTGGGACTGCCCCTCCTTCAGGATTCAGCGCATGCTCTGGTGACACAGTTGCATCAGCGGGGGAAGGAAAGGATAGGATTAGGCCCTTACTCCCTTGGATAAACTATGGTCCAAAGTGCTGGTGGTAGTGTCCTTAAAAAAAGGGCAGAGTTGCAGCATGATTAACTTTCCTGTTTTAACAAGAGAGAACCCTTTGTGGTAGTAAAAATGCCCAAGGGCTCTGTCTGAGTCTTTCATCAACCATCGACCCCCCCCCATCCACCCACTTGCATGATTCCTGTGGTGACATGAGAAATGTCATCGTTTGTTCTTCATTTATGCCCGTCCCCTCCATTTTTCTTGATGGGTGGTTTTTTTATGTGTCTGCTTGCATGCTATATGCATATATATTCCATTCTGTCTGAGACAACCTAGGGAAGTTGTTAGCATTAAGGCCCTCGCTTTGGCTTAAGGAACAGGCTCATGCAACGAACTCACTGGTGCATCCTTATCCCCACTATTGCTAAGAGATGGTACTTAGTGAAAGCGGAGCTTGTGGATGGTGTATATTGTTGACTCTTTACCTTGAGAGCTCTGGATGCAAAGATTGCCTTGGTCATGATCTGTAACAGGCTGTTTTGAACAGTCCGTATCTCTTAGTATCGGCTTTTCATCTGTAAAATGAAAATAGAAGTGAGCTGTCTTATAGCTGTCAAGAAATGAGGGTTAATGTCGTCGTCACTTTCCATATATTTGACAATATCATATGCTATTTTTAAAAAAAATCTTGCCACATCAAACTGAATACCTGGAGTGGTCAGGTACTGGCCGCCTCTGGGAAGCTAATGAATCAGACAGGAAGATTATGGCTTTCCCCTGTTTTTTGAACCCAGCACCTGGTGTTGAGAGGTATACATTTTTTGTACATGGAGGTTCCACTTAGCTGTCATGGCTTTTAGCCAATGGTAATGGTGATCCTTTACTTTGAGAAGGCTACCGTTCTTATTTATACACTTTTGTTGTTGTTCAGTCGTTAAGTCGTGTCCGACCCTTCGTGATCCCATGAACCATATCCCGCCAGGCCTTCCTGTCCTCCACTATCTTCCTGAGTTCGCTCATTTTCATGCTCGTTGCATCGGTGATGCTGTCTAACCATCTCATCCTTTGCCTTCCCCTTCTCCTTTTGCCTTCAATCTTTCCCAGCATCAGAGTCTTCTCCAGAGAGTCCTCTCTTTGCATTAGGTGGCCAAAATATTTGAGTTTCAGCCTCAGTACCTGTCCTTCCAGGGAACAGTCAGGGTTCTAAATTGACCCTATTATAAGGGGAAATCTACATATTACACATGCAGTGAAGCCCAACTTTTTGAAATGAAAAGCAACTTTGGGTTCTATGATTTTGAGCAGTGGGGTGGTGGGTTCAACTCTTTCTGTGCTGGCTCAACTCTTTCTGTGCTGGCTATTTTTCTAATCAAAAACCCCCATTGCTTTCATGAGCTTTGTCTGACAGTGGAAGGGCTAAGCACACACACCTCTGCTCAAAATCTCTGCATTCAAGATTGCATTTCATTGCTAAAAAAAAAAGTACCAACTACTGGAGTGACACATTTCCATGTAACATGTAGGTTGCTTCTGAATTCAGTTGTCCTCCGGGTACATTCTAAGTAAACTATACAGGAAAAGCAGAAAACAAAACACAGCCATTGTAGAATAGTATGTGAAAACTGTGCTTATGAAGTGCACTTCATGATGAATCACCTGAGGCTATTTCTCATCTATGTGTGGCACATATTGTTGAGCGAATATTTTAAGCAGTGTACCAACAGCATAGTTTCAAAATCATGATTGCACAGAATCCTTTCTATGCCTGATAATAACCCCCTCACAAAATTAGCGTAGGAGTTGCAATGTATAGACATTTCTTTTATTTTAGAGTTGAGCAACTGAACTGTTTTGTTAGCTTCTATTCTGTTCCAATTTCTTCAAATATCAATTTATAAGTTTTTATTTCTTCTTCCTCCTTTCACCTATACCCATAAGAAGGGGTTTTCCTTCCATTCTTTTGTTCATACTTGCGTCAGTGTTAACACTGTGGTAAATCAGTTCTCCCCGTGAGGCGGGGAGAACTGTGAGTGCTTGTGCGTTGGGGACAGTGGCGGCAGCTTCCGGGGATCATGTCACCACTGAGGAAAAAGTGATTTTTTTTTAACTTACCAGGGGTTGTGGTGGCCCTCCAGAGGGTGCGGGGAGGCCCACGGCCCGCTCTGTGGGCCTCCCTGTGCTGTAGTTCACTGCTCCGACGTGTTTGTGACCACTTCTGTTTTTTGTTCAAAATAAAAAATACAGTGGGCCCTCGCTATCCGCGGGGAAATCCGTTCTGAACCCTACGCAGATAGCGAGGAAATGCAGATGCTGGAGTCCAGTACCCAATGGCCCATTTACTCGCTGCGGAGGCCTCCAGAGGCCCATTCCATATTGGCACCGGCCTGGAAAGATGCTCTGCAAGCATCTCTGACACGATTTAAAGTGACTTCCGGTTTGACCGGAAGGCACTTTAAATCACATTGAGGAGGCTTACAAAGGCCCTCCGCAGGTCTTTCCAGGCCGACGTGGAACGAGTCTCTGGAGTTCCTCCGTAGTGAGTAAAAGGGCCATTGTGTGCTGGAGTCTGGCACCTTGTTATTCGTGGACTGCTTCCATGGATACTGGGGTCCACGAAAGCAAAAGGATACTGGGATCCACGAATAATAAGGTTCCACTGTACAATAATGATCATACATTAATTGGCAGTTTTTCTATGTAACAAAAGCATAATGACAACCTGAGCAATTTACAATTGTGGCTGAGAGCAGAAGAGAAAAGTTCAACACAAACAGGGGCATTTGATTAAAATCGGCAAATGCTTATGGAAACAAAAACAGGACAACGTAAACATTATAATGAAGGGTGCTAGATGAGCCTCAAGGGGGAGGGAGTTCTGTCTGGGGGATGCAGTTACACTTCTTCAACACCCAACACCCCAAATGAACTTCAGAAAGGCAGGTTTTACATGGAGCAGGACCTCAGCTGTGACCTAAGCGGGTGGAAAGATTTGTGTGTAGATGTGGAGAGACTGTTCTAGTTAAAAAAAAAAAAAAAGCCAGCCCACCTGTGCAATAGATCAAGGGTCTTTTCAGGACCCCTTAAGATGTACCAAGAGCCTGGGAGCTTCTCATGGAGAAGTGGCTCCTGTATGTCTTGGGTGGTGGTTCAATGCTCTTCCGATGTAGCCCTCGCTTTCTTGTTCCTAGGAAATACTGTATTTTTCGCTCCATAAGACGCACTCCCCCCCCCAAATAGGGGGAAAATAGTGTACGTCTTATGGAGCAAATAAAACAAAATGTAAAGAAAAAATACTTACTGGGGCTTCGGGGAGGCCTGCAGGCCTCCCCGATCTTCATTTCGGCAAAAAATGGCCATTTTCGGCCACTTCTGGTTTTCACAAAAATGGCCGTTTTTTGCCGAAATGAAGATTGGGGAGGCCTGCAGAGATTCGTGCAGGTCTCCCCGAGGCCTGGTAAGTATTTTTTCTTTACATTTTTATTATTATTATTTTTTATTTTTTAAAAAAACATTTTCCCCTATTTTTTGCTCCATATGATGCATGCGTCCTATGGTCCGATGCGTCCTATGGAGCGAAAAATACGGTAAGTAGAACTCTTCCTTTCGTCAGAAGGGCTTCTGACTTTCGAAACCAGTGGGTATGACTGGATAGAGTAAACCCTGCTGGCAGCTGTTGCTACTGCTCAGTTGGGCCTGGAGTTTATTGTTAATGACTCGTAACTGTTTTAGAGAGAACCATGTGAGAGCTAGTTGGCAGGGTTGCCAACTATCCATGTCAAAGTAATAAATTGATACAGTTGCCTGCATCTTATGCACAATTGACCTGCGTGAATTCAAGTATACGCACTTGGCCTCGTCCCAAAAAGATGAGAAAAACAGCAATTTAAATAGTGCAGGTGATTCCGCCCACTGTTCAACTTACTCTGTTTACACTCCAGACTCTAGAGCATCTCGCTTACCCCCAACCTGCAGTCCGTGTACCCCTGGGGGTACGCGGACCACAGGTTGAGAACCTCTGCTCCAGAGCAAGCTTGAAATGAGAGAATGACAGCACAATCCTATCCAACGTACACCACAAGTGTAACCAGCGGTGCAGCGAGAATGGGAGGCCCCAGAACGGAAGGGGGATTCAAATCCCCTCCAAAGGGGGATTCAGAGGGGATTTAAATCTCCACTCCAAAAGCCTCCAGCCCTGCCCTCCCCCTCTGGTTACACTGGTGGTGTAAGTTGGATAGGATTGTGCTGTTCCCTCAGTCCCTGTGTGTGTGTGTCATACTGTGACTTTAGTTCTTAAAGAGACAAAACGTGTGTGATGGCTTTCAGGGAGTTTTGACTATACAGAATTTTGGCTTTATGTGCCAACCTCAGAATATAACCTCACAAACGATGTGGGCTGACTGTATTTCTGTTGTCAGAGGGAGAATGTTTCAAAGAATATTATAGTTTTATAATTATGTTTCTGATGTGGTACTTGCCTGAATCTCCCTCAGAGGCAATCGTCGCCTCTCAGCTTTTTCTGTTAGGCAAAAAAAAAAAATGCTTGTGTCAGTACATGGTGGGTAGATGGCTGTATAATTGTTCAATGCCTGTTGAATTTTGAGGTGAATGAAGAGCTTCGGTAAGGCTGATGAAATGCTTCTCCAGAGGGTTTTGTATATTGATGACTTTTGTCACTGCATAATGAAGACAGTACAGGAAAATGCAAGACCATTGTTTTCTGCTTGTCTGGTATGTCAGTCCTCCTTGTGAGCAACAGTGGGTGGGATCCTTTGCACCCACTTTGTGGTAGTGGAGCATAGCATAGGATATGGCACTAGGGTACCTGGGTAAAGGAACAGCACATCAGCATTCATTTTGCACCATGCATTGATGATAGTAGGGCGGGGGGCTTGACATGTCAAGCGGGACAGGGCTGGCTTTTCTCCCATTTACTTAGGGTAGCACGAATGTTCAGCTACACTGGCCCATACGTTCACTTTATGTTGTAGCTACAGTGGGATATGAAACTGCTTTGTGATCTGAACCAATGATCTGAAATATTGTCTGCACCAGGGGTTCTCAAACTTTGTTAGTCTGACACCCCAAAAGAATGGTGTGTGTGTGTGTGTGTGTGTGTGTGTGTGTGATATTTATGACCCCCCCATCCATATTAGAGCTGGTCGCAACCCACATTTTGAGAACCCCTAGAGTAAGAGACAGTAACAGCACAATCCTTCCCCTGCATGTCTACTCAGAAGTAAGACTCATGAAATTCAATGGGACTTACTTCCAGGGAAGTCTGTGAAGTTCGTGACCTTGGTCCATCTAGCTTGGTATTGCCTACACTTACTGACAGTGGCTTTCTGGAGTTTCAGACAGAGATCTTCCCAGCTCTGCCTGGAGATTCCAGAGATTGAACCTCGTTCTTCAGAGCATTGCAACCCCCTTTCAAACTACTTGTGCCCCACTGGAAGTCCCAACCCACACTTTGAGAACCCTTGGCCTATGGTGTCAGGTTTCTGGAGACCTGGAGCAGAGCCCTGCACTGGGCCTTCTACAGCACCCCCTGGCCACCTGCCCCCAACGGCACATTGGGTGCTACTTCTGCCACCAGTATTGAGGGGGGCTCAGAAGGCAGTCCTGCCAGATGGACCCTGTAATAGACATGGGCTCTAGGCCAGTGCCCGACCTATTGCATCCTGCTGTTCAAGGTTTCGGACAGGGGTATTTCTCCCTGCTCTACCTGAACCTTGGATTTTATTTATTTATTTATTTATTTATTTATTTATTTATTTATTTATTTTGCATGCCGAGCAAGTGCTCTACCACTGAGCTACAGAGCTGTCCCCAAAAGGATGCTTTCAGATCTGGCTGTAAAATACATCTAGGATGACAGTTCCCCTCTCCATTCATACTTCCTGATGGGGCACTCATAAGTTCTTTCCTAAGCTGGTATCGTAGGTCTTATGAACCGATGAGCTGTCACCCAATCTATTTCTGTTTCTCTCACGTTGGCAGTGAATGCTCAGTCACTTTCACTCTCCTGCAAGAGGTGGGAAGATGGAGTTTGCGCCTTTACCCACCTTCCTTGCACCGGGATGAGTGCTTGTGTGATTCAAGCCTGAGGCAGACGGATCTGTTAAGGGAAAGAGTTTAGTCATCTTGATGTGTGTGTGTGTGTGTGTGTGTGTGTGTGTGTGTGTGTGTGTGTGTGTGTGTGTGTGTGTGTGTGTGTGTGTGTGTGTGTGTGTGTGTGTGTGTGTGTGTGTGTGTGAGAGAGAATTGGCATCTCTTTGTCTAGGGGCCCAGACCTCCAATTCTGATTTCATAAGTTTTCAGATTCCAAGTGACAAAGTGCAAGACTCAGAAAGCCAGAGCTTTACGTGAAGAGTGATGGCAAATGTGAAGACTAACTGCAGTTTTAACATGTTCAGACTGTTCAGAAAGACTGTTCAGATGAAAATACACTATGGGTATAGACTGCTTATGTTTGTGCTAGACTAGCTAACAATTTCAGCCTCCGTGAGCAGCAGGGCCTTCTTTGTGGCTGCTTCAGTGTTGCAGAACTCTCTACCCAGAGACATCCATACAGTTTTCCCCCTGCCTGACTTGCTGAAAGCAAGCAAAACTTTATTGTTTTAGTTAACCCTTGAAAGGTAACTGCGTTTCTCCCCCCCCCCCCCCGCCGCCTTTACATGGTTCAGGTATTGACATTTGGCACAGCTCTGTGAGCAAACCCCAAATAAGGGGGTCAAATAGAGGGGGTCATATAGACCCAAATAAAGCCAGGTTTGTTAAATTTTAAATGGTTAATTGAGGAGCTGCTGAATATGGCAGCCAGTACTGTCTTTGGCTCTTAGCCGACCCTTAAAATGTGTTACAACCATATCGCTTCAGAGTTTGTCCAATATTTTCCTCCATAAGTAAGTCCTTAGAGCTGAGTTCTCATCAAGCCTGCTCCTTTGTCCTTGTCATACATCCTTGTCGCAGTCTAAGAACATTGCATATGGATTTTTCAAATGCTTTGCTATCAACCCCTTTGCTCCAATCCCATTTAAGGATATATAAAGGCACAAGACAGCTGATGAGGATAGTAAGCAGATCAGATCTGCTTTCCTCTTACTGTGATCTTCATAAATCTGTACTACTGCAGAAATATAGATGCTCCATGGGGCTCTTGTGGCCCCATGGATGATCTGGGACCAACACAGATGCTCTGGAAGCACAAGCGAGTCCAGTCAGCTGTCTGGATGGGAAGCCCATTTAGGAGCCAGATATACATAATAGTTAATAAAAATAGGATCTTCTTTGCATCCGCTTTTCACAATGAGGAAACTCCCTTTCTTGCTTTCAAATTTGGTTGCATCTGCTAAACCTCCTCAATCTTGAGCTCTGCCCCTGTGTGGTTGGGATAGGGCTGCATTGGCAAATGCATGGGCAAGGACGGCAATAATAGTTGGCAGAATTATATCATATGTATTGAAGAAAATTATGGAGATAAGACCTAAGAGCTGGAAATTGGTATCTGGCAATACAGTCCTGTGCATATTTATTAATTAACACATTTTAATATTTTTGTGTAAAATTGTGTATGTGTGAGGGGGGGGGGCTGTAATCTTTTGCCCTGCCACCAACATGATATTATTGAGCCCCCCCTCACCCACTGTTGTTTGATCAAGGAGGAACGCTCCCATTGGTAGGAATGGGAGCATTTTTCCTTAGTCAGTTAGCGGTGGGGAGGGGGCTAATCTGTATCTGGACCGCAAAGATCAAAACCCCCTTCACCCTACCATAGGCCTGAAGCAGATCACCTTCCTTCAGTGGCATCCCTATACTGGGGCGGGGGGTGCAGACCGCACCATGTGACATCCTCGGGGGGGGGGGGTTGACATCACTAGTGGCCAAAATTGTGAAAACCTTTGTCTTTAAGAACTATACCATCATGTTATCTATCATTCGATGTGTAATCTCATGTACAATGCAGTGGAACAACCCGTTTCAAAATATCTATATCCTACCAAATGTTATGATCACATAACCGGAACTTCCTTGTGTAACTAAAAGTGCATTTCCTTAACTCAAAACAGACCAATGAGACTGATTGTTCTGAGATCCGAGTTGGTTACTGTTACTGTTACCTGTACTGTTATACAGTATATTAAAAAAAAATAAAGTTAATGCTCTCATACTGGGTGACACAAACCCTTGTGATGCCTCTGTTTAGGCTTAAGCGGGAGGTGGGGCAGTGGCATGGGGGCGGGGTGATGATGCGTTTCAGGTTCATCATGGGGGTGATGCACTGACCTTCCGCACCGGGTGATGCAAGCCCTAGGAACGCCCCTGCCTTCCTCCTCCTCCTCCCTGTGTGTGCTATTTTATAAAGGAATAACAAGTTATCATGATTATAGTAACATATAGTTTGTTCCTAAGTTACTCATCGCTAAAAGTCCACTGGGAGGAAACTGTTGGCAGTCAGATCAATGAGAGCTGAGAAGTGTGTTTCAAAATCCTGTTCAATATGTATCTGAAAAACGTTGAGGCTTAAATTCAGCTTTTGAAATGGAAATTAGTGTATTTTGTTCCTTTATTTTTCTCTGAATGTTAAATGCTAAACCTCTGAGATTTTTCTCCTCTCTGCCTTTCTCGCAGAGCAGGCTGTACTAGGATCTCCTCCCACCCTCAGAACATGGGGAGATGGTCTGGGTGACTCATACTAGCTTAGGTGGATTTCCCAATTGGCCACAGAGTTTGGGGCTGGGCTCTAATTCTGCAAGCAACTACAGGCAAACTCTCTGTTGTGCAAATGCACAGTGCAGCCTGGTGTTTTTTGTTTTGTGAATGGCGGGAAGAGGAGGCCTTGAAAGGGGGGGGGATAATTTAATAGCTTGCATCTTCTGTGATTCTGACCCTACATACACTTTCATTGCCGGGAGAAGCTTCCCGTGGTGTTGATCAGTCCCTGAATCTGGAGAGAAGAACAGTGTGTATATTTTGAAAATAAATAAGCAAGCATTTCATTTTCTTCCAAATGGGCTTAAACTGTCTTATTCCCCATGGTGGTCAAACTGGTTAGAATATATATAATAATACCGTATTGGTCTGAGTATAAGACTCACTTTTTTTCTCCTAATTTAAGTTTTTAAACTAGGGGTGTGTCTTATAATCAGGCTGTCGCTATTTAATGCCAGTGATTGAATTAATTTTTTTTAATAGCACCAAACTTTAAGGGTGCGTCTTATAATCAGGTGTGTCTTATACTCGGGGCAATACAGTATATACAGTATTGATATACTGCCTTTCTTGGTCACCGCTGTTTGCCGAGCTGCGATGGGCTGGAGAGGGTCTGTCCTCCCGCCCGTGCCTTAGCCCATGCAACAGCCCCCTGCACTCAAGCACGAGCGCAGGAAGCTGTTTCTCGGGCTAAGGCACAGGCGGAAAGACCCTCCCCCCGCCTGCTGCAGCCTGGCAAACAGCAGTGCGGGCTCCATGCGTTTCCCGGAAGTGACATCATGAGACTCACATGGTGTCACTTCCGGGGTGCAGCAAGCTTCCGCGGTACCTCGGCACTGCGGGAGCTTGTTACACTCCTGGCTCCCAAGTCCTCCACTTCTGCCTCAGTTCCAGCTTCGCACCGTCCTGTCCTGGTTCCCCATCTGTAGCTTCTCCTGCTCCAGCCTCTGCCATAGGTCCAGTCCCCTCCCCAGATTCCCTGCCTTCCTCCCCCCCCACCAGGCAGTGGACACAGACAGTATGGGAGAGGCCAGTGTGGGCCCATTCCCCCCCATCCCCCCAAAAAAATTGGGCCAGAAAGCTCAGGTCTAATTACAATCGCCCTGTAAGATTTACACATTGCTACTCATCAGTGAGCTCCATGACTAGTCATGGGCTTGTTGAACACTATTTAAGTCATTAAAAGGTAAAGGTGACCCCTGACAATTAAGTCCAGTCGTGTCCGACTCTAGGGTGTGGTGCTCATCTCCATTTCAAAGCCGAAGAGCCAGCGTTGTCCGAAGACACCTCCGTGGTCATGTGGCCGGCATGACTCTCCTTGCCGCAGCGCGTAGCATGCAGCTGGAACACGAAGCGCTGTTTACCTTCCCGCAAACGGTACCTATTTATCTACTCTCATTGACATGCTTTGGAACTGCTAGGTTGGCAGGAGCTGGCCAAGCAACGAGTGCTCACCCCGTCGCGGGAATCGAACTGCCGACCTTTCGATCGACAGCTTATGGTTCAGCGGTTTAACCCGCTGTGCCACCCGCTGGCCGGTATTTAAGTCATTACACCAACATAATTGTGAGACACTTGATTTTTTTTTAAACATCATATTTAATCCATCAGGGACCGAGAAAGAGGGACAGACAATTCGTTACTAGAGACAGTTGTCCTAGAAATAGAGAAAGAGAACCCAGAAGAGTCTTCCAGCAAGCCAGAAGTGACGTCTCCTCCAGTGTGCTGTGAGAAGAAAAACTTTGAAAATTTGTGCTCTAGAGATACAGTGGGCCCTCTGTATCCGCAGGCCCTGTATCTGCAGCCTGCAGTGCACTCCATTGGCCTCCGTGGGCCCCAGGACTTCTTGGGGAAGCAATGGGAAGTGACTTTCGGTTTTGCGACCGCAACTTCTGGTCGCACTTTTGCGACTTCCAGTGGCTTTTCCCCAAGGCGTCCTGGGACTTGCGGAGGCCAATCGAATGCATCGCAGGCCCTGCACAACCTACAGGCAGCCTCTGGAGGCTTCCGGGTAAGGCATTGTGGCACAACAATGAGATGCACTAGAGCATCTGCGGATTTTGGAATTCTCAGGGGTCCCGGAACCAATCCCCTGCGGATACTGAGGGCCCACTGTATATATTTTTAATCCTGCCTTAGGGCTCCCAAGGTTGCTCCCCCCACAAAGGCAATAGTCTAACTAAAAAAATCTTATACAAAAATAAAATACAACAATAGTTGAACAACTGGAACAACTAAAGCCAATCCTAACACATAGCATCGTTTTGTAGCATTGTTCCTGAAGTAATAGTTCTGGAAGAAATCATTTAGCAGAAGAAGAAATAATGGCCACTCAGGAGTGTGGCTTCCACAAAACATAGGTGGTCATGGCAGAGACAGGCAATGGGGGGGGGGAAACGGTGAATAGTTCCCCTCTAATTTCGGCCCATGCACCCAAATGTTTTTCAAAGAGAATGTTCAGCTTGGTCTTAAATCCGGTTTAAAAACATTTCAGCTCTCTTTACATTTGTGTCCACCTTCAGACTGACACACACATTCTGTCTCTCAGCCCTGTAAAATGCTCCTTTTAGACTCTTTCTGCAGATAAATTGCCTATTTGGGAAAACATCTCCAGTCATTAGCTCCCACAGAGGAAACCTTCGCAGATCAACCTGGCTATTAGCAGGCAATCATCTTAACAAAGGAGGGTCATTGGGCACCTGTAACAATATTGTAATCATTTTTGTTCTTGGGGCTAAAAGCGTTGTCTCTGAATGTGCACAGTGTGGCAGGTGGCTGTGCTATATGTGACCCATCTGGGTGGATTCAGTCATGTGCTATGAACTGCCAGGTGCTTGTTGTTATTGTCCAGGCAGGCAACAGTATTGGAATGTTTATTGAGCCTCTGGATTTTATAAACCTGTTTATTGAGCCTCTGAGCTTATAAACCTGTGCATATTGTGGAGGAAATAGAGAGACGTTTTTCTCTCTGCCTGACACCACTAGAAATGTGTAGACTCGGGACGAACGAAAGAAAGGACACCTTCATGCACGGCATTTTTAATTTATGTGGTGTGGTGATAGCCATTGTTTTTAGAGGGAGATTGGGCCAGGTCATGGAGAAGGGTAGTCTTTCAAGGACTTTTATTAGGCTTACCAGATCTCCAACCGGGACAGAGTGCTACACCTTTAGGAGAATGAATGTGGGCAGGTGTAGCTTGTTAAACCTTAGAGCACAATCTTAAAGGAGAAGGAATGTGGGCAGGTGTAGATGGGCCTTTGGCCTGAACCAGCAAGGCTCTTTGTATGTTCACGCTGCCAGTCTGAGGCTTCCGGTGGCATATTGCGAGGTCCGCCACCGTAAACCATGAATAGGAATGGGATCTAAATCTTTCACCAGCCCATCGCACTATACAGAGGCGGAAGTAGGACGGAGCGCGTGGCGCAGCCGCGCCGAGCGGGGGCGCAGGAGCGCAGTCAACGTTGGGGGGGCGCATACTTAACCGAACGCTGTTTCGGGCCTCCCACCCTCCCTGGAGCACGTTAGGCTCCAAAAAGGTGCCGAAACCGGCGGTGTGTGTGTGTGTGTTCGGAGTCACACTGGGCGTGACAACATCACGCCACTTAGGCCCCGCCCCCTTGGCCCAGGTGCTGGGAGGGTTCGTGGCATTTCTGACACTATAAAGAGGCCAGTGCACATTGGTTTAACCATTCTCCTATAAAAGTAGCAGCAGAAAATCTAGTTTTGGACCCAACCTGTAGCTTATTTAACAGAGTGGGTAATTCAGCCCTTCTGTTGAGAGAGACAATGATTGTAGCAAACATCTTAAAAGTTAAATTTCCAATTTGCTGACTAAGAAATGAGGTGTCAAATGTCACACTGTGGTGTTGGCACTCCAAATTCTTCCTTCTGAAGTACGCTTGATTGTAATGAATTGCCTTGCTTCTAATCGGAGATGGTTAAATATAGGCAAAGCACAAGAGTTTCAATATCCCCTTATTACTGTTGGAAAACTTCAGATGACATTAAGATTTTTTTCGTAGTCATCTCTTCCTAGCAGAGGTCATGACCTATTTCATGAGAGCAATGAACCTCAATTGTGGCTTTTTGAACACAAAATGAACTATGGGCCCAATCCTATCCAACTTTCCAGCGCTGATGCAGCCGTGCCAATAGGGCGGGCACTGCATCCTGAGGTGGGAGGGGCCTTACCTACGTCGGCCGGTGCAGGTCTGGTTTGGCAGTGGAGTGAGTGGTGTCGGCCTCTACGCCGACGCTGCTTACTCTGAAGGAGCCACAAACTTGCTTTTTGGCACTTGCTCCGCTGGCCCAAAGATGTGCAGGATTACGCTGTTAGAGTGTTCAACAATTCCATGCTTGGTCATGGAGCTCACTGAGTAGCAATGTGTAAATCTTACAGGGTGATTGTAATTAGGCCTGAGCTTTCTGATCCAAAATTTGGGGGTGGGGTGGGCCCACACTGGTTTCTCCCATACTCTCTGTACCCACTGCCTGGTGGGGGGGGGAGGAAGGCTGCATGAGGCAGGGAATCTGTGGGGGGGACTGGATCTAGGGGCAGAGGCTGTAGCAGGAGAAGCTACAGTTGGGGAACCAGGAGAGGACGGTGCGAGGCTGGAACTGAGGCAAAAGTGGAGGACTTGGGAGCAGACTATAGGATGAGCTTTCAGTGTTGAATTGTGACACCAGTGGAGGTCTTCTAGGAACTGAAGTGCTTCTCTAGAATCCCCCAACCTTGCTGGAGCTACAAAGCCCCAATACAGACTCCAGAGTAGCCCTTTGGGAGGGAAGCCCTAGGTACACTTTAGTACTGATTCTGATGGATGGCCTGGGTTTGGCATCACTCTTTCTCCTGGGGCGATCCCCAAGGCTGGAATAGAGATTGAGATGGGGTGTACTAGATTCCCCCAAGTTTCCCCCATCCTTGGATTGGTATCTGGAAAGAGGCGAGCTCTGCCTACATAGGGGTTGCTGTTCTTGTGGGACCCCGTCACAGCTGGAGAGGCCTGCTGGGCTCAATTTCTCCTCCTCCTTAGAGCCCCCATCAAGATCTGTGTGTGGTTGAATTCCAATACTTGTCACCATTCTCTGCCATCACCTGTTTTGCCCTGATGGTACTGATGTCACTTGCTGTTCCTTCCAGATTCTCCCTTGGAATGATGCTAGGTGAGGTTGTTGCATTATTCCGAGGGTAGTAGCAAACAACTGAAAAAAAGCTACTGAGAGAAGCACCCCTACTGCTAAGTGAATGTTGTGTCCCATCATCCAAAACCACTGGAATGTTCTGCATTTTAACCATTGGTGAAAGGGGTGGTGAAAATGAATGGGCCATTTGTACCAGGTTTGGCCAGTATTGAGACTTCATTGTTGTTGTTCAGTCGTTAAGTCGTGTCCGACCCTTCTGGATCCCATGAACCATATCCCGCCAGGCCTTCCTATCCTCCACTATCTTCCTGAGTTCGCTCATTTTCATGTTTGTTGCATCGGTGATGCTGTCTAACCATCTCATCCTTTGCCTTCCCCTTCTCCTTTTGCCTTCAATTTTTCCCAGCATCAGAGTCTTCTCCAGAGAGTCCTCTCTTCGCATTAGGTGGCCAAAATATTTGAGCTTCAGCCTCAGTACCTGTCCTTCCAGGGAACAGGCAGGGTTGATTTCAGTTAGGATTGACTGATTTGATCTCCTAGCAGTCCAAGGGACTCTTAGGAGTCTTCTCCAGCACCACAGTTCGAAAGCATCTATTATTCGGCGCTCAGCCTTCCTTATGGTCCAACTCTCGCAACCATACATTGCTACTGGGAACACCATCGCCCTGACTATACGAACTTTTGTTGGCATGGTGATATCTCTGCTTTTTATAATGCTATCTAAATTTGCCATAGCTTTCCTTCCATACTTCATATCTGCCTACTAATCACTGCGTATGCTAATTCTCTGGTATACCTGAAGCGTACTTGGGCCATTTCTCCGGGTCAGATTAGTTAGTGATCCTAAGTAGTGAGTGACATGGTTCAGTGGCTTGAGCCCCTTCTGGGTCCTTGTGAGCTACATGGAGTTTGTGTTCATACATTCAACTTTTCTGTTTTTCCGGGTGTAGAGTGGGTGAGAGGTAACTATTGACCAAGTGGTAATTTACCATAGTAAACATGAAAAGTGAGTTATCCTAAGTAGTGAGGAGACATTTGTTCCACACTTGATCAGAAATCAACCAGGGTTCTCCTCCTCCCATTACGGAACTGGGTATATGTGCATTCTTGGGTTGTCTTTATTCACCCAGTAATTGGTTGATCTGGCAGTCAGTATTTCTTTGGGCAACTGGAATATTTGTCCCAAGGAGTCAAGCCAGTGGATGTTTGGGATGCATCATATGGCCAGAAGTGGAGATCATATACAGTCTTAGAATGAAATAGTGGGAAATGAAAGGAGACCATGTGAATTCTAAAGCAATGATGTTGGAGGGAATCAATCTAGAGGTGTAATATTGACCTGACACCAGCGTTTCCAGAAACCGAGCTTCACACAGCTTGGAGTTCAGCTTTCCTGGAAGTCTGGTGATGATGACGTATGATGTCATCACCCAGCGTCCAGAGTTGCCACTGTGCAGCCATGGAAGGGGTTTGCGCAGTGGCATGGACCCCCCTAGAGCAGGCATTGGCAACCTTCTTCTGCGTAGGGGCCAGACATTGGTTCTGCCAATAGTAAGAGCGCATGCACATTCAATACGCATGTGTGAACCTCCCAATTAGTCCGTAGAGCTAAGAAAAAAAGAGATGAGCATGGCATGGAGGAACACATGCTCAGACAGAGAATGACACTCTCAAAGGAACCTTCTGCCCTTGGTCTGCTCATACAGTAAGCCTTACAGAGATATTACAAACTTGAATTATTTTTTAGGACCAGGTGGCTATATGTTTTTGAGACCATGGGCTGGATGATTTTGGGTGGCAGGCTGGATCGTGCCCACTGGCCATAGGTGCCCACTGGCCTACCCTTGTCTTGGTGCCTGGCACCTCTCTCCATGGAGCTTGAATAACATAGGACCAGACCCAATACAAGGAGTTGAGCTAAAATAAACTTTGGGAAACTCTTGCATCAAGTTCCTCTTAATATTCCTTCTGTTTAGTGGGTCCCTACAGTAGCATAGCTAGAGGGGGGCCGTGGGCAGGCAACGTGTCATTGGCCCACCCCTGCCTCCATAATGGCTCTGGATTGGGGCCAAATCATTTGGCCCTAATCCAGAGCCATTACAGAAGCAGGGGCGGGGCAATTACACATTGCCCCACCCTCTAGCTATGCTACTGGGTCCCTAACTAGGTTCATCAACTCAAATCTGCCTATAGCAGTATTTGAGTGGCTTGAACTTCATTGTGCCGTCTCTATGGATTTAAGATGTCTTCTGAAGACTCTGGAGCAATATATCGGCATAGTTGTAGCTTGGCCCCATTAAATGGTGAGCATTGAAGCAAGAGATGAATATGTCAGTGACTGGTAGATTCAAAGAATTTAGTTAAACTGGGGATAATAGTAAAATTTTACATGACCCAAATTTCCAGAAAAGCTAGTTTCATTCTGAAAAGTCTCTTCAAAACCTTAGCTGTGACAAAGCAGGCATTGAAATGTAAAATATTAAGAGAATAGCAGCCATTTAAAATAATCACATTGACCCATTGGTGCACAATTTAAACACTCAAAATGTCCTAGTGCTCATTTCTTATCAGATGATGACCTTTTCCTTTCTGGAAGAAAAGTATGAAAGCTTTTTGGTTGATTTTTATGGCAGGAATTTATGATGATGATGATGATGATGATGATGATGATGATGGAAGGCAATACGGAGAAAGCAAATCGACCTTCTCCTCTGAGAAAGCAGTAAATGTTATTTTATTTCTTTTATGGTTTGCTAATCCTGAAAAAGGTAGCGGCAATTAGAGAAGCAGCGTGATGCTGCCAGTTATAAAACCAGTTATAAAGAAATGGTGTGTCACCCACTATGGGGTATCAAGTCAAATGAAGAGGCGATCATCTTCTGTTTATAACTTGATTGCTCATTAACAAGCACTGGTAGCCGATGTTTCCAGCTCTAGGTGAAGAGGCCTGCTCCATTCCTTGAAGGCTAGCAGATTTTCCTTCAAGGAAGGTGGATGACTGATGGTTCCTCACTTAGATTAACCCACATGCACAGGTGGGAAGCAGATGAGAATTTCAGTATTGCCGGTGGAGGTGGAGATTAGAAATTTCTTTTCCCAGATTACTGCAAAAGAAGGAAAGAAACCAGAGTGATTCCTTGGGGGATTCAAGCAGAGATTTGTTTGCTTTGGGAGGAATTGATGCTTCCGTAAGAATACAGATGGCTTGAGAAAAGGTTGAAATGTCACCAGAATGCAGATATTGGAAAAGTGATTTATAATATACTGGTCATTTACATAAGCATTGCTCATCAATAGATTTGTCAAAAGTGTGGGGGATTTTTTGAATATTCTATCTCAGTGGTTCTCAAATGTTTTAGCACCGGGACCCACTTTTTAAAATGACACTCTATTGGGACCCACCTATCTTTACGAGACTTTAAAAAAGTGATAAAGAAATAAATGTATTTATTTATTTACAAGTAAAGAGCTCAGCTGCTTGCAGGGCAATTAGCAGCTATCTTGCAAACTGCAGGAGCTCAGCTCTTTGCAGGGCAATTAGTAGCCATCTGGTTTTTGAATAGCCTTTGGGCTTGTGGCAATTTCTTATCTGATCTTTCCATCACCAGAAATCAGGTTGCGACACACCAAGTGGGTTTGAGAGCCACAGTTTGAGAAACACTGTTCTATCTGAATATTCATGGTTTGTACTTGTGATTGTGTAATGTCTGAACTGACAAACCAAAAGTAAGGGCATTGCTCTGCTTCTAGAGGCTGCTGCACTATGAAGCTGGGAAAATGGAAAGAAAGCAAAGAAACATCTCGAAACCATGGTTTGCCTGTTGCATGAAAGCTCAAGCCATGGTTTCAGGTCTCATCTGTGGTTTAGACTAACCATGTTCTAGCCCAATACCTGAAGTGAAGTGCTAATGATGCTCTCTTCTTTTCATTTCAGTGACAGAAGGGCAATATACAGGGGGACACCGGTATCCACGGATTCCTCAACCGCGGTTTCAATTATCCACGGTTGAGGAATTCCCCCCGCGCCCTCCACAG
This sequence comes from Plestiodon gilberti rubricaudatus, assembly GCA_026170595.1. Taxonomy (NCBI): domain Eukaryota; kingdom Metazoa; phylum Chordata; class Lepidosauria; order Squamata; family Scincidae; genus Plestiodon; species Plestiodon gilberti. The sequence goes on from JANXHW010000003.1 coordinate 222,986,129, forward strand.
CCCCCCCAGGCACTTACTTTTAGCAGAAACCTCCGTTCTTTTCTTCAAAAGTTCTGAGTTTCCATCTTTCTTTTAGGCCTGACCAACTAGACTTAGGTGATAGATAGAGTCTCAGCAAGGTTGCAGAGACTCTAGCTATTAACTAAGTCTAGTTGGTCAGGCCTAAAAGAAAGACGGAAACTTGGAACTTTTGAAGAAAAGAACGGAGGTTTCTGCTAAAAGTAAGTGCCGGGGGGGGGGCTGTGGAGGGTGTGGGGGGTCGCGCCCGCCCGCCCCCGCACTTACTTTTAACAGAGAAAGCTCCGTGTTTTTTTCTTCAAAAGCCTTCGTTGCAGGCCTTCTTACCAACAAGTCTTTGGTGCTAGAAAGTCTCAGCAACCTCTCAGCAAGGTTCCTGAGACACTCTAGCACCCAAGACTTGTTGGTAAGAAGGCCTGCTGCAACTAAGGTTCGGCTTTTGAAGAAAAAAAATGGAGCTTTCTCCGTTAAAAGTAAGTGCTTGGGGGGGTTGTGGAGGGTGCGGGGGGGTCGGGCTCACAGGGGGGTCGGGGGGGACCCTGAAAACCTCAGAAATGGGCATTCGCCCATTTCTGCGATTTCAGGTATCCACGGAGGGGGCTGGAACGTATCCCTCGCGGATACCGGTGTCCCCCTGTATATCTATTTCTAAATGCAGTGCTTTCCTGGGAATTTTCCCTAAAAGTCTCTCTCTCTCTCTCTCTGCAACCAGGGTAAAATACATGCTACCGAAACATCCCAAACTGTTTCTTTACTAACCTTGCATTGGGCATTTCCAAGGTATAGGATTTCATGACCTCAAGCCTTGTCTTGAAGTGAGGGTCCGTGATGCTGCTTCATCCTGTGTGGGGAGTTACGGTGGGTTGGGCTGTTAGATTCCCTCAGTTTGGGATCGAGAGTTTATGGTTAACTCCTGTGGTTTAGTTGCTAGCAGTTCGAAACCAAGAAATTGCAAGTAGATTAATAATAGGTTCCGCGTCAGCGGGACGGTAACAGCGTTCCATGCTCCTCGGTGTTGAATCATGCCGGCCACATGACCATGGAAACGTCTTCGGACAGCGCTGGCTCTTCGGCTTTGAAGCGGAGATGAGCACCGCTCCCTAGAGTTGGACACGACTGGACTTAATTGTCAAGGGATACCTTTACCTTAGTTGAATCCATGGCCTTCTCTCTCTCTCTTCCTCCCTCCCCCCACTTTGACAGCTTGATGGATAATACTGAATTAACTTTTTTTTTGTACCGACAAAGATAAATTTTCTGTTTAAGAACATTTCAGATTGTCTATGAAGGAATATAAATATCCAATTTCCTTTATTTTCAAATACAAAATGCAATTCCCAAAACACAATGAAAATGGGTGAAGCCATTTGTACTTCATGCAGCTGGTAAGCTCGGCATGCTTTCGAAGAGAGACTCATCCTAGTCATTGATTTCCTCTATTATAAGCACTGCAGCCAATTTTTTCCACAGATAGATGTCAGATCATTCTAGTTCAGGTGCTGAATTCAGAGGTAGCATTCTCATTAACAAATGTTCATTGGCAAAACACCTGTCATTTTGAAGAGAGAGTATGTAAGTGTGGATGAAGATCCTGTATTTGTAGTGCTGGGCTGAGAAAGTCTCTTCACTGAAAACGGAGAAGGGGATTGATCACATTGAAAAATTTGATGAAAAAATTGATGAAAAATTTCAGGGTTGGGGGAACAATAGGCTTATCAGATCTCCAACCGGGACAGAATGCTAGACCTTTAGGAGAAGGAATGTGGGCAGGTGTAGCTTGTTAAACCTTACAGCACAATCCTAGGCATGTCTACTCAGAAGCAAGCCCCATTGTGTTCAGTGGGGCTTGCTTCTGAGTAGACATGCCTAGGATTGTGCTCTAAGGTTTAACAAGCTACACCTGCCCACATTCCTTCTCCTAAAGGTCTAGCACTCTGTCCCGGTTGGAGATCTGGTAAGCCTAGGGAACAAGCAGCTTACCAGCAGCAAGGCAGCTTCTTTTAAATTGGGAATCTGCCATTGTTTTTGTGAGTGGTAGCAGCAACGCTTCAGGGGCTGCTCTTTTTCTCAGCAGCACCATTTCGTTCCTGGAGTGCCCCCAGGGAGGGAATGAGGCCGCCTCCAGCAGTCTCCCAACGGGAGAATTTGGGGCCACGTCTAGGCAGGCAGTCAAGCAAGCACATTTCTCCATCTTTGTAGATTCTGAGGAGCAGAGGTACACGTCACTCAGTCTTGCCTTACGGTGGGCTGGAATGGGTCAATTATAGGAAATAAAATAGATTTTTGTATGTAACTCTAAGAATTTTCACAGTAGGAGAAAAATATTTGCAGTGTTTGTAGCTGCAGGAACTGCTTGCCATCTCTCTGGCTCTCCCTCTCTCCCTCCCTCCCTCCACTGGGCTCCCAATGATAGCAACCCAGCCTAGCAGTTACTTCATTCAGCAGAAGGAAAAAAGGTGTATGGTCATGGACAAGGGTGGGGGGAGAAAAGGAAGGTGTTGGGTGTGTGTGTGTGCATGTAATTAAGATGGCATTGGGCTCAGTGGGCTAGTCACAATGTGGTGCTGGGCTGAATGTGGCCTGCAGGCTGTAGTTTATGGCACACCTACTATTATTATTATTATTATTATTATTAACAGTATTTATATACCGCTTTTCAACAAAAAGTTCACAAAGCGGTTTACAGACAAAATCAAATGATTAACTGGCTCCCTGTCCCAAAAGGGCTCACAATCTAAAAAAGATGCAGAACATCTACTACTGTATAGACCAGTGGTTCTCAAACTGTTTAATACCAGGACCCACTTTTTAAAATGACACTCTATCAGGACCCACCTAGCTTTACGAGACTCTTTAAAAAAAAAGGTGATCTAGAAAGAAATACATTTATTTATTTACAATATTTATTTGCAAAAAAACCACAATCCATTTCTCGTAATAAGGCAGCCCTAATGAATAGCCTCAAGGCTTGAGGGGCTTAGTTATACAGTATGACCCAGCCTTCACCTGCCCCCACCTGTCACTGACAGACTTGGAAAAAAACACCCAGAAATAAGAAGCTCAAACATATATTTTCTCTATATTTACACAACCTTACAAAACATATATTCTCTCTATATTTACACAACCTTGCAAACTGCGGGAGCTCATCTGTTTGCAGGGCAGTTAGCAACTATTGATTTTGAATAGCATCAGGGCTTGTGGCAATTACTTATCTGATCTTTCCATCACCCGTATTTTCGTTGGAGGCTCTGTGGGACCCACCAGAAATCAGGTCGCCACCCACCAAGTGGGTTCCGACCCACAGTTTGAGAAACACTAGTATAGAGGGACATGCAAGAGGGTGCGTGAGGTACCAAAGATTGAGTGGGGAATCTGGTTTCCTTGACGCTGCAAAGGGGCAGAACTTTGCATCAACATACTTGTATGGAAGTGCTTTATACTAAATTAGCAGTCCAATCCGACTTAACTCCCTGCATGGTGATGCAGCGGCGCCAGCGCAGCATCCACTGTATCCTGCAGGGGAGTTTCAGCATGTTGAGGCTTCCTTGGGGTAAGGAAACACTTGTTTCCTTGCTCCGAGGTAAACCCAGCAGCCGCCATGGGTCAACCTGGATCTGTGCCAGCGATAACGCTGCTGCAAGTCCACGTTGATCCATGAAGGTGGATCGGGCCCAGGAAGGGGGTTAGGATTCAGCGAGCGCTACTGCCGCCAAACCTGCCCCCTTCCCAGGCCTTCTCCCCGTTCTGCCCACCCACCCCCAACAATTTTATTTTATTTTATTTTGTATCGGGGACCAATACTATTTGTATCATGGTATCAGGGAACGATACTATGCTTTTCTATAAATCACTTGCCACTGAATTGGATATACTGATCATCCATACAGGCATTTCTAGCACAAAAGGGAAAATATAGTGAGAATTGGGGACTTTACAAAGGGCAGGGTGCACAGCATGGATGAAAAAGAACTAGATTTGGACTGGAGACGCTAGAAAATGATGCATCCATCCATGACTCATGGTGAGAACTCACTGGTGCTTGGACCCTAAACCGGATGAGACCTTCGAAGAGGAGAAACAGGATCCTCCATAGTCCTTCAACACAGTTAGGGATCCCAGGGAGTCAGTACCTCCTGCTGGAGACTGGAGATGGCCTGCCTCTCAAGGAGGCTGCAGTAGCAAGAAACATAATGCCCTGTTGGAACCCCCACCCCATGTGGCCCTCCATCACCCCGGGACCCCAGTCTTGATAGACCTGTGCTGATGTCCAAATTCAGCAACACAATGCCTTTTTGACACCCTGAAGCCTTCCCTGCAACTGGTCAACCAAAGGAAGGGGCAAGAATAAGCACGATGAAGATCCATGAGCTTTGGATTCAGGCCTGACAAGATCCAAGAATAGGTGGAACCACCAGATGCTCCTAACGAACAAATAGGAGGTGAACAAAGTGGAGGGAGTATTAAAACAGAAAAAAGAAAATAATTCTTTACCCCCCCTGTGTAATTGGTTTGTGGAACTCCTTGCCACAGGAGGTGGTGATGGCACCTGGCCTGGATGCCTTTAAAAGGGGATTGGACAGATTGATGGAGGAAAAGTCCATCACAGCTTACAAGCCATGATGGGGATAAGCAACCTCCTGGTTGGAGGAGTAGGTTTACTTTGTGCCAGGTGCAAGGGAGTGGCGACAGGATACAGGTATCTTGTTGTCTTGTGTGCTCCCTGAGGCAACTGGTGGGGCCACTGTGTGATACAGGAAGCTGGACTAGATGGGCCTTTGGCCTGAGCCAGCAGCAGGGCTCTTCTGATGTTCTTAAATCTGCACCATACCAGTCAGTCCCTAGGTGCTTAGTGTTTGCACAGTGGTTGTGTTCTGAAGCTCCTCTCCTGACTTTGTAGATCCAGGTCTGGCTTTTCGACTTGCACTGGAGAGCTCCCCTGCTGGTCCCGGTCTCGCCCTGTTCCTGTTCCCACCGCCTGGAGGGGGGGGGGGAGAAACAGACACCTGCGCATGATGCTGGGCTGTGACCTGGTCTTACATTGCCAGTACTGAGGTTCCTACAGAGCTTGGCCCTTCTTTCTCTCCCTGTTTCATGAGGCCATCTGTCTTCAGTCTGGGCACAATGAAGCTTATGTAATGGGATGAGCATGCTTTGTGTTGCAATAATGGGCAATATCAGGGCATCACAGTACAGCTTCCAATGCAAGTCATAATTAGGTCACACCAGAGAAAGTAGCACACTGTTCCCTCTTGTAACCTTTTTCTAGACTTCCTAATTTTAGATCAAATGATCTTCATGTAATCTTCAGCGAATCGGGTGCAGGAGGTTAACCATCTACTCCAAGCAAATGTAGGGTCTTTATTTATTACCATTTACCATGCAGGGTTACAGCAGTTGTTTCATTGGAAGGCTGCTCTGTGCCGCTGTCCTGTGGAGAGAAATGATATATTCACTTACTGTTAATTGTCCTTTGCAGATTTGGTACACCTTTAAATCACAAAACTGCAGTAGACTGCAAAAGCAGTTACGGGCCCTGATCTCGTTTCTACCACCTAATGGTTCAAAAAGGGCAAGGCTGAAACTGTCATTGCATACTTTTACTTCTGAAAGTTTAGGAGACTCTTGTATTTATTTTTATTTTATTTTATTTTTCACAGTTTTATACCACCCTTCCTCCAAGGTGCTCAGAGTGGTGTACATATTTCCTTCCCTCCTTTTGTCCTCACAACAACCCTGTGAGGTAGGTGGGGCTGAGAGATAGTGACTGGCCCAAGGTCACCCAGGAAACTTCATGGCTGAGTGGGGATTTGAACCTGGTTCTTCCAGGTCTGAGTCCATCACTAGAACCACTACGCCATCCTGGCTCCAATTGTTTGTCTCACGTTGAAAGCAGGCTCATAGAAAACCAAGAAGGCAGATGTGCAACTACTAAATACGATGCATAAATGTACATTTGGCCAGCATTTTATGCCCACTTTATTGCTCGAATTCGACTACACTCACTTGGCAAACAGAGAAAAACAGTGGTTTAAATAGTGCAGGCGATTCTGCCTGCCATTCACTTACTAAATACATGCTTGCGAAAAAGCGTGAGATTAGAGAATGAAGCCGCTGTGCCCTCAGTCATCTCAGATCCCATGTGCCTCTTGTAATTTTTAAGAAACAGTATGTATTATTATTTTTTATATAAGGGATTTTCAAGGTAATTTTGAGTATACACGATTTTAGCATTACGTGTGTTCTCTGGAATGTAACTTTCGTGCAAGATGCAGTAATCGAAAAGCAGGATCATTGGGATCTTCTCTTGAGCAACATCCCACCGAAATGGACGACAAGTGCCCATGAACACTAAGATGTTGCATGCTGCCAGTAGCACCTCCATTTCCCTTTATGTGCAATGCTGGGTGTATTGGATTTGGTGCCTAATACAAGACCTTCTCCATCAACTGCAGTGAGAATCAGTGTGGTCTAACTGGACTTGAACTGAAGAAACCTGGTAGCTCACCTGTTGGCTCTGAGTCAGCCACCATTGGGGAGGGACCGTAGCTCTGTAGTAGACATGTTTGCATACAGAAAGTTGCAGGTTTCATCTCTGGCTTTTCCAGGTAGGATTGGGAAGGACCCTTCTAAGGAGTTCTTTTCAAGCCGTGTTACCTGAGATCTTTTAACTGAAGATGTTGACAATTGAACAAGGGGCCTTCTGAGTACATAAGAACATAAGAAGAGCCTGGCTGCTGGATCAGGCCAAAGGCCCATCTAGTCCAGCTTCCTGTATCACACAGTGGTCCCACCAGATGCCTCAGGGAGCACATAAGACAACAAGATACCTGTATCCTGTCGCCACTCCCTTGTACCTGGCACAGAGAAAACCTACTCCTCCAACCAGGAGGTTGCTTATCCCCATCATGGCTTGTAAGCTGTGATGGACTTTTCCTCCATCAATCTGTCCAATCCCCTTTTAAAGGCATCCAGGCCAGGTACCATCACCACTTCCTGTGGCAAGAAGTACAAAGTGTGTGCTCTCCTGCTGAGCAATGTCTCCTTCCCTGTGCTGTTTGAATTGTAGCTTATCGTAATTTAGTGTTTTCGACTCTAATTAGTAAACCATTTGCTGATTTTATTTTTTAGTTGTTTACTGCCTGGGAAAACGTGAGATGAAAGAAGGGATATTTTTTAGAATAAATATAGAAGGAAAGGAGTAAAAGCGAGACACAAGGAAGCCAAATTTTGCATGAAGAGTTGAAATTTACCTGCCAATGCTCTTGCTATGGGTTCATGAAACTCCAGATTCAGAAACCTTGATTCATATTGATCCAGTATTTATTTATTGCAGCTGATCATATAAGACGTACACATTTCAACTCAGACAAAAGGGTTTATAGCTCTGAATGATCTATGAGGAGGAATTTGCAGAGAGATTTTTGTGTGTGTTATCTAATGAACGTATCTGCAAATAAACTGACTTTATCACGAACAGATTGTTTAGCTTCTTTTGTAAGAATTATGATGGTGCTGTGGAAGCGCACTTGCGGATGGTCTTGGCATGACATGACAACAGCCAACACTATCCTAATTATCTCGGCAGCATAATGCATGCTGATTACCTATGTGCAGCAATTATGTAAAATAACAGAGTGGTTAACATGCCTTCATTGAGTCTCTGAATTCATGCAAAGAATTCATGCAGATTAGAGCTGAATTAAAAAGTCCTCTCTGAAGCAGGAGGGCAAAAAAGGCAATGCTAGAATGTTCCATGTCTTAAAAAAAAGGAAAAAAAAACACTTAAGCAGATTAAGGTTTCACAGCTCTTTGTTTCACTTTGAGGCTTGGATTCATATGCAAATATGCTCTGTTCACATTCTGTTTCATACCTGAATGCCTTTGTATGGGTGCCTTAGCCCTCTAAATGGCCACAGAGTTCCTTACAAACTTCCAGAGTGCTTACTATTCTATTTCTCTGCCTCAAAAGGGAACATGTTGGGCCATAATGATTCCAGCGATCTTGGCAGGAAACTCTGGGGGGAAAAAAAAAGTTAGTTGCAGCATTTAGAGGAGAACTGACGACTATTTTACTTACCAAGCCAGACATGGCCTCCAAGCCACGTACGATGCCTTGCCATAGGCTCTCGCTCTCTGCATGTTGGGATTGGGCTAAACTGTAAGCAGTTGCTTCCGGCCTGCTCCAGGCAGTTGGGTTCAAAAATCTGTAAACTAGCTCTGGCTGTCCATCTAAGTGGGCCAGAATGCATGTGCATGATCAAAACCCGGCCCAGAGCTGCAGTGGTGGGAAGCAGGAGAGTAGGCAGGCAGTGTCCTTACGGAAGAGACATATGGCTCATGCCGAAGATCAACCCCTGCGCCTAGAGCAGGGGTTCTCAACCTGTGGTACAAGTACCCCTAGGGGTACACGGACCAATGGCAGGGGGTACGCCAGAGCCTGCCCCTTATCAGCATCAATCAGTAGTTAATTACTACTTAATTAGAACTTACAGTATTTATTGGCGTATAAGACGCACTTTTTTCTCTAAATTTGTGACCCAAAATAGTAGGGTACGTCTTATACGCCAATACTAAAAAATCCCTCCCCCCCCTGCCCGTTTTAAAGCATTTTTGGACTTACCGGGTTTTTTTCCGGAGCCGGAGAGCTCCCTTATGCTTTCTTCCCTAACTAATCTATCCGATCTACAGCTGTTTGTCGGGTTTAATTTATGCACGTGCATGAGTTGAGCTTCTCAGCAGCCAGCAGAGGGCGCTGTGCTCCTCAGTTCAGTTCAGCTGAGCTGCAGAGGGCGTGGTTTTCCCAGCTTTTGGATGGTGAATGAATGCAGCTTGGGTAAGCTTCTGAACTGGGCCTAGTTGGGGAGGCTTTGGAAACTGCATAGGTGGGGTGGGGTAAGAGTTGAGTCTGTGTTGTTGTTTTTTGTACTTTTATGTTTTTTACTTTGGAAACTGTGCATGGGTGGGGTGGGGTGGGGTGGGGTGGGGGAAAAGAGTTGAGACTGGGGGTTTTGTATTTGGGATTTATGTTGTTTACTTTGTAATCTGTGCATGGGGGGTTGGGGGGAAAAGAGTTGAGTCTGGGTTTTTTTGTACTTGGGGTAAATGTTTTTTACTTTGGAAACTGTGCATGGGTGCGTTGGGGGAAAAAGAGTTGAGTCTGGGGGGGGGTTTGTACATGGGATATATGTTCTGGTGCATTTTGTTCATGTGTCTTATTGCTGTGTGTTTTAAAAGAGATCCTGGTATTTTTGTGCAATTTATGTAAATCTGCTAATTAAGCAGCCAAGCAGTAAGTGGCCAAGTGGCCCAAAAATGCTTTAAATGTTTTTTTCTTGAGACCCAGGGCCAAAAGGAAGGTGCGTCTTATACGCTGGTGCGTATTATACGCCGATAAATATGGTAAATACAATCCTTTCTCAGAGAGAGAGAGAGAGAGAGAGAGAGAGAGAGAGAGAGAGAGAGAGAGAGTTAAGACATTTTTCACATTAAAAATGGTGTTAAATAAAAAGTACTAATGATTAATTAGCTAATTAATTGATTGATTGATTAATCAATTTAATTAGCAATTAATTAGCAGGGGGTACTTCAGAAAATTGGACCGTGATAGGGGGTACCTGGACCTCCAAAGGTTGAGAAACCCTGGGCTAGAGCATTATGGACCACGGTGGACAAGGACTGGATTTTAGACTACTACTCATCATGGTGGTATTGAGTACCAGATATTGTTGTTGTCGTCGTCGTCGTCAAGTCATGTCCGACCCTTCGTGATCCCATGAACCATATCCCGCCAGGCCTTCCTGTCCTCCACTATCTTCCTGAGTTCACTCATTTTCATGTTCGTTGCATCGGTGATGCAGTCTAACCATCTCATCCTTTGCCTTCCCCTTCTCCTTTTGCCTTCAATTTTTCCCAGCATCAGAGTCTTCTCCAGAGAGTCCTCTCTTCGCATTAGGTGGCCAAAATATTTGAGTTTCAGCCTTAGTATCTGTCCTTCCAGGGAACAGTCAGGGTTGATTTCCTTTAGGATTGACTGATTTGATCTCCTAGCAGTCCAAGGGACTCTTAGGAGTCTTCTCCAGCACCACAGTTCAAAAGCATCTATTCTTCGGCGCTCAGCCTTCCTTATAGTCCAACTCTCGCAACCATACATTGCTACTGGGAACACCATCGCCCTGACTATGCGAACTTTTGTTGGCATGGTGATATCTCTGCTTTTTATTATGCTGTCTAAGTTTGCCATAGCTTTCCTTCCAAGGAGTAAGCGTCTTTTAATTTCATGGCTGCTGTCTCCATCTGCAGTGATCTTGGAGCCAAGAAAAGTAAAATCTGTTACTGCTTCCATTTCTGCCCCTTCTATTTGCCAGGAATTGATGGGCCCAGATGCCATGATCTTAGTTTTATTAATGTTGAGTTTCAAGCCAACTTTTGCACTCTCCTCTTTCACCCTCATCAAAAGGCTCTTTAGTTCTTCTTCACTTTCTTCCATTAGGGTGGTATCGTCTGCATATCTGAGGTTGTTGATATTTCTCCCGGCAATCTTGATTCCGGCTTGCGATTCATTCAGCCCTGCATTTCTCATAATGTACTCTGCATATAAGTTAAATAGGTAGGGTGACAATATACAGCCTTGCCGTACTCCCTTCCCAATTTTGAACCAGTCGGTTGTTCCATGGCCGGTCCGAACTGTTGCTTCTTGACCCGCATACAGGTTTCTCAGGAGACAGGTAAGGTGGTCTGGTACCCCCATCTCTTTAAGAATTTGCCACAGTTTGTTGTGATCCACACAATCAAAGGCTTTTGCGTAGTCAATGAAGCAGAAGTAGGTGGTTTTTTGGAACTCTCGGGCTTTCTCCATGATCCAGCGCATGTTGGCAATTTGATCTCTAGTTCCTCTGCCTCTTCGAAACCCAGCTTGTACGTCCGGTAGTTCTCGGTCCACGTACTGCTGAAGCCTAGCTTGTAGGATTTTGAGCATAACTACTCATCATGGTGGTATTGAGTACCAGATATAAGACACCTCAAAATACAGATCTCAATCAGCCAAGCTTACTGTGGAAGCAAAGCACTATTGGAGCCCAGGGTAAGCTGCCAGAGCTTGATTTCTGTTTTTTTAAACAGAACTGGCTGTTATAATAATCATAATAATAATTAAAAATCTTATTTCTACAACTCCTCCAACCTTCCTTGAGTTCAAACATTATTATTTCTGGTCAGAAACTGTATTTTGCTGTCAAGAGTGGTGCTATTTTTATCAATGGGGAATGATTTCTCAGTGTGTCTCTTCACTATTTAAGGGCCTTTTAAAAGTCCGCTGCGGCCACCCACGTTCTCGTTGACTAATTTCTTGGTTTGCATGGAAATGGCAACATCACAGGAACGGTGACATCTTTGCTCTTGGTAACGCAAACTTGGGTCTCAGTAGGTCTGAAAGAAAAGAACATGCAGTCAGTTGCCACTGTTCTTCAATTGACAGCCCTGGTTTCCGCATGGATGCGGTCTCTCTCTGTCTTCTGTTCCTTTGACCACTTATGGGAGCTATGAAGGACAGCTCTTGAGCAGCCTCTCTCTCGGCACTTAGGGTTTCTTCTTGTATGGAGTGCTTTATGGCACTGGATCGCACCTGCGGCCTCTCTTTGTCTAAAATGTTATGTCAGAAAGCTTAAAGCACCTGACAGCCCCTTGAGAGAGGTGTATTCTGTTAAGCCGGAGACATGCCACACGCATCGGGGTGCGTTACATTGAGCAGCACCCACATGTGGCTCTAAAATCTTGGTGTGTCTTCTCTGCGTTCCGGTGCATGTGAAGTTCAACAAATTCAACTTTGGCCACGATCAGCCTATGATAGGCAGCGTTTGGAGCTGTGGGGGTGGGGCGCGGAACAACGCGGTGGCCAATCAGAATAGAGTCTGAAAAGACTAGATTCTGATTGGCTAAAAGAGAGCAGGGGGCGGGGCAGGATGTCAGTGTGGCTTTCTTTGGGTGTGTTGCAGCGCGGCACGTTGGCACGCATGCGGTGTGTCTCCGGCTTTACCCCCACACACTTTCTGAGGCAGGCTCTGTTTGTGGTCTGTGGTTTTAAAGCATCGCCAACATGTGGAAACCTACGGTGCAGCAGTCAACTACTGTCTGAAGGCAGTGTGTACATTCAGTGGTTCCAGGAGCTGTAAACATGCTGGCATGAAGCATTCTGCCCTAAAGACTACTGTGAAAAATGCTGTTAAGACACAATTGTTCCGAAGCAGTGTGCATCACCCCACCTGCTATTTAAAATGCTACAGTTCGTATGGAATTTTTGGTGGGTTGTGAACAGCCCGCCCCATGAGCCTCCACTTCTGAGTTGCTGAGCTCTCGCATTTTTTGACACAGCCAGCTGTCTGAGCCTCTGCCTCTCAGCAAGAACACGACAGGATGAGGCCCGGAGAGCTCAAAACCTGCTGAGGAGAGGCTCGAGCGGCCGGCTGTTCGCGTAAAAAAAAGAAAAGAAAAGCTCAGCAACCCGGATGTTTTGGCAATGACATGATGATATCATCACGTCGCCACCAAAACTTCCATGGTGCTGAGCTCCGCGCCAAAAGTGGGTTGTGGGGTGAAAAAGATAGACTGATGGGGTTACTTCCCACGCAAGTGGTACTGCAGTCTAGAGCAGTGTTTCTCAAACTGTGGGTCGGGACCCATTTGGTGGGTTGTGACCTGATTTCTGGTGGGTCCCAGATGATGGAAAGATCAGATAAGTAATTGCCACAAGCCCTGAGGCTATTCAAAAATCAGATAGCTGCTAATTGTCCTTCAGAGGTGAGCCACTGCAGTTTGCAAGATAGCTGCTAATTACCCTGCAAACAGCTGGACTCCTGCAGTTTGCAAGCTTGTGTAAATATAGGGAGATAAATGTTTGAGTGTCTCGTAACACTAGGTGGGTCCCGATAGAGTGTCATTTTAAAAAGTGGGTCCTGGTGCTAAAACGTTTGAGAACCACTGGTCCAGAGTAATCATACCATCGACCCATCCCATGTCACTTTCTGTGTGTAGTGTGGGATTGATCACTTGGGGTCTTCTTGGTTGTGGTGCTCACATTCTGGATTGCCCTCCCTAGAGAGGCCTGTGTGGCCCTCTTACTGTATGACCTCCAGACCTGCTGAAGAGAGATCGTCTCTTCAAAGAGATCGTTGAGGGAAGCTGAGCTCATCATCTCTTCAGATTCCTGATTCTACTCAGAAATTATGGGCGCCCTCCCGGCACCCGGCGCGTGGGGGCTGGGCCTGCATCGCGTCACGTCGACGCGCCCCCCCTGCCCGTTTTGAGCTCATTTTGGAGCCGAACGTACTCCAGAGAAGGCGGGAGGGCCGATACAATGTGGCGCTTCACATTGGTAAGTGCCCCGAGTGCGCCCCCCACCCGCCCAAGCGCCTGGAGCTCCTGCTCCACCCAAGTTCCGCCGCTGGTTCTACTATAATCATATTGTCTTGATAGTTTGATAGTTTGTGTTTTTTATGCTGCTAGTCACTTTGTGTTCTCTAGTGAAAATAGGTGGGAAAGACACACATAAATAGATGAAGACCCCTTTTGGTATACAGAGCAGGTTTGTACAGTTCTTTGGATCTTGGTCGATTTGTTGTTTTACGGTTATTTGAAGTGATTTTTTGAAAAAAAATGGTGGTGTCATTTTTACCTTCAACCTTCTGTCAACAGCCTTATGAATGATCTGAAATGTGGAGTGAATTTGGGTTCCAAATGTAAACAGACTGACCGTCTCTTTTTATGTTGCTGTCCTAATACCTTGGCAGCTGAGCCCAGTCAAGGTGCCTCTTCTGGAGCTCCCGGGATTCTGCTTTCAGTCCTGGCACAGCCACTCCTCTTGATGTTTTGTCAATACATGAAGTTCATGTTGAGACTGACCTTCACGTAAATCAATAGGTCCGCAGGAGGGCATCGTATTGGCTGCTTCTAATGAGTTGTTTGAAATATTCTTTCTGGTGGTGGCTTGGAATATGATGGATTGCCCATGTAAACTGCTCTTATTAAGGACGTCGCAGTCTGTTTTGACTCAGTAGATGCAGAAATGTACATCTATTGAGTTAGTGAGAATGAAAAAGCAAGACTTATTGCATACAAGGCTGCTATTCATTTCTTTTTATTGCCTCCTTCCACCCCACCCCCCCCACTTTATTCAGAGAATCAGTTTGACTGTAGACACTCTGAACATGATGGCTGTTCTGCCATCTTGTGTTCCAAAGCTGTTACTGCACCAAAGTAGAGTGGAAAGATGAAAAGGTGCAGGGAGGCTTTACAATTCGTCCAGCATTAATTCATTCAGCATTCGTTAACATTATCGTGTTAACATTAAGGGCACGATATGTTATATCAGCGGTTCTCAAACCTTTTAGCACCGGGACCCACTTTTTAAAATAACACTCTATCGGGACCCACCTAGCTTTACGAGATGCTCAAACATTTATCTCCCTATATTTACAGATAGATATAGGAAACTTTATTGGCATAAAAACAAACATAACATATAACACTTAACACATAACACATAATATTTACCGGTATATTACAAACATCTAAAACAAACCAACAAAACTACAAACATGACAAAATTACAGCTTAAACATCATAGGGAATACTATCAGCTTTACGTGCTATAATGATTGTATTAACAAAGGCTGCCGACCTTTCCATTACGTCATCCATCTCCATCGATAAAAGGTAACGTATTACCTCCTGATCTGCCCAGCCCTGGAGCTTGACTAATATAGGGCCCAGATGTTGCTTGCAAGGTGCCTCGTGGAGTGAGCATTACAAAACCATTTGTAATAATGTTTCTACACAACCCACTCCACAAGGACAATACCTCTCAGAAGCTGGGATTCCACTATATCTGCCAAGTAACAGAGCAGATGGGAGAGCATTGCACCTAGCTGAAGAAAGGGCTCTGCGCGACTGGGGGCACTTAAGATTACAAATATAAGGTGCCATCTTCCCAAAGCTGATAGAAATGTGAAATTGTAGTGGGAAACAGGTCGTATGTGCCGCACTATGCAACTCCTGATTTTCAATATCTAGGATTCTGGCCTTAATTTCGCGGTAGGCCGCCGCCTGGCTCAACATACCCAACCTCTCCACATCGAGGCCCAAGGAGTTTAATTTCCGTTGTAATTCTATTGCCCCAATAGGTGGAATAGGTTCTGAAAAAAGTTGGAACAGCAGACTATCTTGATTACAATTATAATAAAGTCTAAGCCAGAATTCCACCAACCTCAACCATATTAAGGTCTTCAATCGAATAAGGCCAGTTTCTAAAAATAGGACTGAATACGGTACACAAGTAGGTAACCCCAGAATTTTCTGTAGGAACATTGCTTGGATTCTTTCAACAGATTGGTCAAAATTGGTATACCACACTGGGATACCATACAAAACTTGTGGAATGATTTTAGCTTTATATACCTCCACAGCAGCTGGTACGTATTTATTGCCCCGGTTGAAAAATAATCTAGTTACCGCTGTAGATGATAATTTGACAGCGGACACGACTGGACTTAATTGTCAGGGGTCACCTTTACCTTTTTTTTATCTTACCTGTCTAACCTGTTTGATTTTATGTCCCTTACAAATCCAACTGAATAATTCCCATTTTTTTGAAAAGACCATTATCTTAGACATATTATAATTAAGTTGTAATTTGTTGGCATAAAAATACTCCAAACTTCCTGAAAGCAAACGTTTTAAGCCAATACGCGATCTAGAAAGAAGGACCGCATCATCCGCATACAAAAGAAGTGGAATTTTGCGTAGGCCCAGTTTAGGACAATGGCTCTCAATGCCCTGCAAGAAGGTGTTAAAGTCATTCAAAAATAAATTGAACTATGTTGGAGCCAAAATGCACCCTTGTTTAACACCTCTATTTGTCTGGATTGATGGAGTTAAATCGCCTTCCCAAGAACATCTGATCTTACAAGAAGTATTGGAATAGAGGGTTCTGATAAGAAAAAGAAGCCTTTTATCCATATCCATTTTTGAGAGTTTGTCCCATAAAAGCTCTCTGTCAATACAATCGAATGCTCCTTTTAGGTCCAAAAAAGCTGCATAAAGTTTCTGCCTAGGGAATTTAAATTGCTTATTAATTAAATAAGACAATAATATGCAGTGGTCCATAGTAGACTTTCCCTGGCGAAAACCGGTTTGCTCTGGGCCCAAAATTTTTGGGTCATTAGCCCATGAGGCAAGCTTCTTGAGTAGATGTTTGGCATAAAGCTTACCTAAAACCAATAGCAGACTGACGGGCCTATAGTTTGAAGGTAGAGTGCTATCACCTTTCTTGTAAATTGGAATGACTAGCACCCTCAACCAATCTCTTGGCATTGTTGCATTTGTTGTTGTTGTTCAGTTGTTAAGTCGTGTCCGACCCTTCGTGATCCCATGAACCACATCCCACCAGGCCTTCCTGTCCTCCACTATCTTCCTGAGTTCGCTCATTTTCATGTTTGTTGCATCGGTGATGCTGTCTAACCATCTCATCCTTGGCCTTCCCCTTCTCCTTTTGCCTTCAATCTTTCCCAGCATCAGAGTCTTCTCCAGAGAGTCCTCTCTTCGCATTAGGGGGCCAAAATATTTGAGTTTCAGCCTTAGTACCTGTCCTTGTTGCATTACTGTTAATTAATGTGAACAGAGGTGCAAGTAACAATGCCCACTATTCTGGATTACATTTAAGCAGTTCTGGTGGTATGGCATCAGGGCCGGAAGCCTTGCCACTTTTAAGTTGAAGGATTAACTGTTTGACCTCCTCTATAGAAACTTGGGGCCAAGTTGGAAGTTCGGTGGATATGGGTTCCAGAAGGGTTTGCTGAGAACTATTTAAATCACAAAAGAGATCAGAAAAATATTTTGCCCATCTAGATGGAGAAATCAAAGCTGGATTGAAGGCATCTTTCCTAAAAGAGCCTGAAACATATGCCCAGAAGAGTATTATTTCTCTGGGATATTGCTAATAGCAATTTATTCCATTGCTCTAGTGTGGCTTTCTGCTTCTTATTCAGCATCAATACTTTTAGCTGTTTCTTAAGTACAAAATAATTGGCCAATGCTCTCAAATTATTGGTATTCCTAAACTCTAAATAGGCCTTTCGAATCAGTCTTTTAAGTTCCCGACAATCACAATCAAACAAACTTCTCATTCTGGGAGGGACATCATGTGCCCTCAGAGATTTATCACCCAGCTCCACCTGTAGATACTTTATCAAGCTTCCATAGTGCTCAATTTGGACAGAGGAATCAGCCTCTGTTAAAATAGATCTTATCAGCTCCTTGCACTTCCCCCCAGTAATTAACTTACAGAACTTTGGAGTAAGCTCTTTGTTGCACAAGATCTTACTCATACGGTCACAGGGCACCTCAGAAGAGGGGATTGTCAGTGATCTAGGATGGTTTAAATCAAGTACCAATATCAGTGGCAGATGGTCACTAAGAATATAGTCTCCAATTACAAATTCCCTCACCCGAGGTTTCATTGCTAGAGATACCAGGGCATAATCTACCACACTCGAGCCGTGAGGGGACACATATGTAAATTCAGATGCTTCTCGATATTCTACTAGCCCATTTAACCAAAGCATATGGAACTTAACACAAAGGTTAGCCAGAGGTGTCCTTGGAGCCGTGAGGGGACACATATGTAAATTCAGATGCTTCTTGATATTCTACTAGCCCATTTAACCGAAGCATATGGAACTTAACACAAAGGTTAGCAAATGGTGTCCTTGGACATCCTGGTCATGGAATAATAACAGAGAGAGAAATGACCTCAACTTCTAAAACTTTGACAAAAATTTGTTCTGATGAGCCCACCCTCCCATTTAAGTCCCCACAAAGGACAATTTCCACTAGTGGATGGGTCCTATATTTACACAAGCTTGCAAACTGCAGGAGCTCAGCTCTTTGAAGGGCAATTAGCAGCTATCTGAATTTTGAATAGCCTCAGGGCTTGTGGCACTTATCTGATTTTTCCATCACCTGGGACCCACCAGAAATCAGGTTGCCACCCACCAAGTGGGTCCCAACCCACAGTTTAAGAAACACTGTGTTATATTATTTGCTTCTCTGTATTTTTTCTTTTTTCTTTTTATATTCCTATTTTATATCTATATTTTTATGTATTGTATTTGCTAAAATTGCCTATAAATAAATAAATAAAAGGGCACACTGGAAGATTTACCATAAGAGCAACACTGCTGGATCAAACTGAAAGTCCATCAAGCCAAATTGTTTGTTTATAACATTAGACTATCCAGATGCCACAAAGCACAGCCCTTCCTGTTTGTTCTGAGTATCTGGCATTCAAGGGTATACTGCCTGTGGACATGGAGGCTTCATTTTAGTTATCATTGATCAATTAATTGATAGGATTGTTAGTTCATTTGCAATATAACATGGGTAGGATGTCATCAGTGATGTAGACTTGAGTCTATTGACTCTGACTTGAGTCGGACTCAAGTTGCATCAATGACTCGACTCGGACTTGACTCGGTGATTGTAAAAGACTCGACTCGAGACTTGGAGCCTTTTACGACAAGTTGAATTTTATTCAGGTTTAAACCCGTTTTCCCCATTAAATAGATAGGGACTTGCAACTCACAACCAAAGACTCTGGACTTGGGGGCAAAAAGACTTGGGACTTGACTCGAGACTTGGAGTCTTGTGGACTTGATCCACATCCCTGGATGCCACAGACATGAGACATGGTAATCGATAGGTAACCTCTGCTCCTGAAGAAAACCTTAAATTGGTAGCACCTCAGTTATGGTGGTTATAATCCATCCCATCAGCCTCCTCTCTGGTTCTCTCTCTCCTGGAAGGAAGCATTCTTAATGTGGCTTATCGGATTGCTTTTTATATTCCAAATGCAGTTTCAGCACTGAAAGCTATTGCAGGAAAATCATGGTATTATACAGGAAGCTCCTCGGGGCAGGGATCTTATACTTTTACACTCTAGCTTCATTGGTGATGTAATACCAATAACAACACATTTTTAAAGCTTCTGCATTTTTAACTGGATGTATTCTGAATTGTTTTCTTGTTGTTGCTTTGCCTTCCCAGCCTGTTAACATTACGTCGACAGCTGAACATCCAAAAAGATCTGTTTTCAGACCTGCAATATTTCAACCTCTGTTTCACATACTAAATTCAGCCCTCCCCCCCCCCCAAACTGGGATTTTCATGCAATTTTAAGACGGCTACTGACAGTGGCACAGCCTGCTCCCCTCCATTAGTGGTAATTACAGGGGATTTAAAATGTGGGTTGGCAGTACACGATGCCCTGTTGGTATCTGGCACTGCAATTATCCTTCATCATCCACCTGTTCTTTCGGGAAGATGTGGATCACTGTTTGTCTGTGTGTGTATATCTGGAGGGGGGGGGTGTAGCTGCTCCATGGCAGAGCCTGTATTTTGCTCACGGAAGGACCTAGGTTCAATTCCTGACATTTCCAAGTGAAAAAAGGATCCTGGGTAGGAGAACTTGGAAAGACTTCTGCCCAAAGCTCTCCAGAGAATGGTTGCTGGTTGGGAAAACAGTTCTGGCCTATATGGTCAGAAATATTGGTTGAAATATTGCAGGTCTGCAAACGGATCCTTTGTGAAGTTCAGCTGTTGATTCAGTGTTGACAGGCAAGAGGCAAAACAAAAGCAAGAAAGAGCAATGCAGAATATGGCCAGTTAAAAATTAGGAAGTGTTAAAAATGCCTGTTGTTTATGCAGCAACATCAATGTGATGGAGCTTCACAGAGGATATTTATATGGTCTAATGCAGGGGTTCTCAACCTTTAGAGGCCCGGGTACCCCTTATCAAGGTTAAATTTTCTGAAGTACCCCCTGCTAATTAATTGGATTAATCAATCAATTAATTAGCTAATTAATCATTAAATAAAAAGTACTAAAACAATTTTAAATGTGAAAAAATGTCTTACTTAATTCTGTGTGTGTGAGAGAGACAGACGGGGGGGATTGCATTTAAGTTCTAATTAACAAGTAATTAACTACTGATTGATGCTGATAAGGGGCAGACTCAGGCCCTGCTGTTGGTCTGCGTACCCCTAGGGGTACTCGTACCACAGGTTGAGAACCCCTGGTCTAATGGACCAATGGGCTGACCCAGGTATTAATTCCTCCCACAGAGCTCTCTCTCTCTCTCTCTCTCTCTCTCTCTCTCACACACACACACACACACACACACACACACACACACACACACACACACACACACACACAGGACAGTCCCTAAGGCAGTTCTTGCAAAACTTGTAAATTACTCCTCTGAACATACCTCCCAGCCAAGTGTGATGGCCTGCCATGTTTGACCCACAACCCTGATTTTTCTTTTTAATGTTTAGTCCCAAGCAAGCAACTAAATCAGGAAGATCAGAGCCCCTGGGAGATTTGTTGTTGTTGTTCAGTCGTTAAGTCGTGTCCGACCCATCATGATCCCATGAACCATATCCCGCCAGACCTTCCTGTCCTCCACTATCTTCCTGAGTTCGCTCATTTTCATGTTCGTTGCATCGGTGATGCCGTCTAACCATCTAAAGAGCCTCATGGAGCCTCTAAAGAGCCCCTGGGAGATTACCAAATGGAATTGGTGGACTGTGTTTTGACTTGATGGGTTATAAGGTGTGCAGACCTGTCCTAAGTAGCTGTGGTTATTTCACTTTCCATAATTCTAGAAGTCAGTCACCAAGTGAAATTGATTAGCTGTAGAGTCAGGACAGACAAAAGGAAGTTCTTTGATTTATGGAAGTCACTGCCACAAGATATGGTGATGGGTTTAGATGGATTTAAAAGAGGATTGGATGCATTAATGGTGGAGTATAAACCTATTAGCCATGAAGGCTAACGCAGACTTCCATGATTACAGGCAGTGTAATCCACATCTTCAGGCCACTTGCTGAAGAACAACGGGGTGGGGATGACGACACTGTAGCCTTCAAGTCATTCTGATGAGCTTCCTGGAAGCATCTGCTTGGCAATTGTGGAAGCATGATGCTAGAGTAAATGGCGCTTTGGTTTGCCTCTCGTTCAGTTCAAGAATTGAGAGAGACTGGAAAGGTACTGGGCTTTTTCGCTTTGTGGGAAAGTAAATACCGTATTTCTTCGAGTCTAAGGCACCATCGATTCTAAGGCGCACCTTTACTTTCAGTACCACCAGCAGGGAAAAAAATAATCCATCGATTGTAAGACTCACCTCCCTTCATTGAATCTACCCGCTCAGCACCAACTCTCCCCAGCATGTCTCCTGCAGCTGAGGATGACTGAGTGCGCTGCCTTTGCATAGCATTTCTGGCGCTGCCAGAAAGTACCATTTCCTTCATTACCTGGGCTTGGGGGAGCTACAGGGAGGCCTGCACAACCCTCTGCAGGCCTCCCTGATCTTCAGTTTGGCGAAAAACAGCGATTTTTGGCCATTTCTGGTTTTCGAGAAAACCGGAAATGGCTGAAAACCACCATTTTTTGCTGAACTGAAGATCGGGGAGGCCTACAGAGGGTCGCGCAGGTCTCCCTGAAGCTCCCCCCAGCCCCAGTAAGTAAGAAGATAGCATTTTGGGGTGCTTGTTGGAGACCTTCGATTCTAAGACGCACCCCATTTTTTGAAATGTTTAATTGGGAAAAACATGCGTCTTAGAATTGAAGAAATACAGTAAGTAGAGATTTGCTGGGAGAATCTCTTGGGAGTAGAGATTTCCTGCATCTAAGGGCGTAATCCTATCCAACTTACGCCGCCGTTGTAACCAGCGGCGCAGCGAGAATGGGAGGCCCCAGAATTGAAAGGGGATTCAAATCCCCTCCAAAAGGGGACTTCAAAGGAGATTTGAATCCCCTTTCTGTTCTGGGGCCTCCTGTTCTCGCTGCGCGGTTACAACAGTGGCATATGTTGAATAGGATTGCGCCCTAAATCAAATTCCATCTTTCTCATTTATTATTTATGCTTAACAAATGTTCTCCATACTTTTTCACCTATTATGTGGGATGGACACTTGGGAGACCAAAGAGGGTCATATTAAAAATAAAATAAAATCTTGTGTTCAATTTTAAGAGCGGGTAGGTAGCATTGCACCAGTATGGAGAATGGAAGGTGTTGTCTTTTGTTGTTGTTGTTTTGTTACACCAGCCATGTCCTAGTTGTCATGACAGGCCTGGGTGTGTAGTTCCTTCTTTGACAACTTGGGCACTTTCTTGCAGAAGTGGCCGTTTCCTAATGCCAGGAAAGGCAGTTTCCCAAAGGGCAGTGCCTTCACCCTGGCTTCAACTATGTGCCTTACCCAGTCAGTCTTGAGTTATTTGTACCTATCTTCAGACTAATCTGGCCAATTGCTGCAATGAAAAATTCAGCCACTTTCTCAGGCTATCATTACTGGTGTTTTCGAAGGAATACTATGCACCCCTTCTCCACTAGAAGAGTTGTTCCTGCTTTCTTCATTATGAGACTGATTGGATGAAATGAATCTAATTGATCCTACGTACGGTGCAGACTCAGAAGCAGAGTACACCTTAGCTCTCTGCTCTCTTGGCATGTCTGCCCCACCTCTGATGCCATTGGTTGTCCATGCGGGGAGATAAAATTCCAATACAGTCAATCCTTGTTATCCGCGGAATCCATTCCTGCGGATTCAGTTATCTGCGGCAATAAAAGTGTTATCCTTTGTTGCCACATTCGCGGTCTCTTTGCGGCCATCCTGAGAGGCCTTTCGGGCAGTTTTTGCAGCTTCTGTTGTTCTCGTGGCTTAAGTCTCCGCAAGTCTCCATGTGTTCTCACTGGTTCTTGCCGGGGCGGGGGAGTGGGAGACTGCATCAGAGAGAGAAGGGCAGCAGGATCTGTGGCTATCTTGCTTCCTACTGCACGGCCGCAGCCAAGGCTCCCTACAGAGCACTGGAGACTTCTGTCACTCTTAAGGGAGCATAAATCCTCATCAACACCCTTTGCTATTACTCTGATTAAGGCATTCTATCCAAGTCGAAGTACGGTCATTAAAGGAAACCTTTTGTAGCCATGTGGATAGGAGGCATGTATGCAGTCATTCCGAATGAGCATGAATTCTCCCTTATTTGCAGACTGCATTGAGGGTTTTGTGTAGTCAAAGAGGATTCTGAAAAAGATCCCTGGAAGCTTTATGGCTTCATATATAGCAAAGAGGGTCTGCAGGAACCTAACCTCATTTTTCTCATAGGATCAATGATTCAGTAACCGCAGTTTCTGTAACTGCCGGGTTTTCCAAGAACCTAAGCCCAGCGGAGAATGAGAATTGACTGTACATGCATAGAATCCAGGATGCATAGATTCAGATGATGTGGTCAATGCCAAAGTTTGATCTGGAAAATGAACCATGTGAAAGTGACACATTTATTTGAGATGTAGGTCCTATTTGAACCTTATGCCCCTGTTTAAATTGTTAGATTTGGATAAGATATATCGGCTGGGTGGGGGAGATAAGGTCCAGTCTTATTCCTCACCTTGTGTAGATTGAGATTGGGGTAGTATTGACTGATATGACCCCATATCTTATGAAACTGTGTGGCTATGCCCCTTGTGAGCTCCTTGGAGCAAGGGCGGTATAAAAATGTGAAAAATAAATAAAAATAAATAAATATTTTTTTTTCTCTCTTCCCTCCATACTGTAAGCTCTCCATCTGTAACATGGTGATGATAATAACACTTACCTACTCTACAGGGCTGTTATAATTGAGTAATAGTTTTATTTGCTTCAATCTCTTCATGCAATTGCCATATTTCAGCAAGGAGCCAAAAGAGAATTCTAACGCTATCTCAGTGGTTTGCAGTGCAAATTTTACTTTTCACACGTCCTTAGTGATATTGTTTGGGTTTTTTTCCTGCTTCCTAGAAGTATCGCTACCAAGATGAGGATGGGCCACATGATCATACTTTACCTCGTTTAACTCACGAAGTGAGGGGACCGGAACTAGTTCATGTGTCAGAAAAGAATTTGTCGCAGATAGAAAATGTCCATGGATACGTCCTGCAGTCACACATCTCGCCTCTGAAGGTCAGTAGTGCTTTCCCCATTACCATGTCTGGTTTTCAAAAATAGAAAAAGAGGGAATGGATTTTTAAGATTCCCAGGACTCCTGTTGTCTGCTGGCTTTGACGTGACTTTGTGTAGTGGAAGTGTACCTTTTGTGGCAACAGCTAAAGAATTGGCATGTGCGTGCACAGGCAAAAGAGTTGCTGACATTGGTGATGTTGGTGTTGGATGGAAGTGAGGAAGACTATTTCCCTTCCTGTAGTGAAGAAGGAAGGAATCCTGTGAATAAATGTTAATGGGTGAACAAGTATTCCAGAAAGTAAGTTTTACTATGCTCTTATAACACAGCATCAACCCTTGATTGTCCTTGTGTCAAGATTAATGAAGTGTTGTTTATCAGTACTTATTACTGTAACTGGTGAAGGCGTTGGCTTGTGACATGAAGGGTTGCTTCCTTTTAAGGTCTCCATTGCCGAGCTGCTTGTTGCTGGTTTATGCCTTTCAACACTTGTTTGAGAGAAAAGAGCCAAGAGTTTGGCATTCAAGAGGGATGCTACTTGTGAAGTGCTGTCCTCCTGGCCATGTTTGCTAGATGAAAAATGTGAAGGTCCTGTGTAGTACAGGATTATAAATGCTGTGGCTCTTCATAGTAGGGCAGGTCTCTCATCGTTGACAAGACTGCCAATTCAGGAGAATGACTCATTTCTGTTCTTTCTTTTCTCATTTCTTGGAGTCAGTCAGGCACTCCAGAGGATGAACTGGGAACCATGGGACCCCTTCAGATGTAAAGAGGGGGATACATGTCTGCGCGGAGAGAGTGGCCTTGTGGTGGCAGGTCCCTCCCCTCCCTTCACTCATTCATTGTAAGGGATGTACTTTGAGGCTGGGGTTTAGCCCTAGTGAGCTACTGAGGTCTGTGTGTGCGCTTCGGCCTCCAAGGGTCCTTCAAGAAGAGAAGGGAACAGTGGTGTGCCATGGGCAGCATAAAGCCGCTATTGAATCTGGCCATCTACCCTCGCCTGCTACACAGCAACATCTTCTGCCGCTTTATCTTACACTTCAAAATAAAATATTTGTTTGGCTCCAGCCATGAGCAGCAGAGAGCCATGGTTAGAAAGCCTGCATTTCTGGCCCTGGATCTGAGTATGTTCCTGACACCCACTCAGTAGTCAGGATCCTCTAGGCCAGTGGTTCTCAAACTGTGGGTCTGGACCCACTTGGTGGGTCACGACCTGATTTCTGGTGGGTCCCAGGTGATGGAAAGATCAGATAGGTAATTGCCACAAGCCCTAAGAAGCTATTCAAAAATCAGATGGCTGCTAATTGCCCTGCAAAGTGTTGAGCTTCTGCAGTTTGCAAGATAGCTGCTAATTACCCTGCAAGCAGTAGAGCTCTTTCCTTGTAAATAAATAAATTTATTTATTTATAGATCACCTTTTTTAAAAAGTCTCATAAAGCTAGGTGGGTTCCGATAGAGTGTCATTTTAAAAAGTGGGTCCCAGTGCTAAAAAGTTTGAGAACCACTGATCTAGGCATCACCAACGACTAGGTGGTTCTGTGAGGCCAAAACCACACAGCAGGCTTGCGGGGGGGGGGTGTTCAGGGGAACCTGAGCAAAGCCCCCCTTGGAAATTCATAGCACCCAAAGGTGAGGTAAGAAATGACATCAAAAAAACAAAACAAAAACAAAGGAGGGTGGAGAGTATCCTCCTCGCACTTTTCTGCTTGTTCAAAATTGTAATGCATCTCTCAGTTTTGTAATTTGAATTATGAGTGTACAGTGGCCTATGACTGAGGCAAACTCATCCATTTTTCCTTTTGCTTTCCTCCTCTCCCCCAACTGATTGCATGTCGTCTGAATTCAAATGAAAGGGATGTGGACAGGAATTAGTCCCCATGTTCCCTAACAGTTATTGAGGCTGCATGCAAATGTGAACTGGAAAGATTCTACTCTGAAGTTCTTGCCTCAATGTAACACTAGAGGGTGCAGTTAGCTGGGGATCCCTTTGGTCTGGGAACTGTGAGGAGCGGCAGATGTTTAATAACAACCACTGAAAAGACTTGTGGTATAGGGAAGACGTTATTCCTACTTGCTATCTATTCCTGACGTTATATTCCTGTGAAGTTGACCTACTTGCTGGATGCGTTCCTGTTAAGGCAGCACTTTTAAGTATAGATATTCACCTTGCACTTGAAAGTTTCAGCTACAGGTTGAGGTAAATATGGAGGTTCCTGCTTGGGAGAAGTTTCTGAAGAAGTCTGAGGGAAAGAAAAAATATGGATAAGATGAGCTAAATTTCTGGGAGGGGATGTCCAGACTTTCCTAATTACTGGTTTTTGTTTTTTAATTAGGAAAATAAAGAGAGAACAAAACAATATTCACGGCCCAATCCTAATGAAGGCCTGCATTGGTGGAACGTGCGTTCCACCGGCGCAGGCTGTTGCAAAAGCATTATAAAGGGACCGCCTTTATCTGAGGGACTGCCTTCTCCCATACATTCCGGCCCGCTCTTCTTAGGTCATCTGAGGGGGCTCTCCTGCGAGTGCCACCTCTTTCGCAAGTTAAGGGAGTGGCAACACGTGGGCGCGCCTTCTCTGTTGTGGCGCCACAACTGTGGAACTCCCTGCCAGGGGATCTGAGAACCACCCCCTCCCTCATGACTTTTCGGCAAGGGCTCAAAACGTTTTTGTTTCGTCTAGCGTTTGGGTGATGGGCTGTGGTCTGCCTCCTGTGTCTCAAGATGTTCTGCCAAGCTGCTTATCTGCTCCATGCTGTCCCCCCCCCCCAGTGGATTTTATTGTTTTTAAAATTGTTATGTACAGTTATGTATTGTTTAAACTTTTTAATGTATTTTTTAAGTTATGTATTTTAACTTCTGTTGTAAGCCACCTTGGGCATTTGCCTTGGCATAGGAAAGGCGGGATATAATTTTTTAAATAAATAAATAGATAAAGTGCTTTGTGGCTGTGTGGAGAGCTGGCACACTGGCGGAAAGGCCAGAGCCTTTACACATATGCCGGCTGAGCAACAGAGGCTCGCTGGAGCAGGTAAGCCTGCACAGGGGGCGAATCAAGGAGGGGGGAGGGCAGGGAGAGGGGGTTGACTGGGGTGGGGGGAGGGCAGAACGGGGAGGAGATGGGGCCGGGGTGGGAGGATTGGGCCCGGGAATGGCAGGTTTGGTGGCAGTGTGCCCCAAATTCCATGCCCCTTAAGAAGCTGGTGGCCACTTCCAATTCTCCTGGTGGGTCCTGACCCACCAGTTTGAGAACCGCTGCCCTAGGACACACCCACCAGATATTCAATAGGTCTACTCTGCTAATCTGCCCTTCTAACATAGCCATTGCTGACATACAACAGGATTTGGTTCTGTTCTGTGTAGGAATTGCCACAGTATTGTGCAGTGGTAAGTCATATTTTTTAAGACCAAGTGCTTTCAGGGGGTGCCTTACAACTTCCTAAATGTATCTGCAATTCAAATGTACCAGATTATTATCATGATCTCTTTTTTCCCTCCGTCTCTGATTGAAGCACCATCATCTTCCATTCCTCCAGGGGGAAGGCCTAATCAGTATTCATCAGACAAGAGCAAAACCTGCATTTGCTAAAATAAATCTTCATTTTTCTTCGTAATTACCGGATTGGTTCCCCCCCCCTTCCTGTTAGCCTGTTAGAACATTTGAGAACATTGTGTATATCAGAAAAAACGCTTAGAGAGGACCAGGTGGGGAGAACAGTTGCCCCTTAGTCTGCCTGCCAGCCAGCTAATATTTTACTGCTTCAACTAGTACAAGTGTATTCTTTCAGATATGAAGCACTGAGGTCAGAAATGCCAGTAAATGGAGTATGGCAGGCTCCACCCATTCATTTTTTATGACATTTATACCCCACCTTTCTTCCATGGTGGAGCTCAAGGTAGTTATATGTAGCCCTACCAGCGTCCCGGAATTGAGGCTGGCTTTGGCCTAGAGTGGACCCGAGCCACTCCTAAGTATGCACCGTGGCTGCCCAATGGGGTTTCGGCTTCCATCGCATTGTTGACCGGAAGTTCAGGAAGCCGGAACCCCATTGGGTAGCCGTGGTCGGGTCAGGTCCGCTCTAGGCCGAAGCCAGCCTCGATTCCGAGATGCTGGTGAGGCTAGTAGTTGTATGGGGTTCCACCTTAACTTCAGCAAGGTGGTTGTATCATCTGCCCCAGTGCTGGTGCCAGGTTGCTGTGGAATCAAAGCCCTGAACGAGGCTCTGCATGGTTTCCCTGCCGGTCTCCTAATGGCGTATTGACTGCTACCACTGCTACTGGTACAGAAAGTTAAGCGAGCCTGGCCTAGATGTGCCCTCTGATGACCCTTGGCCTGTGCCTACCCTGACCAACCCCTGATTTCACCCCTGCTGTGTCCTCAAACCCTGTCCTGGCTTAGTGTGTGAGCTGTCAAATTCCATCCTGACTCCATCCTGACTCCAATTATGATCTACTGGATTCTGGCAGGCTCCAACCAGATTCTCTAGGTTCTCCCTTGGCTCTGTTTCCTGGCTTTGCCTGGGAAGCCAGTATGTTAGAGATAACAAAAAGGCAGCCGCAGTTATCATTCTCCTTCCTCATCTTAGACAATATATTATTGCTGAACACTTATCTTTTTAGCCAAGTGACTGGTTCTACATAGAGAGTAACTAGTACTGTAGAGCAGTGTTTCTCAAACTGTGGGTCGGGACCCACTTGGTGGGTCGCGACCTGATTTCTGGTGGGTCCCAGGTGATGGAAAGATCAGATAAGTAATTGCCACAAGCCCTGAGGCTATTCAAAAATCAGATAGCTGCTAATTGTCCTTCAGAGGTGAGCCACTGCAGTTTGCAAAATAGCTGCTAATTACCCTGCAAACAGCTGGACTCCTGCAGTTTGCAAGCTTGTGTAAATATAGGGAGATAAATGTTTGAGTGTCTCGTAACACTAGGTGGGTCCCGATAGAGTGTCATTTTAAAAAGTGGGTCTCTGTGCTGAAAGGTTTGAGAACCACTGCTGTAGAGAATGTTTAAATGGGATTTCCGACTTGAACCGAAGTACTAGGGATGAAGGATTTTCCCCTCTCCCTATAACCACTTCCTAATTAAAATGTCCACCTCCAAAGCTGCAATTTGCCGTTTCAGAAAACTTATGGGTTGTATCATGCATGGCACTGAGTTGTTCATCGATAAATAGGCTTACCAGATCCATACCAGGACAGAGTGCTAGACCTTTAGGAGAAGGAATGTGGGCCTCCTCAGAATTCCGCCAGCTATTTTGCTGATGGAAGTCGGAGGAGGCCATGCAACGGCCCAGCTGCGCTATGGAGGACAGGTTTCGGCCGAAGCCATCCCCCTCCCCCTTCCGGAGTGGCTGGGCCTATGGTCGCCCTCCGTTTGCCCCCAATCCTCCCCCCCGCCCGCTGGATCCTTACCTGGGTCTGGTGGCTGTCCTTCGGGCAGTGGAGCAGGGGAGGCCAGCCTTGCGCCGGCCTTCCCTGCTCACTAGTCGTCAAAAGTGCCTTATGGCACTTTTACGATGGCTTCGGGTGGCGGAACACTTGTTCTGACGCCCAACACAGCGCTAGGATTGCGCTGTGAGTCAGTCAGGACTTGTTCTTGTGTGTGTGTGTGTGTGTGTGTTTGTGCGTGCGTGTGTGAGATATACTGAAACTGCTCTCTTTCCCAGGTGAAACTTGGAGGAGGTTTTTCTTACCTGGGAAGTACTCACCAAACCATATCCCCAGCCTATTTTCCTTGAAGATTAAAAGGGCTGGCGGTGGGGAAAAAAATATTTTATCAATTCTCCAAGCAAACCTAACCACAGATGATGGGTGGGGAACTGGCTGTCAAGTGTTGCTTTGTGGCTGCCTATCACAAGCTACCATTTATTTTGTTCGGAAGAAAGAATTGCAACTCCTGTGGTTTGCTTCAATGCTGAATTTCTCCCCCCTCCCCAATTAAACTGTCTGCTGACAGAAACAATTTGATTAGATCTCTTAAAAAACAAACCACCCTGTCAGATGCCAAAATGATAAACAAGACCCGGTCTGCAGCAGCGTAAATTGGGCAAACAGCCATCATTCACAGGTTCAGGATAAAAATCACATACAGCCCCTTCAAATTGGACTGCATTTAGGGAGGGGAAGCAGTAATGGGAAATGTGACAATGTTGGGTCCCCTTTTTAGGTTTTGTTTGTGCGATTCAGTTGAACGGTGTGTCATGTATTGTAGTGTCGGCTCCAGGGATCCAAGATGGGAGTGGGGCGTGTGGAAACCTTTTCTTTCTCAGTCTGACCCAACGTCCGCAGCTGTCTGCATTCTGACAGACTGAATTGCAAACAGAATACAGATTGTACAGCAAGAAACCAGCTTCTGCAGTCAGCTTAACCTACAGTTAAATTTGCACAGAAATTCACTTTTTTTTTAATTTGCAAGAGTAGACCGTTTCCTATGAAGGAAAATGGATCTTCTGGTGTGTGTGTGTGTGTGTGTGTGTGTGTGTGTGTGTGTGTGTGTGTTTTGGCTGTGGAGGTAAGAGAGTGAACGGGTGTAATTTGTGTAGATAATAAGGGGGACAATGGGGGACAGGGGAGTATTGAGGGGAGAGGCTCAATGGTAGAGTACATGTTCTCGATGAATAGGGATCCCAGGTTCAGCCCCTGGCATCTGCTGCAGTTAAAAAAAATTGCAGGTAGTAGGTTAGAAAGAACCCTTTCTCTATTTGGCACCTTTGACAATTGCTGCCAGTCAGAGTTCAGAGCTCTGGGCTAGAGACATCTACTGTGTGACTCACAATAAAGCAGCACCATATTAGGATTGGCTAGAAATGCCCCCCCCCACTTTTGCCACCCCATTCGCAGGCAGCAAAATCAGAGAGACTCTTATGGTGACTTTGAGCGATGGAAGAGAGATGGAACCAGCTCTCACTGGCAGCAGTGCTCTGCCCGGTGGCTGCTGGATAATAGCTACCATCCCTCTGAGAGACACTGTGAGAATGGACGTAGTGTTGTTCTGAGGAAATGTCTGGGGGGGGGGGGGCGAATGGTTGCCAGGAGGAGCATTACTGAAGCTGATACAAAAAAAATGTCAGGAAAAGAGGTAAACCAAAGGGGGGGGGAGCATTTTCCTTCCTTTTGCTTCCCCTCTCCAAAATTCAAGCCGAAAGTTCTACTTAAAGAACGTTCAGCTCAAAACTAATTGTGTTCATGCTAAGGACTAGAAGCCTGCCCTTTTAAGGTGAATGCTGAAGTCACTGATGTTCTAGAAGGCCAGTAGTTGCCAGGTGCAGGTGATGATCTTGAGCTGGGATTTTAAGCCTGGGTAACCCAAGTCCTTTGTGTCCCTGTGACAAGGTTCCCCCACTGTCTCCGCATCCGCCAGCCTGACTGCCCTGTCTGGTGTCGCCTCCTCCTCTTCCCCCGTATGGCTTGGCAGTAGCAGCATGCATTTGTACTTGAAAAGGAGGAAGGTCTGGAGCAGAAAAGGAAATGGGGAAGAGGGGAGAGTGATCCATTCCCCCTCCTTTTCCACACACAAGTGCTCCAAGGAGGGGAAAGGGTTAGAGTGGCTCTTTGCGTGCTTGTGTGCTGCTACCGCTGAACCAGGAAGTGGGGAGGAGAAGAAGTGACAGTAGGGGAAGTAGGCAGCAGTGACAGTGGGCAATGCGCACAGGCAGCCACTGCTTCTTCCCCTGCCTGAGCCCACTGCCTCAGGTCACCTCCTGTATGGTCTGGGCCTATAGACTGAGCTCTGGTTTCTACCATCTAGGCTCAGAATCGGTTTGCTTGAGCACTTGGGCAGCTGAGCTCCAGGGTCAGTCTCTGTGCATCAAAGCCTCTGTGGTTGCTCCTCCGTCTACGCGAATGTCTTCTGGCACGAGGACACTGCTTACGCTCCTCCTCCGCTTTCCTGGATCTTGACCTCTGCCTAGTTTCAAATTATTGTTGTTGTTGTTGTTGTTGTTGTTAACAGTATTTATATACCACTTTTCAACAAAAAGTTCACAAAGCGGTTTACAGACAAAGGAAATGATTAAATGGCTCCCTGTCCCCAAAGGGCTCACAATCTAAAAAAGATGCAAAACACCACCAGCAAACAGCCACCAGAAAAGACGCTGTGCTGGGGTGAAAGGGGGGACAGTTACTCTCCCCCTGCTAAGTATAAGAGGAGCACCACTTGAAAAAGTGCCTCTTGCCCAGTTAGCAGGGGACACACTGACCTGTCTTTCTCATCCTTGTTTGCTGCTCTGGCACTTGTGACTCCTTCCTGTTTTGGGGAAGGCAGATGTTTCTGGTCTGCACGGACTGACAAATGGTTCCCCTGGTCCCAGAACCCAATTGTCTGGACCCTGATTCAAGGCCTGAATGCATGCTAGATAGATAGAGCCAGTACTATACAGTGCAGTGGTAGCTAATCGTAAAAGCCCTTTTAACCGTGCCGTCATTGATGGAGGTGAGGGAGTGGTGGTGACAGTGGTGTCACTATAATGGGGCCAGGGGGATCAAATGGGAGCCAGGATGGTGTAGTGGTTTGGGAGTCGGACTTAGACCTGGAAGGTCCAGGTTCAAATCCCCGCTCAGCCACGAAGCTTCCTGGGTGATCCTGGGCCAGTCACTATCTCTCAGCCCCACCTACCTCACAGGGTTGTTGTGAGGACAAAAAGGAGGGGAGGAAATATGTACACCACTCTGAGCTCCTTGGAGGAAGGGTGGTATAAAAATGTGAAAAATAAATAAATAAATGCCCCTGGGTGCCAACCGCGGTCACCTCATGAGGAGGAGCTGTGGCACAAGTCTTGAGAGCTCTGCGGCTGCTTTTTTGTAGCCAGAGGGCTGCGGCGTGTTTGTGTGTCCCTCCCACCCTCCCTGAGTCCTAGAAGGCTTCAAATGAAGCCTTCCAGGAGTCTAGGGGGTGGGGCGATGATGCGAAACGCATCATCCCCCCACGTGACAGGGCTAGCGACACCTCTGGGTGGCGAGGAATAGGGCTTTCTTGGTGGTGGCGCCCCAACTGTGGAATTCCCTCCCCTTGCTCTCTCCTTGGAGACCTTTCAGCGGGGCCTTAAGACCTTTTTGCTTTGGAGGGCTTATGATGGCTGAAGTGGTGGACTGGCATTTTAATTTGAATATGATTTTAATTTGTTGTATGTGATCCACTGGGTGTTTTTGTTTTGTTTTGTTGTTTTTATTGTTTATTACTGGTGTATGCTTTTATTCTTATAAGCTGCCTTGAGTGCCCTTACTGGGAGAAACAAGGGTATAAATGCATTAAATAAATAAATATTCCAGTATCCGGTTGTGAGGGATTTGGGGGCAAATGTCCTACTAAGCAGGGCCATTCAGAGGAATTTTATCAGGGGTACAAGGTTTCTTCTGGGGCCCTTCCCTACATATGAATTTGACTCCTGGGCCCCCCTTTTTAGCTCCAGGGCACCCCTTTTTGACCCATTTTTGCCCTGGGCCCGGGTACAAATTACCCCCTTAACCCCCCTCTCAGAGGTCCTGCTACTAAGGGTGCTGCTTAACTGAATGAAATCCCACGTTCTACAGAAAGTTGTGGCCAAGGACTGATAGATGCAATTAAAAAACCTTGCGTGACATCGTAGTCCTAATATGCGGCTGTGCTGTGCATCCGCTTTCAGATTGCAGCATCTCTCAAGAGCTCTGAAAAGAAATGATTAAAAACTTGGTAATTGACTTTGTGAAATGTTTTAGAACTGACGATAAATCTGAAGCTAAGCGGAGAAGGTGGAGGATGGTAATGATGTTGTCAACACGTTTTAGCTTCAAAGTGGACTCTCGTTTGTGCTGCAAAGTGTGCCTTTGATCAATAGGCAATTAGATTGGAAGAAGGGAGCAAAACTGATGCGTGTGCGTGTATGTTGATGATTGAGTTATATAAATTATTGGGAATTGGGCAAGATGATGCCCGGTCCACAGGCAAAACGGTGGAGATTATTTTTTCTAGTTTTGCATTCATACTGCTGCCGCTCTTTGTCGCATTGTTGTATCCAGGGCTGGTTCCAGAGCCCTGGCTCAGAGACCTCCGGTAGGCCTTGCTGTGAAGAAAGCTGCCCTGCCCACCAGAGAGTAGATGCCCTTTGCTCAGTGACACAGTCTTTATCCATCCTTCATCAGGGAATTGTGCCAGGTCTGAAGGAGACCCTTTCCAACCTGCACAGCTCCTGGGCAGCTCCTGGGCCTTGCCAGGTGTCTGTCCTGGGCCCATGAGAGGGGAGTAAAGAGGGTAAATTATACCCAGGCCCAGGGTCAAAAAGGGGGCCCAGGGTCAAAAAAGGGGCCCAGGGCCAGGAGCCAAAGGAGGCCCCCCAGAAATTTCCTGCCATCTCAGCTGGCCTCATGGAGAGTGAAAGACAGAGGCCGGGCTAACCAGGAGGCCAGGTCTACCGGGCAGGTAGACCTGGCCGCCACGTCGGGAAGCCTGGTAGACCTGGGTTCCAGAGACTTTTCTGGCTGTTGCTGCCCTCCCCCAGCCCCCTTTTGCCCCCTCCTCCTGTGAGAAGGGGCCCAAAAGAAACTTTGTACCCCCTGAAAAAAAATCCTCTCAGAGGCCCTGTCTGTGTCAACCACGCGGGTATCCACCCTCAGGCCCAGTCTAAGGCAAAACAGCAGCGTTCACATTTATCAGCCCACCTTTTGTCCTTCTCACGCATGTCGGAGGGGCCCTCTGCCCTCCCCCACCAGTGCCGCCTCTGTTGCCAGCACTGCCTCTGTCTCCTCCTGTACCTGCAGTGTCTTTCAAACGGGTCAGGCAGGAAGCCTCCTTCTCTTCTCTCTCAGACTCTTTCTGCCCAGCCTGTTGGGAAGAAGCAGCAGGCAGAGGTGGGGGGGGGACACTGCCACAATCTCGTTCCTGATTGTTCTTCTGGAAAGAGAGCAATTGCAGCAGGGTCACTGTGACCCCCCTACCTCAGTGGTTCCCAAACTGGGAGCCGTGGCTCCCAGGAGAGCCACAGAAACCAGCCAGGGAAGCCGCGAAGTACCACGGAATCCTCTCGGAAAATAGTTGCCCGGGGTGACGCGCCAGCTTGTGATGCCGCTGCTTAGCATAATGTGTTGTTTGGCCCATAGGGAAAGTATCCCTGTTCAGGCACCTGGGTATGCTGTACCTGGTTCAAGTCAAGGCTGAAGAGGGCTAGAAACGTGACTGAAGAGAGCTAGAAACAATGGATGTTATATTAATATACATACAGCTTAGTTAACTAACTTCATGCAGAGGAATATTTCCAGAGGAACCAAAATGAGTCCTTGAAAATTGGTAGAAATGCTGGCCCATTTTGGGGCGTTGGGGAGGGCTTACCAGTGGTGGCTTTCAGCGTGGAATGCTGCTGCTTCTGAGATCGACGACAGCAACCGTGAGAGCACCGCTTCTCTGCTGGGCGCTGGGCTGTTGCCAAGCCACATCTTCTGTCCTGGAGTGCTCAGGGAGTCCTGGGGGGCAAGGGGGGGGGGTTGTAGTGGAGTATACAAGGTTGGTGTTTTCCCTGCTCCTGTGCGCTGCTTTTAAGGATGGATTTTATGCTGCTGATTTTAATTGAAGGTTTTATGCTGCTGCCTTCGTCTTGGTTTTTGTGTGCTGGGGGCAGTGTTCTGTGACCTGCTTTTAATTTTATCATGCTATTAATTTTATAATTACTTTTATACATTTGTAGTTTCTTAGAGCACAATCCTAGGCATGTCTACTCAGAAGCAAGCCCCATTGTGTTCAGTGGGGCTTGCTTCTGAGTAGACATGCCTAGGATTGTGCTCTAAGGTTTAACAAGCTACACCTGCCCATTGTGTTCAGTGGGTCTTGCTTCTGAGTAGACATGCCTAGGATTGTGCTCTAACGTTTAACAAGCTACACCTGCCCACATTCCTTCTCCTAAAGGTCTAGCACTCTGTCCCGGTTGGAGATCTGGGAAGCCTACTAAACTGTGACCCTGACTCTGCCACCGCCTGGCTGCTTTCTGAAGAAACAAAATGCATCCGGATTTCCCATTCCCAGGGGCAACTCGCGTGCCTCTGGTTCGACCCGCAGCCAGATTTCAGATTACTGAAAACAAGTGTCTTGGTCACTTTGTAAAACACTACATCTGAGTTCATTGATAATGGGCCAATACTGCATGCTCCAATACCTGTGACAAAAAGGCAGAGCAGAAACGGTGGGAATAGTTACCGGTAGATGAATGTGAATTATTAGGACGCTCCGACCTTGGGGTATTTCCAGTCTCATAACATTTGCCAGATCTCTCAACCGCAAATTTTTTGGATTTTTTTTTCTTTTTAAAGTTGGGCTCTCTGGAATGTTTAGTCCGGTAGCTTCATCTGTGCTATTAAAACATTCTCCGTTAACTCGTGTATATGTACATGCCCAAACGCCCTAAATTAAACATAACAAATGAGTACAACATGAAAGTTGATCTTCTCTGTTCAGGGTTTTCCTGGCGTAATCCTCCCTGAGGCACTTGCAAAAGACCTGCTCCAAAATGGACTCGACCTGGTTCCTGAATATCAAACAAGTTGAGAGTTCTGCAGAATCTAATTAGAGGCTCACCTGCCTGCAGTTCCTCCAGCGACGGCACACTGCTGCTGCTGCTGCTACAGTATTGAATTACGAGGGAGCTCATCTTAATTGAGCAGCTTGGGTGCAAAAGCGGGGAGGAAATGTCCTGAGTTGCCAGGGAAGAAAAAATTCCCTGTAGAGGCCATTGGCATTTTCAAAGCCTTGATCTTGGGGCCTGCTGAGAATTGAGACTTTGCACAGATAAGCAGTGCTAATATTTAGAGGCCAACAAATGTCGTGCCAAGAAGCAAGAGGTTTCTGAAACGTACGCTTGCAGCCAAAACTGGAGCTGGATGCTATGTGGCAAACCCTGCATTTGTCATAGGGATTCTCCCCATGTGAACATGTGACCCTGCTTTGTACTGAGTCAGACCATCAGTCCGTCTAACTCCGCTCTATCAACTCTGACCGGCAGAAGCTCTCCGGAGTCTTGGCCATCGTTCTTTCCTAGCCCAGCCAGGGATTGAAGCTGGGGCCTTCTGCTTGCAAAGCAGGTGCTCTGTCCCCTGAACTTAGGAATTCGGTATCACTGTAAATGTTTACTGGACTGAAAATGGTAATGTTGGGAATTATTGGTCTTATTTTTAATTAAAACAGTGCCCTCAATGTGCTTGGCACTTTACACAAAGTAAAACGACAGGTCATTGCCCCAAAGCCCTTACGGTCTAAATCAGGGGTTCTCAACCTTTGGAGGCCCTGAAGTACCCCCTGGTAATCAATTGCTAATTAATTGGATTAATTAATTAATTGGCTAATTAATCATTAAATAAACAAGTACTAAAACAATTTTAAATGTGAGAAAATGTCTTACTTAACTCTGTGTGTGTGTGTGTGTGTGTGTGTGTGTGTGTGTGTGTGTGTGTGTGTGTGTGTGTGTGAGAGAGAGAGAGAGAGAGAGAAACACAGACAGACAGACAGACAGATGGGGGATTGCTTTTAAGTTCCAATTAACAAGTAATTAACTACTGATTGATGCTGATAAGGGGCAGGCTCTGGCATACCCCCTACCATTGGTCTGCATACCCCTAGGGGTACTCGTACCACAGGTTGAGAACCCCTGGTCTAAATATTGACAAAGGCAGATATCGGAGGGAAGGAAAGTGGGTGGGGTGCGGGACAAATGGAGAAGCACAGGCAATTCTGTCTGTGGGTCTTCTGGATCATAGATTCTGGATCGTGCTTGTGTTTGAGGGAATGAAGGTATTTTGGGGTCTCTTTTTAAAAATCGTCTTAGGAGAATAATAAATTATGGAAAAGAAAAAAAATTCCTAAAGTATATTAGAGCAAAGGAGTTTTTTTTTCCTCTGCCCACGTTGAATGAGCTGGTTGTGCAAAGTGTGGGTGTTCATACATGCACAGCCTTCAGTGATGTTGGAAACTGAGGAGGGGCAGAGAGTGAATTTCCCCTCTCTGTGGCTCTCATCAGCTTTCATACTGTGCAGTTTCAGCCTTGCAAACCTGTTGTGGTTTGGGAGGATTTCAGAGTTGCTGGAGTAAAGCAGAAATTGTCCCACAAGTTTTACCCCACTCTGACTAGCAGCAACTTTAGGGAAACATTTTAGATCGGGGCCTGTTGTGTGGGGGCAAAGTGTTAGACCCCTCTTCCCCTGTGCAGCATTCCCAATCCAATTCAAATTACCACCAGGGCTTCTTTTTGGGATAGGAAAGAAGTGGAAATTTCCACTCCTAGAACATTCATGTTGCATCTTGTTAGACTCTTAGAGCATGGCTGGGTAGTATATGCACAGACTCCCCTTCCCAACGTATTTTTTGTCTTACAAGGAACTCATTTAGCTTTTTTGGCAAATGCTGAGATGCATTTCTTTAGGAGGAACATTGACATTTTTCTTCAGATTTAACTTTTTCAAACGACAGTGCCAACCTAAAGGTGTAGAGGACCCCGCCTTCCCAAGAACTTTCCGTTTCAATTCATTTCATTTCATTATAGAAATTTGATTGCCTTTCCTTGCATATTCTTCATATTGCCTCTCCTATAATTTAATCTGATGGTGGTCATTTATGTAATTTTATCAATATTGCAATATTGTAATTTTATCAATGTCATACCGTATGATATCCCAGGTATTTGTTAACAAAACCACCACCACCCCACACACATGGATGATCACAGCCAGTCAGGTTAAATTATTTGGCTAGTGATACTGAGGACCGCTAGGGCAAAGAAGGAGGAAAATGATGCCCAGAAGTAGTACATAGGGGTGTAAAAAGTGTCAAAAAACACTGAAACGCATGAATAGGGGGAGGTAGTCCCCCTGTTTGACTTCAGCTATGTTAATTTGAAGCAATTAAAAACTGGAGAGCACTTGGCACAGCCTTAGTAACAGAGCAGCGTTCTTTATTCTTACATAGATCTACAGCTTATGTGGGTTGTATTTGTACTGATCTGTTTCTGCTTAGCCTGAGGGTTTACCTTCAGAAGCAACTCTGAGTAGAACAGGGGCATATCTCCTCCATGAGACTGAGAAAGGCACAACCTGACCTGGGGAGCATATGATTGGCTGCTAACTAGGACAGTATGAGAGTGCTGGGATTTGAATAAATTTCTGTGCCGTCCCTTTAAATATGCTGTTCATTTCCAATCGCCCTGAAAAGCAAAAGTGAAATTTCAGTGCTCAGCTTCCAGCAAAAGTCAGTGAGACCTGAGGTATTTTCTCCCGGGTATTTATTTATTTTACACAGCTTGATTGTGTTTCACTGTGACTCATTTGTAAAACAGGACACTGTGTGCTCCTGAGAAAGGCACAAAGGACAGGCTGGGTAGGTGGACATAAGAGAGGCGCCGCCATGAGTCATGTTTCCTGCATAGTAGTAATTGGCCATCATTGCCAAAATGTCATTTTCGCCTTCGGAAGAATCGCTCTCCATGCCTTCTAAGTCTGTTTGCATATATTGCGCAACAGGGCAGGGGAGAAGAAAGTACTGATGGGAGGAGAATTATTGGAAACTCAGAGCGGGAGAGTTGATGGTGGAGCTGCAGAATTGGGAAGTTTGGATGAAGTACCAGAGAATTGAGTCGCTCAGGAGTGGTGGAGAACCCGCAACCTGTGTGTGGAGGAAAGACTTCTAGGGGGTGATTGGAGAGCCCTGCAAGATTTGGCCTTCCCAGGCTCTGGGGTGTAGGCAACGCATACCCAGAAGAAGAGGACATATTGCCCCCTCTCCAAGTGAGGAACGTGGATCAGTGGTAGGCGCGCTGCCGGTCAGAGAGGACTGTTCTACGCCGGATAGACGGATGGTTTGAGCAGCAGCGTCATATATTCAGCTGGGAGATACTTCCCATGAACCATAAGCTGTCGATCGAAAGGTCGGCAGTTCAATTCCCGCGATGGGGGTGAGCGCTCGTTGCTTGGCCAGCTCCTAACAACCTAGCAGTTCCAAAGCATGTCAATGCGAGTAGATAAATAGGTACCGCTTGCGGGAAGGTAAACAGCGCTCCGTGTTCCAGCTGCATGCTACGCGCTGCGGCAAGGAGAGTCATGCCGGCCACATGACCACGGAGGCGTCTTCGGACAACGCTGGCTCTTCGGCTTTGAAATGGAGATGAGTACCACACCCTAGAGTCGGACACGACTGGACTTAATTGTCAGGGGATACCTTTACCTTACGGAGACTTGAGAGCTGAAATGGGAAAAGGCTAACATTTTATTGAATGTGAGTGCCAGTTTTGACTTTCAAACATCAGAGTAATCCATAGTATCAGCATTTGCTAAATACCTCAACATGGTTCCTAGTCGATGAGCGGCTGTGAATCATGAGATAAATGAAATGGGATCTTCAGTTTTACCCGATGGTGGTGGTGTTCTCTGTTTGCAACACAATGTCTCCATTGAATATTGAGATATTCGAATGTCATTTGGCACATATGTCCAGAACATGATTCTACATTTCACATTCAAACAGCAGTTTGATCCCTGTGCCCATTTTGATGGGGGGGGGGGGCAGGCAAAATGTAAAGCATTGTCATGTCCTATGTTCTTTGAGCACTGAGATCTTGCAGTAAATTTTGGTATGTGATAAGTGGAATCCAGCTTTTAGTTGAGTGAGCATAATTTTAAATCATTGTTTGTCGCTTGCTGCAGCTGATCCGTGGAGTCAAGCTGCAAATAGGTTGATGTTTAGGTACTCACTGACGTTAACTGCATTTCAGGATACTTTTCTGTGGCTTGCTTGTTTGAATGTTTCAGTACAAGTCCCTATACATAACTATAAACAAATCTACTATCATCCTTCATCAGGTGTTGGAAGGTATGACATGTGTTTAGGAAGGTAATTAAAATGAATGCTGTAAGCTCTGTA
Organism: Plestiodon gilberti rubricaudatus; assembly: GCA_026170595.1. Classification (NCBI taxonomy): domain Eukaryota; kingdom Metazoa; phylum Chordata; class Lepidosauria; order Squamata; family Scincidae; genus Plestiodon; species Plestiodon gilberti. Next base: position 223,027,055 of record JANXHW010000003.1, read on the forward strand.
ACTTGAGCTCCATCCTAACTACCTTCACAATTTGTATGTGCCATTGATACGTTTTGAGAATTCCTCTGTCCCCCTTCTGAAAAGGCAAACAGAAAGAACATCAGAAGAGCCCTGCTGGATCAGGCCAAAGGCCCATCTAGTCCAGCTTCCTGTATCTCACAGTGGCCCCACCAGATGCCTCCGAGAGCACACAAGACCACAATATTCCTGTTTCCTGCTGCCACTCCCCTGCACCTGGCACAGAGAAAACCTACTTCTAAAACCAGGAGGTTGCTTATGGCTTGTAACCTGTGATGGTCTTTCCTCCATGAATCTGTCCAATCCCCTTTTAAAGGCATCCAGGCCAGCTGCCATCCCCACATCCTGTGGTGATCTTCTGAAGAGACTGATCTTCTAAATGAGAAAGGGCAGAGGTTACTTCATTCTGCAATCCTGAGTTTTGGTTGCAGCTGCCAAGGCCTTTTCCTGAAGTTTTCCTTCCTCCTCAGCAAGCTCCAACTATGCTGGTTGCCCACCGCTCCACAGCTGGTTCTCCACAACTGGTGGCCCATCACCCCACACTACACTAGCAAGGGTGTGGGCTCAACTTAAGAAACGTATGCAGGACACATCCACTTTGGTTATCTCTCTGACAAAATGTACCCCGGCCACTGCAGTACTGCAGCAAAATCAAGCTTGTCTGGTCAGGCACACAGCCTCCTCTCACTTTTTTGTCCTGCTAACTTCGCATTATGAGCACGGGAAATAAGCAAAGTTCAGCACAGAAGTTATTAAGAAGTCATTTTAATTTGGACAGTGTCTTCAGTTGGAGGCAAGGGTTGTTTTGTTTACCACTGGCCACATAGTATGATATCAAGTCATGTCTGCAAAAGCACATCTAGATTCCACTTCACTGCTTAGCTATCCTCTCAGGAGCCGTCAAGACCAGAATTCAAGAGGAATGGAAGGCACGGTGGAATTAACCCATGGAAAAATAAAAGATTGTAATGGTGAAAATCTGCTCATCCCTCATTCCAGTTAACTCCTCAAAGTTCAGGAATTGGTTTTGCGTCAGCAGAGAGCCAAACTTCACCTGCAAAGCCAGTTTTCGTGGAATTCAGGAGTTCAACCTATATGCTCTTAATTGCATTAGTTACTATGATGATAGCTTGACAACAGCAAGTGTCTGTCTTCATGCAGACTTCTGGGGCTCTCTGGAACAGCAAACCTCTTGTAACGCGGATCAGAGGCGAAACTGCCTCCATCGGCGCCCGGAGCAAGGGGGGTTGGCACCCCTATGACTAAATATCGCTGCAGCCGAGAGGCCGCGGTGCGCTCCGGAGGGGGGGGGGCGCGCTCCAGAGGGGGGGGCAGAGCGCTCCAGAGGGGGGGCGCACTCCAGAGGGGGGCAGCGCGCTCCGGGGGGGCGACCCGGCGCCGGGCACCCCTCCCTCAATCGGGAGAGCCGGCTCGGGGACGTCTTCCCCGGCCGGCTGCCCGCGACCTTCTAAGGAAGTCCCGCTGTGAGAACGGTATTTATACCGTTCTTTTTGCGCATGCTCAGACTGTTACTGAGGGAAAGGGGCTGCCCTTTTCCCTCAGTAACAGTCTGAGCATGCGCAAAAAGAACGGTATAAATACCGTTCTCGCAGCGGACCTTCCTTAGAAGGCCCTGGGCAGCCGGCCGGGGAAGACGTCCCCAAGCCAGCTCTCCCGATTGAGGGGGCGGACTCGAGTCTCCGAGTCGGACTCGAGTCGGACTTGGACTCGAGTCTCCGACTCGGACTCGGACTCGGAGACTCGAGTCTCCGAGTCCGACTCGCGGGCAGTCCGACTCGCGGGCGCCCTTCGGGAGAGGGCACCCGGAGCCGGTGCTCCACTTGCTCCGCCCTAGTTTCGCCTCTGACGCGGATGATGAATAATTCAGGACAGATTTTAACAAAATCTTCAGTTTTGCCGAATAAATTCTTCATTGCTAGTACTGTATACACGTGGGATAAAAAAGTAGTTGCAGAGAGGATGGCTAGCTTTTCATACACTTTGCTAGTATCTAATGGACACATGTAGAAAGTTCTCACAGTGGGTGATAACACTGATCCCATTGAATTGGATGGTGAACACCCCATTGATTTTAATGGCTTAGGACAGGGGTTTTCAACCTTTTGGAGGACGGGTACCCCCTATTACGGTTCATTTTTCTGAAGTACCTCTGCTAATTAACTGCTAATTAATTAAGATTAATCAATTAATTAATTAGGTAATTAATCGTTAAATAAAAAAGTACTAAAACAATTTTAAATGTGAAAAAATGTCTTATTTAACTCTGTGTGTGTGTGTGTGTGTGTGTGTGTGTGTGTGTGTGTGTGAGAGAGAGAGAGAGAGAGAGAGAGAGAGAGAGAGAGAGAGGGGACACACACACACACACACACACACACACACACACACACACACACACACACACACACATGCAAGGATCTCTTTTTTTAACTCCAAGTCACACTTTCCAATATCAGCTCCTCCCTCCCCCACCCCACCAAAGTACATTTTCAAAGTACAAAAATACTGTATTTCTTCAATTCTAAGACACATGTTTTTTTCCCAATTAAGCATTTCAAAAAATGGGGTGCGTCTTAGAATCGAAGGTCTCCAAAAAGCACCCCAAAATGCTATCTTCTTACTTACTGGGACTTGCGGGAGCTTCAGGGAGGCCTGCGCAACCCTCTGCAGGCCTCCCTGATCTTCAGTTCGGCGAAAAACAGCGATTTTCAGCCATTCCCTGTTTTCGCAAAAACCAGAAACGACCAAAAATCGCTGTTTTTCACCAAACTGAAGATCAGGGAGGCCTGCAGAGGGTTGCACAGGCCTCCCTGAAGCTCCCCTAAGCCCAGGTAACGAAGGAAATGGCACTTTCTGATGGGGCCAGAAATGCTATGCAAAGGCAGTGCACTCAGTCATCCTTAGCTGCAGGAGACATGCTGGGGAGAGTTGGTGCTGAGCAGGTAGATTCAATGAAGGGAGGTGAGTCTTACAATTGATGGATTTTTTCCCCTGCTGGTGGTACTGAAAGTAAAGGTGCGCCTTAGAATCGATGGCGCCTTAGACTCGAAGAAATACGGTAGTCCAAAACCAAAATCAGAAAGACAGAAGAACTCCAAAATAATTACAATTTAAAATCCATGTTAATTAACTCTTAATTAGCTGCTGATGGGGCAGATAAGGGGCAGGGCTTGGCGTACCCCTAGCAAGAGGTTCGCGTACCCCTAGGGGTACCCGTGCCACAAGTTGAGAACCCCTGGCTTAGGATCAAAAGGGGGAACACTTGCTTACCTGTATTCAGTACTGAAGCATACTTTTGCCAATCAGCTTTCTGGATGGTAAAATAAGCTTCAGTTTACATAATGTTAAACGTATACAGTACTTTGGTGGGATCTTGTATTATAGTTTTGCAGTTGGTGAATTGGTTGTAGTGTCCCAGGAAAATTCTTGATGTCAGAGTAATAGGCTGTGTGAAAAAGGCAATCCAGTGGACTGCAATAACAAAAAAGGACAAGTTCACATTTTAGGAATTATCAAGAAAGGGGCTAGAGTATATCATCAAGTATCATAACTAGGATGGTGGGTTGCGCCAGTATCCAATGCCCCTTCCCACGTCAGGCCGGCCTTACATGGCTAAAGAGCTGGCATGCATTCGGGGAGGCCCATTGGGACGAACGTCCCTTTCCCCCGAGGTGACTCTGGCGTGGCCCGCATCCTGACTAGGTCGGCCCTTTATGCCGCCACATCTTAGGCAGGATCAGGCTGTAACTCAGCCGTGACTGACAGATGTTTCTCTCCTCCCTAGGGTTTCAGACAGGAAGTCTTTACTAGCCCTTCTTGGCGATACCAGGAACGAACCCACATATGGCTCCATGGTACCATGAAGTCCTTCCTCAGGACTTCTGGATCACCTGAATGTTTCCTTTTTATGCTGCACTGTTTCCCCTGATTTACAACTGTTTCATTGTCTTTTTGAGAATAGGCTTCGGGGAAATAGTCATATGGATGAACCCAGAAAATTGGGAATAATGTCGTGAAAGTCACAGCATTGCAGAGCTATGAAGACAATCTGATTTGGCTAAGTGGTGAGAGTGTGGGAAATGCTTCCTGCCTCAGCTTTGCTCTCTCTCTCTCTCTCTCTCTCTCTCTCTCTCTCACTAGGTAATTTTTGTCCCTTTTCAGAGCTACCCCACAAAACCCATCCCCCCAAAATCATCCCTAAAAGGGGAATACTTCTCACTGCCAACAAATTGTTTCACAAAAAGCACCAGTCTTTTGACTCAGCTTCAATTGTAATAATGCCATTTTATAAATCTTTGTGCAGTCATATCTAAAATATTGTATGATGTATTGTACTGTATAAAATACTGTATGAAGCTGAAAAATACCCCTCCCCCCAAGGAAGTTGTAGAGCTGGAAAAGAAACAAGTACAGTGATAGCCAGGTATAAGATCTGCCCTATAAGGCGTTTTAGTTTAGAAAAAAAGAATGGAGATGTGATAGAAGTTTATGGATGGTATGTAGAAATCTCTCTGATGGCATCACTTAGTGTTGTTCTGAGGGGAATTGTGGGGAAAAAAGAGTTCAGACCCCAAGAGGAGTACTGCCATCTTGAGAAGCGTCCCTGTGAAACAGGTCGTGACGATGGGGAAGTCCTGGGAGGTCTTTTCTTCCCCTTTTGTTCCCCCTCGCCAAAATTTGAGCTGAAAGTTCCCCACAGAAGCGGTGGGTTCTGCCTAGTTTTAGCTACCTTCTGCATTTTGCATTGGGCAGATGAGGTTGGGAGAGAAGGTTTAACATTAACTTATTCTGCTAGAATGACTTGCGAGAGGAGTGGTGGTGGGGAATTGATGACAACTCCTTGAAGATGTATTTGATACCATAAATACATTAAAAAGTGCCGTTTTAAGTATTCTCAGCTGAATACATTATGGATATGACATTGCATTTAACCTATTAAAATATTCCTCAACGTTCTCCTTCTTTTCAACTACATGCACAATTTGACTTTGACTTCAGAAGGAAGTTACAGTCTTTTTCCAGAATGTTTTTGGGAGGGTCAGCACCTGTGTATTTTCCTAGCTAGCTGACGGCTTTAGCTCCTGTGTCTCACAAATCTCATGTCATATTAAAAATACAGATACTAGCACTTGTCCTTGGTGTCCGTTTCACCTTTGTTTGTTTTTAACAGCCCATTCCAACCCAACTCCTCCGCAAGTCTGGCATAAGAGTGGCCTAAGTTCAGCATAAGTTCAACATAAGTTATGTCTGAGTTATGCCTGAGTTAGGCAGGCTGCAGTTTCTGTGGCCCAGCACCACCCCAGGATCCAGGCAACACTTACCACTACACAGACGCAGCGGCCACAAGCAGCCCCGCTATGGGCTCCGTGGCACCTGTCACTGTTTGCCTGCCTGAGAGGCCCCCCCAACTTCCCCCTCCCCTCTGTGCCATGGGGGTCTGGCAGCCCCCCTGCTGTGTTCTCCCTGGGAAGGAAGTGGCAGTCCCTGGATGGGATTCATGCAGGGGCTTCAGTGCTGGGGGCTGTCTTTGTGTGGGGGGCAATGCTTGTGTAACATTGGGCACATATTTGTCAAGGGGGCTCTGCTCGAGGGGCGTCTTTATTGTTCTGGAACGTTAGCTGAGATGGCCAGGCGAGGCTGCCAGGGGTAGTCACAGCAGCCACTCTGAAAACAGCAGCAGCAGCACACATGCCCCATGGACCTGGAGATGCAGGCTCTTCCCCTGTGGAACCACAGCCTGCTCCATAGAAAGGGGAGGGACAGCAAGAACGACAGCCAGGGAGGTGGAGCAGCAGCAGTGCCGGCAGCTGAGGAGGGTTGCAGGGCTGGCCCCCTGACCTCTGGCAGCATCGAGGCAGACGACAGTGGGGCACCCTGCCTGGAGCCTCAGGGGTGCTCCCAGGAAGGTAGGTGGTAGTGGACTTTCCTGGGGAGACAAAAAACAAGGGGGTGTTACATGGCAGCTGGTGTGTGGTAGCAATCGCCATTGAAGAAATGCCAGTGTGCCGGTTGCAAAAGCCTGCAGGGAGAGAAATAAAACACAGCTGATAGGTGTGACACACATAGCATGATCTGAGTTGCTTACCTGGGTGTAAGGCGAGCATGATCCTGTAAGTGAAACGGGTCAAAGAGAGACAAGACAACACATATATTGGGTCACAACCATGGCAATCCTAGCAATACTGACCTGTCAGTTGACCCTGTGGAGAAAAGGCGGGGGGAGAACAGCTGGTGTCTACAGAAGGTTAACAGCACCACCACACTCGTGGTGTTGTCTGCTCACATGACAACAGGCGGCAATCAGACACAACAGTGGTAAAGCGGCATGTATCCTATATATCATAGCAGGCATTGCAGGCAGGCATCAGACTACTCATTGGTAAAGAGACATTTCAGGGAAGGCATTGCAGGCAGACATGAGAGGGCACATTGGTAAAGAGGCATGTATCATATATTTCTATATGCAAACAGGCAGAAGTCAGACCACTTGTCAGCACATACCCTGCTCTTACCTGCTCTTACCTGCTGGTGTTGTTGCCTGTGGGGGGGGGGGAGAGGGAGAAAGACATGGGTTAGCAAATGCTTGCATGGAGACAGCTGCCCAGGCACAGCTGTAAACAGTTTGGCCACAGCCAGAACAGCCCTCTCTGCCCTTGAGGGGGGCAGAGAGGAGAGAGGTGAAGAGAAGAGAGAAGTGGGGTGTTTGTGAATTTTGCCCTTCACCGACAAAGTCCCACTTTGTGGCTGTGGGGGACAGAGCCCCATGCCACGTGCTCAGAGAGAGAGAGAGAGAGAGAGAGAGAGAGAGAGAGAGAGAGAGAGAGAGACTGGAGGTCTGGGGCTGGGCTTTTGTGGGAAAGAGGCTGGGTGGGGCTGGGTGCTGATAGGCTCCCTATCTTTGGCATAACTCTGTCCGTTTCCAGACCTTGCTGCCACAACTCTGACCTAAGTCAGGAGTAGGGTGTTAGAACTTTTCAGGAGAGGGCTGGAGTGGGTAAGGTAAAATGGCTCCTATGGGTCTCCTCGAATTTGTGTCCACCTTTTTGGTCGACCTAAAATTTGTGTCAGCATTTGTGTTGGAGGGTGCGTGTCTGTGCTTGCCAGGGTCTGGAATCCAACGTTAATTGGTTGCCGCCCCCGTTACGCCCCCGGTCCGCCCCTGGAACGCCCACTTTTGTTGACTTTATGTCCTTTGTCCTAACTTCGACGTAACTTAGACGTAACTTTGACTTTATGTCCTTCGCCCTAACTTCGCCCTAACTTCACCGTAAATGGTCGCGTTCCAGACATAACTTCGCCCTAAACGACTTAGGCTGACTTTAGGTCTGACTTGTGCTGCTTAGCCCTTGGGTTGGAACGGGCTGTAAATTACCCAGAAGTTTTGCTCTCTGTTGTAACAATTGTGTGGGTGTTTTTAAATTTTCCTGTGACAAAAGCTCCTGAGCACGTTTCTTGTGGAAGACACTCAGAAAATAATTTGAACTTGGGAATAACGACAATAAGTTATTGGAGACACAATAATAAGTCACAGCAAAAGATAGTGCAGCATGTGAGCTAAGGAAATAAAAAAGGGGGTCAAAGGGTTTTATTGGGTAACCTAACTAATAAACTGAATGAAGAGAGACCAAGGCTTGTTCAAGATTAAGACTGTATGCGCTAAGGGGAACCTAATTTATTTTTCCATTTAAAGATTATGCGAGAGATGAGGATTCTGAGTGACAAAACAAGAGGAGGAAGAAAATAATAGTAGACACTAATCCTGTTGATTCGATGGTGCCATTTCTGCCCTGCCATTTAAGATGTTCTTTGAACTCAAATGCTTGACATTTTCTTTTGCTTGTAAGCCTCATCGGGTGGGTGTGTTTCAATTTATATATTTCCTTCAATGTTCCTTTATCCCTTTTTGAGGCTTCAGACTTTTTTTGTCTCTTATTTATTTATTTATTTATTTATTTATTTATTTTTCACATTTTTATACCACCCTTCCTCCAAGGAGCTCAGAGTGGTGTACATATTTCCTCCCCTCCTTTTTGTCCTCACAACAACCCTGTGAGGTAGGTGGGGCTGAGAGATAGTGACTGGCCTAAGGTCACCCAGGAAGCTTTGTGGTTGAGCGGGGATTTGAACCTGGATCTGCACATGGCTGCAGTTCAGAAAGTCAAAATTGAGGAAGGTTCGTGTGGCTGATTAGCCAGCATTAATAACTGTTAGGAAAGAGTGCAACTGCGATAAGAGTCGTCTCTCTCGACATAAAAAGGCTGCCTGAGGCTGTGGGTGACTTTCTTTCTCGGGGCCAGCAGACCTGCTCTAAGTGAGCCTACTGGCATAGTAGGTAGAGGGTTGGACTTCAACAAGAGGAGAGATGGGCTCAAATCTTTACTCAGCCATGATGAAGCACCCTGGGTGGCGTGACTCCTCGGCCCATCCTCTATCAGTGAAGGACTCTCATGATGTGGAGGAAGGGGAGGACTGAACCCAAGAACCCTCCCAGCAGCGTTCCTCTGAAGTATCCATCTCTCCAGATGCGCCTGTGGAGGAGGCGGTCCTGGAGATGCAATGCCTCTAACTTTTGTTCCTGATTAGCTCCTCCCCCATCATTTGACTCTGAGGGCTCATATGCAGAACCACTTACTGCTCAGGAGGCCTTCCAGCCCCCTCCCTCCCCCGGTGTGCACTAGCGTCACTACAGGGGGGGCGGAGCTGTACGTTCTGCTGAAATCGGAGGCTCCCTTACACGGAGGAACGAAGCGGCCCCGCCCCCTCACCTTCAGAGCCTTTCAGGGAAGCGAAAGCAACGCGCAGGAGACTCCCTATATTTATAAATATATAAATATAAATGCACTATATTTATACATCTCAATTATGTCCTGTGAATGCTGCTTCCCCTGCCATTGCCCAGTAAACGCCCCATGGCCTGCCAGGTGATGGGTAAAGGAGTAGCAGCAACCAACCGCGTCACTAAGACGTGCGCTGCCCCAAGGCGGGGCAACACGCGTCAGCCTAATCCCCCCCCCTAAGTTGCAATTTGGCGTGGCCGCAAGGCAGTGCCGCGATTTTCCGAGGGGGCGACCCGACGGGACGCTGCCCCGGGCGCCCCCCCCCCGGTGCAGCCAGCTCCGCTCCAAGGCCTTCTCCCAGCCTCGGAGGCTCCGAGGCCAGGAGAAAGCCTTGGAACGACCACTCCAGCCGACGCGCCATGGCCTTCTGACGAAGGCTCTGCGTCACAATGGAATTTATATTTATTTTATTTATTTTATTTAAGGAATTTGTAGCCCGCCTTTCTCCCGAGGGCACTCAAGGCGGCTTACAACATATTAAAATACATAAAATACATATAAACACATTAAACACATTAAACTAATTAATTAAAACAATTTAAGTTAAAACAAACAACCCCAGTGTAAATTTAACACATTTACATATGTTAAAACCATTTGTTAAAAGGTCAACCCATCACGTCAGACATTAAAAGCAATCCTAAATAAAAACGTCTTAAGGCCCCGCCGAAAGGCCTCTAAAGTTTTTCACGCATGCGCAGACCATTCCTGAGGGAAAAGGGCAGCCCTTTTCCCTCAGGAACCGTCTGCGCATGCGTGAAAAATGGTATAAATTCCGTTGTGATGCAGAGCCTTCGTCAGAAAGCCCTGGCGCGTCGGCCGGGGAAGACATCTCCGGAGCCGGCTCCCGGCCTCGGAAGGCCCCTCCGAGGCCGGGAGCCGGCTCCAGGGACGTCTTCGGAATCGGAGGCGACGCGCGCAGGGGAGGTGACACGCGTCACGCACGTCACCTCGGGGTGACTCGCTCTCCTCGCTTCAGGAGAGCGACGCCAGTGGCAGCAACTGTTTCCCTTGGCAAAGCCCTTGATAGGACTGGACTGAGAGAAAAGAGCTTCCCCTTTGAGGAGAGCCTGAGGGAAGGATCAGGGAGTCTCCCCCTTCACAAAGAGGGTGCACCCAGACCGACGGCCAAAGGAGGGGAAGGACTCAAGGGCTGGGAATCTGCCTAGCCACTGGAACCTAAGATTCTCTTTCAAAGTATCTGGACTTGCCTGGAGACACACACTGGGCCTCAAAGTGAGCCATTCCCAGATGTTCCCATTCCCCTTACTGTATAACTGAAGGACACCAACCTGCTGGCGCATAGAGATGTGAGGTGAAGCAACCTACACAGTTTGTGCTCTTTTCGATTGGGACTGTGTTCTAAGTTACGTTATACATACTAAAGTAGACTGCATCTGTGAGTCTCCTGCCTGTGGTTGGGGAGGGGAGTATTGTCCTTCCCGCAATCCGAGAACGAGGACCTGCCCCCTTGGGATGAGGGGATGGGCCTTTCGCCCAGCCTGCTCATGTTTCCTCCTTTCCATTAGTCTCATTCCTCTAACTTCTGTGTGATGTTGAAAGTTAGCGGCAGGTCCAAGATCAGCTCTCAGGAATCCTCTGCGCCACTTTGTCTTGTCTTGCACCAGTCTTGTACCACGATATGTCGAAACGCTTAGCATTCCATTTTAGGGGGGGGGATGGAAAGGTTGCTTGGTTTGTTTATTTGTTTTAATCCAGCAGTGACTTCATAAAAAGGACTATTACCGGAACCTCAGCACCATATTTTCACTGGAATGCTTTGGTACCCACATGCAAATATTGGCGCTTTTTGTGCGTGGTGTTTTGTTTTGTAATGTGATGATTCAAGGGCTCTGCTTTAGAGCACTGCCGCTCCTTTAAAGAAAAGGGAGTAAAAAAAAAGGAAGCCACTGTAAACTCAGTATCAAGATTGAAATTGATTAACAATTCTATGAATTTTACCCAGCAGCCATAATCATTAGTTGCCTTAGCAACCTGGTAGCTGAGATCACAGGGCACATTAAAACTTTTGTTGTTGTTGACTGCAATACCTCAAAGGGCCTCTCAGCAGGGATTTCTCCAGCCCTGGCTCTCCTGCAATGAATGGCAGTGCTGGTGCTCAGGAAGGAGTCTCCTTTATTTCAAGAGGGCTTATCTATGCAGGAGAAGTTTCCCTGAATTAAACCCACCATACAGTCTGTGCTCACCAGGTAAAGGACCTGTATGTGTACCTAGAATACAGGGGTGAGAAGCTTTTAAGAGTGCTGCTGAGGTTCACCTGTTGATTTTTTGCATAAAGGCAGAAGAACAGGTCAGGCTATTTTTCCGCTGTCCGTTCGGCAGCCCTAAAGTTGACAGTTACTGAGACTTTGCTATTTTCAAAGTGAGGATTATTCATTTTTTGCCCCAAACCCCATATTCCAGAAGCATACCAATGTGTAGAGTTGGATTATATTTCTTCTAGGCTACAAAGTATATCTCTCAAAGAAAATATTGCCAGTTGAAACATCAAGCAAATCCACCTGCAGACCAAAACAAAGCGACTACCTTTAAATCCCTTGTGTCGAGCTACAATTTGCAGAAGGATTCTGAATTGTCCCTCAAGTGATAAAACACTCCCACAAAGCTTAGAAGCTTTATGGTTCAGCTGCTTCTGTGTTCATGCACTGCATTCCAGTGCTAAAGGTTTTTCTAAACACATTGCTTTACTGTGACTCCCATTCTTTTCTTTAAAGACTGTGTTTATCTGAAGAAATGACATTTCTTTAGAAAAGTACTGAGTTCCAACTCAGTACACTAGACCTTGTAGGTTCCTTACTTATAGAACTGAACCAATGTTCAGTTGTCACAGGGTACTGCAGTCTTTACAGATACTTCAGGAAATTGTGAGTCTGAAGGCTTGAGACGGGCTTTCATCTAAGATGACACCTTTGCCTGAAGTTGGACTGGCAAGCACGAGATTGCCAGTTTTTGCAATTTGCATAAAAGCATGTCATTTCCGGGAAAGCGTCATTTCCGACTTCTGATTCGGGCACCCACCGATTTTCTCAACCGCAGGGGTTTGGGGGAACCAATCCCTTGCGGATACCGAGGTTGGACCTGTATTAAATTTTCCTTTCCGACAGTAGTGGTGTGCTTATCCTATTTGGCTTTCTCTTTAATCTCTCATTAAAGAGGCTGCTGTGATGAATCTCAGATGCTGCGGCAGGTAAGTAGCAATTAAATACATGACTGATTAGCACAGCAGAATACCTTGGGACTCTTAATATGAAAATGGAGCCGGGCCCAATTGCAATCGATGAGAGAACTTGCATAAGGTCTGTGACTGTGGTGTTGTTTTTTTACTCCTTTGGGATTTTGGAGAACAATTTGGATTAATTATGTGCAAAGTCAGAGTGGGATAAAATTTCATTTTTTGTCTCCATGGTGGAACTGAATGCATCATCCTCTTGGTAGCACTTTAGTAGTGATGTATGGCTTGGGGTTCTTTGACCCAGAAAGATGCACAACAAGCCAACTTAGTTCTCTTAAAGCCATTGTGGGACACACAGAAGTCTAGAGTTAGGCTGCAGAGAACCTGAGGGCCCAACTACTAATGACATAGGACACACACAAGTGATTCAGGTAACTTCGGGCTGAGCCAAAATGGAACTCTAATTTCTTCACTTCCTTCCTGGGCAGCCAGATTGGGACAGGCATTTCATCCATGTTCAGAGGGGTAGGCATTACCAGAGGGGCTTACTCCCCATGGTCCTTCTCTCTCTAGCGGCCATCTTCCGGCCTCCCTCCCCCATAATTTACCTCAGACATAATTCACCTCAGACTGGCGGCCATCTTCCGGCCTCCCTCCCCCATAATTCACCTCAGACATAATTCACCTCAGACTAGCGGCCATCTTCCAGCCTCTCTCCCCCATAATTCACCTCAGGCGACCATCTTCCAGCCTCCCTCCCCCATAATATCCCTCCCCCATAATTCACCTCACAGTGTCCTCATCACTTTGCACAACACTTCCCTTGCACTGAAGTGATAGCCAGGTAGGTAGGGAAATTGTTTTGTGTGACGTAGCATTATTTTTTCCCTAGAGTTTTGCTAGAAACGTTGATTCACAAAGTGCTAAGATGTGTCTGATTTGCACTAATGAGCAGCGTTTTGTTTCCTGTTACCACATAAAAGGTTTCCACATAAGGAAGAGCTTCTTTTCTCGCATTTGTTGCTGGAAAGTTCAACAGATGGCTGTGTGCTCTGGTCAGGAACAACTAAAGGACAAGGCAAATCCGGTTGCTTCCTGAACCTGCAGACTGATATGAATGACTGAAAGGGAAAGGCATTTGGTGGGAACGCGTCTAAGGAACTGATGACCATTACATCATTTTATAGGACTCACAAACTAGCTCCCACTAGGGATGTGGCAAATATCTGTGATTTTTCTTTCTTTCTAGGAAACATATTTGCACCTGCAGATAAGTCTTCTGAATATATCATCAGTTTCCAAACAGTCGTTTTGGATTCATAGGGGGGAAATGTATTTTAAGATGTGGTGACTTGCAGAAGATGGTGTGTAATAACCAGATGCATTGAATGGGGAAGGTGCACAATAGCAAGTTGGCCAGCAGCTGAAAGAAGGAAGGATAAGCACTGCTTCAGCACCATGTGAAGCAGCAAGCTGTCCGGCCGCTGAATGGGGAAGTATAACGAACGCTAATTAGACTGGATGGATGTGCAATTTGCCTGTAGCTTGCCTTTGCTTGGGACAAGGAACAAGATGAGCACTTGTTAGTCCAGATGGGTCTCCTCTAGAAGGACTTTTTTCACATTCGTAATTGTAGTTTGAACTAACCAACTTGCTTGTTAACCAGACTTGGCAAATGAGCTTCAAATTCTTAAAAGGAAATCTGTCTAGTGTTAGCCATGGTTAATAATGGTGCAGATGTAGCTATGCACAATAGTTATGACTCGTGGGGAATTCATATGGGAGAGGAGAGGGGTGGGGCCTTCCCACCAGCAGCAGCGGATCCCCAGCTGCCCACCGGATCAGGTAAGATAGCAGAGGAGGCGGGAGGGGTGGCAGGAGGGTGGAATGGGGCGGGGGAGGGCGAAACAAGACTGCGATGGGGCGGGAGGTGGGTGGAATGGGGTGGTTATGGGGGAGGGGATGTGCGGATTGGGTCCAGGAAGGGGGCGGGTTCGGTAACAGCGGTGGCTGCCCAATCCTAACACCCTTCCTGGACCCGATCCCGCAGCGCTATTTAGCTAGAGCAAGTCTGAGTGGACCCCCCTGCAAAGTGGAGGTTTACCCCAGGTAGGGGAAAGATTGTTTCCTTACCTAGAGGAGATCTCCGCAACTGCTCCCCATCACAGAATGCAGCGTTAGCCATTTTGGCGCGCAGGGGGGGAAATAATAGAATTGGGCTGTAGGTATATCTACACTAGCCTTTAAAAAAAGTCACTTTATATATTGTTTTGTCTTGTTTTCTTTTGTAAACCTGGGCATTTTGATTTGATCAGTGATATATAAAATAAATTATCAGGTGTACTTTTTTTTTTGGCTAGCAATTCTTATCAAATCTTTTGCCTGCAGAATTTCTCCCTAGGTTTGGGGGTACATTTCACTGGAAATGTTTCCTAGAGCAGGATGTCAGATTTTGAAGTTCTTCGGATTTGTATTTCCAGAATGCACACGTAAAAATAATAATAATAATAATAATAATAATAATAATAATCATTCTAATTTTTTGACCGATACTGGTTTTTGGGGAGTTGAGGTATTTGCTTCTTTGTGTTTGCTTTGCATTCCTATGGGAAGGGACATTTTTACTGTAAAAAAAATCCACCAAAGCAGGTGTTGTAGAAGGAATTTCTTTTTAGTTTTGTTTGATTAACCGATTTCTGTGTTGTGCAGGAGTACTGTTGTGTTTTTGTGTTTTAACACAAAAGTCTTTTTTATTTTTAATTATTGTTGTTTATTCTTATATTTGGACTCTGCTAGTGTACCCCTATAGAAAAGTAAAAAAGAAGAAAAGCTTGTAAGGGGAAGACAATTGATAATGTTTATACACACAAACACACACACACACACACACACACACACACACACACACACACACACACACACCTCAAACAAAGCAGCATTTTTCTTGCACACATTATCAACATTCTTAAATTCTCCTTTCTTTCCAGAAGGCAACTAGAGCAAGCCAGAAACCATCATCACGCAACTGAGGAAAATGCGCCAATTTCTAGATTTGCATACAAAATCTCCTGTCAGGCGGGTAGCCTAATCCAACCTAACTCTCCGCTGCCAATGCAGGCACCCCAATGAAGCGTGCACTGCATCCGGGGGGGGGGGGGCGTTACGGAGGTCTCCTTGGAGTAATTGAACTTTTGTTCCCTTGACTTAGGAAAAGCCTCCGGTCTCCTTGGTCCTGTGCCAGCTGTTTTGTTGACACAGAACTGAGGAGCGTAATGGCGGCAGAAAAGGAGAAGGATAGGATCTGGCCACACATGGGTGCCACTGATCCCACCCCCTTCCTCCCCTGCTTTGCCTCCCTCCCCAGCCTGCCCCACCCACAAACTCTTCCATTCTTCCCCCTCCCACCACCCGTCCCCACAGCCTCTCACCTCGTGCTGGTGGACGGAGCCAGCACATCTGGCCGCAAGCGATTGTGCTGGCTGCGTTGTTGCACTTGCCAGTGGAAGTGACATTCCACTTGCATCTTTATCCTTCTTCCACCTGCAGAACACATGTTCCACCACTGGCTGGAGGAGGGATAGGATTGGGCTGTAGATGTATTTGCCTTGAGATGCCAGAAGACTCTGTTTTGTTGCATACAGTCATGTATGAAGAGGAAAGTTGTTCAAGTTGCAGTGGAGATCACTGAATAATATTTCACTTTAACCTCATCTTTAAGTTTCTATAAAGAGGAGCTGAGAACTAAAGGTCAAGAATTAATGGGGAAAGTATTAATTGAAGCAAGACTCGTCTTAGAAGAAAAGGTCATCGCCTGAGATATCTAAATGCCAAAATTGACATGCTGTGTTAACGTGGGGATAACAAGAGTACAGAGATTATCTTATTATGCTAAATATAATGATTGCAAGATGCAGAAACTTGTCCTTTGTACAGTTTAGCTTTATGGACCATCCATGGGGCAATTAAGTTAAACTAGGATTGGCTCCACAGATGATAATTGAATCCTGGCTTCTTTTGTTCGGCACATTCCTTTAGGCCTCCTGTGAATTAGCCAATGCAATCCCAAACTACTTAGCACTCAGTTGCTGCATCATCAGTTTCTGTTGGTCCAGAAACAAAACAGAGGACTGTAAGTCATTCGCAGACACAAGTTGACTGTTTCTTACCCATTTTCCATCTCTGGTCTCACATAGCAAAAAGGGATTAAAATACCTTTATTTACAAGCTTTAGAATGAGATGCCTTAGATCTGTTCTCATTTGTTTTCAGTAGCGTCGCTCTAGGTGGGGCGGAACGCTACGTTCCGCACCACTCTGACCCTCCGTTTAGTCTCCGGCACGAGGCGCCCCGCCCCCTTGTCGTCAGAGCCATTCAGTGGAGCGAAGGCAATGCGTAGGAGGCTCCCTGTGCGTTGCCTTCGCTCCACTGAATGGCTCCGACAACGAGGGGGCAGGGCGCCTCGTGCCAGAGACTAAACGGAGGGTCAGAGTGGTGCGGAACTTAGCATTCCGCCCCACCTAGAGCAACGCTACTGTTTGTTTGTATTTCTTTTGAGTAATGCCCTGTGTTTTAAAGTGCAGGGGCATGTTAGCAAAGGTGTGGCTAGGCAGAAAATAAACAGACAGAACTGCTTGGACATGGTGGCAGTGACTCAATGAGAAACTAGAAACCTTAGAGCAGGGGTTCTCAAAGTGGTGGGTCGTGACCCACCACTTTTACCGGAAGAGGGCAGAATACCTTTAAGGGGAGTGGCCTGCTCCAACATTGGGGTGGCGCTGCAGAACTCCCCGTAGCACTTTGAGAAACGCTGGCCTAGAGTATCTCTGGTTTGCTGCTCATCTATGATGGTGCCTCTCTAAACACCAGTATGCTCAAAGAGCAAATTGACTAAAACCAGTAAGCTGGATTTCTCAATTTGGAGGTCACACAAAATCACTATTAGGATTGTGGGGTTGACAAACCAACTTCAAACTCATGGGTTCAGATTGTAGTTTAATCCTGGTTTGTTTGCCAGAAATAAAACCATAGTTAGATCACAGTTCAGATGATCAAATAACCATAGTTACATAAAATAAACCATGTCTGTGTGTAATATCTGAACTGATCCTGAACTGATGCTGTGTGTGTTTGTAGTATTTTTAAATTAAATCACAGAAATAAATTAATGTTACAACGGCATCTCTAGCTTTGGCTCTGTCATGGCCATCTTACCATTTGGCTAGGGTAGGAGATGTAAGTGCGACACTAGCAGGGATGTGCATCAAGGCTCTGACTCCAAGTCTCGAGTCAAGTCTCAAGTCTCTGGGTCAAGTCTCAAGTCAAGTCCCAAGTCTTTGCCCCCAAGTCCCGAGTCTTTGGTTGTGAGTTGCAAGTCCCTATCTATGGGGAAAATGGGTTTAAATCTGAATAACTTTGGACTTGTTCTAAAAGGCTCCAAGTCTCGAGGAGTCTTTTGAGTCTTTTACAATCGCCAAGTCAAGTCATTGACGCAACTTGAGTCCGACTCGAGTCTGAGTCAGTAGACTCAAGTCTACATCAATAGACACTAGGGGCTGGTCTGGTATAACAAGGGTGGACAGAAGGTAGATCAGGATCTGCTGCTGGGTAACTTGCAGTACATTGGGTTCTGACTCCCAAAGATATAACAATAGAAAGTAAATTGTTAAATGAAACCTGAAAAATGCCTGTAATGGCTGGCCTTAGGCTAATCATTTCTCTCTGTCTCGGTCTTCTTCGCCTGTACAATAGGTATAATTAGTTGTCTTTTACCAGGTCTTTATTTACCTCTGCTGGCCAGTTGGAGAATTTAGTGTTAGAGTTATTAATTCATCTCTAGGAACTCAGATGCAGAATTGTACTTGGTTATTTTTATTTATTTATTTATTTAAAGAATTTAAATTCTTTCTCCCGAGGGCACTCAAGGCGGTGCAACTTATCCCTGAGTAAGGATCATGGGGTACATTGCAGGTCACTGGATCCACTCCCAGCACTATTTTGCACCAGGCTTCAGTTGATGGAGGCCAGCGGGTGGCGCATCAGGTTAAACCACTGAACCATAAGTTGTCGATTGAAAGCTCG
Organism: Plestiodon gilberti rubricaudatus; assembly: GCA_026170595.1. Classification (NCBI taxonomy): domain Eukaryota; kingdom Metazoa; phylum Chordata; class Lepidosauria; order Squamata; family Scincidae; genus Plestiodon; species Plestiodon gilberti. The sequence goes on from JANXHW010000003.1 coordinate 223,045,198, forward strand.
GCAGTTCGATTCCCGCGACGGGTGAGCGCTCATTTCTTGGCCAGCTCCTGCCAACCTAGCAGTTCCAAAGCATGTCAATGCGAGTAGATAAATAGGTACCGCTTGCGGGAAGGTAAACAGCGCTCCGTGTTCCAGCTGCATGCTACGCGCTGCGGCAAGGAGAGTCATGCCGGCCACATGACTACGGAGGCGTCTTCGGACAACGCTGGCTCTTCGGCTTTGAAATGGAGATGAGCACCACACCCTAGAGTCGGACACGACTGGACTTAATTGTCAGGGGATACCTTTACCTTTACCTCAGTTGATGGAGCTCTGGGTTCTACTCCAATCAAAGCATCAAAGAAGGTCATGCAAGGCTGAAGTTGTCTGCTCACTTCTGTTCTGGGAGATATTCCCAGCTTGCTTCCAGCATCTTCGACACTGCTGGGCTGGTTTCAAAATGTGTCATTCTTCTGGATGTTGAAGCTTTAAAAATGGCGCTCCTTCAGGATACTCTGTCTGTTGCACTTAAGAGGCAGCATTTTTCCTTGTACATCAGGAATATATTCAGTAGCTTGTCTGCCTCACCACAGTAAAGCACTGTCTTGCTCTGTGTGTGGCCTCATAAAAATGTTTCTTTGCAAATATGCACCTTCTCTCGTGAGGCTTGGACCAGCTGTTCAGGAGGCCAGTTGAGCAGTTCGGCTCAGCTGCATGCTAATTAAAGCTGAGACTTTATTGAATTTTTACATTTCAAACACTTAATGGATAACGCTCTTCTCTGCCCCTGCGTTGAAAAAAAAATAGATGACCTATATGGAAGATGGTCTCCCGTTTCCATATGAGAAAATGAAGCAGTACTCAAATATTACTTCCTGTACTGAAAAACAACATAGATCTGCTGATACATTGTTTAAATTGGAAATAAATGGGTACGTTCCAAATCTGGTACAACAAAACAAGTTTGTAGCTGGACTGCTAATCAACGCTTTTGCCTAGCAGCTTTCCCAACTCAAAGGACCACATTAATTTATTTACTTTGGCTTACCATATATTTCCCGGCTGTAAAATGGGACATCCCCCCCAACAAATAAATAAATAAATAAATAAACCCTTTGGGGGGGGCGTAAATTTTTATTTATTTTTAATGAATTAATTATTTTTTAATTCTCGTGAGATCTAAGATAGTGGCGCCCAAATCTCATGAGGGCACATGCCAAAAAAAGTCACTTTTAAAAGCGGCGGAGGCTCCACCGGGCCTGGAAAGCCCCGGACCAATTTGGGACCGGAGCCCGGAACCCGGGACAGTTCCGGGTTTTCCGGTATGGATGGTAAGCCTATTTATAACACACTTTCCTTCCCGAAAGTTCAGAGAGACTCGAGAATGGTTTCACCTGCTTTGTTTCAGCAGCATGGGGACATCTGTAATTCATTTTCGGCCCAAGGCGAATTTGCCATTGAGAAGTATGAAACGCAGACTCCTCTACTTTGAAAAGCCTCACCCCATTTCATTGTGAGCCTAATCCCTGTTTAGTTTGCAATTGGCAACAAGTCTTGTGCTCTTTTCACTCTGGCCTTTCACAGCTCATTGGTTAGACAAAGGGACTGTGTGGGCAGGAGATTGGACACTCGTGGGAGGGTTCTTTTTTTGGTCAATGTCCCAAAACATTTCTCTGTTCCAATGATCAACCAGGGTTTCAGTAGAACAGCCAGTACTGCTACTGCTGCTGCTGCTGCTGCTCCTACTACTACTACTACTACTACTACTACTAATAATAATAATAATAATAATAATAATTAATAAATACAGTATTTATATACTGCCTTTCTGGTCATTGGATTTCTCCTCTGACTTTATTCAAGGCGGTGTACATGGGCAGGCTGTTCTAAACCCCAAAGGGTTTTTACAATATAATAACGTTCTAATCTTTCATAGAACCTTTCATTCGAGATGTTACTTTCACAGACCAGCTCTCTCTCTTTCTGGTGTTCGCCTCAGCACGTTTCAGCTGCTTCAGCTGCAGCTCACTCCCCCGTAGGGCTCTGAAGCTTATCAGCTTGGCGTGCCAGCAGCTCTCCGACAGACTTCCGGCCGTCTTGAACTGCTGTCCTGCAGATCTTCAGGCATTTGTGAGAGACGAACGCTCTACCAACTGAGCCAGACGTCCTGCCAGACGTTCCTATCAGTAGGAAACCCCTTGAAACTTCCTGGAGACATCACCCGCTGGATGCTGTAATCTACGGAAGCTATCTAATGGGTCCCACAGCCAGAGCAAGTAGTTCTGAAGTGAATTTTATTGCATACTTGCTGGATATATTCAAGACTATTCTACTGATGTAAACCTCATTGAACTCAATTGGGCCTCCTTCTCTCCATTTATCATGAGCCTTCGTGTAGCTTGGGCATTCCAAACTGCTATTTATGATAATTGGAGTTGAGAAATTTACTCACCCTCTTAGTGTTTATGTATGTTACTATGATCATAGACAATAACCATGATCTACTATAAAGCTGACTGTGAGGCAGAAATCTTTCGTTGCAAGCAAACCTCATTAATCAATGAGAGATGCGGCCAATACTTTACCATATTTTTTTAAACTGGAACGACCTATGCCTGTTAAAGTCAACTTGAGTCTGCCCCATTAACTTCAGCAAAATTATAGCAGCAATGACTTTGTCCCATGGTATCAATCAAATTCAGTACTTTCTACTAACATAAGGTACGTGAAGAACATATGGGACTATAAACAGTTTAACAGCAACAGTCTTAACAATATAGGCATTGTTTTATAGTCATAATTAAAACAATAGTCATGTTAGCCACCTGGGTGAAGTCAGCTGCTGAAACCAGAATAACGTATTTCATAACGTTTTGTTGATTTATTTGGTTGCTTTTTCTACAGTTTATTAATTCACATAAAGTAAGCGGAACATGGAGGGGGGTCAGTAAGGGGGGTTAGCACAATCAAACTATTGACCAATCTGTTTTACAATTTGTCTGATGTTGTTGTTGTTGTTGTTGTTGTTGTTATTATTATTATGTGGTATATAATATATGTGGTGATATATGTGGTAAAATCTTTGTTAATCAGACTTCACTGCAGATGGCTTAGACATATATAGCTGGACTCTTTCATTTGCAGAAGCTGTGCCCATGTTTATGTAACACTTTAGAGCAGGGTTTCTCAAAGTTCTCCCCATGAGTAGGGGAGAACTTCAAGTCTTTACGGGGGCAGCAGCAGTGGTACTCCCAGGGATCACGCTGCCAGCGGGGAAAAGTTATCTATTTTAACTTACCGAGGGTTCTGGCGTCTCTCCGGAGACCCGCGGCCTCCTCCGAGTGCTTCCCTGTGCTTTAGATCGCCACTCCAACGCATTTGTGACTTCTGGTTTTCGGACAAAAAACGGCAGTGGTCACAAATGCGTCGGAGCAGCGATCTACCGCATGGGGAGGCCTGCAAAGGGGGCCATGGACCTCCCTGCACCCTCCTGAGGGCCGCCAGGACCCCCGGTAAGTTAAAAAAAAATCACTTTTCCCCTGGCAGTGGCGTGATCCCCAGGAACGCTGCTGTCATGCTGCCCCACCCCTTAAAGTGGCAGGGGACAGCTTCCGATTCTCCTGGTGGGTTGCAACCCACCAGTTTGAGAACCGCTGCTAGAACGTTCAAAACACATCACATACATTATGTCAGTATTCCTTCCGAAAAGCTGCAGGGTACATCAGAATAGTTAACCTTGTGCCAGATTTTCTTTTTTTGCCCTGAAGTTTACTTTCCTGGTGAGGATTTAAATGCATACTCTCTCCAATCTTAGGCTCCCTCCAGTGTAATGGCAGGTCCCAGGTGGAATCACCTGCAGTATTTAAACGGCTGCTTTTTTGTTTTTGATTTGCTGACCATGAAGTGAAGTTGTGCAAGTCTATTGTGCACAAAATGCAAGCTGACTGTATACTAACAATATCAAAATGTTTGTTTGTTTTCCCCTTATAAGGACAGGCCATAAGCTGCATCCCCACATCCCCTCTCTGCTAGCCAATCAGAATCGAGTCTTTTCAGACTCAATTCTGATTGACTGTTTGCTTCCTTTCACGTCCTACCCCACAGCAGTGAAGGTACCCTTTGATTAAGCGAAGTTCAATTGTTTCATCTCCTCTCGCCCAGCAACGCATGAAATGGCAAGACACACTGCGCTTTTTGCGCCACTTGTTGCCGCACGGGCAGTGTGTCAGAGGCTTAACTCTGAATGCCAGATGCAAGGGAGTGGTGACAGGATATAGGTTTCTTGTTGTCTGTGTGCTCCCAGAGGCATCTGGTGGCCCACTGGGAGATACAGGAAGCTGGACTAGATGGGCTCTTGGCCGGATCCAGCAGGGCTCTTCTTATGAATGGAATATGACCAACAATTTATTTCACAATGCTATGAGATTTGTGCGCTAGGACTTGTACTTTCGTTTTTTATATGTGTGAGTACATATTTTGTTCTAAAATTACTGTCTTTACTGTATTCAGAACTTTAAAATCTTGTTGAATACTTCTTTAAGATGGGGCAGTTTTGATTACAGGTACCTTCCTGTTTCAACTGAAGAGACCTGGGTAAAAAATAAATAAATCCCTACTGCTGATTTCACTCTTGTTACGTGGAGATTTTCATGACTGGATACGATTGCAATTGTGTTGGGAAGTATGGGTTCCATAGCCATGTATGCAATTTAATATGAAGAAATAAAATCCTTAAAACCGCAGTTGTAGTTCGATGAGTTCTTTAAAAAACTTAAATACTTAAAGTGCAACAAGAGTTAATACACACACACTCACACCAACAGGCAAGGGATCCTTATATCTTAAGCCAACGTTTCACTCCTCGCGTGGAGCTTTCTGTCAAACTACGAATGCCTTCGTATTAAATTGCATACATGGCTATGGAACCCATACTTCCCAACACAATTGCGGACAAAAAACGCCCATGTTTATGTAGCTCTCTTGTTTCACAGTTGCTTACTTCAGTGTCCTTATACCACTGCAACCAGGAGCAATCTGCGTGTGGTGTGTGGCATCACACATCACATCTGGGAGCGTGTGTTTTTTTTCCTTCCCCAGGTACAGCTTGTAATGTTCTTCTGTCCAAAGCACGTTCAGCTATAGCGTTGATTAAAAAAAAAAAAGAAATTGAAGAAGAAGGAAATTGACAGATAGTAGTACAAATCCCAGTAAGCCATCTTTGATGATTTATGAAAGCTTAGCTCATGAGAAAACTGTAATGCAGTACCGGTAGTTTATAGTCCCGCTATTTCTTTGGTCTGGTAGGAAAAGAATCCACACAATTCTGAGAAGAGAGAGACTTCAAGAATAATTGTATATACACATATAGTTCACATGTTCATACCATTTGTTGAACGTTTTTGCAGTGTAATAATTTGTAATACAATAAATTGCAAATTATGACAAAAATATAGTTAACAGTGGCTTGATGTGCATCTGTGTCAGAGCTAACCTGTGGGCAACAGTCAGAGTGAAGATAGTCACTCCACCCTGTGCATTGAAGACCTTCCTCATGTAAATGTTCACCATGCGCCAAACAATGGCAGCAGGAAACAGGTTATGTTGTTGTCTTGTGCTCCCTGAGGCATCTGGTGGGGCCACTGTGTGATACAGGAAGCTAGACTAGATGGGCCTTTGGCCTGATCCAGCAGGGCTCTTCTTATGTTCTTATGTCAGGGTGGGTGGGTGGGCCTGTGCTCTGTAGTCTTCCATGTTGCATCATGTTCTTAATGTCAACATGGTGAGGGTGAAATGCCCCACGCCAAACTCTGCATAGCAGCCTGACAGACAAGTGGATAACAATCCCCGGAATCCAACCCCTGACTATGGCGATATCCTTAGCGACCTGCAGCCTCAAGGATAAGGAAGTCCTCTGAGGAGAACTTTGTGAAATGCCTATGATCCCTCAGTCTCACCCCACCCCAGAACGCATTGGAGTCAGTAGACTGCTGGCATTTTCCCGCCTCTTCCCAGAGCAGAGGGGAGTAGCAAGGCAAGCAGGGGCGGCGCGTGATATGTGCCACCCACATTTTTTTCCTCAGGTATTTTTTGTGTCCCCCAATCTTTAGGATCTTTAACTATCCTTTCAACTCCCAACTGTCACTTTCTAACTTAACTGTCACCTTTCATTGGCTATCTAGAATCTTCTTTTTATCTGAATCAGTTCTCTTCAGAACTGTTAGTTATATTCCACAACAATTACATAGCTGATCATGTGATGGAAAATGTATGCAATTAGTTTGCATTAAATTTGGTGCCAACTCCAAAAGGTTTAAATTCATATATTTAGGAAAGGATTATTTTACACTTTTTAGTGCATTTTGACAGATAGTATGTCAAAGAGGGGGTAAAATCCACCAGAGTAGAGCTGGAGGGGGGCTCTGACTCCTCCGTAGAATCACTGTGGGTTAGATTACCAGGCTCAAAGAGTGATGTAATAGTAGGGGCATGCTACCGTCCTCCAGATCAAAAACCTGAAGGGGATCTTGAAATGAGGAAGCAAATCAGGGAGGTGTCAACGAGAGACAGGGTTGTAGTCATGGGGGACTTCAATTATCCTCACATCGACTGGGTCAATTCATGCTCAGGTCATGAAAGAGAGACTGGATTTCTAGATATGTTAAATGACTGTGCCTTAGAGCAGCTTGTCACGGAACCGACCAGAGGACAGGTGACTCTGGACTTGATATTGTGTGGCACTCAAGATCTGGTCAGGGAGGTAAATGTTACCGAACCGTTGGGGAACAGTGACCATGCTGCGATCCGTTTCGCCATGCATGTCGGAGGGAGAGTGCCGAGCAAATCTGACACGAAAACCCTTGACTTCCGAAGGGCAGACTTCCCCAAAATGAGAAGACTAGTTAAGAAAAAGCTGAAAGGGAAGGTAAAAAGAGTCCATTCACTCCAGAGTGCATGGAGGCTGTTTAAAACAACAGTCATAGAGGCCCAGCGGGAGTGTATCCCACAAAGGAGGAAGGGCTCGACCAAGTCCAGGAGGATGCCCGCATGGCTAACAAGCACAGTTAAGGAGGCTATAAAAGGCAAGGAAGCTTCCTTCCGTAAATGGAAGTCTTGCCCTAATGAGGAAAATAAACAGGAGCACAAACTGTGGCAAAAGAAATGTAAAAAGATGATACGGGAGGCCAAGCAAGACTTTGAGGAACGTATGGCAGGCAACATAAAAGGGAATAATAAAAGCTTCTTCAAATATGTTAGAAGCAGGAAACCTGCCAGGGAAACGGTGGGTCCGCTGGATGGTGAGGGAGAGAAAGGGGTGATAAAAGGGGACTTGGAGACTGCAGAGAAATTAAATGAGTTCTTTGCATCTGTCTTCACGGCAGAAGACCTCGGGCAAATACCACTGCCGGAACGGTCTCCCCTGACTAAAGAATTAAGTCAAATAGAGGTTAAAAGAGAAGATGTCTCAGACTTAATTGACAAAATAAAGATCAATAAATCACCAGGCCCGGATGGCATCCACCCAAGAGTTCTGAAGGAACTCAAGAATGAAGTTGCTGACCTCTTGACCCAAATATGCAACTTGTCCCTTAAAACGGCCAATGTGCCAGAGGATTGGAGGATAGCTAATGTCACACCAATCTTTAAAAAAGGAAGGAGGGGGGACCCGGGAAACTACAGGCCGGTCAGCCTAACATCTGTTCCAGGGAAGATGGTGGAAAGTCTCATTAAGGATAAAATCTTAAAATACATAGAAGAACAAGCTCTGCTGAGGGAGAGTCAGCATGGCTTCTGCAAGGGGAAGTCTTGCCTCACAAACCTGTTAGAATTTTTTGAAAAGGTCAACAGGCATGTGGATGCGAGCGAACCCGTGGATATTATATATCTGGATTTTCAGAAGGCGTTTGACACGGTCCCTCATGAAAGGCTCCTGCGAAAACTCCACAGTCAGGGAATAAGAGGGCAGGTCCTCTTGTGGATTAGGAACTGGTTGAAGACCAGGAAACAGCGAGTGGGAGTCAATGGGCAATTTTCACAATGGCGAGAGGTGAAAAGCGGTGTGCCCCAAGGATCAGTCTTGGGACCGGTGCTTTTCAACTTATTCATAAATGACCTGGAGTTGGGGATAGGCAGTGAGGTGGCCAAGTTTGCGGATGACACTAAACTTTTCCGGGTGGTAAAGACCAGCAGGGATTGTGAAGAGCTCCAGAAGGATCTCTCCAAACTGGGAGAATGGGCAGCAAAATGGCAGATGCGCTTCAATGTAAGTAAGTGCAAAGTGATGCACATTGGGGCAAGAAACCAAAATTTCACATATACGCTGATGGGTTCTGAGTTGTCTGTGACGGATCAAGAGAGAGATCTTGGGGTCCTGGTGGACAGGTCGATGAAAGTGTCGACCCAGTGTGCGGCGGCTGTGAAGAAGGCCAATTCCATGCTCGGGATCATTAAAAAGGGGATTGAGAATAAAACGGCCAATATCATTATGCCTTTGTACAAATCGATGGTAAGGCCACATCTGGAGTATTGTGTCCAGTTCTGGTCACCATACCTCAAAAAGGATATAATTGAATTGGAAAAGGTGCAGAAAAGAGCGACCAGAATGATTCGTGGGCTGGAGCACCTCCCTTACGAGGAAAGGCTACAGCGTCTGGGGCTTTTCAGCCTAGAAAAAAGGCGCCTGAGGGGGGACATGATTGAGACTTATAAAATTATGCATGGGATGGAGAGAGTGGATAGAGGGAAATTCTTTTCCCTCTCGGACAACACCAGAACCAGGGGACACACACTAAAATTGAGTGGAGGGAGAGTTAGAACAGACAAAAGAAAATATTTCTTTACCCAGCGTGTGATTCATCTGTGGAACTCCTTGCCACAGGATGTGGTGATGGCACCTGGCCTAGATGCCTTTAAAAGGGGTTTGGACAAATTCATGGAGGAAAAGACCATCACAGGTTACAAGCCATAAGCAACCTCCTGGTTTTTAGAAGTGGGTTTTCTCTGTGCCAGGTGCAAGGGAGTGGCGACTGGACACAGGTATCTTGTTGTCTCGTGTGCTCCCTGAGGCATCTGGTGGGGCCACTGTGTGACACAGGAAGCTGGACTAGATGGGCTTTTGGCCTGATCCAGCAGGGCTCTTCTTATGTTCTTATGTTCTTATTTTGCCCCTTTTTTCCCTCCCTCCCTCCATCACAGTGCAATCCTGCCTAAAGATCCGTGGGTGGACCTAGGGCCACCCGCAGGATCTTATGCTTGCTGTGGGTCACTCCAGAGCAGCCTAGAGGTCTCCTTTGGGGAAGGGGACATTTGTCCTTTTCACCTGGTGTAGAGCTGGGAAGCCTCAATGGGCCTTCTTGGATTTCCGCCAACTCAAGAGCTGGCGTAAGTTCAAGGCAGCCGTGTAATGGCCGTCGAGCCTGGAAACGGGATGGGGATGCGGCAGCCAACATCCCCATCCCCTCCTGGGCCGGATCGGCTAACCACCGCTCTCCCTCGCCTCCTGGTCCACCCTTGCACCCACCGGTGGGAGACTTACCTTGTCCAGGAGCGGCTGGGTTGCTTCGGCTGTGGAGTGAGGGCTGCCGGCCTCCGCACCGGCGGCCCGAGTCTAGAGTCATTGCAAACGTGCTTTACAGCACATTTGCGACAGTTTTGACTGGCGGAGCGTGCGCTCTGCCGGTCTAAAGTCAGTGTGGATTGTGCTGTCACTCTATTGCGTTTTAAGAATATAAGAATATATGACCCTTCATAGTAATCATAATTTTTTTTAAGTATATACTGATGATAAGTGGTTCTACTTTAAAAGTTCAGCTGCACCCAATATTTTCCAGTTTTGATTTTCAGGTAGCAACTAGCAATTTCAGTGGGGAAAACACTCCCACCCAGCCTGTGTGAATTAGACCTGTGCTATCATTGCTGCTCCTTTGGTGTGGGCGTGGCCCACTTCCCTGCCTACTTTCCCTTTCTCTTTTTGGATTAATCACATGTGTGATGTCATTCAGTCAGGAGTCGTGCAGTGACAATGTGAACATTTTTGCAAGAAGTGCAGAAAAGCATCCAAACGGCAGATGCTTTTTCAAACTCTAGAAAATGTTTGCAAAAAATTGTGCATTTTTTGGCTCAGCTCTATTTAAAAGTATTAAGACCCAGACCCTTAAATAGGCAAATTGAGTAACTAGTTAGTTAGTTAGTTAGTTAGTTAGAGTGTGTGTGTGTGTGTGTGTGTGTGTGTGTGTGTGTGTGTGTGTGGTGAATACGTACGTCAATTAAGCACCAGCATTTGCTACATTTCTTTGGATGATCAAAAAAAATTGCTTATTATTTAATAGAAAGACAGACAGGAAAGCAAATGTAAGCAGAATGTGAAAAGCAGCACGGAAGGTCTGTATTCATTGGGGAAAAATTGCATTTGTAAGCACTTTACAATCAGAATGGAAAATCAGAAGTGCACCACCCTAGTGTTTGCTAATGCAGAAGTTGAAGAAGCATCAATTTCAAGGTGAACCCGAACAGAGAGGAAGCACAGTGCTTTGAGTGATTCTTAAATTGCCTAAGAACACTGCACATGGTACCATATTAACCTAGAGGATTTGGAGTCAGTTTGCTGGTCTTCTGTTGTAATCAAAATGTGCTTATACAATTTTTAATCTTCCTTTCTGCCAGATAAGCAGCAAGGTGGCTTACAGTTAAGACTTTTGTTTATTAACGTACATACTAGCATACTTTTGGTCAAGTAGATGCTTAGATGCAGCTAATGATAAACAATAAAACCAATGAAAAACAAGTTGAAACAGTAGAAGATATCAGGACAAAAACAAGTACAAACATCACCACCAGCATTCCAACAGTCAATAGATCACATAATCAGTCATAAGAACATAAGAAGAGCCTTGCTGGATCAGGCCAAAGGCCCATCTAGTCCAGTTTCCTGTATCTCACAGTGGCCCCACCAGATGCCTCCGAGCGCACATAGCCAACAAGATAACCTGTTTCCTGTTGTCACTCCCTTGCACCTGGCACAGAGAAAACCTACTTCTAAAGCCAGGAGGTTGCTTATGGCTTGTAACCTGTGATGGTCTTTTCTTCCATAAATCTATCCAACCCCCTTTGAAAGGCATCTAGGCCAGGTGCCATCACCACATCCTGTGGCAAAGAGTTCATAAGAACATTAAGCCCAAATTAAGTCATAATTAAGCCCAAAGGCTTGCTAGAAAAGCCAGGTCTTCAGTGCCTGCCAGGAAGTGAGCAGCAATGAAGCTTCAGATAGGAATATATATATATATATATATATATATATATATATATATATATATATATATATATATATATATATATATATATATATATATATATATATATATATATTCCTATTATTTTTCAAACATTTCACACTACTACTGTTTTTACAAACCCGTGCGTGAAAGTCCGTTACAATTTGCACTTTTTTTTCAGTACTTAAGCTTCAGATAGACCTCCAAGGGAGAGTTTATACAAGTTATACCAACCTTTACCAATTTCACTAGTTGCCGGTTAAATTCTGGCCTGGGCTCAGTTCAAAGTGCAGTTGTGTGTCCTTTAAAGCTCGAAATGGCCTGAGACCGGAGCACAATATCTCCTGACCTGCTCTCCTCCCATGAGTCTGTCTCAGAACTTAGTTCCACCTAAGAGACCCTCTTCCAGGTCTCCCACCATTGGATGACTGCACAATGGCTGGATACCATGGAGAGGGCCTTTTGGGTTGTGGTGCCCCAATCTGGAATGGCCTCCCAAGAGACGTGCAACTGGGCCAGGGTGGATATGTTACCAAGTACTTTATGCTGCCTTCTCTCTTTTATGACCATTGTGTGAAGATGGTGGGATTGTGACATGACCATTTGCAAAGGACCACCCACTGAGATTCAGAACTGATCAGGGAACGTGAACATTTCCATTTTTAATAATAATAGTATTTATATACCGCCTTTCTTGGTCATTGGATTACATGGGCAGGCTGTCCTAACCCCCCCTTGAGGGGTTTTACAATATATAAATGTCCAACCTTTCATGAACGGCTACATTCCAGGTGGTATCCTTTTTACCGTCTGACTATTCTGTTGGCTGGCGCCTCCCACACTTGTCCGACGCAGCTGGGAGCTCTTATCTCTTCTCCCGGAGGCTTTCACAGCTTTTTGTCGGCGGCGTGTCTCAAACTTGTCAAGTTCACCAGTCTTCGGGCTTACAAGATGGCAACTATCCCGACTGAGCCAGGTCATGCCACTTTCAGGTGTAAATGAATGTAGTGAAGGCATAGGCTTTGTAGGAACGTGGTTTCAAGTTCGTGCAGAAAGCTTGAGGGAAGTGAGAATGGGTGGGAAGAGTGGGGAGCCGCTCTCATCGTCCTTAATGTGTAGGGAGGAGTCAGAGTTGGGGTTCTCTTCCCCCCGAGTCTGCTGCTGCTGCTGCTGCCTCCCTCCAGCTTGCTGCAGATCAACCCGCACTGATCCTCTTTCCGCCTGCTAAAAGTGTAGTCCCTTCAAACCGGAAGTCCTGCACTTCCACATTTGAAGAAACTGCACAAGGAGCATGGTCGGGTGTGTGCGCATGCGCGTGCGTGCAGATGTGGCAGCATCGGGCAGTGTTCTGGGTCTTGCTACCTTTGTGCTTCCCCCAGCCTTGCTTTTAGCCTCAGGAGGGAACCTTGCAGGGCTAATAGGAACTTCCGGATTTTTTACAGTACCATGGCATGGTGGGAAAGGATGAAATCCTGTACTCCCTCCCTGAGTTGGGATCTGTCTACCCTTAAATGAGCATGTAGGGCTCAACGGTGTTTAATGTTGCTTGTTGTTTGGCAGACTAGTGTCATGGTGGGCTTTTGTGCTTTGAATGGCTTCTCTCATGGGCCCTTCAGGTTGGGACAAGCTAGAAATATGCACAAATAAATACCTTTCTTTCTCCACTTACTCTCACTGTAATCTCTCCTAACTGAGCACCCCACATCTCAGCCCTCTTTGAGCTGCCATTCTGGAGTTCTGATACTTAGCTGCATCCTCAGAAACAGAAGCAAGGAGTTAAATTTTAGGAGGAGAGAAGCAGGATGTGAGCAGCAGCTCTCTGCTCCACTAGTTTACTGCAGCTCCTTTCACGCTGACACACACACATGTAGTTTGTGGTATCACTGCTAAAGAACTGCAGACAGGCAGTTAGCAGACTGAATGTGAGCTGGATGCAAAGATGCCTCACCCAAGACCTCCCACGGGCAGTATGTAAATATACCTGCCGGCTGGCCACATGAGATTTCCCCCCTCCCATTACCTAGAATTGAAAGGATCTGAAAAAGACGCGGCATAATAATAGTGAAAAGACCTGAGCCATCGCCAGAATTGTCTCTGAGCTCTGGTGGAAGTTTATTGTTGCTGCATACTCTGGTTGAAATCCTGATCACTCTGCACGATGTTTGCTTCGATCTGGTATGCCAAGAAGCTGGGACGCAGGTTTGTTCATAATGCCAGGAAAGCAAAGGCAGAGAAAGAGAAGGTATGTTGTGAGTGGGGAACGGAGCCTTGCTGCGTGTGTCGCCAATCTGTCACTGCACTGTGCTGAATGTGATCGCGTTGCTCTGAAAACAGGAGCAGCTACAGTGTAATGTGATTAATTGGAGCATTGTGTGCGACTCCTGTTTGTTTGTTTGGCTTTTTCTTGCCTTGACGGTTTGCCTTAATGCTCAGAAGGAAATTGTTTCCCAAAAGTCTTTTAATATCCTGTTTTGTTTGGAAAAGAACCCATTCTGCATCTGGCGTTGTGTGTGTGCGCAGGGTAGCAGCACTCCAGTAAACTTGTTGCAGTGCTGCACTGTATGGCATGAATGAGTCCTGTCCTCCCTAAAACGACCTTTTGAATATTTTACATCTCTTTTTCCCTAGCTTGATGCCACAAGCCAAAATGCAATAAAGTATCAAATGTTGTGTATTTGTGTTCAATATTTGCATTTCCTGGTACTTGTTGCAATGCTGTATTGCAGTTGTGATACACCTCGTTAAAGGGAAAGTAGCTAGGGTTTAAAGCCATGATCAATTTATTTAACATTGTGTTATTTTACCTGACATTTTTTTCACTTAGCAATCGCCTAGCATCTTTTTGTACCAGGCTGTGTCAGGTTATGTGACCACTTTGTTTCAATGACTTGTGTTTTTTTTTTTTAACAAGTATTATTAGATTTGCAACAGGATTTCATTTGGTACCTATCCTTAAGAACAGCACTTAGTACTTTCAGATGTACTGTCACAAACGCTGTGGGGAGAAGGGAGAGGAGGAAAACAATGTTAGTATATTAACTTTATCCGCTTGCTTCTGCACCCCAACCTAACATGGTATCAACTAAATGATAGTATGTATCAGTTTTCCAAGTGGGACAGTTCAGTATTTTGAAGAACTCCAAGCAGGGGAGGAGGGAAGGGGGGGATTAGGACTTGCAAGGTGTATGGTTACCAACCATCATTGCCGGGGTTCGATGGTTCCCAATGTTTTGCTGCTGTTGAAGTAGCAAAAGGATTCATACATCAGCTGTCCTCTTGTTTCTTTAGGATCTTTTTGTGCTGTGTAATCTGATCACCAAACTCTGCCCACAATTGCTCATTCACCTGAATTCCATGGCCCAAAGGAATGTCCTTTCTCCAGAGCAATCACATAGGATGTTTTCTCAGAGGATGATGCAGTGAAGCGTTATTCAGTTGTTGCATTGCATGATTCCTGCCACACACACACACACACACACACACACACACACACACACACACACACACACATACACTGGGTTGTAAAACCATCCTTTTGTAAATTCAGTTGGCTGTGGGATCCACGACTTCAACCATGTGCTGAATACGCCCAAGCATAATAAAGTGCAAGTCTTGTGAAGTCAGACCAGCACTTCATCTAACCTACTGTTTGGTCTCCAGAAATAGCTGATGTCCATTAAGAACACGGTGAAAGCCTTGCTGAATCACACCTAATGATCCATCTTGGCCAGCTGCGTGATATGGATGCCAGTCAGATACCTCCAGGAAGCCCACAAACAAGGCAGGAAGCCCCCCCCCCCCACACACACACACACTGCTATGTGCCCTTCAGCAACTGGCTTCTTGCCTCCGAACCTGAAGGGTCTGTTTAGCTGTTGTGAATTATTCTCATTGATACAACCATCTCTGATGAATTGTTATTTTTTTTTCTTTGCTTTTGAAAAGGCCTTTGGCCATCACCACATCATGTGGCAATGAATTCCTTGTGTTAATTGTGCATTGCACAAAGTACCACTTCCTTCCGTTTGTCCTGTATGTACTGACAGTCATTTTCTTTGGATGACCCTGAGTTCTAAAGTGTGAGTGAATGAACAGTCACTCTCCATTTATTCTGTACGGCGTATGCTATTCAGAATGCTGTAAACTCTTGCCCTCCCCAGAACAGTGGGGCTCTGACAACATACCTTTTAAAAAACGTGTTCCCAGATTCCAGCATTCTAAAGCAGAATGATGGCAAAGAGCCACTGATATTCTCTCAGTGCCACTCCCACACACACACACATTGTATGAAGCACTTTCTTTGTGCAGGCTGTTTTGCAATCCCGATTCCATTTATCTCTCTCCTTTCTCCCCTCCCCACCTTTCTTTAAAAAAATACATCAAAACAGAAGCATTTATTCCTTTTGGAAGCCAGCTACATGAATGTGTGCATGTGCGGGGGGGGGGGGGAGAGAAAAAAACCCACATTAAACATCTTTGCTGCTTTGTTACAAGATGTTCTTTCTCTAAATATTGCTTCAAATGGAACTCTGTCAAATACCTGTTGCAAAGTTCTGGCTTTTGCCTTACGAAATGGAATATTCTTGTGTGAATGATGCAACAGGTCCATAGAACTGTAGTGAGCAAGCTCAGTGAGAGACATTTTCCCTATTATTTGGGAGCACGCAACCTTACACACAGCACAATCCTGTGTAACCTTGCACCAGTGTAACAGTAGATGCACCTGCTTGTGGCATCATGTGGGGGGTGTCGCATCGACGCCCCCCCCCCACGGGAGGGTGTAGCAATGCCTCTGCTTAACTGAATATCTTCGGTTCTTCTAGGTCTAAGACCTAGAACAAAATGCTAGAATTTTGAAAATTCAGGATGAATTGTTCAGGATGAAAATTCAGGATGAGGTACTAAAGGCAATACAGAAGAACCGAAGGTTTTCTGTTAAATGACAAAGAGTCCTGTGGTAACCTTAAAGACTAACAGAGAGATATGTTCTATATATGAATAGAACAATATAGTAAGCATCCTTATCATGTTTAGGATAGCTTGCCTATGTAAACCGCCTTGAAGAAATCTGATGAGAAATCTGATGATGAAAATATGAATATCAAAGAAAATATGTATAAAATGATGTATAGATGGTATATAACCCCAAGTAAATTAGCAAAAATGTATGAGAAGGTGACGAATAGATGTTGGAAATGTAAAAATCAAGAAGGAACTTTTTACCATATGTGGTGGACATGCTCCCAAGCAAAGAAGTACTGGACCCAGATTCATAAACAGATTGAGTTGATTTTAAAGATTAAGATTCAAATGAAACCGGAAACTTTTCTGTTGGGTATGTGGGATGATCATGTAGGCGAAAAATTTCAAACTTTGTTTTTATATATGATAGCTGCGGCAAGAATTTTATATGCACAATATTGGATGAATTCGGAGATACCTTCGTTGGAAGATTGGTGGCTGAAAGTTTTGGATTATGCCGAAATGGACAAACTTACAATTTTAATTAAGGAAAAGTCAGTTAACCTTTTCGTGAATAATTGGGAACCATTTATAGATTTTTTAAGAGAGAGAGAGAGGAACGATGTGATGATATGTGGATTTAATGAATAGATTGTGGGTGTTATTTTGGCTAAGTTGGAAATTATATATAGAAAATAGTGAATAGTATGCTAGTAGGATGTGACGCTTTGTGCTTGCTATAATTTTATGAATTATGTATTGTTTTTATGTTATTATATCAATAAAATATAAATATACCTAAAAAAAAAGAATTCTGATGATGAGAAAGGCGATATATAAATACAGAAAATAAATAGATAAAAATGTGGCCCTTTCTGAACGAAAATGGCATTTGAAGCAGTGCACAAATTCTGCACCCCCCATAACTCTCACATGTGCACTAGCTTGCATCTGCATCCCACCACCTTCCCCTCACTCACCTAAGCTGCTGGGTGGGCAAGGAGAGGTGGACAAGGGGAGGTGTGGCATGGCAGGGTGCAGAGAAGTGGAGCTCACCCTCCCTCCCTTACCTTGAGCGATGGCACCACCTCTTTCCTCCATGCCATCCTATTTGAAATGAAAGGATGAGCGGAGCTGGGAAGTGTGGAGGAAGGAAGTGGCATTGGAGCTCAGTGTAAGGTGGGGAGGTGGACCACTGTGCTTAGTCTCTCCTTGCCCACCCCGGTTGCCTAGCGGTGGTGCCAGCTGTTCTTTTTCTGTCTTCATCAGCACTGCAGGGAGAGTTGGGCTGCCGCTGCCCTAGTCTTCTTCCTGCTCACTCTCAGCAAGTGGGAAGAGAACCTGAGACCAAGCAGTTCAGTGGACAGCAGCAAGCTGGAGGCGTCAGTGGGCAGAGGCGGGGTGAGGGGCACCTCTCCTCCGTTCTCCACTCTCCTTGATTCACCTCTTGAAACAGTTGCTTCTGTAGGTTTCATCGGTAGGTTGGCCCTGGGCAGAAACCACTTGCAGCATGATGATGGAACCAGATGATGCTTAATATTCACAAGGTTGAGGAGCAGCATTTGCAAAGACTGCTACGGGAAATAGCTGACAGGGACCGAGGAGCATCCAGTTCAAGATGAATCACCCCTGAAGGATGATGCTGTGGTTTTTAGTGTCATCCACATGGGCATAAGGTAGAGTTGGGCAGTAGGTAGATGGAGAAGGACATGACAGCCTGTTAGAGGCCAAAGGGCCTGAGGGGAAACATACATGCCCAAGACATTTGGAGAGGAACATAACTAAGGTGTTAAGGCTGATCTACACAACAGGCAGAGGCTCCGCCGTCGCCTCTGCCTGGCGCCTCCGCGTTGGAAGCGGGGGAGTGTCTTCAAGCCTGTTGCCCCTCATGTTGTCCCGCCTTCCTAAGAAAGCGCAGTTGTGATTGGTTAAACTCAACCGCGCAACGATTGGCCGAAACCTCAGCTGTGAACCGTCTGTGACCCCAGCCCATTTCCTCTCTCGCTCTGCCTTGGGCATTTGCCTTCCGCATAGGATAAGGCGGGATATGAAGTCCATAAATAAATAAATGAATGAATGAATTAATAAATAAATAAGTGCTGTTTTTGGGAGGGAATGCAAAGCAGGGGAAGCCCTTCAGAGTATCAGTCTCTGCTCTGCTCCCTCCCCACCCGCAGTTCACCATTGCCAGTTTGCCAGGATGCCTTTTTTTGCTAACCACGGCACCAAAAAGGTGAAAGTCAGGAGCGGACGCCCCAGCCAGGCAGCACTAGCGAGCCAAGAAGGAGAGAGAATAAATGAATGAATGAATAAATAAATAAATAAGTGCTGTTTTTGGGAGGGAATGCAAAGCACTCTGCCCGTGCGTCCATACCTTTATCCATGCACAGAAGTTATTGAGTTGTGACTGTAGGCAAGGGGGCATGAATTTAAAATTTAAATTTAAAAGGAGTCCAACTGTTCCACAGACCCCAATATCTTCACCCATTCCCAGACAGTATTCGAAAAGTAACCTAGCTTCATCTGCACTGTTAATGGGTTTGCTGGGTCGCCATGGGCTCCCAGGCTTCTCTATATCTCCCTGAACAGTGCTTCATTCAAAAATTCCCAGCAAACAGGACGGGAATGGAGTTGCTGTGTTTGCTGTGTGGATGTAACCTCCAAGGTGATTGGTTGTCGTTCACATTGGCATTCAGCCACCCTCCCCCCCCTCTCCTGTGATTGGTAGGCTGCAGCAGCTCCGCGAGCCACCTCCAAGCTCTGCCGTCACGCCCCCTAAAAAATAGAACACTCGACTTGGAGTACACAGCAGTGGGGCGAAGGTCTGGCGGCTCCGCCGGATTAAAAAACGCTCCGCGACGCTGTTGTGTAGATCAGCCTTTATGCTGGAAGCCACCAGGCTAAGGTGGGGAAGCTGTTTGTGCTAAACAAGAACATAGATATAATGGGCATAAAAGAAACATGGTGGAATGCAGAGACTCACAGCCCAATCCTATGCTTTTCCCCGCCATAGCATGTAGGCACACCAAAATGGGCTGCAATGCATGCTGTGCTAGGGGGACCAATTAGGATGCTTGGGGGGGGAATTATTATGTGACTGCCAATGGGTCTCCTCAGATCTACACCAGCTGGCAACGGAGTTGCCCATGCCGTGTGCCACCTCTGATGCACTCCCGGCCCTCCCATCCTGGCCCACCCCACTGACTTACCGGTGTTGGCGGCCTTCTTCACCCTACTACCAAGTGCAGGGCCTCCATGGCGTTTCCAGTAGCGGCCTGAAATCGCATGGCTACACGTGCTTTTGGAGCACCGGCATTTGCAATGGCCATAAAGTGCATACTGACACTGGCGTCACTGTAGTGTGGGGGGGGCGGTCCGCCGGGGGGGGTGACGTGCGTCACCCTCCGAGGCCGGAGCAGGCCTCGGCACATTGTCTTCGGGTGTGGCTCGGCCTCTTCAACGTTTGCCCTCAGCGCCGGCTTTTCGCAATTTCGCGCATGCGCAGAATGTTGCTGAGGGCAAAAGGAGCTTTCCAGCTCCTGTTGGCTTCCCGGCATCATTAGTCCATCTTCTTCTCCCCCCACTCACCACCACACAACTTCTTCCTGGTTGGAAGCGACTGCTGGGCTGGGTCCCCCTTGTTGGGAGCCCAGCTGAGAGACAAAGAAGCAGTCCTCCCTCCACGGCAAATAGTGCCAATATTTTTCTCCTATTGTGCAAATCCTTAGTGATCTAAAACATGTATGTTGTTATTTTCTATAATTGACCCACTTCGGTCCAGCATAAAAACAAGACTGAGTGATGCGACCCCAGAAACTAAAAATTTGGGGACCCTGCTCAAGAGTCCACTAAGTTAGAGAACTTAAGTGGAACAAACCCGTCCACAGAATTGCCACGGATGGTTATACCAGGACACAAAAATAATTTCGTGCCGAGGACAGTTTCACTGCACTGACCTAAACTCTAGAGTGATAAAAATGGAGAAGGAAATCAGGGAGACAGTCAAAGTGTTCGAAATTACCCATTAGTTCAGTTACAGTTACCTTCACATCAGGTGGGTAACTGGCAGCCCAATTCTGTCTAACTTTTACACTGGTGGAGTGCTTAATGAGAAGAGTCAGGGAACCTATAAATGCAAGACTTCCCTTAGAAAATGGAAGTTTTGCCCAAATTAGAAAAAAAAAAAAGAAACACACATTCTGGCACAACACATGTAAGATGAGCAAAAAATAAAAGTGAGAATTATATTGCTAAAAACGCTTTAGTTTTACTTTTAAAGGTTGGTGCTCTAGCTTTGAGTCTAAAAGTTCTCCAAGACAGTTTACAAAAGATTATGCAGTACAAAGTTATGTTACTGTGACAGTGAAGGCAGGATGCTCTTAGCACTGGGATGGAAAATTAAAATTACAGCATTATAATGTCCTTCTACAAATCTGTGATGCGGCTACATTTGTGCAAGTGTGTACAGTTCTCGTCACCTCATCTAAAAAGGGTATTGTAGAGCTGGAAAAGGTCCAGAAATACGAGAGTGATGAGCAGGGTCGGGGGCTGGGTGACTTCCCGATGATGAAACGCGAAAGCGTTGAGGCTCTTTAGTTTAGGAAAATGTTGACTAAGGAAGGACATGATTGAGTTTTCTAAAATTATGAATGGTACAGAAGAGAGGACTGTACACAGAAATAAGTACTTTCCCCTTCTCATAATACTTGAAGTTGAGGCCATCCAACAAAACGGGTTGGGAGCAGATTATGACAAAGCAAATCCTGCTTCCCAGAACACATAATTTTATGGAATTTGCTGCCATGAGATATAGAGGCAGCTGATTGGCAGCAATGTGCCGCTGGAAACCATTTGCTAGGGTGTAACAACAGGAGTGGGCTACTGACTTTGTGCCCTGGTTGTGGGCTCCCAGAAGCAACACATTGGCCTCTGTGGGCCACAGGATGTTGCTCTAGATGGACCTGTAGATCTGATCTAGCAAGGCTGCAGTTGGGGTCCTTAAAGTGCTCCAAGACATTTTGTTGTGTTTTCTGCAAATTTAACCCAACTACCCCTTATGGAAGTTGTTACCAAAGACTTAAAGGATGCAGGGAAACTCTGCATGGGGAAGGGCCATAGCAAAGAACAGAGCATATCCTTTGCATGGAGAAGCTTCTAGGAGTTGCATCATCACTGAACATCCAGAGGTGGTATCATGATGAGTTGCAAGCAACACCGTACAGCTGCCGCCCGAAGGGGTCCGTGCGATGGCGTGGACCCCTTAGAGGTGTGTTCTGAGCTACTCGGAATCTCACAGCTAGGTGTGTTCCTGCTACTCGCAATCCTGATTATTTGAAAGAAGGAGCATGTAACATACTCACAACACTGTGGATAATTCAAAACTAGAAGGTATGATGGGGCACATTAAGAGAACAGCTGCTCAAAATAGTTTTGATGATGGGAGATGGACTGATAATGAAAGAACTCAAGGAGTAGCAGCATCTTGCGCACACAGAAGAGAGAGCCACATGTACAGGTGTAATATAGAGGGAAATTGGCTAACATTTTATGAGACATAATGGCTACCAGAAGTGGGCATGACTCAGCTGTGTACAGTGACATTAAAGGTCTCAGCCTTTTTTAGAATGTACCAAGAAAAGCATCTTATTGTGGCCTTGGGACTGATGTAATTCAGGACCAGTGTAAACCTCATTTATTGGAGTGCCTGGTCCATTTGTGTGCGTGCTATTCTGAAGAAGGATGATGACAAATCTGAAAGGATTTGAAGGAGAACAATGAAGATGAGGAATGATCCAGAAGACAAATTATCTAAGAAGAGACTGCAGGAAACCATTATTTTATCCGGGGGGGGGGGGGAGAGACAAAAGATGGTGGGGGAGACATTCTGACAGTGTTAAAATACTTACACGTTTTCTTGAATTGCAGGGGGCTAGGCTTACCCCTTTGCGTCGTCCCCTTTAGATATTGTGTTTAGAAAGCTATGGAGTGACCTGCTCTGACTCAAACTGGAATAGAGTCAAGGGTTAGGAGCCCCCTACCTCTCCCCCATAATTTTAGCGTTGCTTAAAACCATGTCCGAAAGGAAGAGGGCATGGATTACCCTGTCCCATGGTAAGAATTAGCGTCAGTGTATACAATAGGCAAGTGATGGTAACACTTTTGTGGGTTTGTACCATTTTAGGCTGCAGATGTGTGGCAGTGGGGGGAAATCGGAACATTCTCCCCCATGGAGAAAAAATTCTGTATACAGTAAACTAACACTTCAGAGAGAATGCTATTCTAGAATCCTTCTTTGTGACTGCCCAAAGGAGTGGGTGGGAGGGTGTCAGATGCTCGCAGGAAGTTCGAATGAGTCCCGAGGCTCAGTACAGCCAGGTAGAGCCTGGGTCGCCCCGCCTCCCTGTAGCCCCACCTTCTTCCTTCCTTCCTTCCTTCCTTCCTTCCTTCCTTCCTTCCTTCCCCACCTTCTTCCTTCCTTCCACACCTTCCTTTCTGGAGATGCTGTGGCAAATTCGCACCTGGCGCTATTGGCGCCGGTCCGGGATTCTGTCAGTTGTATAAATGGGGCTAAAAACACTAAAAGCCACTTGGACAGAATTCAAGAGGTATTTGCTATATCGCGTGAAACTGCTGTGGGGTCGGGGGCGCTGGAGTCTTTGCATATCTCTCCAGATATCTGCAGGCTCAGACCGCAGCCACTTTGCTGAAGCTAAGCATTTCTGGGGCTGAACGTTGCCTGGGGGGGGGCGGCTGCGTAGCAAGGGGGCGGCTTCAGTAGCAAAAAAACACGTTAAGGAATCATCAACATGCACCCCCTTATAAAGCTCTACGTAACCATGAAATATAGGAAGTTCTATACAGTATAACCATCATTGCAGTTTTAGAAGACATCTGAAGGCCACATAGTCCAGTGGCTGGATACGCTATCCTCAAATGCCTGTGGCAGATTTAATAGTCTAAGGTTGTAAGAACCATCCTTCATTTCACAGTGTTTTTGAGACACAAAACTGAATGGAAGTATTTGAACACCGCGATATTGTGCTTTTTATTAATATAATGCCCAGCATACTATCCATGATCCAGGCTGCTCTTTTCATTGTTCATTTCCACTAAAGACAATTTACAATAGATATTCTTCAGAAAAATATTTCACGGGCAGCCCAATCCTACCTAACTCTCCCCCCCCCCCACCGAATGCAGGCGCACCAGTGGGGTGTGTGTTGCATCCTGGGAGGGGGGAAGTAGCTGCAGAGAACTTTTGTTCCCTTACCCTGGCAAAAGCCTCCAATTTCCATGTGGGTCTCTTAGGTCTTGTGCCAGCTAGTGTACTGGCAGCAGAAGGGGAGAAGGATAGGATCTGACCCCATGCAAATGCTGCCAGTTCCACTCCTTCCCCCTCTCCACTCACCTCACGCTGGTGGATGGAGTTTTCACTGCAGGTCAGTATTGTTGGCCGCCAGCGATTGCACTGGCGTCCTCACTACCACGTTTGCTGGAAGAAGTTTCGTTCTGCCAACGTCAGAGGAGGGATAGGATTGGTCTTTCAGGTATGTATGAAATAACTGCTCTTAGCACTAATGCTATTTGTAGCATCTTCAGTGTTCAGGAGGCTTGCCATATATTGCCCTTCATCTCTGTGAGGCATTATAACCCCCTATTGCAGATTGGAGGGGGTCTGAGGCTAAGGGAGAATGGCCAGCCTAAAGGCTGATCTACACTGCATGAATTCCGGCACGTGCAGCACATGTGGAGTGGTGTGGCTTCCATTTTAACCGATCGCAACAGAACGCGGGAGAGCAGCACTCTCCCGAGTTCCGTTGTGCTCGGTCGTGGACCATGCTGTTGTTTGGCCGTGTTCGGCCAATCAGAAGAAAGTGAGGGCGGGATGTGGAGAGAAGTGTTTCACCAATGGGATGAGAGGGGGGCTTTCAGCCAATCGAATTGCTCTTGTGTTTCAGCCACTCAGCGTTCAGCTTGAACTTAAAGACAAAGATGATGACTGAAAACCAAACCTCATGCTGGGCTACTGATATTCAATTCATACCGTTTGTTTTTCTCCTTTGTCTATCTGCCCCTCTCTCTCATCTCTCCTCTCTCGAAACATCCACTCTGTACAAGGCTCCTCCCCTCTGCAATTGACCTATCACAGGGGGCCAGCAAGCGACCAATCAGGAGGGACAAACATGTAGACAACACGTTGAAAAAATCTGGTGGAGCCATGGCAGCGTCTAGCGGCGGGGCTTGCCATCCCCTATGCTCATGACGACCCGAGGCGCCCCGAACCCGAATGGCTTTGGTGTAGTTCCGGCCTAAGTCCACCTAGTGAGGTCTTTCCTGGAAGAAGTGACTTATGAACTGTAGACACCCTGGTGGCACACATTTACTGTAGACACCCTGATGGCACACATTTCATTTCAATCGCCACTACACTATGCAGTTTACCACGAAGAAGACCAAGAGGTCTGTTTCCATGGTGAGCAACGCTGGGACAATGAACCCTTAACAAATTTCAATGTCATACTGTTTATGTGTTAAAGAGAAATGAGTTGAAAGGGAGTCGGACTCTGCTGTGTCAGGATATAGCAAATAGCTACTAGTCATGATGGCAGGATAGAGCCTCCACGTTCAGAGGCACTCTACCACTGGCTACCAGCTCATGGGGAGTAACAGCAGGAGAGGACTTTTGCTTTCATGAACTGCTTGTGGGCATCCCAGAAATGCCTGGTTGGAGGATTTGGAATTTACTGGGGGACTTGAACTGTATGGGTTCAGTCCCGAGAAAGTTGGTTGCATCTACCTCTCGTTGATTTCAGGGTATCTTGCTTATATATAAATTGATTTGATGGAGGCTGGAACCAATTTACACATTGTATTGGTGCTATGCCTGCTGCTGAGACCTCAGGCTGCATAGGTCCCTCTCCACACAGTCACCTGCTCACATGCACGATGCTGCTTGGACCAATTACGACCATGCCAGGGAAGCGCCTTGAAAATCAAGGGTCTCCCCAGTGTGGTTATAATTTGCTCGGAATAAGGTGTGTGATTGATTCTTACAAGCAGGTAACTATGAAGGGACGGGAGAGACTTGCATAGTTGACAGCTACAACAGCCCAGAGAAGGTGCCCTATGAGAGCGAAATGGGTCTTCGGAATACCAGATGTTGGGAGCAAACGACAGGGAAACTGGCCTCTGTTTGAAAGAAGGTGCTGCCGCCGAAGGAGGTGGAGACGTGTTCCAACGTCTGGCCAGTACATGTGTCCTTAAGCTCTTAAGAGGTGTTGTCTCATGTTGGTCAGGCGCATACTTGAAAGAGCATGGTTGGGAGCTCAGTAGCCGTCAGTGGGACGTTCAGGCACCATATTGTCAGGTCTGCCTCAGAAGCCAGCAGCCCCCCCCCCCCCAGCTCCTGCTGCCTCTGAGAGCTGCTGTGCAAGGAAGAAGGGCCTTCTGCCAGGGACTACTTTTACGTCTGTGGCCCAAAGGAGGAGCAGCCATGGCCCCTGTGAGTGTCCCCTGGTGGCCATTCTCCTGGGGGACTGTATATGTCAGAAGCCAGCAGCCATTGGAATACCTGACCTGGGGTGAGGAATGTTGCCATCTTCCCCCCCGCCCCGCCCCTGATGCCCAGTTTATGTAAACTGCTCTTAGAGGCTCCAGCCTCAAAGGCAGCATGCAAATACATACCCGTATTGTCCCGAGTATAAGACGCACCTGATTATAAGACGCACCCTTAAAGTTTGGTGCTATTAAAAAAAATTAATTAAATCACTGGCATTAAATTGCAACAGCCTGATTATAAGACACACCCCTAGTTTAAAAACTTAAATTAGGAGAAAAAAGTGAGTCTTATACTCAGACCAATATGGTAATTATTGTCCATATTTGGCCCATGTGAGCTTTTTCTCTGGTCCCAAAATTCCCATGTTGCTGCTGTATGGTGACTCTCTAGAGAAGGCTGGTTAGGGCAGCAGTGGTATTGCTAGCTTGCCTGTGTGTGGGGGGGAGATGATATGTTTCGCGTTATCGCCCCACCCCCTGCACTCCTGGAAGTCTTCATTTGAAGCCTTACAGGACACAGGGTGGGCAGGAGGGCCCAACAAAGGAAGGTGGTGCAGAAATGCTCCACGGCTGCAAACGCAGCCACTCCGGCTGCAAAAAAGCAGCCGTGGAGCAAAAAACTGCTGCCGTGGCTCCTCCTCGTGAAGAGCCCACTGCTGTCACCTGGGGGCACTGTGCCCTCTCCTGGCTCTGGCCTGGCTATGCTACTGTAGGACAGGGTTTGATGGTGGGAAAGCCCTTGGCGGTGGGGAAACAAGCTTGGTACTTTAAACCACTGAACCATGACCTGTCGATCAAAAGGTCGGCAGTTCGAATCCGTGCGACGGCTCCTGCCAACCTAGCAGTTCGAAAGCAAGAAATTGCAAATAGATTAATAATAGGTACCGCGTCAGCGGGACACTAACAGCGTTCCATGCGCCTCGGTGTTGAGTCATGCCGGCCACATGACCATGGAAACGTCTTCGGACAGCGCTGGCTCTTCAGCTTTGAAACGGAGATGAGCACCGCTCCCAAGAGTCGGACACGACTGGACTTAATTGTCAAGGGATACCTTTATCCATACAGAGCAGTCTTCTAGATAAGCTGGGGAAAAGGTGACATGAACAAACTTTTTCTCTTGTTCAGATTTTAAACAAAACACCACACCAGAAAAATGAAGCAGCATGACATTTGGAAAACCGCTTCCACACCGCTGCTTGCATTAATTGCTAGTTTGGGAGCTCCTGCTGTGAATCAAATGGAGTTGGTTTGGATTTTTTTGCTAATGAATCGCCTGCTTTATTACCACTGAGTATAAGATACTGTGTTTTTCTAAAAAAGTATAACGGAAACTTGAGGCTTTTGGCTAGCCTTCTCCATTTGGGTCTTGCAACTTTTTAAAAAGAAAGCATTAGCACCTTCAAACGACTGCAGAGTCTGTTGCATGTGCGAAGATTGATTCCCTCTGCTTGCATTTCCTTTCTCATTCTGTTAACATTCACAATGCTTCGAAATGCATTTAATTCAAATATTTGTCAATGCTTCATTGACCTCCACCCCCACCCCAATTTTCTTTGCTTATTTCTGCACTCCAGAAATGTGTTACAAAGAAGGTATACCCAGTAGGACAATGTAACTGCCTTACCAGCAGTCATGTAGTTGATGACATTCATGCTTTTGAGAACTGTAGTACCTTTGAGTATTGGATTTGTCTGCTGGATCTGAGTTCAAGTTCTGCCTCTGTTTTGGACAGAGGATTATGCAAGCTTTTCTCTCATCCCATCAGGATTAAAAAGACTGCAAGAGTCAAAAAAAGGCAATGGAAATGGAAGGTTCATCATGCACCTTCGTGGAAGAAGACCCACTGGTGGACGCAGGTAGCGTTCCCTCTAGGAATTAGCGCTGCTGCATGGAGCAAGCCTTCTGTGCTGATCAGCGGTACGGTGGCATCTTCCTGGTGGTTAACAATGATGTCATCATGTCATCACCGACTTCCAGGTCAACCGAGCTCCGAGCTGCATTGAGCTTGGTTGAGAGGTGCGCAACTGCACGCCTTAGGGGGAAACTAGATGCTGGGCCTGAATTTAGTAATGTAGACCACCTGATTGAGGGAGCTCAAGCCTTCTGTGGAATATGCTGTGACAAGACATCCCAATTTCCCATAAGTGCTTTCCTGAAGTGCCAACAGACCATCCTATATAGAGAGCACTACAGGAGTACAAGGCATTAGGACAGGGTGTTGCCCTCTAAACCATATTCACTATTCTATTGGCTAAGACTTCAGATTCTAGTTCTGGACCCGGTTCTCACTGAGGTGGTAAAACTAGGCCTGGGTTGTAGTACTGCAGATTTCAGGGGACAACTCGCATGATTTAATATTCTTCCAGGCGCACACACAAAAATCCACATTAAAAACTGGCGTGTCAGGAAGAATTCTAGGCTACACTTTTTCTCCTTGATATTTAGTTTTCTGTGTAGTGGGATTTTTAATTGAGAAATATTCAGTAATGTCAGCCACCAGCAGGGGCGTCACTAGGGGGGGGGCATGGGGGCGCAGACTGCACCAAAATGACTTTCTATTGGTTACCGGTGGTGCAAAAACGTACTACTGGTAAAAAATTACTGGTGCATTACTGGTGCATTACTGGAAAATGCACCACTGGTAGAAAATAGTTTTTTTCCCCGATCTCTGCCGTGACTCGCATGGGGATTGCATTTCCCAGGAGACCATCATATCATGTGGTCCTTTATGGAAGGAGGTCCATGGGGGAGACACCATGAGATCTTGCTCCAGGTATCACCAACCCTAGTGACAACTCTGGCCCCCTGTTCTAACTGCAGTCTATATGGTTCAGCCTCGGTGTTTACCACCTCGGTGAGTGACTCAAGTCTGAGTCAGTAGACTCAAGTCTACATCACTGGAAAGCACTATGCAATTTTTCATAAGAGCAACCTCAAGGAAAAATTGCAAAGCATTCCACCAATTAGAAAATGCTGTAAATAAGTTAAGCAGCGACAGTCGTTTGAGTTCTCTCTGCACCATTTCTGTGACTCTTAAAACCTATGTGGGTATGAAGTGGCTTTAAATACGGTATATTGCCAGAAACAATCTTCATGGTGTTCTTAAAACTTCAGGGAAAGCATTAAAGCTGCAGCCAGCACACACATCTATTCATTATACTTTCTCTACCCTTCATGTTCTATGAGACCAAAGCCTCCTTCTGACAGGATAAAAGGGTTGAATCTTAACAAGGTGTAAAAATTAATTTGCAGATAGAATTGCTGGCATTTAAGAAATGTATTGTAGAACATTGCACATATCACTTTGAGAGATTTTGGACTGTTTCTGTGGAGTGACGTTTTGGGAAGAGCAGCAGGGGCGAGTCACACACTGGCGTCGCTGCAGGGGGGCGGAGCTCTAAGTTCCGCCGCTGTCCAACCTCCGTTACACCGGTGCATGAAGCGGCCCCGCCCCTTGCCTTTGGAACCACTTCATGCACCGGTGTAACAGAGGGTCGGACTGCGGAGGAACTTAGAGCTCCGCCCCCCTGCAGCGACGCCAGTGTAGTCACACACACCTTATGGTGAAGGATTTGATTTTCCTTGGAAACAAGTGCAAGTGTGTGAGATGGGTTTGGAATGATAGGGGAAACCACCGCACTGGGAAGATTTTGAAACATTTTTAGACATACCGTCCGAGGACTGATGTGGTTGCCACCCACATTGTCTGTTCTGTGATTGTGCTGTATTACCGACCTGGTGTGAGCTCACTATGAATGTGCTCACTATGAATGTGGTCCATGACAGAATACTGCTAAAATGATGGCCTGCTTCTCTTTGCCTAGCAAACTCTATTCAATGATGGTTGATCTTCCTGGAATAGTTCTGAAAACAAAGAAGTACATCAAGTCAAATAATTATGATAATGACCAATTGAGGATAAAAACAAAATAGGATACATTTATGAAGACTAGATGCAGTAATTTTCAGAAATGTCTTGCTCTCAACATTATCTGATCCATACTCAAATATGTGAGAAAGGCAGCCCAAATCTACCTAACTTTCCCCGCACCGATTCAGCAGTGCCAGCATGGGCTGTGGGTCAATTTAGGAAGTTGGAGGTCTCCTCGAGGTAAGGAGACACTTGTCCCCTTGCCCCAGGAAAAGCCCCAGCTGGCACCATGGGTGTACTCCGACCTGCACCTGCCATATGACTGGTGTAAGTCTGAGTTGATCTATGTCAGCGGATCAGGCCCAGGAAGGGGGATAGGATAGGATGCACCAGTGCTGCCGATTCCATCCCCTTCAGGACCCAATCCACCACCACCCCGCCCCTGTCGCCACTTTCCTCTCAACTGACTCCTGCCAGTTGTGTCCCCTGTCCTCTGCAACTATGGTGCCATTGGCATCCCCAAGTTCAGTGGACCTGGCAATGATGTCATAACTAGGTGCCAGTGTGCTCTACCAGGGGGCAGCCACCTTGCTTCTGTGTTCCTGTGGCAGAGAGAGGTTCTGTGGGCAACACCCTCCTTTTTTCCATGCTGGAACTCAAGGCAGCAGGCATAGAGGATTCCCAGGTGTTCTCCCATCTGAGCAATGACCAGATGTAGTCCTGTTAGGGGAGACGACAGACTGTAAGGTGGTAGGCTGAAGGTTGGGGACGTGGTTTGCAACCTCCATCCATTTTTACTCTAAAAATCAACAGGGCTCCTTTGCTCAGCCAACACGAAGCCATCTGCAACTTAGGGATGTGTTCCGAATGAATTTGCTTGGAAGGTTGGTTGTTGCCACACAGGATACAATTACCGTCAGTCTTTTGCCATCAAGGAGGAGGTTTCATTTCAACGGAGCACCTTCAGCTTTGCCACATTAAGTAATTAAATATTTAGCTGTGTTTTAAATTAGGCATGCCCTGCAATCATTGGGAAAGGGCTCTTCATTTTCTGCGGCATGAATGTTTTACAAGGAGCGGTATTGCTTCTGGTAAATTAATAATGAAGATTTTGGAGTTTTAACTGATTATTAAAATCTAAGAAAAATTAATTTAGGGATGTAAAGTCAACATCTAGAGTGGGCGATCCCAATTTGTTGTGGCATTAAAAATGTGCTAGTTATCAGTTAATTGGAATGACAGTTGAAAAATTAAAAACTGAAGCAATTTGCTATGTCTCTTGGGGCTGATTTCCATGTTACATATTCATAATCACAGGTTCATTTCTCCCCCTTCACTGTTTTGCAAACCCAGCCAGGCAGTGATGGCTGCAACCTGTGGGATGTGCCATTCAAGGGCTCTTCATTCCCCCCCCCCCCCAAGCTAAGGGGTTAGTTACACAACCCAGGTCCCTGCTTAGGGTGCGTGAAGATGCACATTGCATGCCTTGCCACCCTGATGCCCACTGCTAAGTATTTGACAATAATGGGACTTACTTCCAAGTAGACATGCATTGTACTGGGCTCACAGTAGCATTGCTAATTCTTATGCCTGAAATTCTGGTGGAAGAGGGTGGCTTGTCTCTGAAATTATGCTGCTTCGCATCTCTAAAGGGACTATTCTGCATCTGTAGTGCTGCCACAGAAAGGGCACTCCTCTCTGTGCCCCTTTTGACTACAGTAGATTTCACGAAAAAGATGGAACATCTAGCGAATGTAAAGAGTTCTGCTGTTGAGGAGGCTCATGCAGGAGAAAGTACAGGTGGGCCCCCATATCCGCTGGGGATATGTTCCAGGCCCCTCCGTGGATACTTGAAACCGTGGATAAGACCGAACACCCCCTCCATGGTTTCCTGAGGGGCCCCCCACCCTGCCTCCCCTGCAGGCAGGCATGCTTGCCCCCCCCATAGCTCTTCTTTTTCTTTCAGCAAGCTTTGTTTCTTCCTTAAAACAAACAGAGAAGCAGTCTCCATTGCAGGCAAGTAGAATGAGACTAAGTCCTAGAGAGGCTCTGCAAGGTTTCTGTTAACCTTGCAGAGCCTCTCTAGTACTTAGTCTCGTTCTACTTGCCTGTAATAAGCAGTTTTCCTGTTTCTTTAAGGAAGAAACGAAGCTTACTGGGAAAAAAATAAAAGCCTGGGGGGGGGGTCTCCACGATCCGTGGATAACTGAAAACGTGGATAACGAATCAGTGGATATGGGGGCCCACCTCTACAGTACTTCCTAAGCTATGGTGGTCCCAGGTTGTTAGGAGATAATGTAAGTACTTTGAATTGTGTTCAGAAACATGCTTAAAATTAGGCTTACCAGATTTCCCTGGCTGTAAACCGGGATACCCCCCCAAACAGTTAATTAATTAAATGAATAATTAAGTAATTAATTGAAATAAAGTTTAAAAAATAAAAAAAAATTGGGCGTGAACTGCCCTTTTGCCAGCCGAAGGGCAAAAAATAACAATAAATTTTATTTATTTATTTTTAAATGAATTAATTATTTTACTTACCTGTCCCACCGGTGGTGGCGGAGGCTTCCACTGGGCCCAGAAAGCCCGGAATGGATGGTAAGCCTACTTAAAATATAACCTCGCTTGGCAGTATGCTTTCCTGTATCAAGTTCTGAATGTGTTGTTCTGGATGTGACAGTACTGCGTCGCTACACCCTGGACTGGACTTTCAGCTCTTGGAATGGGAAGAGTGAAACATTCGAAATGAATGCTCCTCCTCACAAAGCTAGGCCTCAGCACCTTGCCTCCCCCCCCCCCCCAGCCAGTTCCCTGCCTCCTGTTCCGATAACACACACTCAGCATGACAGAGATAAATTATTTGAAATTGGCTAGCACCCCCCCCCCCCCGTAACTTTCTCCCTGTTTGACAAAGGCTTTGATGCCACATGACATAATAGTAGTAGGGGAAAATAATCTGTGTGTGTTGAAACCAGCTAGCTAATGCAAGATGCCTTAGCTATCTCTCTAATTAAAACAGAGGGCTGACTTCTTTGCGAACATAATGGACCTGGCCCTAATCATGCATGCATGCCAATAATTCAGGATATATACTTTTTCAGATCAAAATTGTTTCTGCTCTCTAGAAATGGGTCACATCTACAGCAGAGAAGGGTGATTATTTTAATTGGCATCATTAACTTTTCTTGTAATTATCCTTGCCGCTTCAAAATGCAAGTGATTTCTCTCTTCCCCCACCTCCAAGCATGGACACAATGTACAGTAGCTGCCTCACTCTGAGAGCCGAGCTTGCTGCGTGTAGTAATAATAATGAAGATGGCTTTGGAAGGGCTTAACGACGCATAATTGGAAGCTAAGGTGTCATAGCTTTGTGTCTGCAGGAAGACAGAGGCTTCCAACACTGATGGGAAGGTAATCGAATTAACTGCTGCCTTTTTAAGCATTGCTTTCATTAAGGAGGATAATAAGCACATATTCATAAAGCACTGTCAGCTTGGGATAATATCTGTTAATATGAAAAATCCTTTGTAATTATTTTTTTATATAAATTATTGAGCATGTTTAGTGAGTTTTTAATGCTGTATCCTCAGGATACATTTCACTAAAATAAAAAGACCTGTCCCAGCAGAGGTAGTTAAGAAGATGTATGTTCGTATTTTTAGCTGTCGTAAGTCTTGGTCCTTGCTTAAAGGTCCTTGTCGGATCTGACAAGGTCCAAACAGGAAGCTAGGAAAGAGGAGGAGGAGATGTACTTAGAGGCATCTGATGTACTTAGAGGTACTTAGAGGGAAGAAGAGGCAAGATTCTAATTGTCGACCTCGATGCCAGAATGCAGTGATGGTGTGATTATGGGAATAGAAGATGTACACGAAAGAGCTTCCATTTTGGTGGAAGGATGTAAGAGTGTGGCCAAAGGAACGAGGAGTTGTCAGCAAATTTGAAAGTGTTTTGCCATTGTGTAAAGCTCTCTCCGTGGGGTGTGCTTCCTAAACCTGAGTTCTTTTCATCTGGAGGCAGAGTCCATTGTTTGCCACTTCTGTGTGCTTTTTGGAGAGCATCAGTTGACAGCTTCTGCTACATTCATTTCCACAACAACTCTGGGGGATAAATTAGGAGCTGCTAAGGTTAGAACCGGGCACCGTCAAGCCACAGAATAAAGATGGCAGCTGGCTCAGATGATGCTGCTGTTGTTGCTATTGGCCCACCTCTGCCACCACAGGCAATGGCAAGAAGGAAAAAAAAACATCTGTCACCAACCAAGGTACAGGGAGGGGGTCCTCTGGGGCCCATCTAGGTAGAAAG
Source organism: Plestiodon gilberti rubricaudatus (assembly GCA_026170595.1). Lineage (NCBI taxonomy): Eukaryota > Metazoa > Chordata > Lepidosauria > Squamata > Scincidae > Plestiodon > Plestiodon gilberti. The sequence continues at coordinate 223,079,137 of JANXHW010000003.1, forward strand.
GAACCTACTGTGCTGAGGACCCCAGTATTTTCTTGCTGTAACTCCCATTCTGTTATCCTGACTACCACTTCCCAGCTCATGGTTCCTGGTCAGTGGTTGGTTGCAGTTCAGCTATGACACATGTTTTATATTTTAGATGTACACCTGGAAGTATAATGTGTCAGGGACTTGAAAACGTAATGCGTTGTACAAGTGAGTATACACTCTGCGGCAAACAGAAATGAGTTGCTGTGTAGCCTGTGAAACGACTCTTAGAGCTCAATCCTATCGGTCCCCCTTCTGGTAAGCCATGCCGAAAAGGAGCAGGCTGTATCCGGCAAAGGGGAGGATCGGGAGGCTTCAGAGGGGAAAGGGGATATAAATCCCCTTACCCCTCCGTAAGCCTCCTGTCTCCTCGGACCTGCACTAGCTCTTTAGCTTTAGGAGAGAAAGGGGGCAGGGAGGCTGCTAATGGAGAGAATAGGATCTGGCACAAGGCAGCCATTGTCGCCGATCCACCCCTGCCTGCAGCCTCCCCCGCTATCCTACCTGCCTGAGTGGGTCCAGGACAATCTTCCAATACATGGTGGCAGGCTCTGGCCTTCCCATCAGCACTCCGGCAGTTTGCAAGTCTGCACGCTGCCGGACGTGTTTTCAACTCTGCCATAAGGCAATTAGTGCTGGCAGAACTCTACTTCTGCCAGCACTAAGAGCCCATAGGATTGGGCTGTTAATTTCCCAGTGCTTTTAGTGTAGCAGAGTACATTTTAGGGAAGAAAAGAAACTTAGGGGCTTATGACAAGGTTGTGCTGGGAAGTGAAGATAACATTATCCTTTTACAAAGGAAGAAAAAAAGGCGGAGAGAGAGCGAGAGAGAGAGAGCAAGATCACCTTGCAGAACTGCATTCTCAAATTTTAGAGAAATTGAGAGTTGCCAGGCAATCGTATACATGTTTACTCAGAAGTATGTTTTCCATTGGGCTTCTACCCAGACAAGGATCTCAGATGTCAGATAGACAGCCTTGTTAATTATGCAAATGTGTTTTTCCTTAGAAGTTATAAAGGCTCCAAAGGTAGCCGTTCCTGCTCTCACTTTAGGCAGAAAAAAAAATTAATGCAATTATGAATAATTGGCCTTGCAAATTGCATTCTTTATGCACGAGAAAATACATCATTAAACTGTGTGTGATAATGACAGCATCCCCCAAACCCAGGTTGCAAAACAACAACAGTAATTCCTAGCAGCAGCTACAAGATGTTGATTTTGGAGTGCTTTTGGGGTGGGGTGGATGTGTTGACAGCAGTACTTGCTGCAGCAAGGAGCAACTTGAGGCCGGCTCTGAGATTTTAGGCCTTTGAACAGCGAGCCTTCATGTCATCTAAGAAACTGCTGTTGGAAGTCCCCTCAGTTTCCAAAGCGGAGTGCCATGTAGTGCAGGGAACGTTGTTTTCAGGAAAAGAAACCCAAAGGGATGGCAGATCTATCGCGCTCTTGTTCCCCTTCCCCCGCCCCGCCCCTTAAGGGCAAAACGGAGCGTCCCGGTCGGCGATATGGTAAGCCTAATTTAGTGGCAAAAGGCACCCAGGGGATCGCATGGGGTGAGTTGGTGGAAGGATGGTCTACTCCAGCCCTTAAGAACATCCGAAGAGCCCTGCTGGATCAGGCCAAAGGCCCATCTAGTCCAGCTTCCTGTATCACACAGTGGCCCCACCAGATGCCTCAGGGAGCACAAGACAACAAGATAACCTGTTTCCTGTTGTCACTCCCTTGCACCTGGCACAGAGAACCTGTTTCCTTTTGTCACTCCCTTGCACCTGGCACAGAGTGCACCTTGCACCTTTCCCATTCCTCTGCCCTGTTGCCCTTATGCCTTCCCCACTTCCTTCTTCCAGACAGTTTTATGCAGTGTTAGTGTCAGTCTGGTTTTTAAACCACAGTTTCGAGCTTTTTTTAATTCAGATTTTAGACATCTTAGCTGAATTTTACTTTTAAGTGTTTCACAGCACAATCCGACTTAACTTTTGTGCAGGTGGCGCAGTGGGTTAAACCGCTGAACCATGAGCTGTCGATCGAAAGGTCGGCAGTTCGAATCTGCGACGGGGTGAGCTCTCGTTGCTTGGCCAACCTAGCAGTTCCAAAGCATGTTAATGCGAGTAGATAAATAGGTACCGCTTGCGGGAAGGTAAACAGCGCTCCGTGTTCCAGCCGCATGCTACGCGCTGCGACAAGGAGAGTCATGCCGGCCACATGACCACGGAGGCGTCTTTGGACAACGCTGGCTCTTCGGCTTTGAAATGGGGATGAGCACCACACCCTAGAGTCGGACACGACTGGACTTAATTGTCAGGGGTCACCTTTACCTTTTTTAACCAGCGGCACAGCGAGAACGGGAGTCCCCAGAACGGAAAAGGGATTCAAATCCCCTCCAAAAGAGGAATTCAAAGGAGATTTGAATCCCTTTTCCGTTCTGGGGCCTCCCGTTCTTGTTGCACCGCTGGTTACACCGGCACAAAAGTTAAGTCGGATTGCGCTGTTAGGTGATTTTATCCTTTTGAGAATGTCCTCGACATGGGAGGGTGAAATGTTAGGACAACCCAGCATTGTTGGCCGTGGACTTACACCGGTGCATCTGCTGTTACATTGGTGCAAGGTTACACAGGATTGCGCTGGCAATGGTGTTCCTATCAGTGGATTTTGTAAAAATTATTGAACAGCATGGTTCCCATCATTTGAACATCTATGGTAATATCCAAAAAATGAAGCAGAAGCAGCATTGATCTATTGCAAATTGCAAGGATGGATAGCTAGAAGGAATCCAATTATGAAAATCCTACACATGTACAAAGTCATTAAAGATTATGAAAAGAGACTCAATATACCTACAATACATTACTGTAGTCTCTCAGAATGGATTTCTCTCTGAACCAGTAATGTGCTTCTCTTCCACCTGGGACGTAAAAATATTGGAAAGATCTGGAGGACATGGGCTCCCATAGGAGCTCCTTTAATTGGGATGCAAGAATGGATGTCTTTGTTTAGGGTGGGTGGGTTTAGTGTTGGTCACCTTCCCCTGCTCTTTATGCTGTTTAATTTATTGGAGAAGATTCTGGTTGCAAAGGTGAAAGTTTTAACATCTGTGGAGCTGCTTTTCTGATTTTTTTCCCCACTGCCTGAGGAAGTGTTAAGCTAAAAAGCTTCTATGTTGTCACAAGATGAATCAAGATGTATGAAATCCATTACCTTGCTTTGTCACATTCTCTGACAGATCCATCAGTAACAACTCAGAACAACAACTGGATATGTTTCTATCAAGCAAAGGCTTTCTTACCTCACCGCCCGTGTTTCCATTTACAGAGAAGAGCATTGGCTAAAGAAAGTTCACTTAATGCATTTAACTGGTCTCCTAAATCATTAAAATGAACAATGACCGTGTCCTCTCAAAAAGTTACAGCCTCTGTTGAAGAAGTAGTTAATTTACAGAAAAGAAAATGGATTCTTGTCCTGTTGGTCAGTAGAAAGATGGTACTTTCTACTTGAATCTACAGTTTATGAACCAAAATCTCATTTTGTAAAAAGTAAAAGTACATACACGTTAGAGATCCAATTGAAGAAGAGCTCAATTTTCACTGCTTGAGAAATGATAGGTAAATTAAGTTGCCTTAAACAGATCGTTATTCCCTCAGGGGTCCAGTATTGTTTATCCTGTTGGTTGTTATTGTTTATATGTCGTCATTCCTATATATAGCAGTTTATAAAGAAGGAGAACGTAGGACACTGCCCCAAGAGGCTAACAATCTAGATACTGACAGAACGGAAGAAGGGGAGGGAATTGGATAAAGAGGAGGAGAATATTCAATTGTTTCACACATTTAAGTTTAGTGTCAGTTGGGTAGGGAATGGTTACTCCATAGCCTGGGAGGTCTTTTCCAGCCCTGTTAGCTGAGCTCAATTAAATGGAGATCGTGGGAATTTAACTTGGGGTCATCTGCATGCCTCCTTCATGGATCATTGCCTTGTCGTGGCGAAGGGGCTTGCGTAACTCAATGAAGCCATGAGCTATGCCGTGCAGGGACACCCAAGACGGACAGGTCGTAGCAGAGAGTTCTGACTAAAAGTGATCCACTGGAGAAGGAAATGGCAACCCACTCCAGTAACCTTGCCAAGAAAATCCCATGAACAGTACCAAAAGGCTAAAAGATATGACGCCAGAAGATGAGCCCCTCAGGTCGGAAGGTGTCCAATATGCTACTGAGGAAGAGCGGAGGACTATTCCAAGTAGACCCAGAAAGAGTGAAGCGGTTGGGCCAAAGCCAATAGGACGTCCAACTGTGGATGTGTCTGAGGTTGAAAGGAAAATCCAATGCTGCAAGGAGCAATACTGCTTAGGAACATGGAATGTGAGGTCTATGAATCAAGGCAAGCTGGATGTGGTCAAAAATGAGATGATAAGATTGAACATTGACATCTTGGGAATCAGCGAACTAAAATGGACGGGCATGGGCGAATTTAAGTCAGGTGACCATCATATCTACTACTGTGGGCATGAATCCCTTAGAAGAAATGGAGTAGCCCTCATAGTCAATAAAAGAGTGGGAAAGGCAGTACTGGGGTGCAACCTCAAAAACGACAGAATGATTTCAGTTCGAATCCAAAGCAAACCATTCAACATTACAGTAATCCAAGTGTATGCCCCAACCACTGATGCCGAAGAAGATGAAGTTGACCGGTTCTATGAAGACCTACAACACCTTCTAGAACTAGCACCCAAAAAAGATGTCCTTTACATCATAGGAGACTGGAATGCTAAAGTAGGAAATCAAGAAATAAACGGAACAACAGGCAAGTTTGGCCTTGGAGCGCAAAATGAAGCAGGGCAAAGGCTGCTGAAGGGAGTTCTGTCAAGAGAACACGCTGGTCATAGCAAACACTCTTTTCCAACAACACAAGAGGCGACTCTACACATGGACATCACCAGATGGTCAATACCAAAACCAGATAGATTATGTGCTTTGCAGCCAAAGATGGAGAAGCTCTATACAGTCAGTAAAAACAAGACCTGGAGCTGACTGTGGCTCAGATCATGAGCTTCTTATTGCAAAATTCAGGCTTAAACTGAAGAATGTAGGGAACACCACTAGACCAGTCAGATATGACCTAAACCATATCCCTTATGAGTATACAGTGGAGGTGAAGAATAGATTTAGGGCATTAGACCTGGTAGACAGAGTGCCTGAAGAACTATGGACGGAAGTTCGTAACATTGTACAGGAGGCAGCAACGAAAACCATCCCAAAGAAAAAGAAATGCAAGAAAGCAAAGTGGCTGTCAGATGAGGCTTTACAAATAGCTGTGGAAAGAAGGAATGCAAAAAGCAGGGGTGAAAGGGAAAGATATAAACAACTGAATGCAGATTTCCAGAGAATAGCAAGGAGAGATAAGAAGGCCTTCTTAAATGAACAATGCAAGGAAATCGAGGAAAACAACAGAATGGGGAGGACTAGAGATCTCTTCAAGAAAATTGGAGATATCAAGGGAACGTTTTGTGCAAAGATGGGCATGATAAAGGACAAAAAAGGCAGAGACCTAACAGAAGCAGAAGAGATTAAGAAGAGATGGCAAGAATACACAGAAGAACTATACAAGAAAGATCTTAATGTTCCTGATGACCACGCTGGTGTGGTCACTGACCCAGAGCCGGACATCCTAGAGAGTGAAGTCAAGTGGGCCTTAGGTAGCATCACTAACAACAAAGCTAGTGGAGATGATAATATCCCAGCTGAGCTACTTAAAATCCTAAATGATGATGCTGTGAAAGTGCTGCACTCAATATGCCAACACATTTGGAAAACTCAGCAGTGGCCAAAGGATTGGAAAAGGTCAGTTTACGTTCCAATTCCAAAGAAGGGCAGTGCCAAAGAGTGCTCAAACTATTGCACAATTGCACTCATTTCACATGCTAGCAAGGTTATGCTCAAAATCCTACAAGCTAGGCTTCAGCAGTACGTGGACCGAGAACTACCGGACGTACAAGCTGGGTTTCGAAGAGGCAGAGGAACTAGAGATCAAATTGCCAACATGCGCTGGATCATGGAGAAAGCCCGAGAGTTCCAAAAAACCACCTACTTCTGCTTCATTGACTACGCAAAAGCCTTTGATTGTGTGGATCACAACAAACTGTGGCAAATTCTTAAAGAGATGGGGGTACCAGACCACCTTACCTGTCTCCTGAGAAACCTGTATGCGGGTCAAGAAGCAACAGTTCGGACCGGCCATGGAACAACCGACTGGTTCAAAATTGGGAAGGGAGTACGGCAAGGCTGTATATTGTCACCCTGCCTATTTAACTTATATGCAGAGTACATTATGAGAAATGCAGGGCTGAATGAATCGCAAGCCGGAATCAAGATTGCCGGGAGAAATATCAACAACCTCAGATATGCAGACGATACCACCCTAATGGCAGAAAGTGAAGAAGAACTAAAGAGCCTCTTGATGAGGGTGAAAGAGGAGAGTGCAAAAGTTTGCTTGAAACTCAACATTAATAAAACTAAGATCATGGCCTCTGGTCCCATCAATTCCTGGCAAATAGAAGGGGCAAAAATGGAAGCAGTAACAGATTTTACTTTTCTGGGCTCCAAGATCACTGCAGACGGAGACAGCAGCCATGAAATTAAAAGACGCTTACTCCTTGGAAGGAAAGCTATGGCAAACTTAGACAGCATAATAAAAAGCAGAGATATCACCATGCCAACAAAAGTTCGCATAGTCAGGGCGATGGTGTTCCCAGTAGCAATGTATGGCGAGAGTTGGACCATAAGGAAGGCTGAGCGCCGAAGAATAGATGCTTTTGAACTGTGGTGCTGGAGAAGACTCCTGAGAGTCCCTTGGACTGCTAGGAGATCAAATCAGTCAATCCTAAAGGAAATCAACCCTGACTGTTCCCTGGAAGGACAGGTACTGAGGCTGAAGCTGAAATATTTTGGCCGCCTAATGCGAAGAGAGGACTCTCTGGAGAAGACTCTGATGCTGGGAAAAATTGAAGGCAAAAGGAGAAGGGGAAGGCAAAGGATGAGATGGTTAGACAGCATCACTGATGCAACGAACATGAAAATGAGCGAACTCAGGAAGATAGTGGAGGACAGGAAGGCCTGGCGGGATATGGTTCATGGGATCACGAAGGGTCGGACACGACTTAACGACTGAACAACAACATCTGCATGCAAAACACATGCTCTTCCACCCTTGCTCCTGCCTTTACCGTTGAATGATACCATAAGGTAGGTGCCACCGACAGGAGGGCAAGCTGTGTTTTGTGGAATGTTTGACAATATTTGATTGAGCAGTAAAATTATTGGTAATAATATCTAGCATTTGTATTACAACAAAGCATTTCACGTGCATTATTTGTAATGCTCATAATAAGGTGAGTATTGTCCCCATATTGTAGATGGGGGGGGGCTAAGAGGGGCCACCAAATGAGTCCATGCAGCCATGAAGGTCAAACCAGGGGCTTCCTGACATGTCGCTCATTCATTCTCCTTGCCACTACAGAATACCAGCTGTAAACTGACCGGCTTCCCAGCTTTGCTTCCTTGCCCTTAGTACTGTTTTTAGTAAACTGGTTGCAGTTATTGAACAAAAAAAAAGACACAATCTAGAAGAAGCAGAGTACATTTCAGTGCCATTCAAACTAGTGGATCTCCAGCACTTCAACATCCATATAAGGGTCTGGTGTTTTTTATCGTTACCTTTCTCGGGAAAATACTGTTAATATCTAGTCGTGATGCACAGGCATTTATGCCTGGGTTTGAAGAAAAAAAAATGTATGAACACACACAAAAGCAAGATATAATTGCCTCTTCCCTGCTCCACCCATTCTTGGAGTGCAAGAGAACGATCACCTACTGGTGAGCCCCATTTATCATGTCACCTGAGCTGATACTTGCCCATGCCGTTCCCAGTCGCTTTCTGCTTGCATTCTTAGATTGGGTCCTATAGTTATGATGTTGTCTTGTTGAAGCTCGACTACAAAATTCAGACTTCACATGTATTAATAACTTGACAAGGGTTTATTAACACAGGTTTATATATTTCCCTGGTAGGACTTTTTTAACAGAGGGCTGCATTGGGGTTTCTTCTCATCCCGGGACTGAGAGGGGAGGAGGGAGTCTGGAGGGTCAGTTTATCCACTGAATGTGACTGATGCTATCACACGAATACTGCCTCCACATTCGGAGGAAGGATGCATCTCCGAGTACCAGTTGCTGGGAAGCAACAGCAGAAGAGACCTGGTTACTTACATGTCCTGCTGTAGACCACGTGGGGGGGGGGGGAGAGATGCCAATCCGATAGGTCAGGTGGTTTTATTATTAACCTAGCAAGTAACCACTTCTGTGGAAAATATAGACATGTAGGAGTGACATTGAACAATCCCTGGGACATTGGCAGGCACTATAAAAAGGACTCCTGAAGACCTGAAGGGTGGCTTCCTCCCAAATCAATCCGCCTGCATTCTTCCTTCATCATCAGAAGCCCTGCTCCACACAGTCCCTCCAATGCTTGGTTGGTGGAAATGCAGAATAGGGCCTTCTCAGTAACAGCCCCTCTACTCTGGAATTCCCTCCCACAGGATGCTCAGCTGGCACCAACACTACCCATTTGCAAAAGGGTAGTAAAATCTTTTTGGTTCCATCCAGACTTTTGTGGGTTTGCTCTTGCTTAATTTAATTGTTCCGTCTGTTTTTCTTGCCACTGTTTGCTTTCTTGCAGTTTGGTTTCAGTGATTGTTTTAAGAATTTGCTTGTATTGGTTTAGGTATTTTTTTTAATCTGCTGTTGTGAGCCACCTTGGTTGGGACCTAAAGGCGGTATATAAATGCATGGCCAATGACTAATGGCCAATGCCCACATTTATTGATTTAAGATATATTGACCTTGCTTTTCCCCTCCCAGAGGGAGGTGTCACTAAATATCAAAACAGCAGTCTGCTTTTTCACTGATAACCTAGCATCTGAACGTGAATTACCGTATTGGTCTGAGTATAAGACTCACTTTTTTCTCCTAATTTAAGTTTTTAAACTAGGGGTGCGTCTTATAATCAGGCTGTTGCAATTTAATGCCAGTGATTTAATTAATTTTTTTTAATAGCACCAAACTTTAAGGGTGCGTCTTATAATCAGGTGCGTCTTATACTCGGGACAATACAGTATTTGGGCTAAACTGAAAGCATTAATTCTACCAAACGATTGGGTGCAGTACGTTCTGGATTTATTTGAATTCAGAAGGGAAGAGTTTTTGTAGGGTAGTTTTGTGAAATTAAGGGGTTTTTTTTACAGTTGTCAGTCCTGGGACTGAGAGCCCCTACAACTTTATTTACAGCTCCAATACAGCTCCTTTCAGCCTTTGTGCTTGCAGGGGAGACTTGAGGTATGGTAGCTAAAGTTAGTTGATGTAATGTAATGGGATATATATATGTAGTCATTGCAGAGAGAAAATAAATGGAAGTGTTGGAACAAGATGCCATTTTTTTGGGCTTGGAATCAATTTTCTCAACTGTTTGATGGTCTTAAAATAATACTGCAATGGTTTTATTGCCCAACAGTATTTTCTTGATTAAATTTCACTGTCACCAAGTGTTTTGCACTTCATCGTGATTCTTCTATGAAAATGATATTTGCTTACATTTATTTATTTAAAATATTTTATGTCATCTTTCTACCAGACAGTGGCATTCAAGGCTGCTCTCAAGAGGACAGAAAAATAATGTAAAAATATAACAGTATTCTCTCAATAGCAAAGCCCTGATCTCAAAGCAGCATAGTAAAAGAATACCAAGCAGTACCAGCCCTCTACAAACATAACAAGTACTAACTATTTACTTTGCTTAGAAAAAATATATTCCACCTTTCCACAATTTTGGAAGCGGCTTATATAAAAAAGTACAAGCAAAACCCTAAACGTAATGAAACAATCAATAAACAGTACCACTAAAAGCAGCCAATAAAAACAGCAATACACTAATTAACAACCTGAGCCTCTCGAACTGTAGAGCGGCAGAGTGCACGCTCCACCGCTCTAAAGCCCCAGCTACACTATACCCGTGCGGCCAGCGTGCGGCCAACGTGCGGGCACGCACGGGCACGCACGTCAAGTGGAGCCTGCTGACGGCAGCCGGCGCTGGCCCGTCGGCAGCCGACGTCCCCACAGGGAAAGTCGAGCTCGGCTCGACTTTTGCCCGTTCGGCTGTGCTCCGGCTGTGTCAGAACGCAGCCGGAGCGCGGCCGTGGACAATGTAGCTCAGCCTTCAGCCGTCACAAACATGCTGTAAAGCACATTTGTGACGACTTGGACCACCGGTGTGGAGGCTGGAAGCCCTCACTTTTCCGCCCTCCAGTCCTGGCACCCACCAGCGGGAGGTAAGTCTTGCACTCGACTTTTGCCCGTTCGGCTGTGCTCCGGCTGCGTCAGAACGCAGCCGGAGCGCAGCCGTGGACAATGTAGCTCAGCCTTCAGCCGTCACAAACATGCTGTAAAGCACATTTGTGACGACTTGGACCACCGGTGTGGAGGCTGGAAGCCCTCACTTTTCCGCCCTCCAGTCCTGGCACCCACCAGCGGGAGGTAAGTCTTGCACCAGGCGGTGCAGGGGGAGGGTGGAACAGGGCAGCCAGGGGGGTGGCAATTGGCCGGCCCGGGTTGGGGGAGGGTGGGGATATCAGCAATGAGCTCTGCCGATATCCTAGGCCCGTTCCCAGGCTTAGCCGACCTTACTCCCCCAGCTTGGATGTACATCAGCTTCATAGCTGGCGTACATCCGAGGAGGCCCATAGGGTCCCGGGTGGCTTGCACCTCGGGAAGTGGACGAACATCCCCTTCTCCCGAGGTGCTCCTAGGGCAGCCCAGGAACTGCACAGGATGCGGTGGCCCCTTAGGCCGGCCGCTGCATCTTACACAGGATTGTGCCATAATTGCAGTACAAAATGGAAAGGTCTACAGACTCCTGCAGAAGGCCAAAAAGAAGGGGACAGCCCTAAGTTCAAGAGGGAGAGAGTTCCAAAGGCCAGCCTCCACCAGTGAGAGGCCTTGTAGCGGCTTGCTACCAACCGGTCAAAGGGCAACAGTACCTGCAACAGGGCCACCTGTGATGACCCCAAGGGACAGGCAGACCCCTATGGGAGGAAACGATCCTTCTGGTACTTGAACAGTTATTTAGCTGTTGTGCTGTCAACTGACCTGGCATTAAAAACCAGCACCTTGAAAACAATATGTCTCTCCTCCCGCTGTACCAGTCTGCACCTGTGTACTCCCTAGCCTCTGAAGGCTCATTCTGCTGCTCCCCTGATGTTCCTCCCCTGCTCCTCCCTAGCCTCTGAAGGCTCATTCTAGTCCCCTTCTGGAACCCAGAAGGAAACCCCTTAAGGAACCCAACCCCTCGACCAGCATCTCCTCATACCACACAGAAATAAACACATGGATAATATGTGAATAAAAAGATCCTGCAAGATGTTCCCAAGACTGGCACAATGCACTTTTGTGGGGGGAGTCTTTTAACTGGGAATGCAACCAGCAAATGCCCTCGTCCCAGTAGCCACCTACGTTCCCTCTGGAGGGCCACCCGGACCCAAGATAATCCCAGCCGTCCAAAAGGTCCGCATGGGATAGTGTTGCATCTAAAAATCTTTTTAAACTGCTCTGGGAGCTTTGGCGGTTGAAGAACAGAGTGCAAATGCTTTAAGTAAATAAATTTTAATTTAATTTGCCCTTTGCATGCAAATGAAGGAGCATCATCCTCAATAAGACACCCTGGGATGGGGGTAAGAAGACATTCATTTATGTCGTCAGGCAGCAGAGTTTGCAAGGATTCAGATGCAAATATGTTTGGAAATATTTCGTCAGGCAGCAGAGTTTGCGAGGATTCAGATGCAAATATGTTTGGAAATATTTTTGTTCTTGTAAGCCCTGAGCTTTAGGCAGTTCAGCAAGCGGGTATTCGAAGACAGTTGCTTAAGAAAGGTAAGTGAAGGACAAAGCAAGTTTATTGTGACTATTTCTTCTGTGTTTAAAATGAATGCACATATAATAGTGGTCTGTCTAAAGCAATTTTGCAGGAGCGGGTATGTTGTCTTTTGCATTAGTCAGCAGCAGAACCCAAATAAACGCTAGAGGTGGGCGGAGGCCTGATCACGCACAGAACAGTGATGGCAGCTGAACACTGTTGTCGCATCACCTGGAGTCGTTGACAGCGTTTATGCTGGTTCGTTTGGGATGATACTTTAGCCATTTCTGCTAATCTTTAAACCCTAACCGGGGGGGGGGGTTTACTGTGGGAGAAGAGACCCTTTTGGATTTCAGATCCAGTGAGCGATGGGTGGGCAATGACATGTTTTGGGGTTGGTGATGAAGACAGGAATCAGTACTGGGAGCCTGAGTTTCTGTCCTGGCTTGCTTCACAGGGCAGCACCTCCTGCGCTTCCACCTCCAGCTCCTGCTATTGAAGTTGAAGGTTCTGGGTTGGAGAACATACACTCCAGGACTGGATTTGGACAGATGCCATGGTCTAGACCAGGGCCCATGAGAGGGAGGTAAAGGGGGTAAATTGTACCCATGCCCAGTGTCAAAAAAAGGGTCCGGGAGCCAAAGGAGGGCCCCCAGAAATTTCCCAAGGCCTCATGGAGAGTGAAATACAGGCCGGGCCAACTAGGAGGCCAGGTCTACCAGGCAGGTAGACCTGAGTACCACATCAGGTAGCCTGGTAGACCTGGGCTCCAGAAACCTTTCTGGCTGTTGCTGCTCCCCCTGCCCATTTGCCCCCTCCCCTTTGAGATGGTGCCCAAAAGAAACTTTGTACTCCCTGATAAAATTCCTCTCAGAAGCCCTGGTCCAGACTGCCCCTGATAGGCTGGAATTAGAGTTGCTGGCGACGTTCTCTCTAGCCAGTTACTGAGAAGAACTGGAGAGGGGTGTCATAAAAACCCCGTCAAACTAAAAGCGAGTTTTCAAAGCTCGCAAGTTCCTCCCCATCTTGAATCAAAATTGGAGGGAGAGAAGATTTCCGGGTTTCTCAGGATTCCAGTCCAATTCCTGAAGGGTTGGCAACCCAAGATATTGGGGACTGACAGGTCGAGCTTTGGGGGGAGCAATGGCAGTGTGGGAGGACCTCCTGTTTCTGAGCTTTAACTGAATTACAGTCACTGCCTAACTTACATAAGGGTTCTGTTTCTGATACCCTTATGTAAGTTGAGTTTTACATAAGTTGGAACTGGGCTATGTGAGAGGAGCCACCCACACTCGCTGCTCTATAAAGCTCGCCACTCACTTTGCAGTCTAAGCTGGGATTGTTCCCAGCATGCCCTGCACTCCCTCTTTTGTTTAAGGAGCCCGCCAGAGTGAAGTTGCTGCATTTGGAGCATAGCGATCTCACCCCTTTCTCTACGCAGGTTCTTTAAATGAAAGAGGAAATGCAGGGCATGCTGGGAGCAATCCGTGGGTGGCTCCTTTCTGTAGCCCAAACTTTATGTAAACTCGAAATTGTGTAAGTCGAGGCTTACATAATTCAAAGAGTGCCTGTATCTTTTTGTCTGCTTCTTATGCCCTGCCTCCTGGGTTGAACGGAGCGGTCTCAAAATTGCTTAAGGTCATTTGGCAGACAGCAGTCTGTACCACCTGCAGAAATGGCAGAACGTTGTAAGGGAAGTGTAGAGAGAGGAGGCGGAAGCAGGACCAGAGAGCCAGGAAAAGGCTTGCAGAGTCGAGGAAATGCCATGGGAGCAGACAGAGTGAGAACAGAGCCCGTGAAAAGAGCCCTTTGGAGGCTCTCTGCTGGACAATGAAAATCTATTGATAGGAGCCCAAAGTCACTATACAGATAAGAAAGAACAAGGATGCATTACAGAGAAGCTGTGCAGCAGAGCAATGCAAAGAGCCAGTAAAGCTACTGGGACTCAAACAGCTCTGTTCCCTCCCCCCCCCCCCCGAGATACAGTGCTAAAGGAGTAGCGCTTTAACTAGGCTTACCAGATCTCCAACCGGGACAGAGTGCTAGACCTTTAGGAGAAGGAATGTGGGCAGTTGTAGCTTGTTAAACCTTAGAGCACAATCCTAGGCATGTCTACTCAGAAGCAAGCCCCATTGTGTTCAATGGGATTGTGCTCTAAGGTTTAACAAGCTGCACTTGCTCACATTCCTTCTCCTAAAGGTCTAGCACTCTGTCCCCGTTGGAGATCTAGCCAGCCTAGCTTTAACTCAATTCCTTGAAGGTCTGTTTTTAGATTCTACCTGAGGTTGATGCCCTCAGTGTTTTCTTTCTTTTCATCTGTACAGCTTTAAAATCCAATGACAGGAGCGCCCATAAAATGATGGTACACTTGATGGAAAGCTGTTGCCTGCAGTGACCAGAGTCACTAAGAGTTGTGGGAGGTCTTGCTATTTTTAGCAGAGGGTTGTTCCTATTATTGATGAAGGAAACGACTTCTTTGCCCCACCAGCTCTCTTGTTCAGTCTTGGAACCATTGGGCCAGTACTGATCTGCTCCCAGTAGGTGCTTTGGGGCCTGCTGCAAGACGGGCCATTCATTACGTAAATGTCACGAAAAGGTCTTTTGGCGACGACGAATTAGAAACCAATCAGTCTTCAAGAAGCTTGTTTTGCAAGCTTCGTTTTAATCCTTTGCGCTCTGCACCCTGGTGATGAAGAAATACTTTGCAATGAAGACAATGTGATGAGATTGCACTGTGTGCTCTTAAATGACACAGGATGTGACACAATTTTTAGTATCGTTCAGGAAATATCATGCGCAGTCTCCTCCCTACCTTGATATCTAGTACTATACAATATGTTATGTGCTATTATACTATGAGTTCTAATCACCCTATTCAGCAGGATGAACTGGAAGAACCCAGAGGTGACAGTATGGGCAATTCCTTGAAGGCTGCATATGGGGGTGCCATTTTCAAATGCTTCTTCATATATAGGTAAAGGTGACCCCTGACAATTAAGTCCAGTCGTGTCCGACTCTAGGGTGTGGTGCTCATCCCCATTTCAAAGCCGAAGAGCCAGCGTTGTCCGAAGACGCCTCCGTGGTCATGTGGCCGGCATGACTCTCCTTGCCGCAGCACGTAGCATGCGGCTGGAACATGGAGCGCTGTTTACCTTCCCGCAAGCGGTACCTATTTATCTACTCGCATTGACATGCTTTGGAACTGCTAGGTTGGCAGGAGCTGGCCAAGCAACGAGAGCTCACCCCGTCGCGGATTCGAACTGCAGACCTTTCGATCGACAGCTCATGGTTCAGCGGTTTAAACCACTGCGCCACCCGCTGGCCTTCTTCATATGTAAACTCCCTGTAAATGAAGAACAGCAACCACCTTCTTAGTACTTCCAGTAAGGGTGAACAGTTCTGTCCCAACCTCATCCCTGCTATATTAAGGTTACGAAATGACCCAACCCTAACCTGCTCCCCTACCCGCGTAACTAGCATTACACTGGCAAAGGCTGCTTTATGGCAGTCACAAAGCTGCCGACGCACACAGTGGCGTTGTTAGGGGGCCGGGCGCAGGGGTGTCAAGCTCGGAGGGGGTGCACTGCCACCGCATCACCACTGACGCTGCAGGCCTGCTGGTGAGGAGGCTGGAGTGGCCTCCTGTATGCTGGCGGACCCATGGAGACCTGTCGGAGCAAGTAAGCCCATGCAAGGAACTGGAGGGAGGCGGGGTGGGGTTCAACGGGGTGGCGGAAGGGAGTGCGGAATGGGGTAGTGATGGGGAGGAGTACAGATCAGGCCTGGGATTCGCATGCCGAATCCCAAACCCGTGCCCGGGCCGTATCCGCCTTCCTGGGTCAACGCAGACTTGTGCCAGTGATTGAGCTGGAGCAGGTCCACATTGACCCACAGCAGCTGCTGGGGCTTACCCTGAGGAGACTTCCAGCAGCCAAAAGTCCCCCGTGGGATACAGCAGAAGCCATGCTGACGCTACTGCATCACCATGTGGGGATTTAGTCAGGATTGGGCTGTAAGACTATAATTCTATACACATGTACCTGAGAGTAAGCCCCATTGAACTCAATGGAACTTATTTTTGAGTAGATATACATAAGATTGGACTAAGATCTTTTGTTTCCCCTTTTTTACTCTGTAAAAAATGTCAGGATTTAGCCTTGCATTTTTAGAACTGCTTGATCAGCCTTGTGAATGCTTTGACTTTGAAATCATGAACTTTGAAAATGAACTTCCTTCAGCATTTTTACAACAGAGTGCTGTAATTTTGAGGTCCATTGTATGTTGCGACGTACTCATGCCTCACTTCCCCAAGTGGCGAAACATTCCAGGGCCACAGCACTATCCAGATTCTGTCTTTCCTTCTGGGAGAGATCAATGGAAACCTGCAATGTCTTTGTCATATCTGCTTTGTTTACAAATATGCACATTGAACATTGGATGGAGGTCGTTAGCAGCACACACTGACAAGCCACATCGGGTTCTGTGCATTTCCAGGGAGGTTTCCTGAACCCCAAGACGCTCCAGCATCCAACTCCTTGTCACAGGATGTTGTGATGCCATCTGGCCTAGATGCCTTTAAAAGGGAATTGGACAGATTTATGGAGGAAAAGTCCAACACAGGTTACAAGTCATCATGACTATATGCACCCTCCGGGTTTTAGAGGTAGCCCATCTCTGAATGCCAGATGCAAGGGAGTGACAACAGGATGCAAGTATCTTGTTGTCTTGTGCTCCCTGAGGCATCTGGTGGGGCCACTGTGAGATACAGGAAGGTGGACTCGATGGGCCTTTGGCCTGATCCAGCAGGGCTGTTCTTGTGTTCCAGCTCTGAGCTGTCTTGACTGCCATTTCCAGTGACTGCTCCTGTCTCTTCCATCTGTCTCTATCTCTGTCTCAGTTCAGACAGAGACAGTTCAAACTCCTAGCAGAAATGCTTCCTTTGTTTTTCTGCTAATCACCAGAGAGAGGAATGGAGGAAGAAATCATCTTACACCCCAACCTCAGCCTCTCATCTCAAGTAGTGGTTACCTGAGTTCATACCAAGCTCCATTGGAGCTTCTCGTACTGAAATTTCTGATAGACCATGAACATTTGTCAACCATCTTTTCTTCAGTTCCAGCCTAACCTGGTATTGCCCAAAGGTGAAGCACCAGAGTCCTTTGCATATCAAATTCCAGTTATGCAACAATAGGTAATATATACCAGTAGCCTCAGGACTCTTAAGTACATATGTAGCTTCCTTATACTGAGTCAGGCCATTTTTCCATCGTGTCGCTCATTATTGTCTACGGTGACTGGCCACAGCTCTCCTGGGTTTCAGAAAAGGGACTTTCCCAGCTCTTGCTGGAGATATCAGGGACTGAACCTGGGACTTCTTTATGCAAAGCATGTGCGCTACCACTGAACTATGGCCCCTCCCATAAATTCACAGAAGGCACATAAGTATGCTCTGACTGTTCAATGTGTGTTTGGGTCGAATGTTGATGAGCTCCTGGATCACAGTAGCTAAGAACATAACATAAGAAGAGCCTGGCTGCTGGATCAGGCCAAAGGCCCACCTAGTCCAGCTTCCTGTATCACACAGTGGCCCCACTAGATGGCTCAGGGAGCACTCAAGGCATCAAGATACCTGTATCCTGTCGCCACTCCCTTGCACCTGGCACAAAGAAAACCTACTCCTACAACCAGGTGGTTGCTTATCCCCATCATGGCTTGTAAGCTGTGATGGACTTTTCCTCCATAAATCTGTCCAATCCCCTTTTAAAGGCATCCAGGCCAGGTGCCATCACCACATCCTGTGGCAAGGAGTTCCACAGATGAATTACACGCTGGGTAAAGAAATATTTTCTTTCGTTAAAAGATGAACCTATGAGCTAGGCGGTCTCGAGGTCATATCTCACCTGTTGTGAATTTGGTAAGTGATCAGGCAAGCTTGGACCTTAGTCTTGACTTATCTCTAATTTGGCAGGTGATAATAATATCAGTGTCTACCTTGCTGGCTTGTTGTGACAGTTACTGAGATCACGTACTTGAAGTCTTTGGAACACTCAAGCGCTTTAACAATAGCAAATACGATTCTCTCCTTCCTCCCTTCAGGTAAAGATATCTCCCTAAATTGTACATTAAGTGGGAGGGGAGAAAATTCAAGCTAGTATGAAGTTCAGAGCTGTCATCTCGCTTTTGAATAATTGAGCAATTCTTTTCCCCGTGGTGTGCACAGGCGTTCTCATTCCTGCAGAAAGTGCTTGGTGTTGCCAGTCTTCTTTTTAAAAAATGTAGGTTTCATTACTGCTCAATTATAAACCAAAACATCAAAGAACTTCTCTAGCCTTTGAATTCCTCATGCTCGTCATTGGTGAGGTGTATCTCTTTATCGTGCGGAGACAGGAGAAGAAAGCACACGGCAAGGATGCCACCGTCTGTGCTAATTATCGCCTGAACCCTCCAAAACAGAGTTGGAAATGTAGACAAGATGCGAAACTATAGGAATTCAGTTTTAATCTCGTCCCTCCCATTGCAATTGAATGTAATCAGGATAGTGACAGCTCTGCCCTTGTAAAGCAGTACACTGTGGCCATAGCCTGCAAAGCTTACAGTACGTCACCTCAAGTAATGTGTACATGGATGGGAATCAAGATAAAAGTGGAAAACGTTCTCACAGACCAATCCTATCTTCCTCCCCCCCCCCCCCGCCGATGCAGTGGCACCAAAATGGCAACCACTGCATCCTATTTAACACTACATAGACATGGTGAGGGGGGCAGTTGCGGAGGTCTCCTCTGAGTAAGGGAACAATCATTCCCTTACCCAGCGGTAAGACTTCGTAGTGCGGGGTGGGGGTCTACTTTGACCTGTGCTAAATAGCTGGCGCAGGTCCACATGGACTCATGTCATGGGATCAGGTGCGGGAAGGGGAATAGAATATGGTGCACGCCAGCGCCACCAATCCTGCCCCCTCCCACGCCCATTGCCGCCCTCCCTTGCCCTGTTCAGACGTTCAGGGTATCCAAATGCCCCCCGGAATGCCCCCTGCACCAGCAGAGTTGCAGCAGCGTCCATCCTGCATCCGAACTGTGCATGCACAACGTCCGAGGGGGGTTACGCCGGTGTCCGTCCTGCGCCCGTCGGCGTACGGTAAGTTACACTGGCATAAGTGCACTTACACAGGTGGATCTACTGTTACACTGGTGCATCGGTGTACCGGTACAAGTGATTGGGCTTTAAGAATAGTAACTAGCAGTATATAATGCCTACGTCGTGTCAAAGTGTTAACATGCACAGAAGTACCGTTCACACAAGGTTAAGCGGAATTGCAACCTTTTTATGCTTTCTAGGGTAACTGAACTCAGAATAATATGTAAGCAGTATATTTCAGGTTCCTTTTGGGATGTGATCAAAGTGATACATTTCTGGCTTTCTTAGCAAAACTGCCTGAGGATACTGTGGTCTCTCCTTCCTTCATAGAGTCTTTCGAGGGAAGGTCGGACAGATGTCTGTCACAGTTACTTTCCATACAAGATTATTTTCTGCATTATTGCAGGAAATTACCGTAGACCGTTTGCCCCACAGAGTCCCTTCCAACTCTGATTATATAAACCTTGTGCATGATTGTTGTTCTTCCCTCCAGCTATAATGTAGAATACAGAAATATTCTGATAGTTGGATCTGGGGACCTTTGGTGGCAGATGCAAAAGAAGCCATCGTAGAACTGGCAGAGAGTATCTCTCTCATAGGTCAAAGGCTGCATTAGTGTGAAGGAACTATGACCACCAACATTTGCTAGGGGAAAATAGGCACACTTGGAGCCAAACTAGACAAGATAACGGCTCTTTGACCCTGCAAGAGAAAACATAGGGGTAACATAAACATAAGAACATAAGAAGAGCCCTGCTGGATCAGGCCAAAAGCCCATCTAGTCCAGCTTCCTGTGTCACACAGTGGCCCCACCAGATGCCTCAGGGAGCACACAAGACAACAAGATAACCTGTTTCCAGTCGCCACTCCCTTGCACCTGGCACAGAGAAAACCCACTTCTAAAACCAGGAGGTTGCTTATGGCTTGTAACCTGTGATGGTCTTTTCCTCCATGAATCTGTCCAAACCCCTTTTAAAGGCATCTAGGCCAGATGCCATCACCACATCCTGTGGCAAGGAGTTCCACAGATGAATTACACGCTGGGTAAAGAAATATTTTCTTTTGTCTGTTCTAATTCTCCCTCCACTCAATTTTAGTGCATGTCCCCTGGTTCTGGTGTTGTGTGAGAGGGAAAAGAATTTCCCTCTATCCACTCTCTCCATCCCATGCATAATTTTATAAGTCTCAATCATGTCCCCCCTCAGGCGCCTTTTTTCTAGGCTGAAAAGCCCCAGACGCTGTAGCCTTTCCTCATAAGGGAGGTGCTCCAGCCCACGAATCATTCTGGTCGCTCTTTTCTGCACCTTTTCCAATTCAACTATATCCTTTTTGTGGTGTGGTGACCAGAACTGGACACAATACTCCAGATGTGGCCTTACCATCGATTTGTACAAAGGTGGGCTAACAGCGGAGAAGGCGCACTGGACTCCTCAGGATCGGACAGCGGGGGATCGGAGGACGACGAGGCTTTCCAAACCCCTCCGTGGGCGTCACCTGTGCGAGGTACCCCACAAAAGGCATAATGATATTGGCCGTTTTATTCTCAATCCCTTTTTTAATGATCCCGAGCATGGAATTGGCCTTCTTCACAGCCGCCGCACACTGGGTCGACACTTTCATCGACCTGTCCACCAGCACCCCAAGATCTCTCTCTTGATCCGTCACAGACAACTCAGAACCCATTAGCGTATATGTGAAATTTTGGTTTCTTGCCCCAGTGTGCATCACTTTGCACTTACTTACATTGAAGCCCATCTGCCATTTTGCTGCCCATTCTCCCAGTTTGGAGAGATCCTTCTGGAGCTCTTCACAATCCCTGCTGGTCTTCACCACCCGGTATCTGTATTTTGCTGGTACCTGTATTTGCGGGTATCTGTATTTTGCTGGTACCGGTACCGTATTTATTACTACCCCCCTCACAGGGTGAGGAGCCACTTTGGGATGTTTGTCACTGGAACCTGCTTTGATTGCACCTGTCTGTTGGATTAGTCGGTCCATCTGAGCATAGTTAAGAGAAGGTCCAAGGAATTGGTCTAGATTGGTTATGCCTCCTCAGGACTGACCAATAAGGCAAGCTGAAACCCCAAGCCCCTGGAACCAATAAGAGAGGGCAGTGGAGTTGAGAGGTGGCATGCGTTGTTCAAGCATGTGGCGAGGTACTGTTCATGCTGCCACATCATCACTGTCGCCAAGGACATCTTGAATGGGTCTGCAGCAGCCGGCATCACTGCCTCCTAGACAGGGACCATTTAGTTAGACTTGAATTTGGATTTCCTTTACTTTGCCTCTAAGTTTCAAGTACTGTATAGGAGTGTGCACTTCGTCCGATGTCTGTCCCTTTCTACCTTTTCCTATCTTAAAGAAACAACCTCCTGTCTCATGATGAACAAGAGCTCTGCGCTATTGCCTCCGACTCTCCCACAGAATACTCTTGGCCATATGCTACAAGGGCTTGGGGTGTGTGTGTGCGCGTGTGCGCGCAGAGGAGTTGGGACCAACTTGGTCAAGCAACACCCCTTTCACTCTTCCAGCACCTGGCTTCGGTGCTGAGGGATGCATCAATTGATGAACTAACCCCAGACTGAAGGAAAGGTGTGAGAGGGAACCTCAATCCCAGCCCTGGTGGCGGTTGCCACCAAAGTACCCCCCAGGAGTCAGACTACTAGGATATAGCAACAACAGCCAGGGCAAGCTGCCATGGTATGTCTTGAAACTGAAGAGTGCATGGGAAGCACAGCACGTGGGGTGTGTCTCTGGCTCCCCATCACCACGTGGGGGGCGGTGATAATTACCAAACCCCTGTTATTCAGGTCTGCAGGTCTGCAGTTCTCACGTGAATGAATGCTACTCCACACAAAAGAAGACCTTGCATATAGAATTTCACAAACAATGCTGCACTGGATTTTTGGGGAATTCAGAATCCCAACTCCTAAAAGATTACCTTTAAATCTCTTCTTCTTCTTCTTCTTCTTCTTATTCTTCTTCTTCTTCTTCTTCTTCTTCTATTATTATTATTATTATTATTATTATTATTATTATTATTATTATTATTATTATTATTATGGGGCAACCGGGGCTGGGATTAAGGTTCCATCTCACACCTTTCCTTCAGTCTGGGGTTAGTTCATCAAATGTTGTTGTTGTTGTTGTTGAGATGCTACTTTGCAAAAACTAAAGTTCTCAGTAATTTATGTAGCAAAAGAAGTGAAATAGGGCCTCCTGTGCTTAGAGGGCTCCCAGTCTTAAAATAAATAAATACATGAAAAGGCACAAGAAAGGTTCCTGCAGAACGTAGCCATTGGGAAGGACCCTGTGCTAGGGCGAGTAGGGTCAGCTGCATCAAAACACCCCCCCCCCCCATTAAGAGAACCTCACTCTAAACAGTAGCAATGTTCTTATATGTGATAGTGATTCGGTATAGTGGCTTCTGAATTGTACTAACATGTTCAACTGGTGAGAAGAGGATGTGTGTGTGTGCCCTTGTATGAGCCAAGTCCAATAGTTTAGTTAATCTGAAATAGTTCAAAGCCCTTTGGCATTTAATTATGTAGTGGAACAAATTACTCTTTTGGTAGGATCCTGTACTCCTATTGGATGGATTGAATATATGTCAGCTGCAGTTGTTCCACTGTGTCCATCAAACACAAGCAGCTTTGACACAAGCAGCTTTTGGCAAGTGGAATAGACAAGTCTGATGGTAGTTACAGGATGAAAGATGTCGCAAACCGTTTTAAAAGTGGGACCTCTGCAACTTTGTATGGAAGTTTAATAAGGCAATGTGACTTTTTGATACTGCAGGCAAAATCAGAATGAAAATGTGAACCTATTTCATGGGTGACGATAAAAATACAATTAAAATGTAGTGTTTCCAATCGGCAGTATTAGGCAAAAACTAGCAGTATCATTGAAGGATTTTTTATTTTTACATTAGCAGATTGCTACGTAAATGGAAACTGTTGCTTTGAAATTTGCCATGGGTATGTAAAAGCAGTGGAACCTTTTTCTCCGTTTTTGTTTCCTTTGCTTTACCTGTGTTGGTGACTGAAACCATAAAGTAGCTGAAGGTGAGAGAGAAAATGAACTATATCCTAGTAAAGAACGCAGCCTTGTTAAACCACAGAGGAAGCGTGCCCACTGTAGGAACGGCAAGCCATGGAAGTTGTCGCCCGCGTCTTCAGAAAAGGTGCTCTCTGGATGGCCAGAAAGCAAAGAAGCAAGATGCCAATCAACTCAAGTGGCCATCCCTCCTGACAATATTCAGGTGGAGGCAGACTCTGGAGGAGCGTCTTCTGAAGAAGCACAGAAGCAGCTTGAATTGTTTTCAGGTAACGGATGACGTTTTGCAGAGATAGTGTGAGGCTGGACATAAAGAAATATCATGAATGCATCCTCTCTCTCATGGAGAGAGAGAGAGAGAGAGAGAGAGAGAGAGAGAGAGAGAGAGACGGGGGGATGAATATTGTATGATTATAAAAGGAACATCTGATGAAGGTTAAGGAAAGCCATTAGAGGTCTCTCTTTTGAGATTAGAGTCAGGCGTGTCACTGGCCCGCGGCGGGGAGGGCGTGCCGCCGGGGGTGACGCGCGCATGGATGGGTGACGCACGACCCCCTGGGGAGAGCGGGGAGGGCGGAAACTCACGTTTCGTTGATCTGGCTTCGGCCCTCCCGCCCTCCCGTGTCCGTTCGGCTCCAAAATGAGCCGAAAATGGCGCGGGGGTGCTGTGCGCCTGCGCATGACGTCACGCGCGGGGGCGCGTCATTAAAGGTGACGCACGCTTCCCGGTCCCCGGTGACGCGTGTCCTTGTGGCGCGACTGATTAGAGTCACTGATAAAATTAGTTCTACAGTGAAGTGAACCAACTTGAGGTTCCTCAAAACGAAAGGCAAGAGCTCTAGCGGGAGTTTGAGTGAGACTAGTGAAATTTCTAGGCAAGAAGGGGAGAAACCTAGAAAATAATCAATAAGGCCAGAAAATCTTGCTTTGTAATGGGGGTGAGATATCTACATGTGCCTTTACATGGTACAAGTTTTTATTGTGCTGTGGTTAGATATTTAAGTGTTAAAACTCGAACGAATGATTTTGTCGTTGCTAGAAATTTTTCAGAGCACATGTAACAATCCTACAGCATAAACCTATGCATGTCTACTCAGAAGTAAATACCACTGATTTCAATGGAACTTACTACCAGGAAAATGTGTAGAGGATTGCAGCCCTAGGCAAGTTTACTCAGAAATAAATTTCAATGACTTGAAAGAGCTTACCCTATACAATGTACATAGGATTGTAGCTTTGAATGACCAATGGATGGTTTTCACAAAATTAAAGAAATTCAAGTGGAATGTGACTTTAAATTTAATATTTATTATTTGTTTTAGAGATTTGTAGACCATCCTTTGGTCTAAGTATTTCCATGATAGCTGGCAAAATGACAAAAACAATGAAATCATTAAAATACAGTACAGACATGCAGATATCAATAAAATGATGCTAAATGATAAAACAGCAAATGAAAGCAACATCAAAATATTATCCTCAAAAGATTAAAAATGTGCTTCTCCTGGAGCAAAAAAGACATTAAAGTGGGTGCGAGTTCCCTTATTTACCATTGATGTGACTAAAAATAGGTGACTTTTTACCACAATCTTTTGCAGTTTATTAAATATGTAGTAGTGGAATTTGTCAACAATGAAACTGACTGTCTTATTAATGAAATAAATCTTAATTTTTATTTCATTCCATTTTTATCCTATCAGCCCTCTAAGGAGCTCAGGGAAGCATACATGGTGTCCCTTCTCCATTTTATATAACAACCCTAAAGGTAGGTAGGTAGGTAGGTGCGAGGTAGGTAGGGCTGAGAGGTAGGTAGGGCTGAGAGGTAGTGGCTGGCCCAAAGTAATCTAGTAAACTTTGTGGCCCAGGGCCAAACTATGTGAAGTGGTACTGAGTTTCTTCTTTTTTAAGCTAAATAGTTGCAGGAGAACAGGCCTAGGATTACAACATGTGTGAGAGAGTATTTCACAATTTCTCCATGTGCTGCAGACCTGATGAAATTGCCTCCCATTCCTCAAAACTTCTTTTTGCCTTGAAAGGGCAAGCTTTCATTATTGCCAGTGAGGCTAATAGCAGCTGCAGGGGTACAACCTGGGAAGCAGCTCGGAAGGAAAGTGTTAAATACTGTACCTCTTCTGGCATGCCACGAGCTCACGTTCCTGATAGAAATGTTCAGTATTTTATTAAACTGATATGCTGCCTTTCCTCCAAGGAGCTCAGGGTACTAGACATGGTTCTTTATAACCTCACAAGAATCCTGCTCTAGATTAGCCTGAGGGAAAACTACATTTCCCAAGGGCCACCAGGGCTTTTTGCTCTGGCTCACTATCTGAGTGCCAGAGAGAGGAGGGAAGGAAAGATCTGCCTCTTGCAGCTGAAGGCACCTGCTGCCCTGCCCTGTCACGTCTTT
Organism: Plestiodon gilberti rubricaudatus; assembly: GCA_026170595.1. Taxonomy (NCBI): domain Eukaryota; kingdom Metazoa; phylum Chordata; class Lepidosauria; order Squamata; family Scincidae; genus Plestiodon; species Plestiodon gilberti. The sequence continues at coordinate 223,104,708 of JANXHW010000003.1, forward strand.
AAACTGAAGGTGCCTCAAAATGTGCACTGAATTGGCTCAAAATGCGCACTTGTGCACGTGCACGCACGCACACACACGTGCGCACACACACACACACACACACACACACACACACACACACACACACACACAGAGCAATGTCTGTTTTCAAGTAAATTGCCTTGGAAATCCCCCAAGCTATCTGACATGATCGAAGCAGCTCTCCCCCTACTCTAGTCAAGAACTGACCATCGTTTTTGGTCTGGCATCCCATAAGCACCCCCTCCGCATCTAGTGGGTTGTGGGTTGTATGTCACATGGGGCGAAGCTTTGCTGCGAGCATGAAATCTGTACATTGTTTTGACGCAACTGTATGTAGGTTAATGGTGGACAGCAGCTGCACTGTATTGAGTTTTGCTTCGACTTGTTGGTGCCTTGCAGTTTGCCCTGCTGGAGTTTCCACCCTTTTCTCGTTCCTCTCGTTTCCTTTTTATAGACCTGAATGGACTATGGAATAACCATTGATGTTATTACAATCAAGGGTTGGATAAGCAACTTTTCTCCAAAATGGTCCCTACCACATAAATATTTAATACTCTCGTCTGGCCCTTAAGGGATACCCACAGTCTTTCTCACTTCACCCCCTTTCTGTCTTCCTTTATCTATTTCTCTTTGAAGGCTCAAAATGTGGGAATGTCAAAGAGAGTGAGCCATAAATAAGAAAAAAAAGTGTGTGTTTCCCCCCCCTTCCAAGCTGTGCATTCTCTTTTTACCCATCAGTCTTGTTAATTTTGCGGTGGGTCCTGTCGGACGTTTTTCAAAGCCATTTTTCATCCCCTGTCAAGTTATCCCATCATTTCACAATCGGTGGGAGAAGAGAACTGATTGCCACGAGCAGCAGCAAAATCACATAGTACAGCTTTGGGGGGCTGTTCCACCTTGGACTACAGATGGATGGTTGCATTTTCCAATGGTCGCAGGCATAGAAAAAATACAATCTGCAAACCCAGCTCCTACTGGTGGGCAGCTCCCCAGCTGGTCCAGGCTTCCTTGTCACATACCTTCTGCTTCGGGGGTGCCTTTGTAGTGCTTGTAGCTGGTGGGAATGGTCAACCCATTGCCTTGTACAATGTTCTTTTCAGGCAGGGTGGTACTGCTAGGAGGGGACTTCTAGAGCGACCAAAATGATTCGTGGGCTGGAGCACCTCCCTTATCAGGAAAGGCTACAGCGTTTGGGGCTTTTCAGTGTAGAAAAAAAGTGCCTGAGGGGGGACATGGTTGTGACGTATAAAATTATGCATGGGATGGAGAGAGTGGATAGAGGGAAATTCTTCTCCCTCTCGCAAAACACCAGACCCAGGGGACATGCACTAAAATTGAGTGGAGGGAGAGTTAGAACGGCTAAAAGAAAATATTTCTTTACCCAGCGTGTAATTCATCTGTGGAACTCCTTGCCACAGGATGTGGTGATGGCACCTGGCCTAGATGCCTTTAAAAGGGGTTTGGACAGATTCATGGAGGAAAAGACCATCACAGGTTACAAGCCATAAGCAACCTCCTGGTTTTAGAAGTGGGTTTTCTCTGTGCCGGGTGCAAGGGAGTGGCAACGGGATACAGGTATCTTGTTGTCTTGTGTGCTCCCTGAGGCATCTGGTGGGGCCACTGTGAGATACAGGAAGCTGGAATACATGGGTCTTTGGCCTGATCCAGCAAGGCTCTTCTTATGTTCTTATGTTATTTTCTGTGTTAAGAGTTTTCATTCATTTCTTAATTTAGATTAAATTATACTCCCCCCCCCCCCAGTTAAACTGGACTCGCCATCCCTGCAAACATCAGGACAGACATATTTGGACAGTCTAATGAATAAGTTTAGATACTGTACAAAAGCACAGCTATGCCAATATCTCAATTTAGTTCACCAAACAGGTTTGTTTGCTTCCATGCTTTTCTATTATCTCTTCGTCACCCTAGGTTTTTGACTGTGTGCTTAGAAAGAAAACTGGGAGGAAGGAAAGATAGTGAAGCAGAATGCATTACTCTGCTAGGTATGATGAAATAATGGTTTGGGTGCAAACTCTGGCAGGTGAGTTGTTTTCATTGAATAGATTTCATTGAATAGTATAAATGCAGCACATGTATTTTTTGAAAGTCTATACGGGGGGGGGGGTTGTATCCACCGATTCCTTTTCCACAGTTTCAGTTATCTGCGGATCGGGGGGCCTGCCCCCCCGCATGGACGCACATGACCCCCCCCCGGCTCTTTTGTTTTAGCAAGCTTCGTTTCTTCCTTAAAACAAACGGAGAAGCAGCCTCCATTGCAGGCCAGGAAAACGAGACAAAGCCCTAGAGAGGCTCAAGGACTTAAGTCTCGTTTTCCTGGCCTGCAATGGAGGTCGCTTCTCCGTTTGTTTTAAGGAGGAAATGAAGCTTGCTAAAACAAAAGAAAGAGCCGAGGGGGTCTCTTGCGGCTGCGGGGGGAGGTGCGAGGACCCCTCAAAAAACCATGGAGGGGGCGTTTGCCCCTGTCCATGGTTTCAGGTATCCACAGGGGGGGACTGGAACGTATCCCCCACAGATACGGCAGCCCCCATGTATATAGATTTTTACACTTTATTTCCACCTTTCACATGACTGTAGAATGCAGATCCAGATGCATTAAACAAAAGATAACCCAAAAGCAAGGAAGGGCCAGAATTACGTAAATAAGATGTTACGTAACTCTGGACAGGTTTGGATGGGCCCTTCTGAGATGCTCTGCTGTGCCTGGGTGTCCAGGGGGCAGCAGTGGCCAGGGGGGCCTTTTGCCCAGCTTAGGCTGGTGTGCTGGCTGCAGCTACACTGAGTCAGTCAGACCTAGACATAGTGGTCCATGCCTTGGTGACGTTGCTTCTCAATTACTGTAATAATGCACTCTACATGGGCCTGCCCTTGAGAACTGTCCAAAATTTGCCGTCAGTACAGAATGCAGAGGCCTGTGTGGTGACCAGGGATAGGCACTGTGACTCCTGCAGCTGCACTGGGTGCCCGTTTTTTTCTGGGCCCAATTCAAGGTGCTGGTTTTGACCTTTAAAGGCAAAATACAGCTTGGGACCAGAGTATTTGAGGAACTGCTTTCTCCAGTATGAACCGGCCCATCCATTAAAGTCAGTTGAGGTGGCCCTGGTGAGTGAACCGCCTCTGGTGGAGGCCAGGTTGATGGCAACAAGGTACAGGTGACACCTGTCTTGTGGGATTCAGAACGGCTCCCTCCCTATTTGCCTTCTGGTGAAGTCTGGAAACTTTTCTGTTTGGCTTTCCTCTTTTTACAGTACTTTAGCTGGTTAGGTTTTTAGGGCTACTGCTTTTAGGATATTTTTTGTTTTTGCTGTTGCTATGTAAATTGCTCTTTATATTATTTTGTTGTATTTTTATTATTATTATTATTATTAGTTGTTGTTGTACGTCGACTTAAGAGCCTTGATTTTCAGGGGGAAAGGCGAGTTACAAATCTCTTTAAAAAATAAATATAATGTGCTATTGTCATGCTGCTGAGCACATGGTAAAATATAAGCCCCCCCCCATTTTTTTTTAATGTGTAGGCAGAAGTCTTGGGTCAGCCCTGCTTTTTCACATTTGTGGGGAGTCGTGCTGCCTTCGTCTACAAACATGGTGTAGCAAAAAGAAGGCGAATGGCTTTTATCACAGAAACTGACCTAGTATTGACTAATACAGCATCAATAAATGTGAGCAGGACATTTAGTAGAGGTCCTGTGGCTGGATATAACAATTGGCTGCAATTGTGTAGCATTCTGAGTCTTCAACTTGCTTATTTTCCTCCTCCTTCATGCATTTAATCAGCATCCTGCCACCCTGTGGAACCTTGACGTACTGCATTTTATTGAACAGGCAGTGGACTGGAGCTGTATCGCCAAACACCATGTGGCGGCATCTGATTCCTCCTCTCTGCGGTTTGTGCAGCTTAATGAGCTGCAATCAACATTTGTTTGGCTGAAAAGTGACTGTTATAAAGAGGAGAGTGAAACTGCAACTTGGCTGAAGAATACAAATTTGTGCTTTTTCAGTGATATACCCTCCTATTTTTATTTATTTAAAAGATTTTATACTGCTTTTTTTTTCAAAGCTCCAAGTAGTGTACAACAATAAAATTACAAAACCACATCATTAATAAAAAACATTAAATAAAAACAATTTAAGGTCAAGGTCTCCCCTGCTCGAAAGCCAGTCGTGTCCGACTCTAGGGTGTGGTGCTCATCTCCGTTTCTAAAGCCGAAGAGCCAGCGCTGTCCGAATACACTTCTGTGGTCACGTGGCCGGCATGACTAATGGAACGCTGTTACCTTCCCGCCGCAGAGATACCTATTTATCTACTTGCAATTTCTTGCTTTCAAACTGCTAGGTTGGCAGGAGCTTGGACAGGAGACGGGAGCTCACTCCGTCACTGCTGTCCTACCGACCTTCCGGTCTGCAGTTCGGCGTCTTAACCACTAAGCCACCTCGGCCTTGTATAAACAACATTAAATAAAACCAATTAAAATGATACTGGAGCAGATTAAACAGTGTAAAAACAGCAAAACATATAATTAAACTAGTATAAAACCTTTACACACTTAAGGTAAAGGTATCCCCTGACAATTAAGTCCAGTCGTATCCGACTCTAGGGTGTGGTGCTCATCTCCATTTCAAAGCCGAAGAGCCAGCGTTGTCCGAAGACGCCTCTGTGGTCATGTGGCCGGCATGACTCTCCTTGCCGCAGCGCGTAGCATGCAGCTGGAACACGGAGCGCTGTTTACCTTCCCGCAAGCGGTACCTATTTATCTACTCGCATTAACATGCTTTGGAACTGCTAGGTTGGCAGGAGCTGGCCAAGCAACGAGAGCTCACCCCGTCGCGGGAATCGAACCTTTCGAGGTTTACACACTTACATGGGCATAAGTCCCACTGAACTAAGTGGGGCTTACTTCTGAGTAGGCATGCATAGGATTGTGCTGCAAGACCTGTATTTCCTGGAGCCTCTACCCATTTTTGTGTAACTCACTGGAGACAAGGGGTGGGCATCAGGGAGGGATCCACAGAGCCCTGTGGCAAGGATGATGGCCCTGGATATGTTTGCTTCTCAGGCTCATTGCAGCATCCAAGGATGTGATGATGAGCCATGTTGTCCACACGGTCCAACAGCATTCTCTGCTGAGCCATGAGCCCTGTGTCAATTCGCTAGCAAAGCCTTGCTCCTTGAGCGAAGCCCATGGGCCTTCAGGGCTCCCAGTCATGAGGAGGACCTGCAGACAAATGCTGAGAGTATGCGCAGCGGAGGCAGAACGTTGCACATGCATCTACTTGGGGGTGGGGTTGCTGTCATGCACTCACTCCCCCGCCCCACGTGTCTCTGTACATGGTTTTATCTGCACACTGCAACTTCTTTTTTCTTCTTCTTTTTTTTCAAGATTTTTTTATTATTATTAAATAATTTCATGACAATCCATATCAGTATCGTGAATCACATTGTAACATCAATAATTTATACATATAACAATACATTTAACAATACTTATAATTATAATCCTAATAAATAATTGACCAATATACCAATGGATCGGTTCTTTTCATTTCTATATCTGATTCCCTATCCAATTTTAACAAGGGGTACCAAATTTTACTTATCTATTTTAGTCTCTCCTCTTAAAAATCTATCTTTAGTAGTCATTTTCTCCATACATGCTGTTTCCCATACTTTACCTAAATATCTCTGGAAAGAAAGATTCTTTAAATCCTTCCAGTTACTAGCTATTTCTAATCTTGCTGTTCCAATGAGGAGCTCAATAAGATCTTTATTATTTACTTGTTCATTTTCTTCCGTAAATAAGGATAACATTAGAAGCATTTCATTAGCAATTATTTTCTGATCTGTCAATTTTTCTAACCACTTAATCACTTCTTTCCAAAATAGATCTACTTTAGGACAAGACAAGAAAATGTTCAAATGACCCTTTTTCTCCATAGTTTCTCCAACACATGTTTGATATTACTTTGTTTATCTTATGAAGTTTTACAGGAGTTAAGTACCATCTATGTATTATTTTCAACATAATTTCTTTAGATTTTGCTGATACTGATCTATATGCCCAATTATTCCAAATTTGTGTCCATAGCCTTTCTGGTATTTTTATATTCAGATTCTTTTCCCACACCATTTTTGTTCCTATAAAATTGGTATAATCTACATTTATAATACTCTTATATACAGTTGCAATTAGTCCTTTTTTCTTATCTCCAGCTTCTCCTAAACAATAATTTTCAAACACTGACAATAATCTAAGTGGACCTGACCTAGCATATATTTTATTTACAAAATCTCTTACTTGGACCAATTGTAGCCAATTACATTTGATTTGATTAGTTATTTCTTCTAACTGTCTCATTGAAATTGGTTTCCCTTGTATAAATAAATCTCTAATTCTATAAATACCTACTTCTTTCCATCCTTTAAATTGGGCTAATTTTTCATGAAATTTAAATTTAGGGTGTTCCAACAAAGGGCATAATGGAGATATTGGAGGTGCTAGATTTTTCACATATTTACGCCATATCCGTAGTGTTTCTTTAATAAATGGATTTTTAATTTGTACCTTATTCATTATTACTTTATGCATATATAAATATAGTCTAATCTTATCACTTCCTTCTATACTTTCCATATGTACCCAATCAAGATCCTCATTTTTATTAATAAGTTGTACAACTTGTGAAATTTGAAAGGCCTCATAGTATTTTAAGTGCGGTATTGCTAATCCTCCTTCTATAGCCCCTTTATATTTCACACTATTTATAAATCTTAAATTTTTCTGATTACCTGCAATGAATTTTTCCAATCTTTTTTGCCATACTTTTAACTTCTTCACATCTGGTTTGCACTGGTAAGTTTTGAAACAAAAATAAAATTTTTGGCAATATATGAGCTTTAATCAGTGCTACTCTCCCTAATAATGATAATTTTAGTTTATCCCATTTCTTAAGTTTTTCTCTTACCTCTTTATACAAATACGTATAGTTCCTATATGTCAATTGGTGTATACTCTTTGTTATTCAAAGTCCAAAATATTTAAAGCTAGAATAGCACATACTTAAATTTGAAGCAGTTTTAATCTCCTTTTGTTCCAAATTAGGGATATTTATACACAATAATTTAGATTTTTGATAATTAATTTTAATCCGTATAACAATTAAATTTTTCTAATAATAGCTTCAAATATTTTATACTTTTTAATGGGTCCTTCACAAATAAAAGCATATCATCCGCATACAAATTAATTTTATATTGCCTATTCTTAACTGTTACTCCCTCAATATTATCATTATTTCTTATACAAGAAGCTAATGGTTCAATAGCAATAGCAAATATTAGAGGCGATAATGGGTCTCCTTGTCTAGTCCCTCTTTGTAATTTAAATTTCTCAGATTCATATCCATTAATCATTATTTTAGCAGAGGCTCCTTCATATAAACTTTTAAGAGTTCTTATAAATCTTTCTCCCATATTCATTTTCCCCATAAGTTGAAACATGAAATTTTTTTCTTCAATATTAGCTCAAAGAATGAATATGTTTATAACAAAATATATCCATACAGATCAATATGGTTTTATGCCAGGTAGACGAATGGCTGATGCAATCAGAAGAGTTTTGAATATAATATATACAGCGACAAAGGAGAAACAGAAAATAGTAATACTTTCATTAGATGTTCTTAAAGCCTTTGATCGTTTGGAATGGAGATACATGCACACTGCAACTTCTTGAGCAGAATTTGATGTCACTATCTCACAGTTCCCAAACTGGGAGGCGCGACTCCCAGGGGAGTGGCGGAAACCAGCCAGGGGAGCCGCGGAGTGCCACAGAATCCTCTCGGAAAACAGTGCAATGCTAATTGGCAGGCATCAACATAATGCAATGGGGAGCCATGGCCAATGGTCAAAGGAACCACAGGTCGAAAAAGTTTGGGAAACACTGCCCTACACACTAGTGTCCCCAGCATTCCTGCCTACTCGGTGAAGGCCAGAGCCATTCTGAGCATTCTTGTACTGGAACCGGCTCCACCTCCCCCAGGTAAGGAGGTCAGAATATTACTGAATGCAGTGGCATTAAAGTTCCCGTTCAGACCACACCCTGCGTGAGAGAGAAGTGGGAAGCACTGTAGGCATTGAGAGCCCCTTGCAGACAAATGCCAAAAGCATGGCCACCCATGGACTTGGCTTGAGGGCCTGTTGGTGTCAGGAGGCCTGGCTAGAGCGAGCCTGCTCCCCATACACAATCACTGAACATGCAGGTGTGCGTGCGTGTGTGCGTGCGTGCGTGTGTGTGTGTGTGTGTGTGTGCCTGGAAAGAGCTATACTTAGGCGTCATTCAAGAAGGAGGTGCGGTCTAAGAGTGAAGCTAGTCTAGAAGAAGTCTAGATCACTGGGTGTGATGAAAATCTGTACAAAAGGAACGACCAGTGTTCCATGTTTCTTGTGTATGAGTGCAGGATCCCCAATGATCTGTTTGTGTACTCTGTGTAGGGCGGCAAGGACCTCGGGGTATCTGTATGTATGTTCCTCCCATCCTGCACTGGGTTTCTTTCCATTTTTCTGATGCCTTAGTAAGCAAAGCAAGTTATTGCATAGCCCGACTTTCTGCTATTCTTATAGCCTACCTGTCTCACTTCATTAGTTCTTGTATTAGGAAGCCCTGCTGCGGTCACCTTCATTTTGTTCTCTCTGCTCATGTGATGGATGATACGGCTGATACTTGCCTTGTCGATGGCAACCCAAGGCTTCCAGATTGATTAGGATGCAGGCCATGAACCTCTTCTCACGCCCGAATGTGACACCTTGCAGGCAGAAGAGAAGCAGGAAGCATTTCTGCCCGGCAAGAGCTGCTTTAGCTGGCACAGTACAAAGGACAAAACCGGGCTGCCTGGCTGCAAAGAGTACATGATGAGCGGATTATGCTGCCTTACGCTGAGCCATTGGTCCATCTAGCTCAGCACTCTCTGCATTGACTGGCAGTGGCTCTCCAGGGCTTTCGAGAAGCCCAGTCCTCCCCGAAGAAGTCAGGGATTGAACCTGGGACCTTCTGGGTGGGACCCAGTGTGTAATTCATCTGTGGAACTCCTTGCCACAGGATGTGGTGATGGCACCTGGCCTAGATGCCTTTAAAAGGGGATTGGATAGATTCATGGAGGAAACGACCACCACAGGTTACAAGCCACAAGCAACCTCCTGGCTTCAGAAGTAGGTTTTCTCTGTGCCAGGTGCAGGGGAGTGACAACGGGAAACAGGTTATCTTGTTGGCTGTGTGCTCTCGGAGGCATCTGGTGGGGCCACTGTGAGATACAGGAAACTGGACTAGATGGGCCTTTGGCCTGATCCAGCAGGGCTCTTCTTATGTTCTTATGCAGGCAAAGTACCTATTTGTGTCAGTAGAGGCTCCACTCTGGGTCTAAAACAAGGTGGGTGAGGATAGGGCTTTTTCTACAGTGACACTGAAGCTTGGAAGTCCCTTCTGAGTATAGTCTGTTGGTCTTCTGCTGATGGTTGAACACTGTGCTGCTTTGGCGGGTGTTCGGGAGCCCCTGTGGCTGGATGGAATTTCTCCCCCTTAATTGTCGGGCTGAGACTCTCTGTTGGTCTTAGTTGTGCTTTGCTGTTGCTTAAATGAATGTTTCCAGGTGGCTCTTCCCCCCCCCCCCCGTGACCTGGCTTACATGCCTTGCTGTTGGGAAGAAGGGCCTGTGTGAACATGGTCAGTTATTTTCCCCATGTTTATATTGCCCTTCATCCAGGACAGCAGTCCTTGTGGTGAACTTGAGAGGAGATGAAGTGATAGAAAAGCACCTGGCTAGAAAGGCACAGAAAAGAGCCTCATGTGTAGTTTTAAAAATCAACACAATAAAAAGCAAGCTTGGTTTTTCTTTATATACACTGCTGCCTTTCACGGTCAGCTTTATTACTCCGTTTTATCTGCAGCAAAGAGGCACTCTTGGTAAACCATTTTTTCACTCAAATGAATAGCTTCATGCTATAGACAGGGAAAAGGCCAGCGGGTGGCGCAGCGGGTTAAACCGCTGAACCATGAGCTGTCCATCGAAAGGTCTGCAGTTCGATTCCCGCGTCGGGGTGAGCGCTTGTTGCTTGGCCAGCTCCTGCCAACCTAGCAGTTCCAAAGCATGTCAATGCGAGTAGATAAATAGGTACTGCTTGCAGGAAGGTAAACAGCGCTCAGTGTTCCAGCTGCATGCTACGCGCTGCGGCAAGGAGATTCATGCCGGCCACATGACCACGGAGGCGTCTTCGGACAACGCTGGCTCTTCGGCTTTGAAATGGGGATGAGCACCACACCCTAGAGTCGGACACGACTGGACTTAATTGTCAGGGGATACCTTTACCTTTTTATAGACAGGGAAACAGTTGGGATTTTCTGCATATCTGGCAGGCCTGTCCTAAAGTGATGATGTTTTGGAAGCCCAGAAATCCTCTTGTGACTTGGAGGAAAAAAGAGGCTGAGAAACTCCAAGCTCTGGGAAGCCTCTTAATTTAACCCAGGTAGCCAGTAGCATAAGTAGAGGGCTAGCTATATCCCTAGGCTTACAGCCCCATCCTATGCCGGCCTTAGCCGGCTGTACTGGGCTCTGTGTTGTCGCAAATGTGCCGTAAAGCATGTTGCGACAGTGTGAAGTCCAGTCCCACTGGCGTGGCCTCCGCCAGCAAAAGAGCAGCACCCATCGGAGCAGGTGAGCTCCACACCAGGTGGCAGGGAGGCGGGGAGGAAGGCAGATATGGCCTGGGAGGGGCATGCTCGGCGGAGGAGGCCTCTCCTATCCCCTGCCCCGGGGCTGTTTGGAGCTTCGTCAGCAATTTAGCTGGCACGGCTCCGAGTAGATCCATAGGGGCTGCTGGGGCTTGACACGGGAGAAGTGGCCAGTCATCCCCTTCCCTCAACGGGACCTCCAGCCCTGCTCTGGATACAACGGAGCCAGTCCTGGTGCCTCTGCATCCGAGCACGGGGCTTTTGATAGGATTGGGCTGTGTTTACATTATCTCTTTAGATTAAAGTGAGACAAAAGAAATGCAAAACAAATACAGTGTTCAATACAAATGTCGTAGTCATTCTTCCCAAGGCTCAGGAGTATTGCTAGATTTGGCCATTGATCCTTGAAGCCTTAAAAAAATCCCTTGGAGATCGCTTGCTTAGGTTGTTGTGATTGCACTGGCTAGATGGACATGGACAAAACACAGCTATTGGTTGAAAAGCATATGCGGATCCCGTGTAGAATCTTATTTTCCATTCTGAACCGTGAAACTTTTGATGCATTGCAAATTGAATGTTGTTTCTCTTTGAGCATTGCAAGCAACGCAAATTTGCATTCTGAGCCAAGTAATCACAAGTTTCAGCGACATTGATATTTGACAGCTGTTCAAATCGGAATTGTTTGAATGAGCTGAAATCCTCTCAAAAACAAGTATCTAGAGAGCTTTGGGCCTTCCATGAACAACATCAGCATGTAACATTTTTCATATTCGGCATGCACCTTATTGTGTCCAGTGGTGTAGCATTTAAATAAATGCTTTCACTAGTTTTGAGTCACGTCAGTGTCTCATTCCCACTCATTAGCACTATCCCTTTGTAGTTCATTGTGCTGTGATGACCTGATCATTTCAACATGTACGGTTTCTTTCTCAGTACATTTATGTAAATAAACCAAATAAACCATTTTGTTCTGTTGTATTGTTTTCCCTGCAAACCATTCTAGGAACAGAATGGTAACTATTTGTCGTTTTGTAATAATACAAGGAGTTTGGCAATGGCTTTCTTTAAAAACATCAGAAATGGCCACAATGTGTTCCGTGGTTCTTATCCGAGTCTCATTGACTCTTCCATTGACCTTGTGTTTTCATCAAAACAATATTCTTGCTTTTCCTCGCCTCCTGCACTAAAGAAAAGTATGTTCAAACACAGTGTGACTATGCAGAACATTGATGAATTAGAATGCATATACTATACATACATACATGATTTATATATGTCAATACAGCATTGTCGATGTACATATAGTACATCATTTATTGTATGTAGTGCAATAAAGAGTAACATAAGTGAAGAGAGAGAGAGAGAGAAAGAGAGAGAGATGTGAGGAGCTTACAGTCTTAGTTTTGATGGGGGGGTGACAACAGGTAAACGAAAGGTAACAAGGAATAAATGTGAGCAAATGTAAGCATATCTTTCAATGTATATCTTTCAATCGCTCTGATGGAAAAGAATACGTTCCAGAGCTTTTCTGTAGCATGTTGAATTTTGATATTCTGTAAAAGATATTACAGTACTCAGGAGCTAGATTTGCCTGAAACATTGGAAAAATGCCTACCGGTAATAATTGTGCTAGCTAATTGTACAAATGCATTCATTTAAGGTGGTAAGAAAATGCCTACAGTGAAGCAAAGACTTGCAACCTGCTGTATTAAAGCACAGCCAGGTTCTGTGGGAGTCACTTGATTTCACCTGAGGTGCTCTGCCCTAGTACGAGTCCCTGCTCTTTCGCATAACCTAAAATAAGTGTACCTAATTTTGTTAGACAAATGTTGGAAGGTGTGCAAACCTGACACTTCTGAACAAATGTTCTGCCTTTGTGCCTTCATTCTGCTGCTGCTCAGAAATGAATAATGATGGAACCTAAGTTCCCTGAGGTATGAAATGAATGATTCTGGGACGGAATCTGTATCCTGCTATAGATGGGATGTGCTGGTATCTTCAGCAAAAGCCAGCAGGCTAATGATGTTTATAGAAGTGTAGCCTCTAATCCAGCTGCACCTGAAATTGATGGGGAAAGTGAGCTGTAACAAGAGTCATATTTACCATTGCTGTATGATCAGTTGAGTCACCAGTTTAAGAATCCCAAGACTCTTTTCCAGTGAAGCAGTGTATGACGTTATGCCTTAGCTATAGTACTATAATATCTATGGATTTTAAACTGCAATCTTTTTAGAGTTTATTGGACGCTAAAATACCTCTATATTAGGGGGCTTATCAAGGAATCTAGTTGTTGGCACTGTGTTGGCATTACTAAGCACCCCCTGCTTAGTAGTGTTTTAATATCTGATTTGGCTACCAGGTGGTTGAATTGGACATATTTGTTGTCACCATGGTACCTTAGCACCTTCCCATTCTTCAACAGTGTCTGGAAACGGCTTTACTGTTTTCCCTTTCAACGAAGCAGACTCCATATTGCTGCCCCCTCCTTTCCTCCGTTCCTTGAATAGTAATGGGTGTTAAACCATCTGAATTGAGTGGGGCAGTCTTTGAATTTGCCCTTAACATTACATTATGTGATGCCACATAACTCACACTGATTATTGGGACCCCGCTGGGACCCCCCATCATCCTTGGGCCTATATATGACTTTCTTGCCAAAGTTTGGTTTTTAGTGGTCCTAATATATTTTGAAAAGGTCTGTGGACACTCAGCCCCCTTCCACCTCCTCCCATGGGGGAAGGTCCACATCATAGGGAACGGGGAAAAGACGTATGGGCAAAGTAAGGACTTAGAGGACACAGTCTATGTTTAAAGGAGGTTTACTTTTACACCAGAGTTTACACAGGAATTTAGAACCCTCACTTGACTTGCCTTGGCTGTCCTGTTGCTGCTTCTCAACTTGGCCTTGGTTAGAGGGAGGCCTCCACCTCATCCCTGTTTGGTCCCTTCTGCGCCCAAGGTCCAGGCTGGTCCAGCCCCCTGTCTATCCTTTACTCTTGCCCCATCCTCCTTGTAGTCCCACTGCCAGTCCTCCTTACCCACCTCTCCCCTCTCTGTTCCCTTCAACCGCTTCACCTCCATTTTCTCTCTCCCTGCCTCCATCTCACTTTCCTCTCACCTTCTCCTTCCACCTCCTCCTCCTCCCCCCCCCTCTCTGCACTCCCTTCGGTGCTTTCTTCTCTTTCTTTGTCCTTCTCTTTACCCCCACCCCTTGGATGTTTTAATCCCTCCTGCCTCCATGCTCCTCCTTCCTACCTGGGAGCCCCTGCAGCTGCCAAGTACCGATGTTCCCACTTCTGGGATCCCTCAGTGATGACATCATTACCAAGCGAAGTTCCATGTTTGTGGAGCCGCAACCCCAGCCGGAGCCTCGCAGTGGCGGTCAGGCCACCCAGCCGCAAGGTCCTTGACATGTATCCAACGCCACTTGACGAATGACAGTTGGCAATGTTTTTGGTCACTTCGGCATTTTATATTGCATGATTGGGCTCAAATTGTAGTAGGAAGAAAGCCTGTGTCAGTAGATTGGACCACTTAGTCTGGGTATTTGTGTCCCGGTGCAAACTGTTTGGGATACTCTCAAAATCATTTTGCATTGCAGAACCTATTTTAAACTTCGCTTTGAATAGTCTTCAATTCTGGCTTAAGGCTAATGTGCATGCCTTCTGTCTTTTTATTTCAGCTTAATAGTTGTTCCTTGTACTGTCTGTTTGGACAGCATACTGTACATTTTGTGCACTTGATACAGTTGTGTGTTTGTGTAGCTTGTCAACTCTCTCAAGTAGGGCAGAAGCAAAAGTTGTATGCAGCAAAAACTTGTCTTGCTGGATAGGGTTTCCTCTTATATTGAAAGAATAGTCTAAAGGCGCATGAGAGAATAAGGGCAGGCTAAGGATGGGGGGGGGTAACTTCCCTTACATGTGTTTCATGGATAGGCTCACCTGATCTCCAGCTGAGACAGAGTGCTAGACCTTTAGGAGAAGGAATGTTGGCAGGTGTAGCTTGTTAAACCCTTAGAGCACAATCCTAGGCATGTCTACCCAGAAGCAAAGCCCATTGTGTTCAGTGGGGCTTGCTTCTGAGTAGACGACGCCTAGGATTGTGCTCTAAGGTTTAACAAGCTACACCTGCCCACATTCCTTCTCCTAAAGGTCTAGCACTCTGTCCCAGTTGGAGATCTGGTAAGCCTATTCATGGAGGTGGGCTGCCTCTGCAATATATGAATTCTGCACCTATTCAGTGTACTGGAATAAAGTCACAAAGGGGGCAAATTCATCAGCTGCAGGGGAAAAAAACTGAGGATGGGAGGAAACCCCATTCCCTGCACTTCCGTGCAGCAGGTAGACTTGCCATCTCACACTCTATTTTGGTCCCTGCTGCAGCTGCTGAATTTGCCTCCTATTCAATTTGATGGAGCAACTCTGCTCTATCTCATTGAGTTGGAGATGAGTCATTTTGGGGGATTGGCTCAGATTGGCTCAGAAAAATGATCTGAGAAATATAAGTGCCACTGAATATTTGATGCTTGGGGGTGATTTCCTCTTGGGAGAAGTATCTAAGAATTTCAGAAGGAAACCAAAGGTGTTTTGTGAAAACATCAGTCTGAGGGATGACGGAAGTTCACACACTTCTAGGCAGTTGCCGAATTTTTGCTAAAGCCCAATTTGAAGAAAGTTATACCTGTGTGTCACCTTCCTCTAAGCTCATGCAAATTCAGACGCTCTATATTGGTGTAATCTCGCTTGCAAGCACAAGTTTTCCTGAATAACAAATTAATGGCCCAGTTGTTTGCTCCACTATCCAGTCAACTGTCCAAAAACAGCCATTCGCTGAATCTTGGCTTCTCTTGTTACAAATTTTCCCGATATAGTTTCATACTGGACTGGGCAATCCTGGGCCCGAGACTGTGTATGTATATACACGTGTAATGGTAGTTGTGTGTGAGAAGGGGGGACAGCGCGTGCTCCATAATGCACTTGCAACATTTCTGGTTCATAGCTGTGCTATAATGAAGAATATAAGACCCTTTCCAACGTGTTGAAAACACTGGGAATCTAACCTGGCTTTCGAATGCATTGTGCTCAAGAGCCACAGATAAAGTCAGCGGAAGCTGGAAAGACCACGTCATTAAGGCACATTCATAAAGTCTGGCCTGGTGCCGACTTTTATATGATGCCCCACTGTTTTTCTGTCTGTTTGCTGCAAAAAGCTTTATAATTTACTTAGTGGCCATTATCAAAAATTGAGTTTCCCCAGAGTGAAGCATATGTTCTGTGAGCACAGAACAAACTCCATGATGCTTTTATACATTAGTTCTAGGGAGGGCTGCTTGCAAAATCCTCTCCATTCAAATTTCCCCCCAAATTTCAGGGCTATGAATTTCCTGGCTTGTTTAGGAGAGAGGCATCAATACATCTGGTTTTCAGTACATCAGTACATATGGTTTACGGCTTTTTACAATTAGCTGTTGATTTACTTTTTTGTTGTCAATGTGTTTTGTTTTATATTTTATTTTAATCTGATGTGAAACACCTTGGGTTTCTCACTGGGAAAGAAAAGTGGAGTATCAATATTTTAAAATAAACAAAAAACTAAAAATCTGCCTTTAAAAAAATGTCCAGATTTTGTTCAGGCTGCTGAGCTAAGTTTGTTTCTTTGTTTTCCCTTACAGCTTACCATTCTATACAAGTTCATATGTGCATTAATTTAAAGTGTGCCTTGAGGAAGTCTGATGAAACTGCACATTCATCAAGATTTCTTTTTGATATTGTTAATCAGCACACTAATGTGCACAGTGCATATGTGATTGAGTTTATTGATTGCCTGTGCAAAGAGGCAAACTTCAAAAAGAGTGCAGGAAAATGTGTATGTGCCATGTCTGAAATAATCGTAGAAATGTTCCAAATAAATTGGAGAGTAGAGCTAGCCAGCAGAACAATATTGAAATGAGTAGGGGACATCTACCCAGCCAGAGCTCGGGGGGAGGGGGGAGGGAGACAGAACTCATGCCAGTGAGTGAACTATTTGGTGGGTGAACTATTTAGAAGGAGGGATGGAGGGGAGGAGCGAGGATCTTCATGTGGTCCAGAATTCGGCTGGTGAAGTGTTGAAAGGGGGGGGAGAGTGAGGATCGTCTCACAATGTTTTGGTGTGAGTGTTTTTTGTTCTTGATTGGGCATCCAAGCACACCTGACCAGGTCAAAGAGCAGATAGGAGTGTCCAAGTGGTCATAAACCATCCAACCAGGTCGACCTCATCAACTCTAGATTTTTTTAAGGTCACACACAAGGATCCTTAGGAGTGTTGCCTCTGTCCGTTGCTGAAATCAGTTACTGCTGCTTTGAAATGACACTCATGATGGCAGTGAGTGTAGGGACCAGAATCCTAGAACCACATGAGTAACTAGGGAAGGGAAGGTACTCAGTGAGTAAAAGTTATATTTTGCCCTTATCCATTGTTTTGATTCCTCCACCTTTTAATAAACGTTTGTATGTAGTACGATCGTATCATCTTCGGGATTATGGTCATAAAAATGCTAAAAATGTTTTAAAATGTATCTGCAGATAGTAACTTTACAATTCTCTTAAAATACACCAATGTGTAATAAAATACTTTAAAAGCTTGCTTTAAAATACAATAAAAACACTTTAAAAACAACAAAAACATACATTGTTGCCGGTCACAACAGTTTCCGATCTAATTTAAACGTTTGTATTTTTACTTGCCTGGTATAAGTTTGGGAGTATCATGTTTCACTACTGTTTATACCCTAAAGTGAAGGATAAGTTTAAATGACTTATTTTAAATGACTTATCCTTGCCATGGGATGTGGTGATGGCACCTGGCCTAGATGCCTTTAAAAGGGGTTTGGACAGATTTGTGGAGGAAAAGATCACAGGTTACAAGCTATAAGCAACCTTCTGGTTTTAGAAGTAGGTTTTCTCCTACCTACTTCTAGGTAGGCAACGCTACTGGTTAGAACAGACAAAAAATATTTCTTTACCCAGCATGTTACTAATCTGTGGAACTACTTGCCACAGGATGTGGTGATGGCACCTGGCCTAGGTGTCTTTAAAAGGGGATTGGACAGATTTATGGAGGAAAAGTCCATCACGGGTTACAAGCCATGTTGACTATATGCAATTCCTGAGTTTTAGAGGCAGCCTATCTCTGAATATCAGATGCAGGGGAGTGGCAGCAGGAAACAGGTTATCTTGTTGTCTTGTGCTCCCTGAGGCATCTGGTGGGGCCACTGTGTGATACAGGATGCTGGACTAGATAGGCCTTTGGCTCTTCTTATGTTCTTATGACCCCCCAAATTAGGGGGCACCCTGTTAACGTAGGTTCCACCAAGGCCACATTGTTCTGTCTGGGGTTCCTAGCCTTGGGCGATGGCAGCCAAGAGACTACCAATTCCTCAGGAGAATGGTGTTCAGAGAGCAGAGAGTGGGGTGCTAGTTGCTAACTGCTTCTCCTGTTCTGCCTTCCGTCTCTGATCTTCACAGTTGTTGTTGTTGTTCAGTCGTTAAGTCGTGTCCGACCCTTCGTGATCCCATGAACCATATCCCGCCAGGCCTTCCTGTCCTCCACTATCTTCCTGAGTTCGCTCATTTTCATGTTCGTTGCATCGGTGATGCTGTCTAACCATCTCATCCTTGGCCTTCCCCTTCTCCTTTTGCCTTCAATCTTTCCCAGCATCAGAGTCTTCTCCAGAGAGTCCTCTCTTCGCATTAGGTGGCCAAAGTATTTGAGTTTCAGCCTTAGTACCTGTCCTTCCAGGGAACAGTCAGGGTTGATTTCATTTAGAATTGACTGATTTGATCTCCTAGCAGTCCAAGGGACTCTCAGGAGTCTTCTCCAGCACCACAGTTCAAAAGCATCTATTCTTCGGCGCTCAGCCTTCCTTATGGTCCAACTCTCGCAACCATACATTGCTACTGGGAACACCATCGCCCTGACTATACGAACTTTTGTTGGCATGGTGATATCTCTGCTTTTTATTATGCTATCTAAATTTGCCATAGCTTTCCTTCCAAGGAGTAAGCGTCTTTTAATTTCATGGCTGCTGTCTCCGTCTGCAGTGATCTTGGAGCCCAGAAAAGTAAAATCTGTTACTGCTTCCATTTCTGCCCCTTCTATTTGCCAGGAATTGATGGGACCCGATGCCATGATCTTAGTTTTATTAATGTTGAGTTTCAAGCCAACTTTTGCACTCTCCTCTTTCACCCTCATCAAGAGGCTCTTCAGTTCTTCTTCACTTTCTGCCATTAGGGTAGTATCGTCCGCATATCTGAGGTTGTTGATATTTCTCCCGGCAATCTTTATTCCGGCTTGTGATTCATTCAGCCCTGCATTTCTCATAATGTACTCTGCATATAAGTTAAATAAGCAGGGTGACAATATACAGCCTTGCCGTACTCCCTTCCCAATTTTGAACCAGTCGGTTGTTCCATGGCCGGTTCGAACTGTTGCTTCTTGACCCGCATACAGGTTTCTCAGGAGACAGGTAAGGTGGTCTGGTACCCCCATCTCTTTAAGAATTTGCCACAGTTTGTTGTGATCCACACAATCAAAGGCTTTTGCGTAGTCAATGAAGCAGAAGTAGGTGTTTTTTTGGAACTCTCGTGCTTTCTCCATGATCCAGCGCATGTTGGCAATTTGATCTCTAGTTCCTCTGCCTCTTCGAAACCCAGCTTGTACGTCCGGTAGTTCTCGGTCCACGTACTGCTGAAGCCTACCTTGTAGGATTTTGAGCATAACCTTGCTAGCATGTGAAATGAGTGCAATTGTACGGTAGTTTGAACACTCTTTGGCACTGCCCTTCTTTGGAATTGGAACGTAAACTGACCTTTTCCAATCCTTTGGCCACTGCTGAGTTTTCCAAATTTGTTGGCATATTGAGTGCAGCACTTTCACAGCATCATCATTTAGGATTTTAAGTAGCTCAGCTGGGATATCATCATCTCCGCTAGCTTTGTTGTTAGTAATGCTACCTAAGGCCCACTTGACTTCACTCTCTAGGATGTCCGGCTCTGGGTCAGTGACCACACCAGCGTGGTCATCAGGAACATTAAGATCTTTCTTGTATAGTTCTTCTGTGTATTCTTGCCATCTCTTCTTAATCTCTTCTGCTTCTGTTAGGTCCTTGCCTTTTTTGTCCTTTATCATGCCCATCTTTGCACAAAACGTTCCCTTGATATCTCCAATTTTCTTGAAGAGATCTCTAGTCCTCCCCATTCTGTTGTTTTCCTCGATTTCCTTGCATTGTTCATTTAAGAAGGCCTTCTTATCTCTCCTTGCTATTCTCTGGAACTCTGCATTCAGTTGTTTATATCTTTCCCTTTCACCTTTACTTTTTGCATTCCTTCTTTCCACAGCTATTTGTAAAGCCTCATCTGACAGCCACTTTGCTTTCTTGCATTTCTTTTTCTTTGGGATGGTTTTAGTTGCTGCCTCCTGTACAATGTTACGAACTTCCGTCCATAGTTCTTCAGGCACTCTGTCTACCAGGTCTAATGCCCTAAATCTATTCTTCACCTCCACTGTATACTCATAAGGGATATGGTTTAGGTCATATCTGACTGGTCTAGTGGTGTTCCCTACATTCTTCAGTTTAAGCCTGAATTTTGCAATAAGAAGCTCATGATCTGAGCCACAGTCAGCTCCAGGTCTTGTTTTTACTGATTGTATAGAGCTTCTCCATCTTTGGCTGCAAAGCACATAATCTATCTGGTTTCGGTATTGACCATCTGGTGATGTCCATGTGTAGAGTCGCCTCTTGTGTTGTTGGAAAAGAGTGTTTGCTATGACCAGCGTGTTCTCTTGACAGAACTCCGTTAGCCTTTGCCCTGCTTCATTTTGCGCTCCAAGGCCAAACTTGCCTGTTGTTCCGTTTATTTCTTGATTTCCTACTTTAGCATTCCAGTCTCCTATGATGTAAAGGACATCTTTTTTGGGTGCTAGTTCTAGAAGGTGTTGTAGGTCTTCATAGAACCGGTCAACTTCATCTTCTTCGGCATCAGTGGTTGGGGCATACACTTGGATTACTGTAATGTTGAATGGTTTGCCTTGGATTCGAACTGAAATCATTCTGTCGTTTTTGAGGTTGCACCCCAGTACTGCCTTTCCCACTCTTTTATTAACTATGAGGGCTACTCCATTTCTTCTAAGGGATTCATGCCCACAGTAGTAGATATGATGGTCACCTGACTTAAATTCGCCCATGCCCGTCCATTTTAGTTCGCTGATTCCCAAGATGTCAATGTTCAATCTTATCATCTCATTTTTGACCACATCCAGCTTGCCTTGATTCATAGACCTCACATTCCATGTTCCTAAGCAGTATTGCTCCTTGCAGCATTGGATTTTCCTTTCAACCTCAGACACATCCACAGCTAGACGTCCTATTGGCTTTGGCCCAGCCGCTTCACTCTTTCTGGGTCTACTTGGAATAGTCCTCCGCTCTTCCTCAGTAGCATATTGGACACCTTCCGACCTGAGGGGCTCATCTTCCGGCGTCATATCTTTTAGCCTTTTGGTACTGTTCATGGGATTTTCTTGGCAAGGTTACTGGAGTGGGTTGCCATTTCCTTCTCCAGTGGATCACTTTTAGTCAGAACTCTCTGCTACGACCTGTCCGTCTTGGGTGTCCCTGCACGGCATAGCTCATGGCTTCATTGAGTTACGCAAGCCCCTTCGCCACGACAAGGCAATGATCCATGAAGGAGGATCTTCACAGGGCCCCTGTGAAAACCTGGATGCTGGACCAGGTGGACATTTTGGTCGAATCCAGCAGGGCTCATCTTACGTTTTTTATGGCTTTTCTTCCTTACCATAAGAACATTTTGAGAGACTCTGAAATAAGCATAAACATTATTTCTTGAATTGTAGTAAGGTTATTCGAATTCAGTTACTTTTCATCTTTTTTGCTTGTTTGGCTTGTGGGGAAAATCTGTTCCATTGAAACCCAGCCCTCTCCTTGCTCCCAGCTTTTCCTTTCAGAACTTGATTAATAATTTTTACTTTCCCAGATGTGTCTTTGTTTCCCATCTGCATGTTCAGCCCAGAGCAAACTTGTCTAGATGTTTATTTTTGGTTTGTGTACAGTGTTTGGGATGGTGTAGCCTGGGCCATCCTGCTTTAATTTGAGAACAGCTGGTGGACACTCTTGATTTGTTTTAACCCATTTAATATGTTTCACCCCAAATTAATTGATATTTCTTGCCCAATCAGCAGGAGGTCAAGCAGATCAAACTTATTATGACATATAGACAAAGACCTTAGATATTAAGCCATTTGCTTAGACAAATCGACATAGTACTGAAGCACATATCCGCCCTAATTTTAGGCAATAAGGGGCGCTATCCCGTAGTGAGTATATAGCACTTCCAGTATGGTAAATTAAATCTTCTTTGACTGCGGGTAAACTGCTTTGCCCGGGAGCCTTGAACCCGGGATTGTGGCAGCAGGTCCAAGGCAACTTGCTCTCAGTCTCACCATGTGAGCAGAGAATACTGTGTGGGGCCTGATTTTTGTCAGGGCTGCCACTCCAGGAGGCCAAATGGTGGGGGTGACATAGACAGTCATTACGGTGCCCCTACCTTGACTTGTAAAATGTCTGACTCAGTCCCGGTTCCTTGGTCTGAGGGAGCTTCCCTCAGACTGCTCATCCCCTCTTATGTGCTGACCAACTTGATAGACAGGCTGCCTGCCTGTCCCCCTTGCAGTTCAACCGCTTGCCTCCCTCCAGAGCCAGAAGCTGCTAACCAGCCTCAGCCTGATGTTTCCACAGTGTAATGGCAACATGTACAGCGTCGTAAGAAAAACGGGTCCATTCCACAGGGTGACATTAGGGAGAGCAGCTGTTTAAGGAGCTGGGGTGTGCAGGTCTTAAACCAGGGCTTCCAGCAGCCAACCCAGTCCTGCGCAGGATGCGGTCGGGGCTCACCTTGGGGGAAGGGGACATTTGTCCCCTTCCCCTGGTATAAGTGCGCCAGAGGCCCCAAGGGACTTCCTTGGATGGGTGCCAGCTCTGGAGGCTCTGCAAGGCTGGCCCGGCCCGGGAAGGGGACGGGGATATCGGTGCAGCCCGGTGCCAATATCCCCACCCCCTCCCAGGCCGGGCTGGCCAATAGCCCCCTCCCTCCCCACACCCTCCTGCTGCCCAGTGCAGGGCTTACCCGGGTTGGGCTGCGCAGCAGCTGGAGGGCAGCGGTGTAAGCTGTGTCCGCCTCCACCCCGGCGCTGCTCACACTAGAGGTGCTGCAAAAGTGCTTTCTGGCACTTTCACAACATCTTGGCATGGTAGAGCGCTTTCTCCGCCGGCCTAATTCTGCACAGGATTGCACCCTTGGTCTAGGGACAGTACTGCCAGGACAGTTCTCAGGCAGAGTTGGGTCCTCCATCTGTGGTTAGCCAAACAAACTCCCTCACCCACACCAACCAGAACTGGCAACATGCAGAACCCCCTGAGAGATGTTGCTTGTCTGGTATAAACATCTTGGTCTTCCCTTGAACCTTCTCAGACATTTCTCTTTGAGAGAAATTGTGAATTTCACTTTGAATTTCACTTTTTTTTTTTTTTGAGATTTTGGTCCAAAGCTGTCCAGAACGTTGCTGATCGTCTCTGAACCCAGCTGAAGCCTGACAAGGCGCCTATTAAATCTGCTTTTACTCATAAAGTTGTACCCCAAGATGGATATTTGCTCATGAATCCATCTAAAACATGCATATACATGATATATCGTGAAACTGGAAAATGTGCAGAAGAGAAAATGATTACTGGGCCGGAGCACCTCCCTTACGAGGAAAGGCTGCAATGTTGGGGGCTCTTCAGTCTAGAAGAAGGTGCCTGAGGGAGGACATGATTGCGAAATATAAAATTATGCATGGGATGGGTAGGGAAGTTCTTTTCCTTCTTGTAACAGCACCAGAACCAAGGGACATCCACTAAAATTGAAAGGTGGGTGAGTTAGAACAGACAAAAGGAAGTATTTCTTCACCCAGCGTGTCATTAATCTGTGGAACTCCTTGCCACAGGATGCTGTGATGGCATCTGGCCTAGATGCCTTTAAAAGGGGATTGGACAGATTTATGGAGGAAACGTTAATCACAGGTTACAAGCCATGATGGGGATAAGTAACCTCCTGGTCTTAGTAATAGGCTATCTCTTAATTCCAGATAAAAGGGAGTGACAACAGGAAACAGGTTATCTGTGCCAGATGCAAGGGAGTGACAATAGGATACAGGTATCTTGTTGTCTTGTGTGCTCCCTGAGGCATCTGGGGGGGCCACTGTGAGATACAGGAAGCTGGCCTAGATGGGCCCTTGGGCTCTTCTTCGTTCTTATGGGGGGCAGGGGAGGAGTTCTGTATTACAATAGCTCTAAGAAGTAATATCTTTAATGCAGGCATGTATAACAGATATAGTAATGCATGGTTACTGTTATATAATTAATGTGTGTTGAAGTGCTGCAGTTATTGCACACGACAGTTTCTGTGTGCATTATAGTATTAAGCTATGTAATGAGTGTCTAACAGTATGTAAAAGCGTTGTTTAACTATCATACATTACCTTGTTCATGGTTCTACAGCGTCTCCTTCTCAGGTGGAGACGCTTTGCTCCAAAACTCATTCTGTTTGCTGTGCGATCAGTAGGGACAAATGCAGATGTGTTTCCTTCAATCTCTACACCGACTTCCTATCTGCTCAGGTCCTGCACAAGCTTCTCAGCCCTGCTTTCAAAACCGTTTGTGTTCTTTCCCCTTCCACCCCACATCCCATCTCTCTGCTGCTCTTTTATATCCTGACACGTCCCTGCCCAGTGACCTTGGCTCATCCAGCTTCACCACACTCAGCCCCCCTGATCTTTGAGGGATCAGGGATCCCTATTCTTTCTACCCAACCCTTTGAGGGATCCCCACCTTTCCCCCTTTGCTACCTTCTTTAAGGCATGGAACTTCCTCCCAGAATTAGGCTTACCGTATTTTCCCGGACTCAGTCCGGGACACACACACACCTCAGAATTTTTTCGGTTTTGCTTTCTTTCAAAGAGTTTTTCTATTATTTTTTAAAAGTATTTACCTCCTTGCCATGGCCGCCGCCGCTGCTGCTACTGTCGCTGCTGCCATTTTAGCCAAGGATTGCCGCGCAGAAGCGGTCAGGGAGCCCTTCCGAACGAAGGGCTTCCAGGCCGAGCCACGCGCATGCGGAAGGGCTTCCAGACCGCTTCTGCGCATGTGTGCAGCTTGCGAATTTTGCGAGACGCACGCATGCGCACAAGCGGCCCAGCAGTCCTTCCGAACGAAGGGCTTCCAAGCCGAGTCGTGCACATGTGCGCGGTGCGGCCTGGAAACCCTTTGTTCGGAAGGACTGCTGGGCCGCTTGTGTGCTGCAATAATCCTTGGCTAAAATGGTGGTGGCTGTGGGGGAATCCAGGATGGCGCCATACCTCCCGGGATGCCGGGACCCGGGCCTGAAATCTGGGAGGGTCCCGGCCATTCCGGGACGTATGGTAAGTCTACCCAGAATGCATCTATAATGCCATCTCTCTTACTTACTTCAAATCCCTCCTCAATACCCACCTTTTTGCTGAAGCTTTTGTCACAAACTTCAGTCTCGATATTCTTTAACTAACCTGAGTATGTGCAGCTGCAATCACGGCATATTCTCCCCCCATTAAGCCCCTGCCTTCATCACCCTCGTCTTCCCTCTTTGTCTCCCCTGTGTTTATTTTCTGTGTTGTAAACCCTCAGGGCAGAGGCTGCCCTTTCATACTTTGGAAAGCAAAGGTGCTATAAATCAGAATGCATTTGCTTCACTGCGGGCATGTATAACAAAAGTCCTCTATTGCAGGGGTTCCCAACCTTTGGAGGCCTGGGTACCCCCTATCATGGTCCAATTTTCTGAAGTACCCCCTGCCAATTAACTGCTAATTAATTGGATCAATCAATCAATTAGGTAATTAATCATTAAATAAAAAATACTAAAACAATTTTAAATGTGAAAAAATGTCTTATTTAACAAATAATTACAATTTAAAATCCATGTTAATTAACACTTAATTAGCTGCTGATGGGACAGATAAGAGGCAGGGCTTGGCGTACCTGCAGCAAGAGGTCCGCGTACCCCTAGGGGTACCTGTACCACAGGTTGAAAACCCCTGCTCTATTGCACAGTTCAGGTGGGGCTGTTTTGAGGTGGTGAAATGAATGGGAGGAAAAGGGGTTCTTAACTGCTGGGTGGACAAGCTGCTTGGGTGAAGGTTTCAGGGACGAGGTGGCTGGCAGGGGAAGGACGAAGTATTTCCTTCCTGTCTCAAATACAAATTGCCCTTTCCTGCGGGTGCCTCGCAACGGAGAAGGGACCGTGGGGCTTTCAGTAACTGCAGTGTGACGTGTTGTTTGTCCCTCTGGGTGCTTTGTTAGCTGATGTGATTATGAAAGCCTGTTCTCTATTATAGGGCTTCTAGCCAAGACATGTGAAATGAAATATTTAATGCAATTATATGCACATCTTTTCTTAGAAGAACTCCCCTACCTTCTGCCCACTTATGAATTTCGACAACTGTCAGGATAGAGGAACATAGAATAGGAACTGCCCATCCTAGAACTTGTTCCCTGAAATTTGTTTGGCAACCTGGCGTATTAGCAGGGCCCATCCCAAGACCTCCTGACACCTGAGGTGGAGTGCCAAATGCTGTATCAATCGCTGCTCCTTCCACTCCCTGGATTGGAAGAGGAAGAAGGAAACAGAGTACCAGAGGAAGTGTGGAGATCTTCTTGCCCACCACTCTCCTCTGACAGTCCATTCCCCCTCCTCCTTTTTCCAATCCAGGGACTGAGACGAGAAGAAGGACCAGTGGAGGCAAATGGGAAGATGGAGGTGGGCATCCCAACCAATCCACTGCCTGAGGCGATAACCTCAAGCAGCCTCATGATCTGTTTATTAGTTTATAATCGGAGTCTCCTATCATCCATAATCAGCAGAACCCTTTTCTCAAAGAGAGCCCGTAAGTCACTGCAAATGGAACCAGACCTGGAGACCAGTCTGCAGAACTCAAAATTGGCTCTTGAATTTGGCAGTGGCGTCACTAGGGCGTGCGCCGCCCTAAAGTGAGGACGCGCGTGCCGCCCTAATGATCCCCTGACTCCCTGCAATTTGCCATGCCGCCGCGACAGCTGGCCGGAGAGGATGTCTCCGGAGCCGGCAGCAACAGAGCCTCCACTGCTGCCGGCTCCGGAGACATCCTCTCCAGCCGGCTGTCCTGGGCCTTCTGACGAGGCCCAATGCGGCAATGTCATATTTATTAGTTTTTTCGCGCATGCGAGGTTTCTGAGGGCAAAGGGCTGCCCTTTTGCCCTGAAACATTCTGCGCAGGCGTGAAAAACCTAATAAATATGACGTCGCTGCATTGGGCCTCGTTAGAAGGCCTCGGAGCTCCGCCGAGGGTGGTCGCTCCAATGCCTTCTCCTGGAGCGGAGGGTGACGCGCACCTGTCACCCTTTGCGCGTGTCACCCCCAGGCGGTCCGCCCTCCCCGCCACGCTCCAGTGACGCACGTGGCCTGGTCTACTCTACACATACAGAAAAACGAGGCGATTGGATGCTCTGATGGCAGAATGGGTGACCATGCTTTAGCCTGCTGGTGGGTGATTCCAGTTTTGAATGCTCCTTCACATAAAACAGCTCCCTGCAAAGAAAAAGAATCTCTCTCTTGATATGCTAGCTATCTCGACTTTGTACCAGCGTTCTGGTTTTCTGTTTGCAGAGAATTGTTCATGTACAAAAGTATTCAGAAATGTGATCACCCACTTGCGGTGAGCGATCAGTTGTCATGTGGTGTGATGGGGGTGTTTGCTCAGGAAGAACAAGTTGGGCTCTCAGAATGAGTCCAGTGATCTTTCTGAATCCTGGCCAGGTTTTTTTGCCTCTTAGCTTTGGGTTGGACTAGATGCCCTCCATCTCTGGTGGTAACTTCCACGTCTATAGCCATGGCTGATAAATTAGTGCAACCACTGTGCCGAGGTTTAATGCTTTTTGGGTCTACTACTGGGACTAAATCTGAGCTGAAATCCAAGGACTGAACTGATTCCTTCCTGGACATAGCTGTCTTCTTTTTTTCCCCTATGCTAATTATAACTCTGCCTTTGGGAGTTGTTACCAACCATGCATGTGGTGGGTTATTCCTCATCAAGCCAGATATAATTCTTCCAGAGCCCATCCAGTCAGGTTCTTTTAGCATCAGTGCAAAATGAGACAATTTCAGTACTGTAATACTACAAATAGTTTTGAAAATGATTTTAAAAGCAACTCTCGATCCTTACATTCACTGGTGCTGAAGAATATCACATACAATGGGGAACCAGGTTTTCCTTTCCCATCCCTTGCTGAATTGAATTAGAATTCTACAACCCTTTCCCTAGAAATGCATATCTTCCGATAGTGGTGATGTAATTGCAATACAGTACTCTGATTTTTCTATTTTAAAAAGTACAGTATATGCTTTGAGGAGTTGAGATATGCTTGACTGTTTGGCATATTTTTATCTTTATCACTTGTTGGAACTTTTGAGCAGCTGTAAACTAAAGTGTCAAAAATAATCACCCAGCCCTCCACCAAAGGACCACAATATATTGAGTATATTGAAACCCCTATCCAAAAGGGGTTTGGATAGATTCATGGAGGAAAAGACCCATCACAGGTTACAAACCATAAACAACCTCCTGGCTTTAGAAATAGGTTTTCTCTGTGCCAGGTGCAAGGGACTGACAACAGGAAACAGGTGATCTTGTTGTCTGTGTGCTCTCGGAGGCATCTGGTGGGGCCACTGTGAGATACAGGAAGCTGGACTAGATGGGCTTTTGGCCTGATCCAGCAGCCAGGCTCTTCTTATGTTCTTATGAGTTCTGAATCCAGGTCACAGACGGAACCAGCGGAGATGGAAGAAGTCCAGAGGACAAGCTTGCCATCAGTCTCACTCTCATCATTCTCAAGTGAATGGAACCCAGTACAAATGGGACCATCCCTTTCCAAAATGGATAGACTGCAGAATGATGGGGAACCCTCCTTTGTTACTCACAAATGCACATATTACTTAAACTGTAACATTTCACAAGAGCTCCCAGCATGCAGCTACTCCTGGAGGAAGCCATTTTGTGGACCCATATGCCTTTTTCATGGGACAGTGTAGCAAAAAAAAAAAAAAAAAAAGACCATTGCCGTAACAAAATGGAAATGACCATTTAAAAAAAAAAATACTGCCTTGGGGCATATGGGTAATAAAAAGGTTCCACCAAGAAGTGGTTGCACCTCAGAAGCTTTTGCCAAGGCTCCAAGGACAGCTTAGCAGGCCCAGTGACATGCTCAAGCCATATGCACAACCTCCCTGGGAAATTGAACTTGTCTTATAGAAGCTCAGGTGGCTTCTCTTGAAAAAATCTCAGATGTTTCTCCTTGGGAAGAACCCTGACATTCACTTTGAATTTCACTGTTTTTTAAATGCCGGTGCCAACCTTAGAAGCTATGTAGCCTGTGTATTTGTCTAGTTGGGTGCCTAGAAGGTTCCCAACCCAACAACCCAAGACCTGTGAATTTTTCTTATGGGTTATATAATTCATTCCCCGTAGCCTATGTTTTTACGACCTCTTAAGGGCCATGGTGGCTTACTGGTTAAGATGCTGAACTGCAGACCGGAAGGTTGGTAAGACAGCTGCTCGAGACCCAAGTGCCGCGTGACGGAGTGAGCTCCCATCTCCTGTCCCAGCTCCTGCCAACCTAGCAGTTCGAAAGCAAGACATTGCAAGTAGATAAATAGGCGGGAAGATAACAGCGTTCCGTTAGTCATGCCGGCCACATGACCACGGAAGCGTCTTCAGACAGTGCTGGCTCTTCGGCCTTAGAAACGGAGATGAGCGCTGCACCCTAGAGTCGGACACAACTGGCTTTTGAGCAGGGGATACCTTTACCTTTTTTTAAGCTTACGGTGAGATAAGAGCAGCATAAAATATTTTTCCCCAGATGCCGCAGTGTAAATTACAGCATTTTCATTCTTTGTCCATCTGTGGCTTGCAAGAATGTCAGGGTGGCATGAGAGAGACATGCATTATTCACATAGGAAGCTCAGGAAAACTGTAAAGTGGGTTACAGTGGTTTCTCAGGGAACGTGGGAGAAGCATGAGGACTGAGTGAAAGCTAAGCTTCGTTTCATATTCACCAGCCCCTCCAACCCTTGCTGGTTCAATCTAGAACCTACCTTATACCAGATCAGTCCATGGGTCCATCCATCTTGCCTCGTACTGCCAACTTGGACCTACTCATGAAGATCTCATGCTGAGTTTGTTCCCAGCCCCATCACCTAATTAAAGAGTCCATGGATTGAAATTAGGATTTTGTGCATGCAAAACATGTACTCTAGTGCAGGGGTTCTCAACCAGTGGTACTAGTTACCACCAGTGGTACTTCTTTGGCTGACTGCTGGTGGTACTCGGACCGCTGGGCCACTGGAATCCTGCTCTGGTACTCGGCCAGGAAGGGTTTGAAAACCCCTGCTCTAGCACAAAGCATATGGACCCTCTTGCAATGGAAATCAGGAGTTACAGCATCCCAAAGGGCAAAAGAGGGCCCATTGATGGTTTTGTTGGCCAAGTCGTGAAGCTGACCCCACCCCCCAAAAAACCCCAAACATCAAATGTGCCCCATAGTAGTAGGGATACATAACCTTTATCTGTGAGCAAAGCATGTTCTCAACCAGGCAGCTACAGAGAGAGGGAGAGAGAGGTGAGACAGTGAGCTTCCATCAGCTCAGCTGGGACCAACTGCCCTGTGATTTCCAGAACTGCCTCCATCAGTAGCCATTCCGCTGTTTACATAATTTCCATTAAGTAACAGTATGAAAGAGGCAGTAGTGGAATCTGTGTATTTTCAAATAGTTGTCAGTCTCTGTTTCTTGCTCTTTTTATATCATGCCTTTTACATTGCAAACCATCATTATAAAAAGGGTTGTATAATTGCAAATGGTGGGTCGTCGTTCCCCCCTCCACCCCCCGAGCTTCTCATCTCAGGAGTTCCATAGCACAAGCATTCTGTTTTAGCCAAGCTCAGTTCGGACAAATGCTTTCCCAGGGAATAGATGAGTTGCATTTATTAACCTCAATTTATCCCAAGCTAGCTTTTCTGTTTCCAGATGGAAGAGTTCTGCTGGGGGAGGCTGGCAAGCCAGTCTGTTTTAGCAAAAGCATGCTTGCGTTTTGTGGCAGGGAGGAGGAGGAGGAGGTAAAACTGGATTGTACAGGCTTTTTTTTTTAAATATTCCTTCTATAATTTTTTTTCCCCATCACCCAACAAGGGGAGGTTTTGTAGTTCAGCCTTGTAAGCCCAGCTGTGTAGAGCATTGATTGCTTCTGCCTGGAGCAAAGATGCTGTCAAGTTGCTCTGTGAGTTGAGTCATCTATTGACAGAGAGCTACTCGCCAGCAGATGATGCTGTGCAGCTCTGCTCTCCCTCCTCCCACGATGCACCGCTTATAGCAGCTGTCAAAGGTAGTGGAAGGGTCTGCAGAAACAGGACTTTGCATCTGCTAACGGAAGAGGGGGAAAAAGAACCAGGCAACAGTGCAATATGAACACACACCTTCCTAGGCAGCACAGCTGCTGCAGGGGGTCCGAAGGGATTGATTCTGCCAGAGGTGTGCCTACGCTACCCAGGGATGCCCACTGCACCTGTGGTTGGCAGCAGAACTCCCAGGGGCGCTGTTATCA
Source organism: Plestiodon gilberti rubricaudatus (assembly GCA_026170595.1). NCBI lineage: Eukaryota > Metazoa > Chordata > Lepidosauria > Squamata > Scincidae > Plestiodon > Plestiodon gilberti. The sequence continues at coordinate 223,136,222 of JANXHW010000003.1, forward strand.
TCCGCAGGCTTTGTCATCGTCTGTCTCTGGACCCCCGGGTCTGACTCTGACTCAACCCAGGACTAAGTGTAGCACGTCGTGGGACAATGCCCAGAAAAGCCCCCCTAAAACCTTAGCTAAGGCAAAGGGGGCAGGAGGGGAATGGTGTTCGGACTGCACCTGCTCTCACAGCTGGTACCACCCAGTACAGGTGAGCCTGCTTTCCTAAGTGGTCCAGAGTTGATGGACTCTTACAGTCAAGGCAACCTCCCCCCAAGAAAAGTTAGCCATTGCCTTCGGGATTGTAAAGTTTTCATGCAAGGTTTTGATTATTGCTTTGCAATGCTTCTTATTTTTAATGACAAGTCATGCTGTCCATTTTTAATAGTATCATTCTGACAATACTTGCGTATGGGAAATGTTAAGATGTTGTTGAATGCGCACACCCCTCCTTTTAATGTACTCTTTATATTCTTCTTATCGAATGTTGTCAAGAAGTACTCTTTTGTCAGGCATGCAGAGGCTTTGTAACATTTCCTGGTGTATGAGAATTTGAGTGCAATTTTCTTTCATGGGACTTTTAAAACTATATATGTTACTGGATAAAAACAGAATTATTGAAATATTTCTAGAGAAATCCTTGCAAGATCATAGGGCTATATATGATATTGTATATCATTCTTTAAAAAAAAATGCTGTGTGTGTTTAGCAGTGCAATCTTATGCATGTCTACTCAGAAGTAAGCCCTATTGAGTTCAATGGGACTTACTCCCAGGTAAGTGTGTATAGGATTGTAGTAAATACGTGTAAATATACTATGACTAGTTTGGGGGTGAACTTTTAGTTTATATTTCAAGCATAGTTAGTTGGATTCAATTGTGCTAAGAACCTTTGAGTTAAGATATCCAAGAGCTGCAAAAACTAAAATAACAGGGCTACTTCTTTGACTAGTAATGCTGGAAAATATTCATAATTCCCGCATCCTCCTTACACACAGGCTGATGTGTTCAGTTTTCCATCAGTCATTTTAATCCTGTTCAAAAACTGCTGCATGAATATCTTCCCCAATCCCATTTTGTGTCAGTTTTATCTGAATTAATATCAGGGAGAGATGAAAAGGACAAAGGGGGGAGGGGAGTCAAGGATTGCGGTTTGTGTATGATAACATACTGTGTAAGGGTTCTTCTAAGTACCTCATATAAATAAATGCTGTGTTTGCAGAAGAAATTGGTTTTCTAATAGAAGGGTTGCTTTTTTCTTGGAACAGAAAAGCAATGCAATGCCATAGCTCAACGTAGCAGACTTGGGTTTATCTTGTATGGTATCAAATATGGTGTGCTTTCCTTTTAGCAGGAAGAAAAATACACACAGACATTTGGATTATAATGTGCTTGGTATTCTGCAACAGTAAAAAAAAACACAACCTGTCAGCACTGTTGCGTTCGGGGAAATGAAGGTTATAATTGAAAATTCCGTTTCTGCTAATCAGTTCCGTTTTGTGCACCAACAGCGTTGCATTTCAGAAGTCAGTGTAAGTTTCAGCTTTCCGAAAGGAAAGTTAAAAATCAATTTTCTTTTGAATCAAGTTGAATGTGCAAGGCTGCTATTGTTATTAGCTTTCTGAAATTGAGATATTTTTTTTTAAAAGCTTATTTTAATGCATTGAATTGTGGAAAACATTTATATGTTTGTTCATTTGTTAATTGGTTCCTTGGCACCATCAATTTGCAGAGTAACAAATGAAAAAGGCTAGTCCTCTTCCCCCCAAAAGCTTATAATCACTGTCTAAAAACTCTGTCAGGACTCACCACTTTTGAAGAAGTACCTTTAACGAAAACTTCACAACCACTTCGGAGTAGAAGTGCCTTCCACTCAGTCAAACAGCACTGACACAAGTACACAAGTGTTCCTGTGTCTTTCTAAATAATTCTTTATCTGACAGAAAATAATTATTTCACTCCAAATCAGCTTTCATTTTCCATCCACTTGAGCAATATGTTTTGCATTCATTTGGCCTTGTGCTTGATGAAGTTCACCTCTTGACTTTGCTTTTGATAAAGGAAAAAAATAATTAACATAAGTAGGCTTACCAGATCTCCAACCGGGACAGAGTGCTAGACCTTTAGGAAAAGGAAGGTGGGCAGGTGTCGCTTGTTAAACCTTAGAGCACAATCCTAGGCATGTCTTTAGGAGAAGGAATGTGGGCAGGTGTAGCTTGTTAAACCTTAAAGCGCAATCCTAGGCATGTCTATTCAGCAGCAAGTCCCACTGAACACAATGGGGCTTGCTTCTGAGTAGACATGCCTAGGATTGTGCTCTAAAGTTTAACAAGCTACACCTGCCCACATTCCTTCTCCTAAAGGTCTTGCACTCTGTCCTGGTATGCATCTGGTAAGCCTAAACTTAAGGAGTTTGTGTGGCTGGAACGTAACTAAATTATGATGGTGGGGTTTTAGCCCCTATTCACCTAAGATTGATGAGTTCTCTTCATTGTACCAGGATCACCTCTGATCTTAGGGTTGAACTACATCTTACACACAAACACATGCAACAAAACCCCAGCAGCCCATTCTAAGGCACAAAACTGCTTTGGGAAGGGGTAATTTAGTTGTCTATTTCTTTAAAATACTTATACCCTGCCTTTCACCTTCTGTAATCAAGGGGCTTACAGTATATAAAAAGGCATAAAAATAGCAATTTAAAATAAGTAGTTTTATTTATTTTAGTATATAAGTAAAATATATAAGTAAAGTATATATATTTAGTATATAAGTATATTTATTTAGTAATAAGTAACAGCAACAAAAAGCCAGACACAGCACAATAAACACAACATAATATGGAAGCGGAGAAATAAAACAAAACCAAGAACAATGCAGTAAAATGTAAAGCAGGTTCCCAAATGCAATAGAAAATAAGTGGGCCTTCAGCTGCCACTGGCATGCAGGCAGGAAGGGAGCCAATCAGATTTCAAGTAGTGGGGAATTCCACAAACAGGGTGCCACCACAAAGAAGGCTCTCTCTGTTGCTGCTATCTGAATCTCTGATGACTGCAGTACCCGTAGGAGAGCCCCCTTTGCCGACCTCAGGAGATGGGCATTTTCTTAAGGGGAGAGGCTGTCCCTTGGCCCTTAGCCATTTAAGGCTTTGAAGGTAATAATAACTAGCATCTTGAATTGCATCGAGTAACAGTGAAGTTCCTCGGTCAAATTGCCCAATGCTGAGTTCAAAACAAACATTCTGCCGGGAAACTCCATTGTATAGTATAATTGTATTAGTATAATTCGATGGTTTAATTAGATAGAATAATAAAATTATATTATACGACGGAGTTTCCCGACAATGTTTGTTTTGAACTCTAAAATCTGTACACGTCGTGAGAATCTAAGAACGTACCTGCCCAATGGTGGTCATCACCTGTGCATCAGCATTCTGCACTAACTGAAGTTTCCAAATGATCTTCAAGGAGAGCTTGCTACAGTTCTCTAGTTTTGATGTAGTCAGTGTGTGGATAACCATGGCAAGATTCTGACCGATTCAAGAAAGGGTGCAGTTGCCTAAAGAGGTTGTTGCCTTAGTTGGGCAAAGATGCTCCAGGCCACAACAAGCATTCCATCATCCAGGAGTAATGTGAGGTCCAGGAGCACCCCCAAACTGCAAACCTGATCCTTCTAGGGGAGTGCAACCTGATCCATAATAGGTTGATGGTCAGTCCTCTGGGTTGCAGGTCTCCTGACTAATGGGACCTCTGTCTTGTCCAAATTTAATTTCAACTAGTTCGATTTGAAGTAGAGAACTAATAGCAAGAATGTTTGTATGCTTAAAACCTGTTTCCTGCCTGCTACGTTTCTGTCGCAGCTTCTCCTTTACAGCCCCTCCTCCCCCCTTCTTGGGGCTCAGAACACACCTGCCCTTCTAGAACCTGCTATAATTTCATCTCTCCCAGACATAAAGATAAATTTCTATCTATTCAAACTGACACATACTGTAAATGACAAATCAATCAACATCATCTCTGGTCTGAGCCCCATGCTGTTGTTAGTGCTATGTATAGTTTAGCGATGGAGCACATGCTTTGCATGTGAAAAGTTCTGAGTTCAGTTCCTGGCATCTCAATATAAAAAGATTAAGTAGTAAGTGACCAGTCTCTGCCTGACCCCTTGGGTAACCACGGCCATCTGTGCATATGAAGGTGTTGACACAATTTCTGTCTAGATATTTAATGATTAATAGATTTTGTATGGTCCAAAGTACCATGATTCATTCTCCTCTAACTCAGCATCCAATTTTTTTATTACTTTTACAGTGAATTCTGAAATCCATAAGCATATTCTCTAATGTGGAATGAAATGTTACGTGCTTTTTCTGTAGTAGATTTTATTTCCCTGTAAAGTACGCATAGTAGACCCCAGTGCATCTTTGTACAGAAGATACAGCTAAAGCCAAATGATGTTGCAGTAAAAAGTACACAACAAGAATAAAATGGTGTTGTTTAAGTACATTCTCTCTGTGTTCATTTTGGGAGGCTCGTAGTCACAGTTCATGATGCTGTTTTTCCAGGTTCTTAAAAAGATATCTGAGAAATAGTCAGGTCACCCAAACAGCAACACATCAACCAAATTGACAGCACAATTCTGTCTAACAATAGACTGATGGAGCAACCGCTCCGCCGGTCTAGGGTGTTGCAAACATGCCATAAAGCATGTTTGCAGCACCCGGAGAGTAAGTGGCAGAGGCAGAACGGTGGAGCACAGTGGCAGAGAGGTGAGTCCCCACTGGGCGGCAGAGGAGCATTGGGAGGGTGGAGTGGGGCATTCCAGGAGGGGTTGGGATTGGTCAGCCAGGCCCGGGCTAGGAGAGGGATTGGCGGTGGCCTCCTCTGCCAAATCCTAGTCCCCTTCCCGGGCCTGAGCGCTGTTACATAGGGCTTTCGGACTTGCGCCAGCAAAATAGCTGGTGCACATCTGAGTAGCCCCATTGAGGCGACTGGTGTGTTACTAGGGGGAAGGGACGAATGTCCTTTTACCCCAAGGAGATCTCTGGTTGTGCCACAGCAGGCCCAATCCTGCTCAGGATGCGGTGGGTGCCTTATTTGCACCACCGCATTCTGCTAGACAGGATTGGGTTGCTCAAGAACTGTGAGGAATGGAAGTTGGTACCCGGAGAGTTCACAGGCTGCTGGACTGTAAGTTGCAAATGAGTGGGGGGGATAGAAGTGTATGTTCCTTCTGAACTGGAATCTGTAAATTCCAGTTGGCAGAGGCAGTGCAGTGTAGTAGTTAAGGTGTTGGACTCAGACTTGGAAAATTGGGTTCAAATACAGTTCCTACTTAGTCAGGAAACTCGTGGGTGACCTTGAGCTAGCTGCTATATCTCTAATTAGGCTTACCATCGTCCTGGAATCTAGGCAGGCTTCGGCCAAGTCCGGGCCTGAGCAGCTCCCAAGGATGCACTGCGGCTGGCCAACGGGGGTTCCAGCTTTGGTCGTGTCGTCAACCGGAAGTTCCGGAAGCCCATTGGCCAACCGCAGTGCATCCTTGGGAGCTGCTTGGGCCCGGACTAGGCCGAAGCCTGCCTAGATTCCGGGACGATGGTAAGCCTAATTAGAGATATAGCAGCTAGCTCAAGGTCACCCACGAGTTTCCTGACTAAGTAGGAACTGTATTTGAACCCAATTTTCCAAGTCTGAGTCCAACACCTTAACTACTACACTGCACTGCCTCTAATATAATCTAATATAATTTATAGACTTTGTGAATATAAAATAGAGAGAGCATCTTGTCTGCCATCCTGACCTTCTTGGAGAAAGGGTGGGACAGAGATGTAGCTAATAATCATACATTTGTCTTGAAAGTTCACTCCAGGTGAAACTTGTCAGCGATGCTTTCTTTTGGGGAGATAGCATAAGCCTCCAAGATGCACAGAACCCTGATTTCAGGCAGAAATGAGAAGGCGGATATTTGACCACCTCCTTTGTTTCAATGTTTTGCATTGCATCAATGCTAAATCTATGAAAATGTGGAAACTCAAGAGTTTCTCGAAGATTAAAAGAAAAAAATAACCTTACGGCTTTCCATTTTAGGAGCAACGCTTTTCGATGCCGCCCTGTGTCCTACTTTTGTCTCCATAAGGATGGGGAAGCCGTGTCAGCTACCACTTCAATTCACACCTGTATTGTCAGTGCGTGGACCACTCTGTCTGTCTTGGAACTGAAAAACTGTTAATGTTATTTTGCAACCTTTTGCTCTAACCTTCTCAGTTCCTTTAGCCTGAAAGTCATGCGCAGGCACTGGAAAAACGAATGGATCATGTAAAAATGTGCAGAGACTTAGAATGGTGTAGTGGTTTGGGAGTCGGACTTAGACCTGGAAGATCCAGGTTCAAATCCCCGCTCAGCCACGAAGCTTCCTGGGTGACCTTGGGCCAGTCACTATCTCTCAGCCCCACCTACCTCACAGGGTTGTTGTGAGGACAAAAAGGAGGGGAGGAAATATGTACACCACTCTGAGCTCCTTGGAGGAAGGGCGGTATAAAAATATGAAAAATAAATAAATAAATAAAATGGAGAATGAGAGTGTGAATAAGAGGCTAGAGCCAACTGACAAAGGCTGAAATGTTTTAACTCACCAGTTGTAAACCTATCTGTATTTGATCATTCACTTATTTCCATATACCAGGGGTGGCCAACCTTCCACCATTAGGGCTACTGTGTTCTTAAGAGTTGTGTAGAAGACAGAATCTTGGCAGCTGCCAGTGGTGCTGATAGTGCTGCTAAAAATGCCCTCACCTATGCAACCATTTAAATGCCCTCACCTATGCAACCATTTAAAGGGCCAGCATTCATGTTGAAAGGTTGGCCACCACTGCCATACTATAATTTAGTGTTTGACCATAAACGTGAGTGGGAATTGTGCCGGAAGGAGCAGGGGAAATGACTCGATTCTTCTTCGCAAAAGGTTTGGGGGCAGTGTGTCGCAGCATCTGCATTGGCAGGTAAGGGGCATCATCAGGTGGCTGATCTGACTGGGCAGTCTCTGAAGATTAGTGATGATGTGCGAATCCCCAAAAACCAGTGAGGCTTTTGGAGCACTTGGCAGGACTCTCCAAAACCTATTTGGTTGAAATGTGGCTCGCCACTTCCTTGCTAGTCCTGCCTGTATCTTCCAAGCAAACCTTCACTTTGCAAGTGGCGATAACAAGAGGTGAAGAAGTAGAATTACTAACTCTGATTGAAACTATTCCTGCTTTTCCCCCAAGTCGATGTCGGAAAATTCCTGGAGGCCCTGTTAAAAGCACCAGAACTGATTTCACTAACCACCTGGAGATTGATGCGGATTCCTAGAGCCTCCAGGCCAGTCCTGGAGGGTTGGCAACCTTATGGGGGGAGGGATTACTTCGATGCAGTTACAGCTTGAAACTGTCCAGAGTTAGCCCTAACTAAACTGATTGAAATTAATGGGTCTAATCTTTGTAGGATTGCAGAGTTAGAAAACGACAAATAACATTATCCCTAACAGAAGACGATGCTCCTTGCAGGCCCTCTACATGTAGAAGAGAGTCCTCCAATTGTCTGACTACTTCCATACCCAAGCTGATGGTCGGTTTGGTGGCTTTTTTGCTTGGGAAAGGCTGGATAGTGGCTGGAACAAGGTGCAAGCCTAATTTTAAGTTGGACCTTAAAGTAAAGGAGTAAAGGAGGTTGGTCAGGACCAGAGGCGTCGCTAGAGGGGGGGCAGTACTGTATGTTCCGCATAGTTCTACTCCGCATTATGAGGTGGCCCCGCCCCCTCGCCGTAGGAGCCATTCCACTTTGCCACTCGGATTGGCTCTGACAGCAAGGGGGTGGGGCCACTTCGTAATGCGGAGTAGAACTGTGCGGAACATACAGTACCCCCCCCTCTAGCGACGCCTCTGGTCAGGACTCAAAAGAGGGCCAGATTTTTTGAGCTGGAGAAGTTCACATTTGAAACTCCTTCCATTCAAGCTCTTAACACCATCATTAGTTGCAATGTGTTACAATGCATTATGCAAATCCCTAGTTTCCATTTTGAAAATGGATAGAGCACACTGACCCAGATCTCTCTCCTCCCCCTGGTTTGAACGTGTCCCTCTCACTTTATGCAGTTGTCAACTGGCAAAATCAATTCCCTCCTCAGAAGAGAGGGGCATCTGACTCGATCCTGCAGAGCTCTTCTTATGCTCTTATTCTGTTCACGAGTATCGCATTGCTTCTCATGGCTGTGTACTTAGATGATAAAGAATTGCATAAGACAGCAAGGACAGCTGAAAAATGGCGATGAGAGCCGTAGTCATCCGGGTTGTGAAAGCTTTTATGCATCAGCTACTCAATACAACTGTGCCTTCTTTAAAAAAAAAGAAATACACCTCCAAATGTGCATTTCACTGCAGTCCTAGAGATCCAGAATTTCCTCCCTCTCCTTAATAATCTTCATTAATTTTGGCTGCTGAAGACGGCTGCTTACTCATAAGTGTATTAGTGGTGCATGCAGTTAATTTCATGGAGATTAAGCTGTCAAGGATAGAGGATACAGTCCATTGCCACTGAAGTCAATGGGAGTTTTGCCATTGACTTCAGCAGGATGTGGCTAACTCGTGTAGCACCTATGAAGATATTTTCCCCCTACTGTGGTTCAAGACTTCTCCAAACAGGAGAGTTTTGTATCTCTGAGGAGGGGGGGGATTATCTGTGAAGCCCACACTCTGAATCAGGCTGGTGCACGATTGATTGATCTCAAAAGACAACGGACATCCAGTTCTCTCCCATTACCCTCGGGCACCTGAGTATCCTCAATAACAAATATACTCTGAAAGAAATAAAAACGTATCTAGGTGACCAGCAGAGGTATAAAGCTAGAAGTAAAAAAAAAAAAAAAAGCCTGCTGGACTGTGTATGTCTGTAAACTATACACTACAGGAAATCTGTGATCAGATATCCAAACATTTTCTGAAGACTTAAAAAGCAGTCCTGGGGAGAGGGGGAACTGGATTGGCGCGGCAGCACTGGGGGGAGGGTCAATCTAGAAGAGATGGAGTGGCTCCCAATCACTGGTGGTTTTTGTTTTAAATCAGTTCCAAGCCATTTTGCTTTGTCTCACCAACTAATGGGCTGTCCCAAAAGGCTGTCTCTGTTCTCTGCAGCGGCGGAACTTCGGTGGAGCGCGTGGAGCAGGAGCTCCAGGCGCTCGGGCGGGAGGGCGGGCGCACTCGGGGGAACTCACCGAAGTGAATCCAGGCGCCGGGTCTGCCCACCCTCCCTCCCTGGAGCCCGTTAGGCTCCGAAATGAGAGCAAAACGGGCGGGGGCGCGTCGACGTGACGCGTGCAGGCCCCGCCCCCACACGCCGGGAGGGCGCCCGTCATCTCTGGTTCTCTTGCGCGTTGGTTTCATGGCAGCACACAAGGGAGCACGGTCAAGGGGGGAATGGTCTGTTTCTCACTTGAGCGAGCGGGAAGCAGATCCCTGTGGCTTGTCTTGGTGGTAGGTTGGAGGGAGGTGGCAGTGGCAGACTTGGGGTGAAAGGTACCCCGAAACTGCCACCCCCTCACATTGATGCAGCCCACATTGAGCAGATACAACCCACATTGGGCGGTTGCATGGATGGGCCGGCAGAGTGTCAAATCTGGACTGAGTAGATCTGGATTCAAATTCATCTTAGGCATGAAACTCACTAGTGACATTAGGTCAGTCACTCATTCTCAACCTAAGCTAAAATGGCAGAGGACATGTGCACTTCCTGGCGCTTCTTGGAGGAAGGGTGAGAAAACATTTAATTAAATATAATTTCATGGTTTACATGACGTCGCCGTAGGAACTCTGTGTTTGTGTGTTTCGGATGTCCCCTGTATGTCTCCCAGGTGCTACAATGAGTACAACCCAATCCCAAGTATTGGAAATTACGAAAAAAAATGGGGAGGATTCTGCTTTTGTTTAAGTACTTGTTACTCCATGTTACCCCATATACTTTTTTTTTAAATTGGACTTCAGCTATTGTGAAAGTTTCATGTAGGTGGATCCTAATTGCCTCTGATAGCCAAGTGTGACGGAGAGGTCTGATTCTGAGATTCCCACAGGGGGTTGTGAAATTTTAGCTCAAACCAGTTGTTAAAATCGAATTAGATGTAGATAAGCTTGAAAGGAGACCTATGGGATCTTAGTAAGTAAAAATTCTTCTAACTGTAATTAAACTCTGTTCACCTTTTTCCTTATTACCAATGTGGCTATAATTACTGTCCCAAAATGGCCATGTGTAGAACATTCTGTAACTCTCCTTCTAGAACAATTAGGAGACAAATTCCATTTATATGGTTCACCTCTCTGATGGTCTGTCCTTGTGTTACATCAGGTGTGGATGTGATCGTATCTAGACCTAGTTCTGCCTACCCAGAGAGTCAGTATTTTTTTTTTCCTTAATAAAAAGAGACCATTACTTATGTTGCTGGAAATTTATTTCTCTGGACAAAGATGGACCACTGTGCCACAACCTGAGTCAAAGAAGTTCTGGTCCACCCAAAATTTTGGAACAGATTGTGGAATGGTCATACATTGAGGCTTCTGGTCTGAGCAATGATGTCATGGAAAGGTCTAGGATCTCCAGTTTCTAACCCATGTGGTCTTGAGGGAGCATGCAAAAGCTCGCTGCACCGGATCCTATCCAGGATCGGGCCAGCACAGGCAGAGCCCTCCTCAGGGTAAAGGGACATTTGTCCCTTTACCTTGAGTAATGGCCCAGCCGCCCCAATGGGTCTCCTCGGTTGTGGAGAGGAGGCCTGTGTAACACCAGCCAGGCCTGGAAGGGGGATAGGATTCGGTGGAGTGCGCTGCCAAGGATCGCTCCCCCTTCCTGGGCCCCACCACTCAATCACCCCTCCTGTTCCGCCCTGTTCCACCCTCCCCACACCACCAGGTGTAGACTTTACCCATGTCCACCGGTGGCGGCCTCTGACCTGCAGAGAGTGAGCAGCGCCGGCCTTGGCACCATACTCTACAAGTGTCGGAAACATGCCTTAGGGAACGTTTGTGACACCCTGGAGCGGCACAGTGGCAGGTACACTGCTCCAAAGTTAGAGAGGATTGTGCCGTAAACTAATTAAGTAAACATTGCGGTGAACAGGAAGATTTCCGCATTTCTTAAAGCCATAGCCTGTGTTTAAAATGGAACCATAGCCTGCCCCAGGCCTGCATGGTTCGGTTCCTCTACCACGAACTGTTTATGTCTCAGTGTCAGGGCCAGAGGGCCTGGCAACGTTTTTGGATGACCCAAACGGATCCCTTTGGCACCCAGCTGGGTTTTGGTCAACCTTGCCCGTTGGTTGAATCACCATGACTTAGCCCTAGCGAAAACCCCAGGGATTGGGCTTCCTTTCCTACTCCAGAACCAGCCAACGGAAATGGCTGCAATCTAAGCTCCAGTACATCTTAAAAAGGGCATGATCATTTGAATGGAGCGCTTGTTTTGGGGACCAGAGCCAGCTGCCCAAGATGCCCTGCCCCGCTGTCTGGTGACAGAGGAGATTTTGCTTCTTGGTCCTGTGCAAGTGCGACACTTCATGCAGGGAGCATTTTGATTTCCTGCTTTTGTCTCACCTCTGACCAAAAGGATCTTCTTTTATCTGTTTTGTAGTTGGCTTATTTTTCTTTTTGGTAACCCTTTTCCTAGATTTAATAGAATGCTGCTGCCTGCCTGCCTACTTGCTCCTAGTTCCATTGCTTTGAGCCAGCACTGCAAATGCTCTCCGTGAGTGCAAGAGCAGGTGGCCACTGAGACAGCTGGCACCCCCTCTCTCTCCTGATGCCAGGTGGTCCAGTGGTGGTGGGCAGGGCCCATGAGAGGGGGTGAAGGGGGTAAATTGTACCCGGGTTGAGGGTCAAAAAGGGGGCCAAGAGCCAAAAGAGGGGGCCCAGAAATTTCCTGGGATCTCAGCTGGCCTCATGGAGAGTCAAAGACAGAGGCCGGGGCCAACCGGGAGGCCAGGTCTACCAGGTGGGTAGACCTGGGTGATGTATCGGGAAGTCTGGTAGACCTTGGCTCCGGAGACTTTTCCGGCCGTTGCTGCCCTCCCCCTGCCCTGATTTTCCCCCTCCCCCTTTGTGAAGGGGCCCAAAACAAACTTTGTACCCCCTGATAAAATTCCTCTCAGAGGCCATGCTGGGGTGTGTGGCTAAGCCCAGGCCGGGGAGAAGGGTTGAGGGGGCACCATCGGGGGTCTGGCTAGGAAACTGCAGTGACAGCCATGCCAGGTTGCCACAGTGTGCCTATCTTGTGGGGCTCAAGACTGGATGAGAAAAAAGTCACAGAGGCAAATGGGGGGTATTATTTATCCCACCTGCTCTCCTCCTCCTAACCCTGGCACTTTGCTTTCCGTTCCCCATCCCTTTTCCTCTTCCCTGTCTTCCTTGGCTGAACCAGTTTTTCTCTCTCAAAGTGGCAGTCTACATCTCCTACGACATCTCCGTATAGACGATTACAAACAGTTGTGTACCGGAACACAGGCTTGTCAGGCAAGTGCTCTCGGTAATGTATTTGAAGCTTCAGAGTAATAGTGTCGTGCCATCAGTTTCTCAAGTGCTGATAATATCAACCAGCTGCCATATTATTCATATAGAAAAGGAACTGAATCAGCTGATTTTTTCACCCTTCCCGTACAGATTTCTATCTTTTCAGTGTTGATTAACACTATTGTTTCCTCCTCAAAGCAGTAGCAACTCTACTTTGAAGTACCTTTATCTGGGTAGCCATGAGATGGGCTGAGATGCCATGAGATGCTTAGCTCTTTACAAGTACAGCAACTGGAGGATGCTGTAGCTGTAGGATGAGTTCACTAGCTCAACCTGTGGGACTCTACAGGCCCTGCACACCCCGTTTTTCCACCCTTCTTTCCCTTGTGAGAGGCTTGCCCAGGTTGAGCAATCATGCAGCAAATGTTCACGTGAAGCTTTTCCACTTTCGAGATGCCAAGTCAAATGTACAAAATCAGCAGCCTGGTCCAGGCAGCCATTTAGAACCATTTTGGAATTCTCAATCACATGACGGGAGGCAGAGGGAACGTTTTGGCTGGCTGGCTGCTGCTGTTATAATGGCCCTTACCTCTCCGTTGAAAGAGCCCTTCCTCATTCAGTTGACTTCTATTTATTCATTGGGCCGCGGGCTGGCGCAGTGGGTTAAACCACTGAACCATGAGCTGTTGATCGAAAGGTCGGCAGTTCGAATCCGTGGGACGGGGTGAGCTCTCGTCTCTCGGCCCAGCTCCTGCCAACCTAGCAGTTCGAAAGCCTGTTAATGCGAGTAGATAAATAGGTACTGCTTGCGGGAAGGTAAACAGTGTTCTGTATTGTCATGCTGGCCATCTGACCATGGAAGCGTCTTCGGACAGTGTTGGTTCTTCGGCTTCGAAATGGGGATGAGCACCGCACCCTAGAGTCGGACACGACTGGACTTCAATGGCAAGGGACACCTTTACCTTTATTCATTACCTTTGTATCCTGCCTTTCTTCTGTCATGGGATTCAAGGGGCCTGACATAGGGAGTAACCCAGGGAGTAACCCATCCAGGCACTGACTAGACAGCAAGTGGTTGTATCATGTTCTCATGAGGATGCAGCATTTGGGGGTTCTCTTTCAGGCTGAAGGGCACAGACTTCCCAAGTGGAGGCAGCAACCTTTTCCTTTCTTTCTGCGTTTTGGTACCTCTCCTGCCTATCCTGATGAAGGTTGCTGGTGTATGGTAGTGGCTAAGTGACTGGTCTTTAAACCAGGATTTTCTGGATTCACCTCATGAATTCTCATTTCATGGCTTTATTTATTTATTTATTTTTATTTATTTTTCACATTTTTATACCGCCCTTCCTCCAAGGAGCTCAGAGTGGTGTACATATTTCCTCCCCTCCTTTTTGTCCTCACAACAACCCTGTGAGGTAGGTGGGGCTGAGAGATAGTGACTGGCCCAAGGTCACCCAGGAAGCTTCGTGGCTGAGCGGGGATTTGAACCTGGATCTTCCAGGTCTAAGTCCGACTCCCAAACCACTACACTATCCTGGCTACACTATCCTTTAAGCAAGCTACTTTCTCTTCGCCTCCAGTTTTTCAATATACAGTATGGGAATAATAATATACAATATACAGGCACCTTGGGTCCCTTTGGGGATAAAGGCGGGATAGAAATATTGTAAATAAATAAAATAAAATAAATAATGCTTACCTTGCCTAGTTGTCGTAAGGATTGCATCAGGGGTTCTCAACCTGTGGTACGCGAAGTGCTGCCCGTTATCAGCTGCTGCGATCAGCTGCTGATGACGGGCAGCTGTAGTCGTTTTTCTGGGTTGCGCGCGAGCACCGCAACCCGGGAAAAACGGCTACAGCCCTCCCAATGTCCCCAGTAGCTGCCCCTACCTTGTCTCCTGGCCACCCCCATCTTGAATCTCGCAAAAATCTAGATTCTAGATAAGACATGTGGAGCGCTTCACACACCACAAAAGTGCTATGCAAATGCTAAGCATTTTATTAAGTGGTTCAGGAGTAGGAGATGGAAAGATAGCTGGGACATTTTATATCGAGATTCTATCAAGTTTGGGTAGAAAAGCTTAGCTGTGATAAATTGTTGCCATCTCTTCGGCGCTCTAGAGGGCTCGTTGCAACCACCTTGCTGAAGCTAAGCAGGACTCGGGTCTAGTCAGTGCCTGGGTGCGACTCGGTGCCTGCGGATTGCCTTGAGTTCCATGATGGAAGAGAGGCGGAATATCCATCTGTTCTCGTCGGAAGCCACCAAGATCACCACCAGTGATAACAGGAAGCCAGTTGCAGTTCTTGAATGCTGCCCTTTCTACATTAGCTCCGTTGGTGCCAAGTTATAGGGACAGCCTGCTTTCAGTTCGGCAAGCGTGTTCCAAGTTTCCTAAAAAGACTCTGTCGTCTTGCGTTTGCATGTTGCCGTTTTGAGGTCACCAATTCCGCTACTTTTCATGGAATACATCTTGGAGTGAGAACTGCGTCCTTCGGATTTGGGACCCTTGCAGGTAACTTGAACTGGCCTCCGCTGGACAAACAAGACTTGAGGTTGTGATTTCAACCAGGTGTTTAGTGGACAATCAGTGGCTTGCTGAAGGGTTTGCCTCCTGTCTGCATAATCCGCACACTGCAATGTTCTGAAGTGACTTTCTGAATTGGCTGGCATTTACAGTTATTGCTCCGCCATATGCCATCCCTGATCTGATCTTGGTTCTAGGCACACAGGCCGAATTCTGTCAGATGCTCCGCTAGCAACCGTGGAGAAACAGTTTCTGTGTCAACAGGTACAATTGAAATTGGATCAAGTTATGCTGAGTGCCAGACAGGACAATTCACCTGTTGTGTGATTGGGCCTTTGGGCTTCACTTTTCTAATGTAAATAACAGTTGTGGGGGCTCAATCTGGATGGGAACCAAGGTAAGGCGGGCTTTAACCCTTTACTTCCACCATGGTCCTGATCTGGTTTGCCCCTAACCAACCCCCCCTAGCTGATATTTGCCACAAAAGAAAAGCTCCCATTAGCACTAATGGGAACTGGGGCAGATAGTAGGCAAAGGGCAGATCTAGATCATGACTGTGGTGGGAGAAAGGGTTAACACCCTTCCTCCCCAGCAGTAGTCTTGATCCAGATTGGTGGCCCTACACAGTCGCGTCGCTACGACGCGCGACACCCCAGAGCGGGGGGGGCGCATCGCCCTTACGGGAGAGTCTCCGTCCCTGCGCGTGATGTCACGCGCAGGAGCAGAGCACCCTCCCCGCTCCGTTTTCGGCTCATTTTGGAGCCAAACGGACACAGGGGAGGGAGGGAGGGCCCACCTCCAACGAAAAACTGTAAGTGGGGGGATCGCGCGTCGCCCCTATACGCGCGACGCCCCCCGGCGGCCCGCCCCCCGCGCTTCCCCCTGTCGACGCCCGTGGCCCTACAGATGTTATTTGCATTGGAAAAATGAAGTAGGTCACAATCATGTAGATGTATCATCTAGTTTAGTCCTCCTGATGTTTAAGCCCTCTTTTTTGTTTATAAGGTTATTAGGCCCCCTGTCGAAACATTTCTCTGTTGCACTGATTCCTGGAGTTGACAGAAGTGTATATTTTGCAGCTGTTGGTTCTTGATTAAGCCAAAGGCATAAAAAGGTCATGAGCATATAATGTTCTAGCTTTTTCCTTGTGTTGTGAAGGAAGCCAAGAGGATTCAGAGGTGACCAGGGATTAGTCTGTGACCACTGACAGCAGTGACGAAAGGAAGAGCCCCATGAAAGCTGTGCAGTGTCCAGAGAGCCCCGTGAAAGCTGCGTGGAGCTTTTATGGAGTAGCAGGAAATAACTAAAATAACAAATGTTGGGAGGGAGGCGCCAGAATTCAAAGTGGTGTCTCCGTTTCACGCATTCCCCTTTTGTATCGTCTTCACTGGCTTCTAATCTGTTTCTGGGCTCAATTTGGAGAACTGCTCAAGGCTTAGAGCCAAGATAGGGCTCTTGTGTTTGTTTGCTTTATTTTGCTTGGTTTCTTTTGTTTGTGTTGTGATTTTAAGCAGATTGTTGGCAGCGTTATTGCCCCATTTCCACGGGCTGGTTGCAAGGAATGGGACCCCCATCCCTGGTGTAAGGGCGTGAGGAGGCGAGGAGGGATGGCGTTGGACCCTGACTGGGAGTGCTCCTTGCAGCTTTTCGTGTGGCTTCTCCTGCCCAGTGCCTCAGTTTCCCTTGGGAAGCAATGCAGCCCCACCCAGCCTGCCACCCAAAAAAACAGTATGTTTATTGGCTGCCTGGGGGGCAGGCAAAATTGTTTTCCCGTTCAGGAAGCATTGTCCTTTCATGGTATTATGCCTTAATCACTGCTGGTTTTTCTCTGCTTTGGGTCCCCCCCCCCTGTTTTTACAGCATTTGTTTGTTATATGCTCCTCCCCAGGTAGGTTTTCCTAAAGGGTATCCTAAACCTGTTAATAAAAATGTAAAACAATGTTTCTGTTTCCCTCAATGGCATCTGGGGATGGAGCAAGCTTTTAAAGAGGAGGTGCTTGAATATGCAAAGACCACACTTTGATTGACAAGTGAGCAGAATTTATTAAGCAGGCACAGCCCAACTTTTCTTGGCTACAATTATGCTCGTACCCCCACACCTGGCCAGTGCTACACGGGGCTGGTTGCCTTTAGAAGCCTAAGATCATGGACATGAAGGTGCTTGTGACCTCCGGCTGCAAAACCTGAAACCTCAAAGTGGTTGGTGGCCTTTGCTTATTGAAATCGGTAGATTGATGAAGTCCCCATTGATTTCAGATTTCAGGAGTAGAGTTAAGGCGGGTCCAAACGTTTTGTGGTGAGTTGGGCAAATGTTGTTGGGAGCTTGACATGTTATGAGTCTTTATTCAAGGCAGAGCAGGCTAAACCCATATCTGATGCGAACCCCCATTTTTCATTTATTTTTTGCATCAACCTGCCTTTGTCTTGAGGCACAAATTGTATTGATACTCTGGAGGCAGCAATTGCATCTTGGCTGAGAATCTGCCGGCTGCGGCATCTTAAATTGAAATGGGTGATGACATGAGCTGATGAAAAATGCATTTTTAATGGAAAAGGCAACTGACCTTTAACAGTTGGAGCACTTGTGGGAGTTGTTAAAGTGAAGATGGCTTTGAAGTGGGCTGAATCTGTCATTCTTGGAGTTTGCTATGCTAGCTTGGTAGTACGCCTTGGAATTTCAAAGAGCTGTTGAAGTATTAACTCAGCCTCTCAATTCTGCTGTGTGGTAGGCAAGAAACATACTTCTAGGGATGTCTGGACACCCCCCACCCACTTGCTAATTTTCACTAGCCTTCTATCAAAACTTTTCTCTTAGAATTCTTCAAGTGTTCTTCCTGAGTAGGAGCCCCAGATAAATTTCACCATAGAAGAAACCCTGTGGCACCCTGTAAAGCAGGGGTGGCCAACCTTCTACCCATGAGGGCCTCTGCGTTCTTAAGAGTTGTGTAGAAGACAGAATCTTGGCAGCTGCCATTGCCGATGGTGCTGCTAAAGCAGTTGCACCTGCTGAAATGCCTTCACCTAGACAGCCATTCAAGGGCCAAGAGCAGTCATGTTGAAAGGTTGGCCATCCCTGCGTAAAGCATTCTTGAAAAACGGCATTAGTTTTTCTCGAAACTCTTCCCTTGGAATTAAGGAGGGGCTGTAGCTCGGTAGTATAGCTAGGCTTCCCAGATCTCCAACCGGGACAGAGTGCTAGACCTTTAGGAGAAGGAACGTGGGCAGGTGCAGCTTGTTAAGTCCTAGAGCACAATTCTAGGCATGTCTACTCAGAAGCAAGACCCATGGATGCCTAGGATTGTGCTCTAGGACTTAACAAGCTGCACCTGCCCACGTTCCTTCTCCTAAAGGTCTAGCACTCTGTCCCGGTTGGAGATCTGGGAAGCCTAAGTATAGCCCATGAACAAAGCCCCAGGCTCATTCATTCCTTAGCATCTCCTGTTGAATTTCAGGTAGCGCATCATAAGAAGGAAATCCTTCGAGAAATCCAGGCAGAGCAGGCAGTACTAGAGGCTACAGAGCTATTTAGGGAGGGAGGAAGCAATTTTTGGTGGCAAAAGAGCAAAATAGTATCCATTCCCCCCCCCCACATCATATTCCGCATGACTCCCTACTATCACTTTTTTTCCCAGTTTATTTCCTGTCTCTTAACCATGAGCTTTAACTAGGCTTACAAGATCTCTGGGACAGAGTGCTAGATCTTTAGGAGAAGGAATGTGGGCAGGTGTAGCTTGTTAAACCTTAGAGCACAATCTTAGGCATTTCTACTCAGAAGCCAGCCCCACTGAACACAATGGGGCTTGCTTCTGAGTAGACATGCCTAGGATTGTGCTCTAACATTTTAACAAGCTACACCTGCCCACATTACACCACATACACCTGGGGAGGGGAGGGGCAAAGATGCCCCCTGTTTCTATGGGAGGAGTGTGGGAGGAGCCGAACCTTTCGGTTGGCTCCGTGCCACACTCTTCCCACTCTCACCTGAGCGCAGCAACGGTTAAGAAGTCCATCTTTATTGTTGCTGCTCTCAGGCTGCTACAGGCTTCTAGCGCAACTTCTGCCCTCTCACAAGGCTCCTCTTCGTGGCCCTGCTCCGGGGTTCTTCAGCTGTTTCCGGCAGGTTTCGCCCCCAAACTGGAAGTAGTTGTAATTGCCATGGAGCTGTGATCTACAATGTGGGAAGGCCTGCAGAGGAGTCCGCAGGCCTCCCCGCACCCTCCGGAGGCCGTTAGGACCCCTGGTGAGTTAAGGAAGAACACTTTTCCCC